>CAJHZI010000478.1:2885000-3518785 GCA_905160935.1 Enchytraeus crypticus | reverse complement strand
ATATATATATATATATATATATATATATATATATATATATATATATATATATATATATATATATATATATATATACGTATTTATATACATATATTTATATAGATTTATATACATGTATTTATATACATGTATATATTTTGTATGTATACATATATATATATATATATATATATATACAAGTATGTATGAATGTATGTATGTATGAATGTATGTACGTACATATGTATGTACGTATGTATGTATGTATGTATGTATGTATGTATGTATGTATGTATGTATGCATGTATGTATGTATGTATGTATGCATGTATGGATGATGATGGTGGCGATGATGATGATAATGACGATGATGATGATGATGATGACGATGATGATGCTGATGATGATGATGATGACTATTGAAAGAAGTTGCTAGAGTAATTACCTGTATGGATTGGCAGTCCATCGCCGAACGGGAACTTGCTGTATCGAGGCAGGCGCATAGGAGCGATGAGACTGAACTTGTCGTTAAGCAGAGGTTCTATCCTCACAGCTGAAGGATCAGAGGAGTAGTAGAGGTTGTAGACCTGATGACAGTAAGGTCGACATAGAACTTCTGCGAACACACCGTGTCGATAAGTTATACGAGAACAAATTAAAAAGAATACGACTGTCTGAAATAATTATATATCTCAAGCAGATAAAATATATCAGAACATATGAACATAACTGAAGTTCAGTTGTTGTAACTTACAATAACTAAACCTAAAGGTATAATTCTATTATCAAAATTATAGCCTATAACGCGATTTAGCGTACAAAGCTGGTAAAGATAATGTTAATTCAGTTTTTCAGAGCGTTCTCAGCAGTCAATTCTGCCAAATATAGATAAATTTAGTTTGAATATCGCTAATTACAGAAAAGTTATAAATTTGTGAATAAAATGGGATCATATAAAAAATATCCATTATACAGTGTACTAGTAGTGAACAGTACACACTTCTCATGTACTGTACTGTGTGTGCTCTTTAGCGTACCCTATAGTGTATTGTAGTGTACTATGTAGGGTCTATACATTTTCCATTTTTGCATATATTATAATTCAATTTTATACCACATTGCTGCATGCGTACATGTATATATTATTCTTGTATTCTACTTATTTCCTGACCCTGGTTAAACGGGATTTCTAGGGAATATGATGGTGATGATGATGTATTCTAGTAAGAATCAAATCAAACCGATAACTAATCAAACAATACTATAACCCAGAATTCTACACATGTAATATTCACCTGATTGATCAAGGTCACGTCGTTCTGAGATCTTCCTGTGAGCGAGAATGAGACCCAGGGGACTGCCGCACATGAAGAAGTCACTGACCTCGAAGTCGAGCACGGGACTATCAATAGTCTCCGAGGAGCCTTTCCTCATCGCCTGGCCAGGGCAGGACGAGTGCCTCGTGAACACACCCCTTGAGGGGTCAAGGACGGGTGAGCCGTTGTTGGAAGAGTCTGCCCGAGTTATGATGAGATCGACGCTTGGCTGCGTGAAGACTGTGTTAGAGTGGCAGAGCTTGGGCGAGGAAAAGTTTGAGTTTATGGCAGGTGAAAGGGTTGATTGAATACCGGTGGTACAGAGGATGTCGTAGCCAATGATTGAGCCTACACTGTCCGCTAAGAAACATACCTGCCAGTCAATCAGTCAAGTAATCATGCACTGCCAATCATTCACTGAGACTTACGATCAATCAGTCAGTCATACAATCAATAATCAATCAATCAGTTTAACTGACATTCAATCAATTTGAATCAATTTGACAGCTCAACTGATGGTATTAACGCGTCAGATTAATTCTATCTCTCAGCCTCTGTCACTCTCTGTATCAAGTAAACTCGCATTATAGTGAAATTATCTACTATGTTAATATCCATCACAATACCACATGTTTAAATCGTTAGGCAATTTAGACCATTTTCCGTATAACTAGTCCAGTGAATGTCCGAGATTTTAGGCTACTCTCAGATCAACGCGGCTGGGATTCGAACCCACGAGGGTTCAATTCACCTCAGCGTCTGTAATTTAAAACTTCACGACGTTACCCATACGCTCTTGAGACATTCTGCCTTATAAGTCAAACAAGAATAGCACAAAAATTAAGCCCACTCGTAACATATAAAGGCTGGGTACAACAGTATATAGCAATACAACCGTATTTTATAAGACAGCACATTACACATCACTAAAAACAATTTAGTACAAAATAATGCAACCAATGCACTCGCTGTTGCTAAATATCAAATTAAAAAATACATGCACACCTAAATTGCGCCATCTATAGATGACCTGCTCGAGATCTTAAAGTTTTTCAGAGCCGCACTCTAATCGATTTGTAATCTTTTCCTGCTACTAATGCGAACACTACGCCAAGTACTCTATAACTCGGGTTCAAATATATTACTTAATCTGCTTTTGACTACACACCGGAATATATCCCGTGATTTTCATTAAAGTACCTAACAACATTTCAAATAAAAATAAATAAAGATAAATAATAAAAACAAAGTAACAACATACTGTTACCTTAATCTTTGTGACGGTAGCCCGAGTGTATCGAGTCGTCTTGAAGAGAAGCCTTGTGCTTCTGAACCTTGACGATAAACACACTACAACCTACATTTCAAATATTTTAAGCCCTACCTGGCCAGTGAAACCGTGACCCTGTTGGGAATGCAGGAACTCTTTGTACGTAGAATTGATGCGGGTGACTACGATGGAAAGAACGCTCGAGTAGCTGGGAGAGCTTGTGGCCAGCAGAGGAACAGCGCTGAGAGGAAAATTGTCCCTAGTAGCACTGCTGCCTCCTGGCTTCTTAACGTCAAGGTCGCTGTAGCGTGGTATTAAACTGTTACAACATTCAATATTGAAATTAATATTAATATTACATATACTACAACAGACTTATTTACTTATATATATATATATATATATATATATATATATATATATATATATATATATATATATTATATATATATATATATATATATATATATAGACTACTGTATATATATATATATTGTATATATATAAAATAATATACTATAATATTAATATAGGGCCTACTATAATAGTACTATAAAAAATTAATATTACAACATTCAACATTCAATCAATCAATTAAAGTGATCAATGTGAAGGAGATAGATATATACTTGTTTATTTCATTCAAGTCTGACTGGCAGCAATCATACGCAGAGAAAGTGAAATTTGACACAAAGGCGCGAAGGCACAGACATATTACCGCTTAATGTGTTCACACCACTATCTGGTTTGCTAAAGGATCAACTGACGAAATAGCAAGGAAGAGAAAAGAATTTGACAAAGATTGAGACTAAGAAAACGAGAAAATCTCATAAGTCGATAAGTAAATGTAGAGAAATCGTATGACAGAGAAATATGGAGACGTCACGGCACTAGTTTTTGTCATTATGCAATGCACATAGAAAGATTTCGAGACATATACATATGTAGATAGATAGGTAGATAATTGAAGAGACAATTGAGATAGGTATAAGAGAAATTGAGAACAAGAGAACAGAAATATGTGGAGGAGTTATAAGCCATTGACCGGTCACTACACAGTGCAATAAGAAAGAGAGAGAGAGAGAGAGAGAGAGAGAGAGAGAGAGAGAAAGAGTTAGAGAGAGAGAGAGAGGTTGTACTAATATTGCTGATCATACCTGGAGAGCAGTGAAAGAGACTCAGAACAAATAGGGGGGCAGGAAACCAGTCTGACAGCTATTTGACCAGCTACGGATGGATAGTGAGACTTGGTAACAGAATCGAGAGTTGATCTAAACGTAGATATGTCAGCCTGCTTCGACAAACTGGGATCCAATCCAGTGTCAACCATACTGCCTAAAAGCACATTAGAATACAAACAAATTAGGCATAACATACAAACAATTCAATGTTAACCATGCTGCCCGAAAGCACATTAGAATACAAACACGTTAAGCATCACAACATGAAAACAATCACGCAAACAAAGCTGTCTAAAGCACATTGGAACGCCGACACATTAAGCATCAGCACACATAAACAATCCAGTGTTAATCAAGCTGTCTGAAATCACATTAGAATAAAAATAGATTAATCATCACAACACAAAAAATATATAACTTTCTCCTTAGGTGAAATTCTAGTTTTCAAATCTTTCAAAACGCAAAATTGGCTGTATAACATCACTGAACAATGTTGAAAAATACTCTATAATGACAGAACTCCGACATTCAAACCCCGACTACACGCCATTCCGTAAAAAGCAAAACCTAAAAATGAATAACATTTTAAAGAACAATAAGTACTAAAGCCTCCTTTAAAGTAAAACCATTTATTAACTCTATACGATACCTTAAGAACTACAAACGAATATATATGAAAAATAAAAGAGAATCATATAAGTGACGTAAAAAGAAAAGCAATCAAGAAAAGATATAAAGAACAAATAGTTAACTGATAAAAGGCAGAATACCTCCGTGAAGGAATATGAATAGAATACTGGTGGGGCAAGCCTTTGAGTTGAGATCAATACTAGGACTGGCGCTACGGCTATGAGCAGATAAATGTGAATTCTTCACTGATAGCAATACTGACGCTATCAAAAAACACATAAAAAACAGCACATCAGACTATGCAAAAATGTATGATAAAATAACAATAGCGAGTAATCAGCATTAATGATTCAAACAATGTAACAAACATGAAAATATATTAGACTGTTTCAATACGATTTTAACTCTCTGCCCATTCGCTGAAGACGATAAATATTAAAGTCCTGTAGGAATAACAGAATTAATGACCTACGGATTATGGAAGAAGTTTGACACCCAGTTCCAATAAAGAACAACACATCTAAGTGATATGGTACAAGATAATGATACGGTACACAGATACGTTTAGAGTTTAACTTCCGTTAGGTCTTGAGTAAAAATTAACTGAATAGCGTAATTATGTCAATAAATAAGTAAGAATATTAATAAAAATCACTCGGGTACAAATCAAACCCTTGCTCTCCTGCTAATTCTACAAGCGTGATATCCACTAGGATAACTGTCAGCTATAACATTATATTATAATATTATATACACAGTTACACACATTAGCTGGGTGTTAAGCTAGAGAGAAGTAGACCACAACTGACGTGGGATGCGGTGATTAAGAAGGACATGAAGAATAGGGGACTGACTGATGATATGGTGTGGGACAGAGAGGATAGGAGAAGGTCTATTCGTATTCCGATCATAGTTAAACTGGGATTTAAGGGAAGATTATTTATGATGATGATGATGATGATGATGATGATGATGATGATGATGCTGATCATGATCATGATCATGATAATCATGATGATGATGATGATGCTGATAATGATGATGCTGCTGCTGCTACTGATGATGATGATGATGATGATGCTGCTGATGATGATGATGATGATGATGATGCTATACACACATGGACAGCTGGACGTGAGGAGATTATCTGAGCTTCCTTCACTGTGGTCAGGATGGATCATGAACTCCATAGAACTAGAGCGCAGTAGATTACTTCCATCAGCCGCTCCACTCATGTCGTAGTCTAGTGAACCTTCTACAAAAAATCGATCAACCAAATAATTAATCAGTAAATTAATAAAAAAACATAAATTAATCAGTCTACAACTCAATCAAATGAAACAGTCAACGCTTATTAAGTCCAATTAAAAATGTAAAAAGCTGTTAGCCAATATTAACGCTAGTTTCATCATAAAAGCAATAGCAGAGACGGATGAGCCCAGGATTTCAACCACGTAGACTTATCCGCAGTCTGATTTCGTACCGACATCGACACCAACCAGAATTAGTATTATGTAGGAAACCAATACATCCTATTATTTATTTCAGAAAGAGTCATTTTGTGAAGAGTTAAATCCTCATAATGCAATGCTTCATTTTACTACATTTCATATCATCCGTTATTACTTGATAGTGTACTAAATATCTGAAAATTCCTATCTGCCAAAACTTCCTTTTGTAATATTTAAACATTCCTTATTTGTTTATAAATATCAAATTAATAAATTTAAATGGCAATTAAAAAAACCTGTGGCATCGAAGAATTCTTCGTCATCAGAACTGGAAGCTTGTAACTGTTCAATCCCTTCTGTCTGCCAATCCTCAAAATCTACAAAAGGAAACATACATGTATATACACGTACATGTACATGTATATATGTAGAGATAGTACTAATTATTCTATTTTAATATAATTTCTAAGATTGAATATAGAGAACGCCTGTTAAGCTAAGGGTCTATTGACTCTTCAAAATCTATCCATATTTTTACATAGTTTGAATTCCAGCTGATAAATGTAAGCTCGACCTGTACTACATTTATATTATATCGCATCTAAACAAAGCAAAGCCCCTGTCCGTTGGAAAGTAATTCTTTAAATTAATTATAACGAGTTCATATTATTCCTACTAAACATTATTTAACTCAAACTCATACATGCGCAATTCAAATAAACCCAGGAAGATTTGAGCAATTATTACAATTATTAATGTTATTATATCTCATCTTCGAATCTTTCATCTCAGGTTGTGTGGCAGAAGGCTGCACCAGACGCATCGATTAGATGTCCCATTCAGGGTCTGTTGAAGCTGCGTTCAAATCCAGAGTAAGCTAAGTCGCTCAAATGCTTTTGTGGAAACTGCCTTTAAACTTAGCTGCTGGCTTTAAGACAAATTCTTTAAGATAGGATAGATACAAACAGATAGAAATATAGGATAGAATAGATAGGCTTAGCTAATACAAACCAGTCAGCTTGGACCTAGATGATGAGCAAGATAGTCGACTATGAGATGAATGGCTGCTTAGTACTATAGAAGCTGCTGAGCTGGGAGTGACAGCTACTGCTCCTGATGTCGTCACTCTGGCAGCTGCTGTAGCTGCTGCTTTTTGCTGCCTCTCAACCCCTCCCAGTACAGCTTCATTTCCCATCTTACCACCTAGCTCTAGAAATAACATGAAGAATAATGTAATAAATATACTAGATATAAATCTGTCCTTATAGCTAAATCTCATCTCTCTCTCACACTCTCTTTGCACTCTCTCTCTCTCTCTCTCTCTCTCTCTCTCTCTCTCTCTCGTATTCTGTTAATTCTAATTAAAACTTAAATAAATACAATACACTAATTATAACGATGGACCGTAGTAAGCAATAATTATTGCTTACTACGGTCCATCGGTATAATTAGTGTATTGTAAAGTGCTCTTCCATGCATTACGCCACACTTGGGGATTATCATGTGCTCCAGAATGAAGTATACACAGCAGGTCAAGACTGAGTCTGGGGTATGATCGGTTAGGCTTCAGACTGCGGATACATGCTGACGTCACTAGTCACGCGACACTCGAGAGATGAAACTGTCGCTAAACTAAAGTTACCTTTTAACATTCTACTTCGTTTTCTTCTTCTTTTTCTTCTTTTTCTTCTTCAAGAGCCGTGCCTGTTCCAAGCCGGGGCGGTCATGGTCATGACGGTTTAGCATTAATGAAGCTTAATATGGACATTTTTAAACCATACAATGTTAAAATCTCTTGGAATAAACTACGTGTATCTTGGATTGAAATCCAAGTGTATGGGGTCAATTACTATTGAATAATTATAATGGCCATAATTCGAGTCCTTAAAATTACGGGTGACACATAATATCCATGCAAAACAACTAATCCATAAAAAATTTCTGTAATCCATTACATAATCCATATGTCACTTAACCTCAGAAAATATATTACATTTGTTTAGATATTTTGAAGAAAAGATAAAGAATTGCAAATGAGTTATTCTAGAATTAGATAAAATAACAGGAGCAAGGGCTTTACACTTATACAAAATTGAAGTAGTTGATAATTCATTATCCACTCGAGTATAATAGAAATGAAATTTCATTCTCAGAGCAGAACTGGACCTAGTTACAATCACTTCAGGTATTACAAAGATCTATCTGAAACTCGCATTGCCAAACATTTGCAGATACAACTGGCTAGATATCGATATCTTAAAACCATCAATATTATCAATTGAAACTCTGAGAATTACGATATCATCAAATATTAGTAAAGAAGAACAGTGTCAAATGATTACTGGGGTCACAGGTTAACAGCTTTGCACTTGCTCAAAATAACTGGCGGTTTGTCAACCGAAGAACACGGATTAGACAGCATCAATTGAGAGTTGAAGGAAGCCTACGAAAATAATACCATTTGCTATTAATGCAACTTAAATACAATAACGAAATAGATCAAACAAAAACCGTGCATGTCACAAGAGGCCAAAAAGCAAAAACTAAGGAAGGCCACAAGAAACCACCTCCATATTTTACTATTCTATAGGCTACATATAAGGTTTGGGATAGGCATAGCCCTTGGTTAAGGGATCGACTTATTGATATATGGACAAATCCATACGGAGCGTGAAAGCAGAAACAGTAAAATTAAATTAACACTGACTAACAAATATATACAAATATGATTAAACTTCGCCTCATGACCTCATGACCTCATGACCTCATGACAATATGCATAGTAAGAGGAAGAGAAATTATAGCAGTATACAATAATGTGCAACGGAATACAGGTTCATTATTTAGTGAACCTTTTATTGTACTACCATTATAGGGAAAAAGTATTCTATTAGAAGAGAGATTGGCCAGAGATCACTTAAAGTTAGCAAAGAGGAAAAGAAATCTTACTGAGATAGTCTTTATCCATACCGACATCTTATTTTACACAGCTGCAATTCTATTTAAATAACTATGACTATTCATTTGAACGTTACGTTAAAATCTCTATTTATAACAATTATTTCTTACTGTCTAAATAATTAATTATTAAAGTAATAAATGCAAAACCTCATCAGTAATAGTAAAATATAATGTACATTACAAATATCTACAAATAATTATATCTATATAAATAAACGCATACGATGCTACACAGAATTTGCTAATACAACGTTTCAAATGAGTCCTTTATTTCATCATGTGAATTCAACCATCGTGAATTCAACCACCGTATCGTATTTCTATTTTCTATTTATTATATTTTATATTTATTGTTAGTCGCAGTATTTACCAGTAAGAGTAGCAGAAGATTCGCTATTGACATTGTTGATAGACTTGTTTTCCTCTTCCTCGGCTCTCTGAGCTTGAGACATTTTATCTTTCAGAGCTAACTGAGTCTCCAACTCGAGTCGTCTAATGTCAGCCATCGTTAGCCCGTGGTACTCATCCTGCCAGCACCATGCCTGCCGATGAGCCCTCAGCATTGTCTTACGTAGTCCTGTATCAACAGTAATTCAATCAATCAATCAGTCAATTTGAGAAAATATATTTAAATTTAGCTCGTCCTAGTAAATCAATCAATCAGTCAATTTCAGAGAATATGCTTAAATTTAGCTCGTCCTACGCAGTCCTACGACAACAGTAAATCAATCAATTAATCAATCAGTCAATTTGATACAATAGGATTAAATTTAGCTCGCCTTACGCGGTCCTACGACAACAGTAAATCAATCAATCAATTAATTAATCAATCAGTCAATCAGTCAATTTGAGAAAATATGCTTAAATTTAGCTAGCCTTATGCAGTCCTATGACAACAGTAAATCAATCAATTAATCAATCAGTCAATTTGATACAATAGGATTAAATTTAGCTCGCCTTACGCGGTCCTACGACAACAGTAAATCAATCAATCAATTAATTAATCAATCAGTCAATCAGTCAATTTGAGAAAATATGCTTAAATTTAGCTAGCCTTATGCAGTCCTATGACAACAGTAAATCAATCAATTAATCAATCAGTCAATTTGAGAAAATAAGCTTAAATTTACAGAAAATATTACGTGAAACCCTACAAGAATAATTAATCAAATGCTGTCAGATTAACTACCAGGTAAAACTGTATATGTCTATGTGCACAGTGCTATATACAATATATGCTTCAGGTCACTCACTCTCGACTTAACTTAACTCTCGTACACAGTTTAATGAGTACATGACGTCGCTACGAGCTGATACTTCGAAGTATCTTACAAAGCGATTGCTTTATAAGAATAAACTTCTATTTCCCTACGGTTACAGTTACTGATATTCATATCTAACCGATAATATTCAGACCTTGATTTTTTCTACAAACAGTCTTTCACATTTTAAACGCTATTAAATGCAATACACGCAGGATATTTATTAATTCTTACACGGTTCTCAACTGCTTCTCGAATAATATAATTAATATTATTCGAGTAGCAGCTGTAAATCTTGTAAGAATTTATACATATTTGAATGTATCATAACATAATGATGAATATGAGAAACTGTGATACGTAACTCGATCAAACTCTGACAATCAGGTTTTCTTTTTCATAAAACCATGAACGTTACTAACGCACCTTTGTGTAAAGGACACGATACTTAAAAGATTTACATCCATGTACTATTTTTATATTTTTAGTATTTACAACATTAATATACATACATTAAAAAAAAAAAAAAAAACCACAAGAGGTAGTACATAAAGTATAAAGCTATTAATTAACCTTCAGCTTACATTGAAATTAATACAGAAATATACATTCGTAATATTTCTGCTTTCTTATAATATGTCAGCATAGCAATATCTCAGTTAAATTTAAATTGGAATTGTACTAAAAAAATCAATTAATTTATCAATAAGTAATTAGATTACAATTGTTGTCTCGACGGAAAAAGATAAGTATGATGATAAAAACGAAAAACTAGCACAGTAATAATTCGTGCGCAGGTCAGTCGTACTGATTAGTCTATAAGCGTGCCGACACAGTTTAACTGAGCGTCTGCCACTTAAATTTATCATTATCTTATTACATAGCACAGAATGATTGGTATTATCCAAACTATTGTTTTCTAGCTGACACACTGCACACAGATCTATTTATTATTATATAGTTACATACAATAGCAAGGGTCATGAGTTTAAATATTACGATGTGTAGATAACATCAACTTATAAACTGTGCAGATTTGAAATACCTGAGATATTGCGAACAATATATCGGACGATTCTGTCAATACGCAATCACGTATAATAATTGCATACAATAAAGAATCTCTACGATCAACAATATACACGACTTATAGAGTTTCTATATTTCTAAGTTTAACGGCCTTTCAAATAATAATTGAATCAAGATAGAATGCCCCGATTGGTGAAAGCAAGAGTCTGCGAGTAGATTCCTAGGCTAATCATCTGTAAGAGAACACGTTAGGATGAAGAGTGTCATCGACACGCTATCAAGCAGTAAAAGGAAGTTTAATTTGTCATTAGCTTTAGATTTTGGTTAAAAAGCAGAAGCTAAACATAGTCTACAGGTTACAGGCTATCAATAGAAAGAAAAATCAACAAATAATGTTGCCTTGAAGCTGTTACGATAGCACTGTTCGACCTAATGATAATGATTTAACTAATAACCATCTAATAATAAAATTTGGCTTCTCCACAATCAGCAATCCACGAAACCCCATGAAGCTAGCTTCACATAAATACTGATCAGTATTTTATATCCCATTCCAATACCTTTCATGCAATGCACATAGCTTCTCTACTACAACTTCACAAATATTTTCAAATAAATTCACCACAGTTCACATTTATATTGTGATATTGTGTTTTACTTGTTGCAAATGTTAGCTTATCTGTGTTGTTTGTGAATTGCACAGGGATGTATAACCCGTTTCGGTGTTCCTATTAAATTCATCGTCATCATCTTCCCTTGACTCCCAGTTTAACTAAATTAAATTAACTTATAAAACTAACTTTAAGATACTAACTCATTAACTGTTAACTTATTAAATTAAATTAAAATAAATCAATGCGGATATCATCTCACACTACGCAAACAATGGAAGAAGGACAGTACCGACATCGTGAATGAAGCCTTCTATTCTGCTCTGCATGCCCCAATACCTGAACTCCACCCGGCACAGCTTGTAAGCGCACATGATGCTCTTGCCGCTGCCCGAGCTCTTGGCGGCCTCGGCGTAGTCCCTCCTCCACCCGTCGTTCAGAGGTCCTCTGCCGGTCTTTAACGACTGAAACAACTTGGGATCTTCCTCCTGCCTGTAGTCGCCCGACGATATCGGGTCTTCTACTATGTCCAACACATCTGTTCAGCACATCAACATACTAATAATAATAGTAAAGGTTTAACGTCCCTTTTCTTACACAAGAATGATGCCAGGGACGTAGGATGATGTCAGGGACGTAGGATGATGTCTGAAACGTAGGATGATGTCAGGGACGTAGGATGATGTTAGGGACGTACTAGATACTAGACATCACTGGCTGGAGCCAGTGGCGATGTCGGTAAGATATTCGACCGCGGATCAATATGTGCGGGGTTCAAATCTTGGGCTCGCCCGTCACTGACATCGCTTTCGAGTGAGGAAACTGACGTTAACAGTAGCTTTTATTAGCTTTTTAATTGATTTATTCCATTATGCCTTAATGTTACTACAGAAATGCACAATACAAAAAAAAACACCTAGACCATCACTGCGATCTGAGGTAACATTGAGCACAATAATAAAATCAAAATGAAATGCAATGAATACTTAATTAACCTCCGATTACTCACCTAAATGAGAATTCAGGGACGTCTCCAGCTGAATACACAACTGCAAGAAGTTCCGTACTGTCGGAATGGCAAATACGAATGTAATCCGAATAATACAATTGAATGTAATCAGCAAATACGAAAGAAAACAATTTAAACTGGTGAATAGTTAATGAGTTCCAAGGAGAAAAAATTAAATCAAACAACTTTACATTTGCTAAGCGGCAGAGGAAAGCAAATATATAAGTTAAAGAAATAATATTAATTACGACCTACACACGATACTTACCAACAATTCTGTTCTTCAGATCAGATTTGGTTAACTGGAAAACATTATCCTGTTCGCCTCCATCGTTCTTGTAGACAGTTTCTATTTCCAATGTGAACTTTTCGATGAAAGGACAGCGATAGATGGTTTTAGTATAGGGGTACGCATTCCAGGCTTTCTCTTCGACAATCAACGCCGATTTCGGTAGAATAGCTCTAAACCAACCTGCGATCAAATCATAAATCTAGAAATATAATCACTCTTAAACTGTAGGCCTAATTGTCTAATTTGTAATCTGGCAGACCGATCACCCGACATGACACTGTTATAGAAATTATGGGGAGGTTATTGTTCTGACTTTTAAGAAGAAGAAGAAGAAGAAGAAGAAGAAGAAGAAGAAAATAAGTTTTATTACACAAAGTTTCACAAAATTCACAGAGTCATCACAACAATGAACGTGTGTTTTTTTATTTTTAATAAAATTAAATTTTATTTTCAATTCTAATACTAATACCGGTTTTTGTTATAATAATAATTATTATCGTTTCGTATCTCGATCCTAGTTAAACTGGAATTTAATGGAAGATGATAATGTTGATTGTTATTATTATTAAATCATAATAACATGATACATCACTCTTAACTTTAATCATTCTACACTAAAATGTCAATCAAGCTGACACAATCTATCTTAATTATTGACATTAACACAATCTCTCTTAATTATCCTGCGGTAGTCATCAAATCATAACGACATAATATAAGACGCAATATAATCGTAATAATAATCAACAGGCAATCTTCCTTTATAAAGATAAAGAATATTCCTTTTTACAGAGAAGAAGGAATATTCAACTGCCCTATAGAAGAAGCAGCAGCAACAACAACAGAACAAGCAGTGTAACAACAGATGACTAACCGGGAAGATGGCTGCCTATGTGATATATCTTGTGTGTATATTGACCGTTACCACCAGGACCATCAGTGTACGGCTCATTGACCAGTATCTCTACACCACTCTCTGAGCCACTGCTCTCTTCTCGGCTCTTCTTCTGCAAATCAATCAATCAATAGAATAGCCAATCAGTCAATCAATAAAGCTTATAGTCAATCAATCGAAATTCGAATGATTGACTATTTGCTGTAATGATTGACTGATTGCTTCAATTCATTAAGAAATTAGTTAAATAGTCAATCAATTCATAAACAAAACAATTAATTTAACAGTCATTCAGTTAAGTACTGAATTGGCAGATAAATTAAGAATCAATCACTCAATACTCAGTCAATCAGCCATAAATCAATGCTAATCGATTAATAAATAGTACCTGTCGGTTAGAGTATAGGCGCAAAATTAAATAATTACTGTGTATATATATATATATATATATATATATATATATATATATATAAGCAAAAACAAAAACGGAACAATAGGCAATTAATAGATAAGTGAAGATTTTGTGAATAATTCTTGTTTTCCGACCAGTATTCAGTAGATTATTACAAATATCACTTTTAATTCCATAAACATGGACATTAGATTTGACAGAGTACATATTTAAGGATGGACAATTACTATTGCGATTTAACATTTCTCCATGATCCTCACAAACAACAGATTTTCTGCCTCCTACAGATTGCACCGAGCTTTATCGATTGCGCGGCACCAATAAAGAAATCCTAAAATGATCGTTTGCCCGTTTTAGTGCAAAATCCACAATTCCACATGCTATCAGTCCGCTGTTATTTAGCAAGCCTCGCTCTCCTGAAAAATTCAGTATTCTTCCTGCTATCATAACATAACATAACGTCACACTGGGTCAGGAAGCAGAGATGCTTGTTTAAGGCCCATTTCCTCCTTCCTCTCCATGGCTATTAGTAATCTTTGTTTTTTGACGGCGCATCAATTGCAGCTGGCGGAGATTTAAGAATAACCTTCCATCAATCTGGGATATTTTCCTTCAAAGCTGTCAACACTCGGTCTTCCAAGGTGGTTACCCACAAAGTACTAACCGTGGCCGATGTAGCTTAACTTCGATTATTGACGCGCAACTAAACTAAGTGCGCTAAATCCCAAGTTGCTTCCCTGGCCTTGTGATATTTAACTTTTATGCGAACAGTAAATACTACTTACCTCTCATGCTATCTCTATAACAACATTTAATATTGCTTTTTTCTTCTCATCTACCTCTCTATTGACATTTAATATTGTGCTTTGCTCATTCTATCTATCTCTAGACACTTAATATTGTCATTTTTTCTCCTTTTATCACTCAGTTGTGGCTCTACTAAGAATCTACATTCATCAACTACAAGAAATAACATCGAAATTGCTCATAAATGTTTTTTGCAAATCTTGGTACCACACTTTCCACTCACTAATTAAAGTCGCTACATTTCCAGATCTAGCACGGATTTCTTCCTGAGCAATTTAAATTAGACGAAAATCTTAGATAAAACAATTACCTCGAGATTTAAACAAGACGCCATTGCCAAGCGTGTTTTCTTTCATGCTGGTCACTAGACAACTGTCAATGGTCTAGAAGCTTTCAAGACAAGAACAGAACAAATGTAAAGCTTCGCTAGTTATTCCAATAGATAATGACAAAACTACAATGAGATTTACCTTAAATCTCATCTAAAATGACAGTGACGAAGTTTTCAAAATAAAAATCTCTTTTCTTCGGTAGAATGAAATATACAGGTACTTCTGCAGAAAGATTTAAATTAATTGTAAGCAAATCTAACTCCCTACCATCTAACTGATTACAAGAAGCACAACAATTTTGAATAGAAATCATTCGTTCCAACTTTAATACATAATGGCCGAGCATGTAATATAAAAATTGGATTAGATATTTTATTTAAAATTATTGTGACACACATAAGTAAATGAAGAGCTAAATCAGAAAGCCCTTGATTAGCACGTGAGTATTCATAAGATCGCTTTTACATATACGGGTTTTCAGTAGTATTACAGTTATTTGAGGTCTTCTAGTTTCTAGTAAACAAATAAGCGTGCAAAATTTAATTTATGTAAATAATAAGAATTATTAGAACGAACTTTAATATAATCATATCTTATCTCATAACAAAATTTACGCTATAGAAAACCCCTGTACGCAACAATAGCAGTTAAATTTAAAATTATTTACTGGTCTGCCAATTTGGCATGTCAGAAAATAGCTTGTTCTCTAAAAAAGTAAACATGCATTATAATGAAATGATCTATTGTGTTGATATCTATCACTTTTTATTACCACATGTCTAAACCGCTAGGAAATATAGTCCATGTTCCGTGTAACCAGTGTTAAGCATGTCCGAGATTTTAATCTCAGATCAGCGAGGCTGGGAATCGAACCCACGAGAGTTCAATTCACCTCAGGATCCGTCATTTAAAACTTCATGACGTTACATTACGCCTCTAACCAATACGTTATTGAGACACTCAATAGCAATCACTCGTAGTAAAAAATCTGCGCCCCGTTTAAGCAAGCAGTGATAAATATAGAACAGTCTACAATACATGTACATGTAGAGGCGGGTACTTTTCTGGTACTCGGGGATTGATTTTTCAATACATTAGGACACAAAATTCCATAGGTAAAGTTTTTTACTGAAGAAACTTCATTGAACCGTTCTCTTCCTTAGACTTCTTTCATCTCTTCTCAGATTGCTCCATTTCGCTCGTACCATTTTTAAATACGGGTAACACTCCGATTTCATACGGTATTTTTGTGACATTTAAAACTAAATTCCACACTTTTCGCAGTGCAGCGTCATAAGTACGCAACTGGGCCGCTGATGATCAAATCCGAAAAGGAGATAATAATGATAATAATGACATACATTACAGTAAAATGATCAACTATGTTGATATCTATCACTTTTAATACCACATGTTACATCCGTTAGGCAATTAAGTCCCTTTTCCATGTAGCCAGTCTAGTGAATGTCCGAGATTTTACTCTCAGATCAGCGCGGCTGGGATTCGAAACCACGAGAGTTCGATTCACCTCAGGGTCTGTCATTTAAAACTTCATGACGTTATCTACACCCTTACCCATTGCGCTATTGAGACATTCTTATTATTATTATTATTATTATTGAGATACAAGCAATGAGATCACATATTCTACTGAACAGCATATTTTAGAACTTATTCTATACAGTATATATATACATGTATATAAATTATATATATATATATATATATATATATATATATATATATATATATATATACACTGTGAGTCATAAAGAAAATGAGCGCAGTATTTCGCGCACAACTTGGATAATTGTGAACCAATTTTGAAACTATTTTTGTCAGAATTATAAAGAAGAAGAAAAGTACTAATCTTAAATCTAGTTTTTGTGACACTTCTGGTTTATTTTCGACAATAGGAGACGATTTTACAAATATAGTCTGTCTTTGTTGAAATTTTAAAATGGTGTTTACTAATGAAGATAACGCGCTCATAAAAAAACTTGTACCTCTTAAAGGGTGATGGTGCACATCGGTTGATTGCCGAATTTCCAACTAAAACTGGATGCTGGGAGGGCTGGATTGCTTATTATAGAAATTACACCGAAAAGAAGAAAATAAATAACGTGGACGAGTTGAAGCAACGCCTGGTGGACGTTTGGCAAGACATGCAGCAATCTGTCATTGACAACGCAAAAGATGAGTAGCGCAAGCGTCTCCGAGCTTGTATTCGCGCCAAAAGAGGATATTTTGAGCATATGCTTTACAGTTGACAGTAGCTGTATTACATTGTTTGTTTAGTGTGTCTCATTGCTAGTTCCACTGGATTTGTAAACATTCTGTAGCGATTAAACTTACTTAAACCGAATATTGTCAGTCGCGCATATTTTCAAGCACAGCTTCAACGCAAAAATAATAATTAACAGAGTCACTTAATGTTATTTTATAGCAAATGTTTTTCTGATTATACCTATGCAAGAAGTTAAAAAATCGGTTCACTAATACAGAAGTTATGAGCGAGAGACTGCGCACATGTTTTTTTTATACTCACAGTGTATATATATATATATATATATATATATATTTCTATTTCTATTTCCATTTCTATGTCTATTTCTATTTATTAATATCACTATTTACCGCAAATGATCACTGTAACGTAATATTTAAATCAGAAGCTCGTTAATAACACAGCAATAGAGCTAATATAATATATTCATAGCTGCCAGCTATCGGCATAATACAATTCGAGGAAATTGTAATTAGCAATTCAAACTTCACGGTAAATTAATTCTACAGTCGTAATGATTTGAAGGTAATCCCTAACGAAATGAAAGAAAAATAATTTAACTACCTACTCTGAACGTATTGATAAAACGGAACCGATTTACTGCCCAATTTTATCTTTGATAAAAACAATAGCAACACTAATTCACAATGACGTAAATTGTTAAACAGAAAATAATCTACTAATGCAAATTACTGGTAGAAAATTATGCTGCTGATACAGATAAAAATCCATTCTTTACCAGCAAAAAGGTATGTCGCTTTAGAGAATAATTATAATTTACGACTCCGTGTATTTGTATAATAAAGATTACTTCCACTTCTAATATCTGCATTTTCATATAACAGCGAATTACGGGTAATAACAAAAAGCACAGAAAATGACATAGACATATTTTATAGAAAACTAATTACAAATCTGTTAAGCGTACATTATCCATAAATAATAAAAATTATCAAGGTTCTGAAAGAACAAAGAAATCCCTCGGAGTGAAATCATAAAAGAAAGATTAATTGGATAGGACATATGTTAAGACCACATGAAAATATTACAATATATAAAGCGCTTATATATAAATGTAGATTATCAACTATTAAATAAAAGCTACATATGGGAAGAAATAAACATAACTTATTTAGACAATAAAACTGGTGTGGGAAGTTTTGAAGAAGAGGAAAGTAAACAGGAGGTATGTTGAGTTAATCAAAGATGCGTACAGCAGGGTGAAAACTAGTGTGAGAGTGGAGAGTGGACAATCTGAGAGTTTTGATGTGAAGATCGGGGTACATCAAGGATCAGCCCTAAGTCCATATTTGTTTATATTGATTATGGATGAGTTGCTTAAGGGAGTTAATAAGGAGGCCCCATGGTGCATGCTATTTGCAGATGATCTGGTGATAGTAGGAGACACTGTGGAGAAAGTAAGCGAGATGTTGGAAAACGTGAGAGAGGCACTGGAAAGTAAAGGACTGAGGGTGAAAAAGGAAAAAACGGAGCATTTAGAGAGTAGATGGAAGGGTGAGATGATAAACGGAGATAGAGTAATAAGTCAGGGAGTGGAGCTAAAGAAGGTAACAGATTTTATGTATTTGGGATCTGTAATAGAGGATAATGGGGAGTTGGAAAAGGAGGTTACTAGCAGGATTCAGGCTGGATGGGCAAAGTGGAGGGCTGCTAGTGGAGTGTTGTGTGATAGGAGAATACCACTAAGACTGGAAGGCAAATTTTATAGTTCTGTGGTAAGGCCAGTAATGATGTATGATTCGGAATGTTGGGCACTAAAAAGGGAACATTTGCAGAGTTTGCATGTGGCAGAAATGAGCATGTTGCGTCCAATATGTGGAAGAAATAGGAAGGACAGAATGGAAAATGAATATGTGAGGATAAATTTGAATGTTGAGGGATCGGGGATAGGTTGGCTCAGCCGAGATTGAGATGGTATGGGCATATTGTGAGAAAGGCAGATGACGATATAGTAAAGAGAGTTTGGAGGGAAGAACTGGATGTTAAGCTTGAGAGAGGTAGACCACAATTGACTTGGGATGCGGTAACTAAGAAGGATATGAAAAATAGGGGATTGACTGATGATATGGTGTGGGACAGGGAGGACTGCAGAAAGTCTATTCGTATCCCGACCATGGTTAAACTGGGACTTAAGGGAATATGATGATGATGATGATGATTTAGACAATACAACATTATATGACCGCCTAGGCTCTAGAAATTGCTACAAAAATTTAAACCAATGGAAAAGTCTCAAATAGGGGATTGACTGATGATATTATGTAGGACAGAGAGGATTTGAGACAGTCTATTTGTATCCCGACCCTAGTTAAACTGGGATTGTAGGGAAGATGATGATGATTTGGACAATGTAATATATACTCGAGTAAATTGGATATTAATTCAATCTTGCGGATGGTGATGTATATAACTGAGCGACGGTTGGAGATCAGAGGAGAGGAGGAAGAGGGTTTGATAGACTACAGCAGTATCCACAAAGTGACGCCAAATAGAACTCGATATAGATTTCAGTCAGAATAACCAGGTCGACTTTAATTGAGTCTGAAAATCAGCAGTAAGGTGAGTGCATCTAATTCCTTAAAAAAGAAGATTTATTTTAAAATCACAGTTTCTTTCAAGTCTTTGAAGAAAGTAAGACACTTCGTAGACAGGTAAATTCCTGAAAGCTATGCCACACTATCTAACACTTAGCACAAAAGCTCTTCTGCATCTAGCCTTGCACTTGAACTCATGTACGAGATTTAGAATATTCCTGAAACAGTAGGCCTACTAGGCTGGTGCACCGACTTTTCAGTTATATTTTGAGTCATATTAAAAACATTTTCACGTATATGTGAGAAAAATATCCTACTGAGAGTTCACCCAGGACGTGGTGTATCATGGTGTGCCACTTTACACTGATATCTACAGACCCTAACAAGTCAACTTTTATCAATTCTTAACATAATATTTACACTTTTACAGCAAGTCCAGATTTAGAATTTAAGTTTAGTAAGTGTTACTAATCGCATACAATATATGTATTAACTAACGAAGGCAACGGGAAACCACCTCAGAAGCCATACTTTTCCCAAGTTATAGACTACATAAGGTATGGATAAGGCATAGGCTTTGTGAAGGGATTAACTTTTTGATCTAAGGAGTGAGAAAGCAGACTTTGAGTATGAATATGTACCTTGAACTTGCCACTTGGCAGTGCACTGAAGGGAGAAGATAGAGAAGTGTTACTTAGGAATAGAGATAATTCGGTCAATATAGCATCCATGAAACTTTACTATCTCGATGTTAAGATGGCTAGAAGCAGCGAGACGTGAGCGTGCTAGAGATTAAATGTGAACGGTTTTAAGAGTATCATAGCAAATGATCAGATGTCGTGCGCTGAGAAATCAACTGAGTGGTTTAATCATAAAGTTTCTAAACCACAGGTCGACGTAATTACAGGAATTTAGTACATATGTTTATTTAAAAGTCTTCAAACACCGACAAACAATTGTACAATTGTGAAAATAGACAAGTCAACAGTTCAAAGTGTGATCAGCATACGTAGCATCAAACAGAAAATAAAATTTTGCTTACTACGGCCCTCAGAGAGGGCACTGAAGTACCCTATCGAGCTGACCACCGCAATAAACAAAGAAAGAAGGAGATATAAGAAACACTAAGGACTAATTTAGAGTTCCATCTAGTACTAAAGAGTCATGTTACTAGAAACATTTACCGCAGATGAGCAAAGAGACCAGATCAACTGGCTGCCAGAGATGATAACAAATCATTCAACTTAATCAACTGGGCCTGTCTAACAAATCATATTAAAGTTGCATCGGTATGAAAATAATTAACCCGCTGGTTCACTTTCACTAAATTTTGAGAACAAGAATCCATTATTAATTATATTCCATGGGGAAAGGTGAATAGGAGAGAGAGAGAAAGAGAGAGCGAGAGAGAGAAAAGAAAGAAAGAAAGAGTACTACGAAGAGTCATGTGTATCTGTACTGTTTATTTCTTCCAGTAGGCGCATTATTAGTGCCAACTTAACCGACTTTAATTGTTCAGCGCATAAGAAAAACGGCTTGAAGTGGAAGAGCAATCAATTTTAACTACTTGAGCGAGAATTTGAGCTTAATTTTTACAAAAAATAAAGTAACAAAGTTTTCATAAAATAGTCTTTTAAATTTACTCCAACATCGCTGTCTCGTTACGTAAAATTACGATACAACTACATACACGTATAAGTCTACATAACAGCGTGCACTAAAGCAACAACAATACATTAATATTGCACATGTAATCATACTTGTAGTCCTCGAGACCCGGTCCTGGTTTCAAGGCCGCATGAGCCCGCATTTTCCCTGCCTTGGTCTCGAAGGTTCTAGTCTAAGTCTTGGACTTGGTCTCAAAGGTTCTGGTCTTTGTCTTGGTCTAGAAGGGTCATGTCTTGGTCTTGGTCTTAAGTGGTTTTAGCCTAAAAGTTTTGGTCTTGACTATAAGCCAGTAACTTATAATAGATTTTCCATTTCATTTTACACGTCATATATATGATATATATAATTTATATAATGTATCATTGTAATTTACACTATTTATTTATACCGATTGACAAATAATTTATCGCTAGGAACTTAATAATCCATTTATCTAGGAATAATTGTGTTGTTGTTTACCCGAACATGGCTAGAGCAACAAACAAGATGCTACGTCTATTGTTTAGCTGATGAGATGAATTACATTGACATCTATTTATACAGATGTCCCAAAGCAGGTCTCTCTCTCTCTCCCTCTATCTCTCTCTCTCTATTTTTCTCTCTCTCTCTCTTTCTCGCTCCCCTCTTTCTCTCTTTCTCTCTCCCTCTCTCTGTCTCTCTCCTGTCTCTCTGTTTTTCTAGTCTCTGTCTCTCTCCATCTCTCTGTCTCTCTGTCTCTAGCGGCTGGTCTACTATATAGCTTATCCCTAGTCCGAGACTACATTTACTTCTATAAGATTCATCGGTATTAGAATAAATAGATCGACGTATTCTAAATATCTATTTCTTTAACATTCCTTTTACATGTCCACTAAAAAACATAGAGATTAATCTGAGGACTATCATGAGGACCCCAATACAGTATCATGTGTACCTAAATCAAACCTTAACATATCTTTCCTATCCTACCATTCCTTTCATACTATGAGATTAAAGAAGTCTTAGACTTAGTTTTTCCCTTGATTTACAGTTACTCAGTTTCCACGTCCCTTATGACATATGCAGTATACACTTGATCACATAGAGAGCTGGACGCGGAAACCAGAGAAAACAAAGACAGCAATAAATGCAAAACTCAATAGCGACTGCAAAGAGATTTATCCATTCTAAAGGCAATACTATTTCACAATGGGAAAATCCAACAAAAAGATCTGGTTTCTATAAAACGCGGCATAGTAACCTTTGTAATCAAGGTTTTTCAATGAAAGGATGGTTTCTGAAGAATATCATAGTTATATATAAAACTACTTATAGTGAGGTTGCTGGTAACAACTTGGTTCGAACCGTTCGACGAAGAACAGGCGAAAATATTGAATTATCATAATCATCATCATCATCATCATCTTCCCTTAAATCCCAGTTTAACCAGGGTCGGGATACGAATAGACTTTCTCCAGTCCTCTCTGTCCCACACCATATCATCAGTCAATCCCTTATTTTTCATGTCCTTCTTAATTACCGCATCCCACGTCAGTTGAGGTCTACCTCTCTCTAGTTAGCATCAAGCTCATCCCTCCAAACTCTCTTAACTACATCCTCATCTGCCTTTAAAATATTGAATTATCAATTCGATAAAATTACCTGTTTAACAATTTCCAATAGTATCCCCATCATCACCGTCAAATCCGTTGGATGGTTTTTACCAATAACAACTAGAACTGCTGTTAAAATTGTTAATGCTCTACTCCTGTTGTTGCTGCCTCTGCTCCTGTTGTTGCTGTCTCTACTCATGTTGTTGCTGCCTCTACTCCTATTGTTGCTGATCTACTTCTGTTGTTGCTGCCTCTACTCCTGTTGTTGCTGCCTCTACTCTTGTTGTTGCTGCCTCTACTCCTGTTGCTGCTCTGCTGCCTGGACATTCGAGTCCAGGGAGATGATCAGTGAATCATCGGTTGTCATGACAACCTCGGACAGACGATACGAGCAATTCTACCTTACGTCAGAGAGAGAGAGAGAGAGAGAGAGAGAGAGAGTGAGAGATAGAGAGAGAGAAAGGGAGAGAGAGAAAGAGAGAGTGAGAGAGAGTGAGAGAGAGAGAGAGGGAGGGAGAGAGAGTGAGAGAGAAAGTGAGAGAGAGGGAGGAAGAGAGAGGGAGAGAGAGAGAGAGGGAGGGAGAAGGAGAGGGAGTGAGAGAGTGAGAGAGAGAGTGAGAGAGTATGAAAAGAGCTACCGTTGCTACCAGTACAATTAATCTAAATAATTATATCACTGCATAATATGAATTAGTGTAAACATCCAGATATAAGTATTGCATTAATGTTTATGAATTATTTAACAACGAGACTTTATTTAGAAATAATCATTAACAATAAGCAGCGACGAAAACATAAAAGACATAAATACAACTTTTAGTTGCTGACACGGGCAATGTATTTAATAAGTATAAAAGATCTTAATTAATAAACTGCAGAGAAACTTCAATATTCTCTCCCTATCTCTCTCTATCTCTCTCTCTCTCTCTCTCTTAGTGCACTACTTACTGGCAGGTCGATAACGCTTCAACTCGTCTCTGTCTTCCGTTTTCCTTTTCATGCCCACACACGAGTGGATCTTTAAATCATCTAACATTCTTAATCTCGGTCTGTCTCTGCTTCTCTTTTCTTTCATTCTACCTTCTATAACATCCTTTAATAAACTCTCTCCCCTCAGAATATTTCCTATGTACTTTAATATTAGTTTTTTAAAATTCTAACAGATCAAGAGAGAAGAAAGTAATATATTAAAACACTTATCAGTGCAATGCACTCTCAGATGACACGTCCAAAGGCTTTATACATTAATTAGGACCGGCAATGAATTACATATGGCACACTGAGGCATTAAAGAATTTACTGTCACTCGAATCAGGGCTCACCTGATGCGTGGCTCAAGAAATAATCACGATTTCTCAGTCTTTATTTAACGGCCTTCCCAATATCTGCTCTAGTCGGCGCATACAACACACTAAACATTAGCTCTGTAATTAACTGCAGAGAATGAAAGATCACATGTCAGGTTCACTAAACAAACACGAAATGCAAGCCGTAAAGCAAAAACTATGAGTTTAAATAAATCAAATAGCCAATCAAACTATCCATCAAAATTCAGCTAATCAGTCAGTCAATCAGTAAATCAGTCATTCAATCAGTCAGTCAATCTCAGCAATCAGTCAATCTGATACCTAATCAATCAGTAAATCAGGTACCTAATTAATCAATCAGTCAAACTGATACTTAATCAATCAGTCTATCTGATACCTAATCAATCAGTCAATCCGATACCTAATCAATCAGTCAATCTTATATCTAATCAATCAGTCAATCCGATACCTAATCAATCAGTCAATCTCATACCTAATCAACCAGTCAATCTGACACCTAATCAATCAGTCAATCTGATATTTAATCAATCAGTCAATCTGATACCTAATCAATCAGTCAATCTGATACCTAATCAATCAGTCAATCTGATACCTAATCAATCAATCAATCTGATACCTAATCAATCAGTCAATCTGGTACCTAATCAATTAGTCAATCTGGTACCTGATCAATCAGTCAGTCAATCTGGTACCTAATCAATCAGTCAATCTGATACTAATCAATCAGTCTATCTGATACCTAATCAATCAGTCAATCTGATACTTAATCAATCAGTCAATCTGATACCTAATCAATCAGTCAATCAGGTACCTAATCAATCAGTCTATCTGATACCTAATCAATCAGTCAATCTGATACTTAATCAATCAGTCAATCTGATACCTAATCAATCAGCCAAATAAATGCTCATTCTAGAATGCTTATATAATTACAATCAGTCTGCAAACCACGGTATTGAACTAGTAACTCAGATAGATATCATACAGAAATGTTATGCTACAGACACTAAGTTGGCTGGAAGTAATCTCCAAGTCGAGTTGTAATTAAGAAATTTTGGCAGCGTCAGTTCTACGCTGATCTAATTGAAGCAGAACTGGGCCCCTTCTATCTTAGCTGATTATTTGCTAACTGTTACTTTGACTGTTTATGCTATAATATGGCCTGCTATTCCAACCATAAAAGAATAGAAAAATGTGTGCTTGCCTGACGTACTTATCATTAATCATTTTGCTTTAATCTAAGCTACTCGAAATGTTCCTTATATAATCAGCAGTTGATATACCCCTCCTGTTAAACACTTATTGTAAATTGATCTAATTTAAATTAAATTAGAATTTATCGTAGTAGGTCCTTGAGCCAATGTGACTCCGTGTTAAATAATACCAGAGCATAGGAGAAGATAAAGAAAGAAATATCAAAGTATTAGCCTATACAAGTAAATATCAATAGAAAAAGCAGGAATTCATTAGGCTAAGAGCACAATTAATGTTATTGCAGATTCAACTTAATGTAAAATTGAAGATGAATATTGGGCTTCTTCGCCATCTAAAGATCGATGACCGGATCAGAAGCCTATATAGTTCTGTTCACAAGAGTTCTAAAAGGTCAATCACTCGTTTACAGGGATTTACAGAAAATCTGCGTCACCGCAGTCCGTCAAAATATTATGCGCTTCTCTAACTTCTGATCATTAAAAATAATTATTAAATGTAACGAAAAGTTCAGTTGATTTTCTCTCGCATCATTATAATTGGTTGCAAACTAAAATACTAAAGTAATAGTAAAAGACAAAAGAAACCAATCGAGCAGGGTAACAGGCTAACAACTTCACGGGCACAACAAACTCTTACAGACAGTCCTGTGGTTATGGTGGGGGGAAACAAGGGACACGGCTGTTCCCCTGCAGGAAGCAATCTTTTCAAGGACAACATTCAACAGAGAAAGACTGATTAATGTCAGATTTTTACGACCAGTGGGACACTAGCGAGGTGGGTGGTTTAAAGAGAGCAGACTTGCTATGCAAACAAATGGTCTCAGTTTCGCTATTGAGTCCGCGGCTAAACCAACACGACATTTAAACATCGTAGGAGTCAGTTATGAGCAGACGTTCCGTAACTGCTCCTGCTGGAGCAAGAAGAGCACAATGTATATTACTATTATATTTATATTTTATACTTATTATGTACATTATTTTATATTATTATTTATATTTTTTATTCTTACTACGTAGGGTATGGAATAAATCTACTGTAAACAAGTATTCGCATGCAGGAAAGTTTATCAATAAATCAAGTACAAATTACTTAATACACATAAAATTACTTTTAAAAAGAATTATTAACTAGGAAATTTAGTCAAGGATAAAATTAATTAAAACAAATGTTAAATCATTTAAATATAAATAAGCAATACTGTACCTTAATAAAGTACATATACTACAACAAAAATAACCCCACACTGCAAGCACATAACTTTAACTTAATAAGAAAATATCACAAATAAAACCCAGTCATCTATATAAATAAGAAATACTGAGATATTTAGAGAAATAATTACTTTAAGACAGAAATTTTAATTTTTCTCTAGAACAATTAGTGGGCTGTGCTCAGAAAGATTCTACACCAAATCATATTATGTGTTAATTCACACAACATCTATCTAGCTTCCTACCCTTGATCCAGTTAACTGATTTGTACGGTCGAAGCTCACAGTTCAGTAGATAACTCCTAAATTGTTATAAAAAGATAATATCCAAAAACAGGACTCATAATAGGAAAGGAGTATTGGAACAGTTGCTTAAGTCTACGTATTAGCCAGCTTACAACTTTCCACTTCCCGGTATGAATGTTACGTAGAAACTAACAGTCCGTAACTGTACAAATCATTACCTAAGGCTAGTAAAAAATATCCACTGAAATAAGAACAATGCAGGAATAAGAACAAAAATGCAACAGTAAGCACAAAGTAAGATACTGCTATAACTGACCCTAAGCATAGCGTAAATCCTAGAGTCTTGATGAAAGTAAATTATGTTAAAAGTATGAAAATTCCAGGACAAATGAAAAAGAGTAGCGCAGAAAGGTAGAAGGAGGCCTATATGCTTACTTCAAAGTTCAAATCTGACGTCGAGTATTCACAGTAGTATTCAAGTGTCCAATATACGCAATGTTATCTAAGTGACAATATCGTGGTCGTTCCCAATTTGTAGCTTTAAACGAATGTCGGAATGGAACTGTCAGCGCTTCTCCTTGACTTTATTGAACAGATAAATTGCATTCAATACACTCGCTTTGCCTCAAGTCTCGGCTATGGAATGTTTCCGCGACATTCAGAGAGCACAGATTACAAGAAACACTCATTTTATTGTCTAGTCTTCTTCTTCAGTGCAATGCCAAGTGGCAGGTTCAAGGTACATATTCATACTCAAAGTCTATTTTCTCGCTCCATAAGAGCACTCCTTAGATCAACAAGTTAATCCCTTCACAAAGTATATGCCTTATCCATACCTTATGTAGCCTATAGCTAGGGAAAACTAAGGCTTCTGATGTGGTTTCCCGTTGCCTTCCTCAGTTAGGTGGATTAATTACCATTTAATCCTGGGGGAAAATATTTCATGGTGAGGTGGGTCCCCTCTTGCCATCCTCAGCTCCTGCCTTTAGTTGCTTCTTACGTACACGCGGCAGATTGTTTGCGGTTGCCCTATTCTGCAGTGGTCCAACCACACCCGAGCACAACACCGGGACTAGTATCTAGTATCTACAATAAAATCTTAAAGCAATTAAAAAAGCCTCCCAATTTCAAATATGATATAATATATGCATATACACTAGACATATTGCCCTTTAATTTTACAATCACCAGCAAAGAGAATTCATTGTTCTCGTTTAATCCCTGCATAGTCCAGCAAACAATTGATCTCCTCTCAATTATTATGATGATTAAAGGTCATGTTAATACTACTACTAATAATAATAATTATTATTATTATTTAGTAGTAGTAGTAGTATTAAAATTATTATTATTATTGTTATTATTATTATTATAACAATAATAATAATAATAATAAAACGTATATTTATAAAGCGCGGCTCTATGCTAAATGCCACAGTAGCGAATAGTGCATAACGTTTTGAATAGACCTGAATGGGCTCTAAACATACAGGCTTAATAATTAAAAATACTAGAAGATAAGTCTCGGTGACTGCGTTTAAAACAAAACATTAAGTAAATTATTTCTCTCTTTATACTTTGAAAATGTGCAATATAATTAGGCCTATATATTAGCGTTACAGATATTCTTCATAAATTTGATCTGTAATATAGTTATTTACTAGCGTTACCACTGATTTAGTCCCAGGGAAACTTCCTGCAACTTAAAAGCTTTTCACAGAAACATTTGCTTAGAGCCATTCCATTAGTTTATGAGTTTTTATGAAAAAATATTTATTCCATTACTTAAATGTTTTAATATGGTCCAGACAGTCTAGCCCTGGACAGATAGGCAGCTTTTTCATACACATACAGAACCCATAGACTAACAGTTAAAAGTATAAAGAAAAGTATTTCAAAAATTTTCAACATTATTTGAAATACGTCGCAGTTTGGAATGCAGGCAGGCACCTTGCTTTAAAAATATTTAACTTTACATGCATTAGACTTGACTTCGCAAAGGGAATCTGGTCAGATGAAATTTAAATTAGTTGTTGACAACGCCTTAAGGCGACAGATCCCAAGTAAAAATACTCGTATAACTTTACCTAATTATCTTAATATACGTACTACACTCCCAATACTACTAATATGTGCGTAACTAAATCGAGCACCTGATGAGCACCTATTGAAATTTAAAAAGCAAACGCGTTTAAATTAATTTATGAAATTTTACGTTTAATTTAACATGCATGCAAATGTCTAAACTTGCAGTAAATAAGTAGATACTTTATATTCTAACTTCGAACAACCACAATATGTCCCTTACAGGATAATTTTTACAGTATAAAATCACAATAAAAATATTCACCTAGAGTTATTTATAATAAACTTATAATAATTAGAGGTTATAATTAATAATTTTAACTATTATCAGTCAATAATTTTTATCTAGGTAACATATAAAAATTTAATCAAGTTTTGTAGGTTGAACTGTACACATCTCATCACAAGTAAAAGACCCTATCGTATTAAAACGTAATCTCTGAACTTTAATAAGATAAACGCTGAGTAGTTTTCGTCTTTTAATAATAAATTCACCTACAGGTAGAGATGTGAACTTGTTTTAAAACAATTGTTTTTTTAAACACGTTTTTTTTTGTTTTAAAACAATTAAAAAACCTAAAAAAACGTAAAAAACACAACAAAAACTTTTCAGAACAATTTAAGAAATAAGAAGGTTATTTTTTATTCCAATTCTGCAATAGTTATTTTGTTGTCATAAAAACAAAAACAAAGTTATCCTGCATTTATATGGAAATTCTAAAATATCATAAACCACGAATGAAGTACAATTTTAACACTTTATTGAAAGACTTAAATATGAATTTTGATTCCTACAATAGTGTACAATGTACATATTTTATTTGAATAATTAAATTTAACGATAACTTAATCAGTTTCTAAGACAAATCAATGTAGCCTCATTATAAAGCCTTCTATTATCATTCATAAGCGATGTACTAGGCTAACACATGGCTTTCAATCTCTCAAGTGAATCTGATGATCCCTTACATTTTAATGCTTTCCCTACCCTGGCCTAATGTACTTGAATGTACCAACCACTAAGAAGAATCAAATGATTAAATTTCATTTTTTTAATTAAATTTAAATTTTTTATGATATCATATGACTCTCCATTTCATATTTTGTTTTAGTTTTATCTGTATCATTTCTGCCCGTATCTCCTAAATTGTTTATGTTATTTATTGTAACAATTTGCGGTTTGTCACATTGATGATGGAAATAAAGGGGAATAGATTTTTTATTATTTTCGGTAGGCCAAATTCCTGGAATCTACAAGGCTTACCTAATTCTTAATATTATGAAATTATGACATTAATAAAATGTGCAGTAATCCTCCGAAAGCTTTGTCAAAGATTAGTGAAATATCATGGTCAATAACTAGGTGTATTTGATGGCACAGAGTTTTAGTGGTTTTATTGATAAATCATCATCATTATCTTCCCTTGAATCTCAGTGTAGAAAAATAATAAGTAATAATAATATAATAATAATAATATTATTATTATTATTATGTGTAATATAACGTGTAATATAATAATAATAATAATAATATTATTATTATTATTATTATTGTAATAACTTTATAACTCTTTTGTACAATTAATTTAATTAACATACATTTCGAGAGAAACAAAAAAAACGCAAAAAAAACACATAAAAAACACAAAAAACGTGTTTTTTTCATCACTACCTGCAGGTATCAGCAGCTGCTTCGATGTTATGATAGTAGACCAATATGAGATGCCATGGCTAAATTACGGTTGACATATTATTAAAAATGAATAAGTTAACAAGTTTAAATGAAATAAGTAGAATGAATAAGTTGAAATGAATAAATTCAATACATTATTGATTATACGGAAACAAACTGCTAATAAAAGCGCTATTAAACTATCGGCAGGTCAAAACAGTGACCAAGGTAAAAAAATTGAAAACATTTACCAGTACAATAGAATAAAAATCAATCAAACTGTTCGTTCAATTTTAGAAACAAAAAACTTTACATTTTCACAGGCTATTCACCCGCTCAGAAGGTGAGAGATTTTTATCAGATTAGGCTGTACACTCTTTATTAACTTCTCATGTTAAATAGGTTCCTTATCAAAAGTACACAAACCGATCGCCAGTTCAAACAGAGATTCAACGCCAAGCAAACCATGAGCTAAACAGCAGACGACCATCCAATACTGGCGACATAAGACATGAACTGGTCAGTTGACAGCACAGGAGCCTCATAGACATGAGTCCACGGGTTCATATCTCAGTCAGATTGTCTCTGACAGAATCTTTATGCCACATGATGAAGTCCTGAACGTTAAGTATATACATTACTTTACTTTACATTACTTGACTTTAGCATTACTTTGCTTTAATAGCAGAATATTCTTTAACGCTCCACGGCCTATAGCTGCCACAGCACACCTTAATAATATTGTTTTCAAACTCGAAAAATAGAAAAAGTAGGACGGCTGATTGATTAAATAGTTAAATTCCGATATCTTTCTCAGTATCTGCATTGAACGGCTCAGTACAGTTTGCGGTTGATCCATTCGTAAGTTTTCAGGCCTTAATACTAGAAACAACAAAAAACACGAGTTCATATACGCATATAATATCTAGTACATACAATGCATTATTGATGTTTCTGCCCACGTATGTTGTATGGATTCAAGGTAACAATCGATACGAAGCATCATTGAAAACTCTTAATTCCACATCATCATCACAGTGTGCTCTCATTGATTGACAACATTTTAGTCGCTGATTTAACAATCTCTGCAGCGTAAGCTGAGAGAGCAGCTGCATTAGTAAGTATAAAACCCCACCTTCTGTAACCCCGCCTTCCTGTAGCCCTGCCTCCCAGTAACCCCGCCTCCCTGTAACCCCGCCTCCCTATAACCCCGCCTTCCTGTAACCCCGCCTTCCTGTAACCCCGCCTTCCTGTAAAGCCGCCTTCCTGTAACCCCGCCTCTCTGTAACCTCGCCTCCCTGTAACCCCGCCTCCCTGTAACCCCGCCTTCCTGTAACCCCGTCTCCTTGTAACCCCGCCTCCCTGTAACCCCGCCTTCCTGTAACCCCGCCTCCCTGTAACCCCGCTTCCCTGTAGCCCCGCCTTCCTGTAGCCCCGCCTCCCAGTAGCCCCGCCTCCCTGTAACCCCACCTCCCTGTAACCCCGCCTCCCTGTAACCCCGCCTCCATGTAACTTCGATAGTTTAACCTTTATTTTCTAACTTTCATGTTAACATATGAACTGAAATGCTATTACAGCAACTCCATTGACAAGATTAATTCAAAATTGATAAAAAATTGTTACCCTCAACGAAAAAATCGTCAAAATTCGGTTGAACAAACAATTATATGTCACGCGTTTCCTATCACGAGGTCTCGGGATCAGTTTCGAAGAAATATCTGATTCCTGACATGTATTTACGAATTTACACTCTATTATTAACTGGTCATCAAAATCTTCATCATGTTCCCTTGAATCCCAGTTTAACTAGGGTCGGGATACGAATAGACGGTCTCAAATCCTCTATGTCCTACATCATATCATCCATCAGCCTATCTACTATTTGAGACTATTCCTGTTATTAACTGATATAATTAAATATTTATTCAATTGCAGCAAGTGCGTCCAAAATCTCCCTCACTCTCGTCTTGTAACAGTTCTCATGACGCTAGATTAGCATGGAAGTCTCTACAGTGTGGATTTGCGTGGAAGTCTTTACTATCCCGATTGCTCTGTAGTGAAATTGGAACCTCTAATCTCGTAAATCTGTTGAGCGACTTAACGGATAGCTCCAAGCTTCCAATTCCTATCCTCCTGGATCGATCGTGAAAGCAGTCTAATCAACCTAGTCGAGTCGACGCGTAAACGTAAACGCGTAAGGCGCTCGGCTCCGTAATGAAATGTTTCAGCAAAATTTAACCATACTGTCCGCATCTAGAATGACAGGCTGCAAAGCTTAAGCTGACGACTGATATAAGATAGAAACTGGTTCATAATATCCGTCTCTAGAATGATCGGCTGCATAGCTTAAGCTGAACACTGATATAATATAGAAACAAGAACATCACCTAATATCATCAAACTAGAGCAAATGACAACAACAAACTATAGCAATTAATAACAATAACCTAGACAAATTAATAACACTAAACTTAAGCAATTACTAAAAGCAAACTGGACCAATTAATATCAACAAACTAAATCAATTAATAATAGCAAACTAGAGTAGTAAACCACAGCAAAGTAGAGCAATTAATAACACTAAACTCTCTCTCTCTCTCTCTCTCTCTCTCTCTCTCTCTCTCTCTCTCTCTCTCTCTCTCTTAGTGAGGTCCACGCAGTATAACTCCTCCACATATTTCTATCCTCTATTTTTCTATTCACATCTTGATAGGAATCAAATCATTCAGCATCCCAAGTCTCGGTCTTCCTTTAGCCTTCTTTCCTTCCATTCTTCTTTCACCAACTTCTTTTAGTAAACAATTCCCTTTCAGGACAAGAATAGTCCAGTTCTTTTTTCTATTCCTTATGAAATTTATCAATTGCCTATAGGTTTATGTAAACACTATTTAGCACTTCTTCGGTAGTAATCTTGTCGGGCCCACTTGTTCTTTCCATTCTTCTCCATAGGCAAATTTTGAATTCTCCCAGTTTCCTGACATCCTCCTATCTTGAAGCCCGTGTTTCATAACCCTACGTGAGCGTGGTCCATACTTTGGTCTTTACAATCTCTATCTTCGTGATTTCTTCAAACATTTTGTTAGTAGTTCTTTCCTCTTGCTGAAGGCCTCTTTTATTTTTCAAGAGCAATGCTCTCTTCAGTGCACCGCCAAGTGGCAGGTTCAAGGTACATATTCATATTCAAAGTCTATTTTCTCGCTCCATATGAGAACTCCTTAGATCAACAAGCTAATCCTTTCACAAAGTCTATGCCTTATCCATACCTTATGTAGCCCATAGCTTGGGAAAAATATGGCTTCTGAGGTGGTTTCCCGTTGCCTTCCTCAGTTAGGCGGATTAATTACCATTTAATCCGTGGGGAAAATATTTCATGGTGAGGTGGGTCCCCTCTTGCCATCCTCAACTCTTGCCTTTAGTCGCCTCTTACGTACACGCGGCAGATTGCTTGCCGTTGCCCAATTCTACAGTGATCCAACCACACCCGAGCACAATACGGGAAAGCAATGCTATATTTTATTTTTGTTACACATTTCTCATCTTCCGTTACTGAATGTCTTAAATATCTTAAACCTGTTCAAATTTCGTAATGTCTATTTCTATATTGACTCCTTCTTTTCTAGACACTCTTACTCATCAGTGTAGTTTTCTTTATATTAATTTTCATTCCTTAATTTAATGCAGTACTGTTCAGACCATCCAGAATATTCTGTAAACTCACTTCGCAACTAGCAAGCATACCTTGATCATCCACAAATCTTACACCTTTCATTAGTTTACATCATTTTCTTTAATTTTAACACTAAACTAGAATAATTAATAATGTTCAGCAAACTACAGTAATTATTAACCGCTACGATATAAAGTCGTTACTAACAAAATATTACAATTCTAAATACAAACAAGAGCAATTCATAACAAACACTACCGCGCTAATCATAAATCATAACTGTATCTGGCCAGAGAGCTTTCAGGTCGAGAGACTTGGCTGTAAGCTTTAGCTTTTTAAGTCGTCAAAGCGAAACTACTTTGGACGTTCGCCGGACATCATTTAAATCATTTAATTAATTTTTTAGTTATTAATTTTTAGTTGATTGATTGAGTGTATGCTTGATTCGAATTTCTTCAATGTTATTTTTGTGTTCACTTGTATGATTGTAATGTAGTTTGTTCTTGTCTTGCTACCTGAGTGGTGAAATAAAAACTATATGTATAAATAGAAAAAGAAGAAAAAATACAAACCTGAATCATGTAGAGCTGAGCAATACGATATTCCTCCACAGAAAGAGGCAAACAAATCCTGTATTCCTTCACCAGCATTTCTACGTCATTGACTACGTCTATTAATCACTATCTCTGTTAATTGTTTTCATTAATAAATAAAAGATTATCTTTAATATTGGAAATTCCGCAGTCCTTAAATCAATAAATCAAATACATTACAATAGCACAATCTGAATACTATCATAGGAAAGGTTTTCTGTACAGTAAAAATAAAAAATAAAGAATGGAAATAGAGCTAGCATATCACACCGGATAGACAATGGCCTCGGAATGTCTAACATTTGAGCGACATATACTGTAGAGCTACAACCAATGTATACATATAGATCTACAACCTGAATCGTATCACAAGCTTCTGGATGCCTTATCAATGCTACTGCCTCTTAAAAACACAAGTTAGTTGCAGTTGATCTTCAACCTCTAGTGTCCCAGACTAAATGCTAAAAACATATTAAAATTATTAAAATATCAAACAAATGTAAAATTAACAGAAGCGCCTATACTATGTCTATTGTCTATTGAGCATACGATACTCAGACAACATTGTTGTTAAAGGTAAAAGCCAAGTTTAACGTCAGTTTCCTGCTCGATAGCATGTTAGTGACGAGGAGAGCACTGGATTTGAACCAGCATCCACTGATCCGCAGTCGAACAACATGCCAACAATCTATGCTCAACATTCTTAATACAAACTTTAACTATATATGTATATTCTTTTGCCTCCATTGCTACTACGCGTGAATGAGAGCCTAAAATTAGTGCAACCCAATAAATATTATACTTAATATATAATAAATATACTTAATAAATATCTCACTTTGTTAGGCCACTGCACACGTCTGCGAATCATATAAAGCAAAGCGTACTTTCCTTTAAAAATTTAGTTATATACACACGTAATACATAAAGACATTTAGTTATATGCACAAGTAATACATAAAGACATTTAGTTATATGCACAAGTAATACATAAAGACGCTTAGTTATATGCACAAGTAATACATATAGACGCTAAGTTATACGCACAAGTAATACATAAAGACGTTTAATTGTATGCACAAGTAATACATAAAGACGCTTAGTTATATGCACAAGTAATACATATAGACGCTAAGTTATACGCACAAGTAATACATAAAGACGTTTAATTATATGCACAAGTAATACATAAAGACGTTTAATTATATGCACAAGCAATACATAAAGACGTTCAATTGTATGCGCAAGCAATGCAGTACATAACCACGTATAATTATATGCACAGGCGATAGAGTTAGTTGCAGAAGAAAATAGAGTATGAAGCTAATGCAACTGATCAATATTCTGTAGCAGAATATTGCATGCTGAAGTGTGCATGACATATTATATTATCTAAATAAACAGTATAGCATGGACTGCTGCTATAATTACTAGCAGCTGCTGCAATATTCTGCAGCAGCCAGTTTGATGAATTGTTATCTATACAAGCAGCTGCACTCTTTTAGTAGGACTGTTCCGTATACTTCAAACACTTCGAGGGAGGAGAGAGACTATTATATAATCATCTTGTACGTGTTTGTGAAGTCAAACAGACCTAATAGAGTTCCAGCAAACGTCTCTCACAAAGTAGTATTGTAGAACTTTCCAGCAACATAGCAAATAGACTTATTCGGAATCCTTCAATTGGGACTCTTAGGATAGCATGTTTCCAGGAGTTTTCTATGGTCATAATGGTACCATCTCTCAAACAAATGAGCCTATAGAAAACAGATGAGTTTAATTGGAAAACTTACACTAAGCAAATATTGGACACAACACAGTCAGTAGTGGATGATAGAATAGCGGATATTTCTGTACGTAGATACAAGTAGACAGTATACATACTACAAAGAATGTAGTTATTCTTGATTGCAAATAATTACCATATTAATTAGACTGTAAAAAAGGATTTGCTTATTTGTGAAAATATCCCTATTGAAATATCCTATCTAATAATAGCCTAATATCCCATCATCTTGACAAAACCCTGATCTCGGCATGCAATGAGGACGCAATGATTTCATTACTGTTATAGTTATTTTTAACTATTTTTAATATAGTAATTTTATTAACATTATTCGCATAATAATAAATCTCAACAGTAAGTACTGCCAAATTGATTTCGCAATAGTATAACTATGCAAAGGTAGTGTATAAAAAGCTAATGTTAACGTCAGTTTCCTCACTCAAAAGCTATATCAGTGACGGGCGAGCCCAGGATTTGAGTCCCGCACATACTGATCAGCGGTCGAGTATCTTACCGACATCAGTACAAAAACAAGATATACAAAAACAAGATAAAATACGACAAGAATACTGTACACTGTTGAATTAAATATCTACATGCAGATATTAAAGAAAACTGTACACTGTTGAATTAAATATCTACATGCAGATATTAAATTCGTGTGCAACTTTCGTTGACAGATAGATAATGGGCTTACAATCTATACTAATATTTCTGTTTAAATTCGAATGTTTTAAGAGCAGTATCTATATCACAATTATGTTCTATTACGAAACATAGCATAGACGCCAAGGCCTACGCATCTATAACGCACTTTTCCTTTTTCTTATTTTTTCTACTGACTTCACTCCAGACGTCATTCACTGTATTATTTCTAGCACTTGCTTTCAACTACGAAGAAAGTAAATTTTTTAATCGATAAATGTTTTCTCTCACCACACTAACATTACATTTAACACTTACGATCAGTTATTTCGCCATTGAGCTTAATTTATCTCGCATTATTACTACAGTTCACTTCTATTATTTTATTAGGCTATTTATAATTACCTATATGATGATGCACTCACTACGACATGACATAACATAATATTAGCAGTCTTCTGACAGACAACTTCTGAAAGAATAATAAATCTAACCACTTCAGTACAAGTGCGCAGCCTGAACTAATCAGAACAGTCGCAAGCTCGTCTGAGCTCTGTATATAATATAAACGTACGAGAACTATATTCAAGATTAAAGCAGCGCGAATATTCTATCATACTGAAAGAATACAAACGTGCAGATTGATAAAGTACTTTATTCTAGTATTATATTCTAGGCCTACATAAGCTGTTACACATCTGACTAAACTGTTTTTATATCAGAGCTCAAACTAATTACTGAAAGATAAGAACGAGGTAGTAAGGGCACGTAAAAACTGTAGGGGGAGGTGGTGAAGAGAAGGCGAATGAAATTCATCAGAATGGTACAGAAAGCGGCAAAAGTTTACAATTAATACTAAAACTGTGGCTATAAGATCTTCAATCTAGGCCTTTGAATTTAAAAGCTTAGAATCTGAATCGCCTCCAGGTACTTTCAAGATTTCATATTTAATGTAAGCGCACCACCATACTTTGTTAGGCTACAATTTATACGTAAATAGAATGCCGAAAGTAACTAACTATAAGTATTATTCAATCGCTGATACGTTACAAGAAAAACACTAAACTATCAATGACACTTTTCCGAACTAAATAACTGATACTGCGATTGTATTAGGCATATATAAGGCTAAGGCCAAGTTTAACGTCAGTTTCCTATCTCGAAAGCATGCCAGTATCTCGAAAGCATGCCAGTAACGGGGAGAGCACTGTAATTGAACCTTGCACCTGATGATAAGCTGTCGAACAACTTGCCCACACGCCACCGGCTCAACCCAATAAAAAATATAATTATATAATTATATATGTCGCGAAATAAAAAAAGTAAACACGCATTATAGTGAAACGATCAACTATGTTGATATCTATCACTTTTTAATACCACATGTTTAAACCGTTAGGCAATTTATTCCATTTTCCGTGTAACCAGTCCAGTGAATGTCCGAGATTTTACTCTCAAATCAGCGCCACATAAAATAAATAGATATTTGAGTTTTTTATTAAGGAGTTTACTAAAATTCAATATTCACAATTGAGTTACAACAGAGGAATCATTCACTTTTCAATAAGTGCCACATTTTAGATAGATATTGACTCCCATATACCCCTCACCCTGCACACATAATTCAACTAAAGTAAAGGAGTATGAGGTTCAACAAGCCAAGTTATCTTAAGAAATAACTATATATAGGCCTTATCCACACACATACACGCGTATAAAACCACACACACATACACACACAAACACTGTCACACAGAAACACACACAATAATCCTAGATAATAGCACAGAATTCTAAACAATATAAATGTTTGGCAAATCGATATAACGAGGACGCCGTTGTCTTTAAGATAATCTTGTATTTATCAAATCAATTGTTGTTATACACAACTAAATGGAGCTCGGAGTACAGTAACGTTAGAATATAATTATCAACAAAGTACGTAATTTCAACCGGCCATTATAGTAATGTTAGATAAAACATCATATTCGTTCGCTAAAAATTAGATAACTCTTCTACACGAATCATGATTTCTTATTTAAAACTGTCCTTTTGTAGAGTAAATTTATGGGTGTGACTATGAGGTACAGGCTAGTGCTGCTATTGTACATCAATGCATTTAGTCCATGTTGGACATAATAGGAATACTAGTCACTGAAAACATTGAGCAACTCCACAATATCAAAGCATTTGTTGCTAATTAACCTTATACCTAGTATGTATTGAACTAAATTCTAAATTTAGAAATTATAAATTTTTAATTAGACCCAATTTTCAATTTTTATTAGAATTTGAACAAAATATTTATTTACCTGAATACAGAGAAATGGAGAGTAAATCGTCATTTTAAGTTCAATTTTTTCTTAAATATGTCACACAAAAAGAAAGAAAGTACAACATGGCATTAATGTGGAATTCAGTACAATGGTCACACACAGATACAGAGAGAGAAAGAGTGAGAGACAGAGAGAGAGAGAGAGAGAGAGAGAGAGAGAGAGAGAGAGAGAGAAAGAGAAAGACCGAGAAAGAGACAGACAAAGAAAGATGAAAGAGGGCTCTTTCTCTCTCTTTAGTGCACTGCCAAGTGACAGGTTCAAGGTACATATTCATACTCAAAGTCTGCTTTTGCGCTCCATAAGAGCACTCCTTAGATCAACAAGTTAATCTCTTTACAAAGCCTATGCCTTATCCATACCTTATGTAGCCCATAGCTTGGGAAAAGTATGGCTTCTGAGGTGGTTTCCCGTTGCCTTCCTCAGTTAGATGGATTAATTACCATCCAACCCTGAAGAAAATATTTTATGGTGAGCTAGGTCCCCTCTTGTCATCCATAGCTCCTGCCTTAGTCGCCTCTTATGTACTCGCATCACATTTTTTACGGTTGCCCTGTTCTGCAGTGGTCCAACCACAAACGAGCACAACACGGGGATAGAGGGCAATAATTAAATATTTTTGCAACTGCCAAAGGTCATGGGTAGAAAAATTGAGAAGCAGATTTAACAAATACAGAGTATCCTATAGCAGACTAGCTATTAAAATACACTGAAGATCATTTTGAAGTTTTACAATTATTGTAACTGAACTTTCAGATACCATGTTACATAAATTTATTTCCAAGTTTAAATTTTAAAGTTCAACTAGAAGATGCTTTATTAGATATTAAGTAAGCAATTCTTCAACTTCAAATCTTCAAGTGTCCTGTGGTGCTAGATGACTACAAGATGAGACAGCATTTTGAAGTTTTCTGTCAATTCTTAAATAGGACAACAATTTGAACATTCAAGTACTCTCAAATCTCAAAAATGCCTTAGTAATCTAAATTTTCTTTACAATTAGTAGTTTTGCAGTCATGAATCATGCAAGCACTCACAATAGATTAAAGACACTCTACATTAATATATATATACATATATATATATATATATATATATAATATAGATAATATAATATAATATATATATAGATATATATTTCCCTCATTTCCTCATCTTATATGTTTCCTCATTGTACTTATACCTATTTAAGACTTGACAGAAAACTTCAAAATGCTGTCTCATCTTGTAGTCATCTTATATATATATATATATATATATATATATATATATATGTATATATATATATATATATATATATATATATATAATATATATATATATATATCTATTAAAGTATATATATAAAGTATATATATATATATATATATATATATATATATAAAAGTCAACATATATATATATATACAGTATATATATATATATATATATATATATATATATATATATATATATATATAAAGCTGGTAAAGGTAACGTTAACGTCAGTTTCCTCACTCGAAAGCGATGTCAGGGACGGGCGAGCCCAGGATTTGAAACCGCACCATCAGATCCGCGGTCGAGTATCATACCGACTTTGCCACGGGCTCCAGCCAGTATATATATATATATATATAATATATATATATATATATATATATAAATATATTATATATATATATATATATATATATAATATATATATCTATATATATATATATATATATATATATATATAAATGTTTAACAATTCTTATAGTGTTTAACAGTCCTTAAGCCCAAATAGAAATTGAAATGAGATTAATCTGGTTTCATTCAACAAAAGTTGAACTGAAATAAGAAAATATTTTCCAAACGAAAAGAGAACAATAACGATAATGTCGGTAAGATATTCAATTGCGGATCAGTGTGTGAGGAGTTCAAATCCTAGGTTCACTCATCACTTGAAATCACTTTCGAGTGAGGAAACTGATGTTAACATTAGCTTTTTAAATTTTCTGTCTGAACAAAAATCTGAATAGAAAGAGTAATTAATTTCCTGACTAAAATTATACAGTATTATACTTTAAATTAATAAATTTTAATTGAATAAATTGTATTTTAATAGTTTAAATTGTATTTTCTTTAACAGTTATGGCCGTATTTGCTAGTGAAATAACTCACGAGTCAAATCTCAACGAAGGCGCAAACAATGGACTAGTCATAATTTGGTAATCTGCAAGCTCTAAATCGCAGCCTAAAGTAAGGTGTAGCTGCGCCTCTATTTCAGAGTTTTACATCACGGTGTAACTCTATCCTCAGATTAAGACGCTTTGTTTATAAAGTAAGCTAATTGGCCGATCAGTCTGAAGGAGAACGCTATCATTTCTAAGCGCTATAATTTTTGGCCTTGAAGTTAATAATCACGCATAAATTGCTAGTGAATACGGATATTTAAGCTTCACAGTTTATCTCTGATCAGTGGTGTAAGTTATCGCCAGATCTTAGCAAGCTTAGAAACAACCAGCATTAGATTTTAAAGGAAATTGTTACTACTTACAGCTAAGTCAAGTTCAATTTATATTTATTTAAATTTATGTAAGTATAAAAATTTGAGATTATACAGCGGTATCATAGCATTTTTATGACCATACTAGAAATAACATAGTGTTTTCCTTTATTTAGAAAGCTGAGGTATGTTTCCAAAATCGTAACAATTAAGTAAGCTAATAATTGCAATCAGGGGCAATTTCCCACCTTTTGACCTATGACACAAAGCGCAACTTAGTGGGGTACCGTACTCCCCTAAATTTGATTTTCAGGTACCCCTGGAGAATTTCGCGATGCAACAAACTGCATCATCGCTTATAAACATAAACATAACGGCACACTGGGTCAGGAAGCACAGATGCTTGTTTAAGACCCATTTCCTCCTTCCTCTCCATGGTTATTAGTAATTGTTGCCTTATTTGGCCAAGACTCCCCTGAACACAGTTATGCAGACTCTCACCCATACCGAACTACGAAATTTAAAAATTAATAAACAACAATTAATTGCTTCTGAGCTTATATAGAAGTTACAAATTACTGCAGAACTGAAATAGGAATTAGGAATTATTTGAAAATTGAAATGGAAACTGAAATTGAGCTGAAATTATAACTGAAATAAGCCTAAATGAACTTAAATACAAATGAAATTATAAATCTTTTCCAGAACTGAAATATCTCTGGTTCCTAACATGAAATAAGCCAGGACAACATTATCTCAATAACACTATTGCATTGTTCAACAATGAAATCAAGTATTATACTACTTAGTTTAGTATAGTATTATACTAAGGTTATAACTATTGATACATCTCGAACTTTATTAATTAACTGATTTCAGTCAAATTACAGTAGAACATTTTAAAGTACAGTACATAGTTTATTTATCATAGCATTTATCTCACCTAACATAACATTTAAAAACAAGTTCCATTATCCATTACAAATTATCCACTAAATCACAACTGATGCAATTAGCATAAACCTACACCGAAGCAACACCTACACTCAACTTTTATTAGAAGCAACTCGATTAAAATAACGCTACTACATTAATCGCTCTGCACTCGCTGTTATCTTAAGTCGAACCACAGATGCTATCCTCATTATTTATAAGTACGTTTAAATGTCAAAGGTCAAGCATCTTCTATATTATATCACCAATCGACAACTAAAATATCATTTACGTTAATCTGGTAACTCTCTTCATTATGAATTCGTCATAGATAGGACGTTTTTTAAGTAACACGGATATACGTAAATAAGGCAAACAGAATTGAGCTCTGCCTAATTGCCACCACACCTCCTCCGCACAGCTGATTATAGCAGCTAACGTAAACAAACACTTTGCCATCTGACGAACAGAAAAATACTAAAAAGCTTTTAAATTATAAAAAATATTAAAAGACAGTAAAATATTGACAACATCAAGGTTTAATCTAAACCATAAATCTACGCATACAGACAATTGTCTGCATGCGTAGTTGGATTTTGTTAGTTGCAAATGGTAGGTGTAAATCCAATACCCTGAAAACATATTCGAAGCTGATTAATTTAAACAGCGTATTTAAATAAAAGCAGTCTAGAGATCGACGCTAGAAAACAAATATTAGGCCTATAAATGAATAATTATCTCGAGACTCGATTGACGTTATCTATAAATTCCGATGTTTTTTAATTTTAACTTTTAAAGGGAAACATCTGAAAACGACACACATTTATAGTTTTATGTATACGCATCCTGTATTAATTATAACAACAACAACAACAATTAGAGTGCTACAGTCATCAATGACAACATCGAGCACTATTGCGACAAAAATCTAGCCGGCGAGCAAAAAGAAGGTCCAAAAACGGTGCAAATTCCAAAATCCGAAAATTCAGTCCAAAGTAAAGGGAGTCAAAGAAAAGGTGGTTTAGGCGCAGGTCGCTGCTCAAGGACACTGGATGGAAAAGAGAGATGGAAAAGATAGGTCTTCAACTGCCTATGGAACAGCTCATAGGAGAGCAAAGGTCGATGTGATTCAAATGAAATATATACTTCCGAAATATGATGTAAAATATTAATTTTTGCATGGGCAATCGTTGAAATTGCATGTACAATATGGATTTCGAGTGCCAATCAATCTGCCTTAAATATACCGAATTTTAACAAACTCAAACTTACTTGAATATATTTCTTTGCAAAATGAGTATATGGAATTTAATTGCCTAGTTTAACTTTTTAAGATAACATCGCGAATTTAAGTTTTCAAATGACAGATTCTGAGGTGAATTAATTTCTCATGGGTTCGAATCCTGGCCGCGCTGATCTGAGAGATAAATATCGGACTTTCACAGGACTGGTATACACGTAAATAATAATTTAACCGGACAATAAATATTAAATAATATGATTCACTATAATATAATATTAGTGCATGTTATTTAGTAATTTATGTGGTCGATTCTTTATTGACCGTAGAACTCTCTTAATTATTAGCCGTAACGTTAATTACAAAAGGCCGTGAAAATAAGAATGGCTTTGGTCTCCAGTGCATGCATAATTTCCTCAACCAGTATAAAATGTAGGTAAAATGTTGAATTTAATCTGGTGTTAGTGTAAAATTTAAAGTGCATGCAATCTCTTATACTTGAATAGAATTCTCTTATTTTCTGCACACATTAATATTTCACTGTAGTGCTCGATGTCGTCGTTAACTATTATAACATCCCTTGTATTACAATTGAGTTGGTTAACATCATGCTTTTGTAAAAATGCCTGGTGGCAACTTAGGTGGCAATTCAAAGAAAGAACTCTTTGTTCGCCCGAGTCATTATCTATGGTTTAAGTGAGCAGCTGATCGCTTCACAATGATCACTACGTAGTTTTCGGAATTAAATTTTATTGTGATTTTAATTAAAATAATTATATCAGCTAATCAAATAGTTAAAATAACTCGCTAATAATTATCTACATAGTAGTCGGATCTGAATAATCCAGAAAATGAATCTTGCCGCACAGTCGTCGGAACAGAACTCTAATCTGCTTTTCGTTAATTTCAATCAGGATTGCACGTACGAATGTTTACTTTCTTATTTGACAATTTATTTCTTTGTGTGTTCTAAGTTAGAACTTTTTATAGTAAAGTGTAAATATAATTAGAATGTTTAATAACGATTTGTTTTTTTGTAATTTTATTCCGAATCGACGAATAATATCAAATTTGTGAAAAAATGGAATTTCTTGCACTGTTTTGATCTCACTTTTTCTTGTAGTCTTTGTATACTCAGTCGTCATCGTGTGGTGTTTTGACTACTGTTTTTACAGAATCCGCCAGAGACATGGCCTTATGGCTAGAGATCGGGTGTTAAATTCTTATTGATTTATTAATTAAAGTATGATAAATATTTCCATAAAAAGATTCTGACTTTTCATAATTGTTTTCTGTAAAGTCTTTTCACAATGTTTTAATTTAAGTACATATTTGAATAATAGATGTTCTATTCTTTAATTTCCGGGTTATTGTCTTTTATTCCGCCATTACGCTTGTCTTTTTATTCCATAATTTTTTTTATCTTTTTCAAATATATGTAGGATGTATGTTTTTTACTCAATCCCTTACCACTCCAAAAAGGAAAATATCATTCAGCTGAACTAAATTTCATCCATGAAGCCATTAAGCTTCTTTTCAATCTGTAAACAGCTATATGAGAATTATTTTATGATATATTTTAAATTTATATTATACAATATATTTTATTTTAATTTTATATTTTTGAATATATAAAATGGCATAGGTCGTTGGCTGTTGGGACAAAGGCAGGATATCATCTATATTCTTTGGCCACTATCGACAAGTTGGAACTAATTTACAAGCAAGGTATATGACGATAATGAGGCTTCTGCGGAATATGTATATAATGTTTTATCGTTTAAATTTTAATATAAATTGTTTTATATTTTATTTCTGCTTATTTATTTTATTATTAAATTTACTGCTCAGTTTAGTTTTAAACTTGTAGGCTTTCTGCTTTTATTGTTTATGTTGTGAGCTTTGTACTTTTAGTTTTATGTTTCTGCTATTAGTTTTAACTTGTAAGCTTTCTGTTTGTAGTTTTAGAGTGTAAGCTTTCTGCTATTATTTTTAAATTTTTATACTTTTAGTTTATAAGCTTTCTGTATTTGGTTGAATGAAACAAATGTTATTACTTTGAAGTGGCATGAGCAATATTAGTATTTAGTATTTTTCCTTCTGCTTTTAAATATTATAATTTTTATTTCTATTTCTTTCATCTGCTTCATAATTGTAAGTGTAGTTATTAATATAACAATTTCTGATTTAAGCATTAAGAGGTAACTATCAACTGTGTAGCACTTTGCTTCTATTCCTGCATGATGCTTTGTGCTTTTTCTGATATGGTTTGGACACATTATATTACAAGTTTCTAGATTTAAATCTGCACTTAGCTTGATTTGAAAAGTAACTGGGAACTTTGTAGCTATTGTGTTTTTTTCTTGCGTTACAGAGGGACCTCCAATCTTTATCGTCCGTTTGATTAGTATCCCTATAAAAAAGGGCACAGGTTTCTCGATCTTAGTAATACTTGTTTAACAAATGCTTATTTCTATAGGTGGTATTGTTATACTTTTTCTAATATATGTTATGTATGTTATGTGGTGTTGTTTCTGTTTTAGTAGGCAATAACTTTGGCTACATTCTAACAGTATACGTGTATTGTGATATATGTATGAGCATAAAGCATTTAATGTTTAGGATATTATCGTGTAATGGATTAATTAATGGATTTCGTGTAATGGATGCTGTAATTATTTGGTTTTGGGCTAATACAAATTATTAAAGTTTGCCATTATTTATATTATTGACCTTCAGCCTACTATACTGCACATGACTACTGTGTGGTTGCATTAAATTTGTGCACAAAATTCTTTTTAAAAAGTGCCACAATGTACTTTTGCATACTATCGACACATTTTTTAAAATATTCAATTTTTTAAAATGTTTGGATATCTTTTTCATTAAAAACGAATTAAAATTGTAACTTTAAATTTTATTTAATTAAATTTTAATTATTGAAAAAATTAAAAATTTTGCCTTTCATCGCTAAATGAATAAAGGTTCAACTCCACCTTTGATATATGAACTAAATGTTTTGAATAAAGAAAAAGTTCAATAAAGATTTTAAAAATATATATTACTAACAGAACGATTAATAATAATGTTTTTTGTGTTTATTTATATATTTTTCAATAATTCAAGCATTTCACACCATAGAGTTACGAAAAGCCTCACAAAATACAATTCACATGAAATGAAAAGGACACAAAGATCTGAAGACTCTAACATGTGCCCTAATCCTAACATGTGCTCTAATTCTAACATGTGCCGTAATTCTAACATGTGTCGTGTCTCGCAGACGGACAAGACATCAGCGTGATTGATCGGCTGTTTGCCAGCAGTCTCGTGGCTGTGGTAAGTCTTTCATCTCCACGTAAGCTAAAAGTCTGTCACTTCAAGAAGGGAACAGAGATCTGCAGCTACAGCTATTCCAATACTATTCTCGCTGCCAAGCTCAATCGACAAGTTAGTCGACTTCATAATACATATTGTGTGGTAATTGATTTTTCTTATTCAATACTATTATTTATTTATATCATTTGTTAAGTATTTTGTGTATTATCAAATTCAAAATAGTGGATTGTCTGATTTGGATATTTTATTTAGTATGTTATTGAAATTTTATTTTGCTTCAGATGTAATGCGGCCATTTATAGATTGTAAATTAATTTTATAATGAATTTTTATTTATTTCTCTAATTAAAACAGAGAAATTATTTGGTAACAAAATAGATTAGTCTAAAAATGATACTAATATTATAATAAAGGTTTAACGCCCATTTTCCCATCCAAGGATTATGCAGAGACGTCATAACTGAATATTTGTTATGCATATGCATAATATTTATCGTAATGGTTATTTAAAATTTATGATATATTCCTACTCTTCTTGCATACAGTATAGGTATGAAGGTGAGATACTTTTTTAATACTATATTTCAGAGTAGACATTGCCTTAGATAATTTAAACTAAGGAAAGGGTTGTGAGAGTTTACTCAGCTATAGCCACTTGGTAATTTGAATGCTCTTTCATCATCATCATCGTATTCTCTAGAATCCCAGTTTAACCAGGGTCGCAATACGAATAGACGTTCTGCAATCCTCTCTGTCCACGCAATCACAACATGCCCGTACAATCCCATTCGTTTAAATGAAATGGTATGAATGCTCTTTGTTAAGTCTTAATATATTCATCATAATTCATCTTTAAATTAAGTTTGAAATTAATCTGGATCATAACCTCTTTTGCATTAAAAATGCAAAAGTCTAGTTTAACTTCAGTTTCTAGTCTGGAAAACGTATATGTTACAGAAAGAGTGCGGTATTTGAACTCTGAACCTACTGATCTGCAGTCGGGCAACCGATACGCTACCAGCTTAGCCCAGTGTGACTATTAGAGATTTAACTTTTTCTGACGTTATTGATAGGCAATTTTGTATCCATTATGAATATAATTAATCAATCATTTTTAATCATTATTGATTTACATTATTAGCCAATAATGAAAAATTGATAGACAGGTTTATTAGTATATGTGGGTGTATTTGTATTTTTGCAGAGACTGATAGTATGCCTGGAGGAGAGCCTCTATATTCACAACATTCGTGACATGAAGGTTCTGCACACTATTCGTGATACTGCTCCCAATCCTAATGGCATCTGTGCTGTTTCCACCAGCAACGACGTCTGCTATCTGGCCTATCCCGCCAATAAGAAGATTGGCGAAATTCAGATCTTCGATGCTGTTTCTCTGGTCTGTATTTTTTCTTTTTCTGTAGTGTTGTTTCTCTGATTCTTGCCGAAGTTCTCTCTCTCTCTCTCTCTCTCTCTCTCTCTCTCTCTCTCTCTCTCTTTTACTCTCTCTCTCTCTCTCTTTTACTCTCTCTCTCTCTCTCTCTTTTACTCTCTCTCTCTCTCTTTTACTCTCTCTCTTTTACTCTTGCTCAGTGCACTGCCTACTGGCATGGTATATAATGCCTCCACTTTTCTGTGTCTTACGTTTTTATATTATCGTTATATATCAATCTAGTCGTAATAATGCAGTTTAGGCTTTTCTTCTGCATATATTTTACATTACCGGTCATATGTACCATCTTCGGGATAATTTTGGCTGACTAGATATTACGATATATATTAATATTAGGCAATATGTAGTATACTGCTATTTACTATAAAATTTTATTTGTTAATAATTATTTTTTTACTGGCAGTTTGCTATAAAAGATTTGTTGTCAGAACAGCTATTAATATTGTTGCTGATATAATGCAAGTAACATAACTATTTTAATTAATTTATTAATTATTTACTACTAATTTACTAATTAATGGGCGAATAGAGAGTTTTGAAACTCTACTTGATAATGATTTGCTTTCTCGATATTTTATACCTTCAGCTATTTGCATTATTTGCTCGCTGCATATCGTGTTGAGTGTTGTACCTGTTTCATTTTGGCATAATTTTTTGTTTTTGCAGAAAAATTTAACCATGATATCTGCACATGACAATCCAATAGCTGCTATTGCTTTCAACGCTGCTGGCAATAAAATGGTAACGGCCTCTGAAAAGGTAACAATAGACTAATAAACATAAAATAGACTAATTAAAAAATAAACTGATTAATTAAATTTTAGACTAATCTAAAAATACAAAGTTATTAAATGATTTGTAAAATAAATAAAGTATTACCTGAGGAAAAATGGAGCAAAGGTTAGAGTGTTTGCCTCGAATGCAAATGGCATGGATTTGAAGCCCGGGTTTGTCAGCAAAATAATGATTGATTTCTCCTTGATTCATGGAAAGTTAATCATGAATCGGAGCTTGCTGCAGGTTGGCATTATCAATATCAAAGTTAACCTTGTAGCGAAAATTAATAATAACCTGCCTAAAGTTGTAAGGTAATCTTAATGGGTCTTTAAACAAGCGTATTAGAGCTTTCTGATCATGTGATGTTAGTAGTATTAAGACTTATTCTAATAACTATAATAATTTAATTATTAAATAAAATAATATTAATTTATTATTATTTCTTATTGTAATTAATTTTACACTACAGTACATATCTAGAACGAGTTTGTTATTTCTTATGCAATAATTAATTAATAATTTTAAAAAAATTGCAGTAGCAGATTAACTAATCATTGTAAAAATTAAATTTAAAAAGTTTTGCGAACTTCACAATGAGTTAAAGTAAAATTGATGTTGCTCATGAATACTTTTAAGTGAACCACTGAAGTGCTCTCTTGTAAGTGAACTAGTGAAATACTCTCTTTTATGTGAACTAGTGAAGTACTCTCTTTTAAGTGAACTAGTGAAGTGCTCTCTTGTAAGTGAACTAGTGTAGTACTCTAAGTGAACTAGTGAAGTACTCTCTTAAGTGAGCTAGTGGAGTACTCTCTTTTAAGTGAACTACTGTAGTACTCTCTTTTAAGTGAACTAGTGAAGTACTCTCTTTTAAGTGAACTAGTATAGTAGTCTCTTTTAAGTGAGCTAGTGAAGTACTCTCTTTTAAGTGAACTAGTGTAGTACTCTCTTTTAAGTGAACTAGTGTAGTACTGTCTTGTAAGTGAACCAGTGCAGTACTCTCTTTTAAGTGAACTAGTGAAGTACTCTCTTAAGTGAACTAGTGTAGTACTCTCTTTTACGAGAACTAGTGTAGTACTCTAAGTATATAAGTGAGCTAGTGAAGTACTCACTTTTATGTGAACTAGTGCAGTACTGTCTTGTAAGTGAACTAGTGCAGTACTGACTTGTAAGTGAACTAGTGCAGTACTGACTTGTAAGTGAACTAGTGAAGTACTCTCTTTTTAGTGAGCTAGTGAAGTACTCTCGTGATGGTGTTTTAGGGAACTGTCATTCGAGTGTTCTCTGTACCTGATGGTCAGAAGCAGTTTGAGTTTAGGCGAGGAGTTAAACGGTAAGCCATACCTTAACATAACATGTTCTCAATATGAAATATATTGATAACAAATGAATGAGTAATTATAAAGAATAAATAGATAGTTATTAAATAATTGGTACAAATTTGATATATATGTATATGTAACTAAGTGCAGAAATAGAAAAGGTACATTTTAAGTAAAAGGATTAATATGCAAATGTATAGAGAATAATAATAACGTTTATGATAATTATATAATGCTATCCCCTTAATGCTATTAGGTGTGCCACGATCCACTCACTGTCGTTCAGCCCTGACTCCATGTTTATCTGCTGCACAAGTAATACTGAGACAGCTCATGTCTTCAAGCTGGAGACAGTGCGTGAAAGGTAAGCCTCTCCCATTTTTGCCTTTCATTTAGTCGCAACAATCAATTTGCTTTTTCAGGTATCTATAATAAGTTGACATTTTAAGAAATGGTGCAGTAATACTGCTGTTTAAATTTTTCCATATTTTATGTGCTTGCAATAAGGTTCCTAAAAATAAAAAATGTAGATAATTATTGTCATAACTTATGTATGAAATGTTTATAATTAATTAAATTTGTCTTGAATTCTAGATGGAGGACCCACGATGTTTACAGACAGAACATTTTTTCGATTTCCTGATATGTAGAATAATCTGATTCTGTATTGATTAACGTATATATTTTAAGATAACATATTTTTTAGCACTAATGATATAAATTTAAAATTGCAAAACTTAATAGGCCAGAATTTAATGGTGTCTGAGTGAAACCTTTTGAAATGACAATCAGTACCTCAATCAACCATTTGTCAGTTAACTGACTGACTGACTGAGTTCGTAGCTGATTAGTTGCATGACTAGGAGAATAATTATATAAAAATATAATTAATGATATGACTGATTAATTGATAAAATGTGTGACTGAATGATTAATTGCTTGAATATGTTACTGATTAAAACTGATTGATTGACTGATGGAATGGTTGATTGACTGATGGATTGGTTGATTGACTGATGGATTGGTTGATTGACTGATGGATTGGTTGATTGACTAATGGAGTGGTTGATTGATTGACTGATGGAGTGGTTGATTGACTAATGGATTGATTGATTGATTGACTGATGGAGTGGTTGATTGACTAATGGATTGATTGATGGATTGACTGATGGATTGGTTGATTGACTGATTGATGGATGGATTGATTGATTGATCCAGTACTCCTGAAGACTCTCAAGGATCATGGATGGGATACTTTGGAGCGGCCCTCAAGACTTCCGCCAGCTATCTACCTAGTCAAGTCACGGAGATTCTCAATCAGGGGCGAGATTTTGCCACAGCTCGACTTCCATTCTCTGGTCTCAAGAACGTCTGTGCCATTGCTCTGTAAGTTTCTTTCTAATTAAATTTCCATGAAATATTCGAAAGTTAATTCTGTTCTTTTGCAACTTTTATAGCAGCTTGGATGATCCAAGCTGCTATAGAAGTACAGAAAAAACAGAATTAACTTTGGCGTAAAAATAGTGAAAATGAGCTGACCGTATCACACAATGAACTTGTAAGCTGGATGTTCATGTGTGATACAATCAGCTAATTTCTGTGTGTAGCATACAGAAGATGCCTCGACTGCTGGTGGCTGCAGAAGATGGGTATCTCTAAGTGTGTGTGTTAACCTGTATGTCTGTGTGTATTAACCTGTACGTATGTGTGTGTTAACATGTATGTGTGTTTATGTTAGCCTGTATGCACGTGTTTGTTAACCTGTATGTGTGTGTATGTGTAGCATACAGAAGATGCCTCGACTATTGGTTGCTGCAGAAGATGGGTACCTCTATGTCTACAACCTTGACCCTGTTGATGGAGGGGAGTGCATATTGCTCAAACAACACAGGTCAGAACAAACCAGATATCTCAACTAACTCATTCTTGTGCTTAATCTATATCTGAAAATGTAAAAAGTAATTTAATTAAAATTGTGATATGAACTTCGTAATAGTAGTATCCCATTTACTGAACATTTGCATAAATATGTTTACTAATGTTTGCTTGTACAAAAAGCTTAGACCTGTTGTCAGATGTAGTTAGGTAATTATTTTACTGTGGCCCAAATTTTGAAGGATTGTGTCAGTCGGCATTGTTGCCTAGTGGAGATAAAAATTTTATTAAAGCATACCGTCTGTTATACTTGAAAACACTAAATACGTTTTTCGTTGTAATTTCATCGATTATTTGTATAATATTTTATAATCAGTTTTTAAAATTAATTTCAACGATTATTTTTATAATATTTTCTAAATATTATTTTTATAATATTTTCTAAATATTATTTTTATAATATTTTCTTAATATTATTTTTATAATATTTTCTAAATATTATTTTTATAATATTTTCTAAATATTATTTTTATAATATTTTGCTGTGACTTCTAGAATTGACGAGTGCGGAGGAAGTGCCAGTGTAGCCAATCAGAGCGAGGCAGCTGGTGGCCTATTGGCAGAAGGTCTCTCAGTAGGCATGGCCTGTGGAAGCTCAGTGGGCGGGGCTGGAGCTAGAAGTTCTCCTGTCAGCTATGCAGCCAGTGTGCGCAATCCTGCTGACGCCATCACTGGCACCTCTGGTCGACATTCTGGTATAATCATTTTTAATAATTTCTTACGGTATTCTGAAACCTGAACGTAGACCAACTAAAACCGTGCATGTTTTCAAAGAGCCGACTGACATGGATGCTGCTATGATGTGGAAAATGATCTTTATATGCGCTTACTCAATAAGCTAGTGGCTTAAAGTAAATTAAATTAATTTAAATTAAAGTATTTAGTTATGTGTAAATAATAGTTTCTATGATTGTGTATTTTGATTAAATGTTATTTTAAGTTATAAGGTATATGTTGTACATTGTAATAACATTTAATCAAAATACACAAGTACAGTTAAAACTAAATGTGCTTCTAAACATTTAAAATACACAAGCCATTTAAAACCTCACTATTCTATCTAATGCGTATACACACTGAGCCACCGTGGCATTCCTCTTACACACACACATATTCTTTGCACTGTATTGTGTTTTATGTACACTTAGTGTCACATCATGTATCTCTCACTTAGTGCACTGCCTACTGGCAGTCCCATGGTACATAACGCCTCCACTCTTCTCTGTCTTCCGCCTTCCTCTTCATGTCCACATACGAGTGGGTCTTTAAATCATCTAACATACCTAATCTCGGCCTGCCCCTGCCTCTTTTTCCTTCCATTCTACCTTCTATAACCTCTTTTAATAGACCTTCCCCCCTTAGAATGTGTCCCATCCATCTCTTCCTCCTATTTCTTAATACATTTATCAACTGTCTATCTGTGCCAACTCTCTCCAGGACTTCCTCATTTGTAACCTTTTGAGTCCAGCTAATCCTCTCCATTCTTCTCCAAATCCACATTTCCAATGCCTCCAGTTTCCTAATAACTTCCTTCCTTAAGGTCCATGTTTTATAGCCATACAATAGCGTAGTCCAAACCAAAGATTTCACTATCTTTATCTTTGTGTCTTTCTTTAGACTTTTTGTTAATAGTTCTTTTCTACTACCAAAGGCCACTTTTGCTTGTGCAATCCTACTGCATATTTCTGTCTCACATTTCCCATCATCGGTTATAGTATGACTCAAATATTTGAAACTCCTTACCTGTTCCAATTTCATACCATTTATTGTGATATTAACTTCACCTTTATTATTGGACACTCTCATAACCTTTGTCTTTTTTATATTAATCTTCATGCCATATCTTAGGGCCATATCATTCAGCCTATCCATTATCTTCTGCAATCCAATCTCGCTGCCCGCTACCATTCCTTGGTTATCTGTAAATCGTACATCTTGTAACAAATTCCCTCCTACTTTTATTCCTTTTTCCAAGTCTTCCATGGCTTCCTCCATCAATGCCTCAGCTTAAATGTTAAACAGCAGCGGCAAAGTGCTACAACCTTGTCTTACTCCACGTCCTATTTCACCTTCTTCTGAGTATTCTTGTTGGATTTTGGTTACTGCTCTTTGATTCATGTACAAGTTCAAAATTAGTCTTCTATCTCTCCAGTCAATTCCTATTCTTTTTAAGATATTCATCATCGTTATCCAATCAATCCTGTCAAAGACCTTCTCGAAGTCTACAAAGCATACAAAAACGTCATTTCTATATTCTAAGCTTCTTTCGCAAAGAACCGCATTACTCCTATTGCTTCTCTTGTGCCGCATCCTTTTCTAAAACCAAATTGTGTCTTGCTCAGTATCATCTCTGCTTTTGACTGAATGCGATATTTACTATCTTTAATAAGATCTTCGATGCATGAGGTATTAAGCGCTGATTGTTCTGTAATCCGGACACTCCACAGCATTGGCTTTTTGGGAATTGGAATCATCACTGACTTGGTAAAGTCGTCTGGCCAAATACCTGTATTGTACACTTCCATACATACCTCCATTAACTTTTTGAGTGTTTCTCCTTCAACATTTTCAAGAATTCTGCTGGGATTTCACTATTCCGGCTGCCTTCCCTTCTTCATACTTAATTGCAGATAAATTTCCTCCTTCATTAATCGGGGCCCCTTTTATCGTTTTCTATGATATTTTCTTATATTTTAAATCCTCTGCACTTGTTTTTTTTCCAGCCTTATCATACCATTCCTCTACATATTCTCTCCATCTTTTTATTTCTTCCAGCTCTGTTTCAATTTCCCATCTTTGCCCATTATACTAATGTTCTTTGTATCTCCTTTCTTTTCTTATCGGTTCTTGTTAATATCCTGACTTCCTGGTATAATAGATCCGACCTCCCTCTTCTATCATATTCTGCTAAATCATCACACTTTTCACTCCACCAATGATCTTTTGCTTTGTCTGTAATTCTTCTAAGTTCACTGTTTAAGCTTCTATATTCCTTCGGCCATGACTGGTGTCAATACCTTTTCCTTTCCTCCTTTCATCCATTTTGTCAAGCATCTCGCTTGTGATCCAAGGTTTTTTTAGCTGTATTTGCTTTAAGAAAGCCATAAACTTCTTTTGCACCTATTTTAATAGCTTCCTTTAGCTGACACCATCTTTCATTTACCCCTGTTCTTTTGTAGTCCTTCATTTCCTTAGCTTTTCTTTCCACTGCTTCCTGAAACTGACGTCTTTTCTCGTTAATCCGTTTAAATTCCATCTCTTACTGCTTTTCTTCTAAGTATTTTCTTCAACTGAAGCCCTACTTTGCCATACTAGATTGTGGTCTGAATTATATCGGCTCCTGGATAACCTTGATTCTTCACACTATTCCTGTAACCGTTGCTTTACCAGAATATAATCTATCTGGTATCTTCCCTCTTTTCCGGTGCTTCGTGGTTTCTTCCATGTGTAACGCCTTCTCTTCTCATGTTTGAACCTAGTGTTGGACACCACTAATCTGATTCTATTGCAAAAGTCAACCAATTTCTGTCCTCTCTCATTTCTTTTTCCTAGACCATATTCCCCAACTTCATTTCCATCTCTTCCTTCACCCCCCACCGCTTTCCAATCCCCCGTAACTGTCACTTGATCTGTGGCTTTTTCTCCTTTAATCATTTCTTCTATTTTTTCATACATTGCTTCAATTTCCTCATCCTCTGAGGCTGATGTAGGCATGTAGATTTGGATAAACACCAAATCTACTGGATCTGCTTTGATCTGCACTAACATCAGTCTGTCACTGCACTGAAGAACCTTTGTTACTCGTTCACTTAAATTTATATCCAATATTATTGCCACACCCTTCTCCCTTTGATCTCCTCCGGAGTATATAACCCTGTACTCATCACTTATAAAATCTCCAGTTCCTAACCACCTTACTTTACTCATCCCTAGGACATTTATTTTCCCTTTCTCCAATTCCCTCTTTACATTTTCTAACTTTCCCCTTTCTCCTATAGTTCTCACATTCCATGTGCCCACACTTATCCTTTTGGGGCGCATGGAATGTCCTCCTGGTATATCTGTGGGGCACCCAAGGTGCCGACTGGCCGTGGTATTTTTAACATCCCCCTCCCCATTTAAGGGGTGCACGGAACATATATATATATATATATATATATATATATATATATATATATATATATATATATATATATATAAAAGAATATAGATATATACACACACACACACGCAGTGTCAATATATACCACGTACATATGTTCTTATATATATACACGCAGCGTCACCACATTTATATATATATATATATATATATATATATATATATATATATATATATATATATATATATATATATATACACATATATACATGTATATATATATATATATATATATATATAAATGTATAAATATATATAAATAAGATATTCTTATATACATACACGCAGCGTCACCACACACTCTGAGCGGATACGCTGATGACGCCTCAGGACCTGACCTCACTGTGGATCACCTACGTCTAGACGACGACAGTGAATTCCCTCCCGTGTCTCACAGGATCGACGATTGATTTTCTCTCTTAGGACCGAGTGACTGATTTATCGGCAGCTTTGAGTCGATAATATTGACTGATATGCAAATCTAGGCCCTACTGCTTCTGAACTGCATCGATAATAAGTCGATAATAAATCGATAAGTTAATCTATAGAAGCTTAATTTTGCTGCCTAATGTATGTTATAGTTCTAGCTATTATTATTCGCTTTTATATTATCAAAATTTAATTAAGAAACCAGCTGCAGTATATGTCTTAATGTTAAAATATAGCGTACAGTTATTATCTACTCGTTGCAATTGACCAGTTTTGCCTTTTCATTTGATTTTTTTTACAACATTATATTTCCATCATTAGTGTCTAGTGTATCTCATAAATACTATATCATATAAACTATAGTACTTCTTCAGCCTATGCTAGTGATTTCTTTTTGTGAATGCAAAAGAATGTGTTTCATACTACATGTACAGAAACTTTCTTTCGGAGACTCTTTGACTAGAATTTTAATGTAGAGTCTCTTGCTTATTGGGCTATAAGTCATCTCACCATAGTTGCAGCAAAATCTATATTAGACTCTGATCTATTTATTTAGCTACCTTTTAGTATTATTATTATTATTACACTGTGCATTGTTTTGTTTTGAAATAAACGTATTGCAATTATATCGATGTTTGAGATTGAGGTATCACGTTTTATGAATTTTAATGCAAGCTAATCATTGTTGTACAATATTACATCTATGATATCGTCAGTGAATGATAATTGACAGCTGTTCAGCTCTGTTCAATATAACGAATGTTTGAGTGATAATGATAGACTTAGTCTTTTTTCTTCTGTCCGATTGGTTTAACAGTCTAATCTCTGTTGAATGCTTGCATTGTTGATCGATCATTGAATCATTTACTTTTACATTTTATTTAAACGATATACGAAATGTATGTCTTTTTTGTGTAATGTAATTTAGTTATGTCACGTAAACTGTAGACGAAATTATTTTTAATAAATAGCTGCAGAAATAATTCACGTCTGTGTATCTAAAGACAGTAGAACACTATGCAATCTGCACTTTAGCAGTAACATGAGTAAGTGTAAGATAAATACATTTATCTGAGAAATATAGAAATGTGAATGTTAGTAATGAAATAGTATTAAGTTATTTTTAGAAACAACATTTTTAATATTTGAAGTTAGTCATATCTCCTGTGTTGAATGTATTCAATTAAGTCGGAACCTACGCCTTATTAAAGTATGAAACTGATATTTTTACTAAAAATATGCTACTCAATGCGAGTCTTCATGAGTCTTTAGCTAGGCTTCCATTTGATTTCCTCGAAATACAGGGCTTCATTATTTCTAATTGTGAACTGTTAATTTCTGATTTCTATGTAATAATTCCACTGCTTCAACCTAGTAAGATATGTGTAAGTAGTACTTACTTGTACATACTGTACATCTTATTCTATCTGTTAAACAAAAGATAGCTTGCTAAGTCGTATTGATGTGAAATTGAACGTGCACGTCTCTTTATGATGCGCTATGTTTTCAAAGCCGACGTTTACTATCGTTTTCAGTTTTTATTTGTATATAATAAGTTCACTAAATAATGGACAGTTGCGGTCTGTATATACATGTAGTATAACTTTCTTCGGCTGTTAATAATTCGTGCTGTACTTAACTAACTGTATTTTACTTCTGTTGTTACTTGTGAATCTGAACTGCATACGACTGCCTCTATTTCTAGTGCAGGCTAGTTAGTATATTAGCCCTGTGAGTTCTTCTAACACTTCTATAAATACAGTGTTTTGCCATGTGGCGAAATTTGATGCTCTTAACTCTCTTGTGAGCATTCTATTGGTCTCATGACAAAGGTTATGCCGCCACTACACACTCGCCTTATTCCAAATAATACCTGTGTTTATATCTGGTGTATTGTTTATTGGCCTTTTTCTGTGTTTAATCGGCCTCAGCGAAGCACGTTCATATACCTTGATTGAATTAAGCGTAATGTTTTTCGACGTATCATAATTTGTATAATAATAAGTTTGGCTGAGCGTCTCTTTCGTTATCGTAGGATGATTTCCAGGATGCCCCAGTGATATATAAAATTCAAAACCGCAGATCTCTGTAAAAGGTTAAATATTAGGTCTGTCGACAAAAAGTGATCTGAAACAGTGCTCCCCTCCTAGTCTTTGTGGATATTTTTATTTAAGTTGGAATAAATTACTGCTAAAGTAAAGATAAAAGCAAAACATGGCGATAGGATGATAAAGAGTTAGCAGACTTTGGCACTGACTTTATAGAGCATATGAGTAATGTTGCTTACCTAATGGCTCGCTAGGAATATTGAGAAAATATGTATTAGAAGGGTTGCTATAGGTGACAATACGTGTGCCAAAGTGTGTCAATCTAATTAGTTTGTTTTAGTAGTTAGGAAAGACAGAGAGTGAAATTTAAGTACTGAACTAGAGGAAGAGCTGATAATAAACTGCATGATATGCTGATTATAACATTGATATGCTGCCTCATAGGCTAAATTTTATACCCTACTTGATTTATAAAAGGGATTAAGCATTTTAAATTTAAAGTTTCTGTAGAGCCTCTGGCTTGCCCAAAAAATAATATTTCAGATTAAGTTCATATGGTGTTTAGATACAGCATACTGTTTTGTCTTCATTACTTGTATATACATAATGTGTAATTAGGTAATGGACATATAATACTATCGCTTATTTATAATGTATGTTTGTTAATTTGTGCCTTCCTTAGTTACACAATGTATTATAATTAAAATCGTTGGTATGCAGATAAATACATGATCGTGACTGGCGCATATCTTGGTGGAATTTGCAATGCTGTGAAACGTGGACAGACGTTCCTGACATTGCCCTATGGCGAGGAACCGGACATTAAATTCTTATTGATTGATTGATTATCTTGTCATTATTCTCCTGGCTTTAATAATGACAGTACTGGGTTTAATATTGACAGTATGGGTTGGATTGTCTTGCTAATGTATCTGTTGTAATACCTGTTATATTTTGAACTCAATATGCGATTGCAATACAATCGTTAAAGGCTGTTGAGCTGATGTTAACGTCGGTTTCATCTCTCGCAAGCGATGTCAGTGACTGTCGAGTCCAGGATCTGAATCCCACATCTATTGATCTGCGGTCAGATATCTTGCCAACATAGCCACTGACTCGAGCCAGTGGCTAAAGCAGTAAAGCTTTACAATGTTTAACTACGGTTTCCTGCTCCATTGCATGACAGTGACGGGGAGAGCACTGGATTTAAACCTTGCTTCTACTGATCCGCTGTTAAACAACTTGTCAAAATGCCACTTTCTCTGCCCATTTGATGGAGAGAAACTGCAAAGACTCGAATTAAGCATCGGAACAAATCTGATTAACCGAGCATAATAAGAGACATAGTTTAAGTAGCAACTTCTCTCTTTATTATCTTCTCTGAACGACCGGAGGTTTGAACCCGAGTCTCACGATTCATAGTGCATGTTTGATTTAACTGTGCCAAATCATTTTACAAGCTTTTGGTCATCATCATCATCTACTCTTGAATCCCAATTTAACTAGATGATATTTGGTGGTTTTGATGGTCACTAGTCAGTCTGCACCTCCAGAGCCTATAGTAATGGTAGGTTCTGTGGAAACGTAAAAAATCCAATTCTAATATCTATAACTGTGTCTCTAACCGTTATATAACTGGAAGTTTATGCAGAATATTTGAATGGTTCCATGACCCAATATAAATATGTCCCGGCGTCTCTGTCGTTAAGTATAGTGCTGATTGCCATTTAGAAGAATTTTAATTAGAAAATATAATTATTTATATAAATTAATTAGAATTAATGCTGCGAGAGTATAGATAATTGAAGAAACGAGTGGTGTAAATAAGCCTAAAATAGAGTTGTAAGGCATAAGTTGGTTCTTGCTATTTTACTGCATATGCATACTGATATATTTCATCATGAAGCATATATTTGAAATGAAAACCTTGTAGATAACAGGTTTTAGTCTTTCTTGTGCATGCATGCAGCAAGTAGTACGGTGTGTGTGCTGAACACTTTAATTACGCGAGTCTTTAATGTTTCACTCGCGTATTCTTCCAAGTGGCAGGTTCAGGGCACATATTTGGAACTGCTCACAGTCTGCTTTCACGCTAATAAGAGCATTACATTGATCTACAAGTTAATTCTATCTCAAAGGCTAATTCTTTACCAAATATTAATATGACCTTAACCTTGGAAAATATGGCTTCTAAATTTCTCATTGGTTCTTCAGTTCCTGTTTAGGCGACTCTTACGACATGTGTATTTTACGATTGATCTATTCTGTATCAGCCTGGACCCAAGAAGGGGAAGCTTTAGCGTAGTCCAGTAGAAATCTAGAAATTAAATTGATATTCTTTCTCACGGTGCGTTTACAGTTCATAATATTTTCAATACTTAAATTTAAACAATTTTTTTTTCTGTAATGTGTTTGGTAGTCTGTATAACAGGAGCTTTATAATAATGTAGAATGGCAATAGTTTGTGCACTCAGATTTGATCCTAGGTCCTGTAATTTTTTCTAGGCGCTAATGGCATTACTGTTAGGTGTGATTATTGTTCGGAAGAGATTAGAATTATTTACACATTCCTGCTCTGTACGGTCTCATGTGTTTCAGAACTACATTATAATAGTCAGGATAGACGTCTATCTGTAGCCTCTTAGAGTAAAACTCTGTAGAAGAATTTGTATGCTACGTGTCTATGATTTATAATGTATAATATTCTATTTTTATTTGCAGTGTGAAAATATATTGATCATGCAAAAGTAATACTAGTAATTGTTTTCAATTTAATGTTCATTATTTGAAAAAATCGTATGTTAATGAAAAATAGCTATCTAATGTATACACTGAGTAAAGTAAAGCTCATTTATAAAATCAATTAAATACAATCATTAAGGCGTATTTAAATTGCTTTTAGTATTGCGGCGAACGCGTAGGCTCTATTTTTCTGCATTGATGCATTTCTGCTGCTATTCACTGTTGTGTATTAAAATTTTCGTCAAGAAATTGTGTCTAAAGTGTGTTACTTGTTCAGCGTGGTATGCATCTGTGCCACTGTTTATATTGAATGTTGTTGTATGATATCCTGTAAATATTTCTCCATTCGTTATGTGCTATAAATATAAAATATTTAAATTAAGATTTACTTTTTGCTCATTGAGTTGCTAAGTTTATGTTTGGCTATTAGTTTGACCGATATGCGGAGTAAAATCGGGCCTTTGTAAAGCCAAAGTCTAGTGTAACCTCAGTTTCTTATCTTCTGCCTGAGCTTGACAGTGAATGGGCGATCACTGGATTTGAACCTTGAATATACTGCCTTAGTTGAACAACTTAATCGATAAACTACCGGCTATATATATATATATATATATATATATATATATATATATATATATATATATATATATATATATATATATATATATATATACACCTGTATATATATATATATATATATATATATATATATATATATATATATATATATAACGTTACTTTTAATCACACAAAAGAAAATAGAAACCGTATAGGACGAGTATATACAGTAGTTTCACTTATTTAGACAAAAACTTTCTCAACGATACTAAACAATAACTTTAATCAATAACAATAACTTTAAAATGATACATTTATGTATACGATACTTTAAATGAATGCAACATAAATGAATATTCAGCACTAAAAGTACATGCACAGGCAGACAAATAGACCTACACTTGTAGAGATTGTATAATTGTAATTGGGCTAAGCAGTACTTTGTAAAGCGGTGCATTTGTAGGAACTGATCATTTTGAGAGGGCAATGACACGAAGGCGAACAATTGAGCACATATCTAAAACTCTAAATAAATATGATTTAGAGCGATTTACAGTTAGCTTTTCGTGTTAATAAAAGTTCATTGATGTAGAAGGCATGCATTTAACAGGATTAAATGGATAACTATGCTGAATATATTGAGAAAAATCGGAATTATTCTCAGAAAAGCCAATCATTTCCAGTATTATAGCCTACTGTTCTTAGGATTTTTAAAACGCTAATAAGAGAACATGGTTATAGAAATCATTGAAAATAAGCTTCACACCCTACACATACTTTTGCCTGCTCTTGAACCCTCAATCTACTTCAACCTGACGATCTTAATTTAATAAACAGATGCCTTTTTAATTTTAAATAACTTACTTTTGCTGAATAATTTTCTGAATAATTGTATTTTTTTCTCTAGTTCTTATATCTCTTTTTGTATAATATTTTCTGTTCCTTATATTATTTCTGAATACTCTTGTTCTCACTTTACTATAAATTTTCTATGTAATTTGTTAATGAATTGCGTCAGATCTGGTTGTATACGGAAATTTATTGATTGATAGATTGATTGACTGGAGAGATAGAAGGTTAATTCTAAACTTGTTTTATGCTTCCTTCTATTTGTGTTTCATTTCAGCTTTGATTGTAGCAATTATGTTACCACTCTTGAAATTTTAGCTAGGCCTATCTTTAATATATAGCCTGCCACGTATTACCACGATTAGGAAGAATCAAATAGTCACTCTAATAGTAATGCTTTTAAAATGCTTAAGTAGATACTTGAATAAGCGCTGTCAAAGGCTGGTGGAGTATAGGCCCTGTTTGTTCATAGACAAGAAAATCTCTACAATTCGATAAATTTAGCAGAAACAATGGGACATTGTTAACCGCTTAAATGGCGAATTGTTTCCGTTGTATGCCGTTGCATTATTTTATATATTCTTATTTTAACTATAAAAACCCAGACTAGAAATAAAGAGCAATGGCTCACACCGGAAATATAAAACTAATACTTACTGACAGAAAAAGGAAACACACAAAATCAACAGTCTGTAGAAAAGTCGAGGCTTGTGTTGCTGAAGAAACATGCCAAAGGCGAACCAATTAAAAACGACCAAAGATAATGGAATGTTTGCAAACAGGTAACACAATTAAAAGCCATTTTTGGCAAATGACTAAACAATTTTTAAAATTTATTTAAAGTACCTTACGCAGAGCTTCTCTGTCAGCAGACAAACAATTAGGCTGCTTTGTCTCTAGACAAACAAATAGGTTATCAAAAGAATAACTTCTGCGTCAACCATGCTCACTGAGGCTGTACTGAAACTCAGTCCTCATAAAATGTTTAATGAAAAAGAGTTTATTCTCCGAACGTACTTTAACCAGTAATACGCCACGATATGCTATATTATACAATATAATACGGTACAATGATTTAACGTACAGTTCCTTATTCAAAGGTGATGTCAGGTACTTAACTGATATTGTGCAACTAGCGACGATATATTTATAACAATGCCGCAATACCATCATGAAGTTTCTTAACCCGAGCTCGCTGTATTCACTCTCTAGATGTCGCACATTTTTCCGTGTATTGAAGGCAATCTTATGGTAAAGTCCACTTTATCAATATCGTCATCGACATTCTCGCCGCTAATATACCCGTCCAGTATATCTTCCATGAACACACCAGTCTCTCTTGGGTTCCCGGTCCTCGCCAACCTCCCCGCCACGGCGCGAGGTACCGTGCCCGACGCAGCAGCATCGATCAGATAGGTAGGGGGAGTAGCTGACGGGCATCTGACGGGACACGTGGCCATAGAGTGTGGAGCCTGAGCTGCAGGTCCTCTTGCCTTGTTCTCATGATTCCATTCCCTGTGCTGCGACAGTGGGGAAAAACTGGACATTCCCGAACGCTGCAGCTGAGGCGATCTTATCGACATATCTCTGCGTCCCATTGATCCGTAATACGTTACTTCAACTATTTCCGGTTCGTTGGATAGAGCCGTAACATCCGGTAAGGGGTCATTTGGTCTTCTACTTTGCAGCGGGATTGTGCAGGTCTCCAACGGTTCATCAGCTATTTGGGTTTGAGGAGTGGACACAATAAATCGCCGTTTTCGTTTTATTCGCCGTGTGACGCCACATGCCACGGCGACTACAATAGCTAGTAGGACAACTGCTGCTCCTGAGATTATACCCAGCAGTGTCCCGTTGAAATCTGAGAAAATACCGTCGTCTAGTTTAACGCCGCTTTTACCGACAGCAGGGTGTCTTATTTGATTCTGATCTCTTTTGTTCGATAATAAATGATCTTCAGTCTGACCAGGAAAATCTACAACAAATTATTTATATTATTCCGTATGAGAAACAATTTTGTGATGGGAATAATGGATTAATGGAGTGAGAAAGGAGAGTATAAATATTTTAACTAATTAATTCATAATCTTATGAGTGAAATAGTTAAATTTAGAGTGTTAAATTAATTACTAAATACTAATTTTATTTCTTATAATTGCTTGAATATTGCATTCTATTAGTGGTAATATACTGTTAAGTATCAGTTTTCTTGTTTGCATAAAATATTACAAATAAAAGGTAGAATGGAAGGAAGAAGAGGCAGAGTTATGCCGAGATTTGGTATGTTAGATGACTTAAAGACCCAAGAATATGTGGAAATGAAGAGGAAAGCGGAAGACAGAGAACAGTGGAGGCGTTATATACCATCGACCTGCCAGTAGGCAGTGCACTAAGAGAGAGACAGACTACAAATAAGTATTATTAGCATTTATTAGTGAATATTCATGTTTATTTCAGCAGTAGACTGTTGGATACCTAGCTGCTCCTTGGCGATGTACTGTCGAGGGGTGCTGACCTTGAACTTGATTGGGTAACTCTGACCCACAGCGTTGGATAGAGATAGCTGAAAGTTGTATCGAGTGTCAGGCTGTAGATTCCGCACTATCAACGGTACACCTGCATAGACAATGGGTGGAGGCAGTGTGCCTAATATCAAGGTCTGAAGCTTATCGTTTTCGTTATATGTTACATGTTATATGTTGGCTGGAGCAGGTGACGATGTTGGTAAGATAGTCGACCGCGGATCAGTATGTGCGGGGTTCAAATCCTCGGCTCGCCCTTCACTGACATTGATTTCGAGTGAGGACACTGACGTTAACACTGGCTTTACGTCCTCTCTCCGCTAATATAAAATTTAGGTTGACTCTTCTCACCTATATGTTACTGGCATAGAAAAAATTAAAAAAATTAAAAGGACGAGAAATAAAGAAAATGGAATTTTGATTGAATATATGGATGATCTTTAAAAATGTATAGAATATTGAGTATACCTAACAGTGCTAACAAACTTACAGCTAAAGTATCTTACATCTGAATGATCCTTAAATGAATAAGGATCATTTCTTTTCTTCTCTCAGATGTTTGATATCGGAAAACGAGAGTCATATGTCAAGCTATATGTCCAGCTACATTATGCAATGCCAGGTCAGCAAATGATCTGGAAATTATACATTTATTAGATCAACTATAGAGACCATTTCACCTCTAATTTTGTCAATTCAAAGTATTTTAAATTACGTGCAATGTGCCATTTTGTGCAGCTAGCCCAACAAACAAATGTTTAGCATTATTCTCACAACTTCTGATCAGTATATGTTGAAAAATAAGGCAACTGAAATGCTGTCCGTTAAGGAATGTACCATTCTGAATAATGCAACTTTAGCGACGAGCTTCTAAGAAATAAAATATAAAATAGAGACAAATTTATCACATGCCATGACATGTTACTCAATCAAACGTTAGCATTTGTTCTGCTTATATTCTTCAACTTTGAATCAATAAAAGTGACTTTATCGGGTATGGCTACCTTACTAAAATATTTAATGATTAATATTTTCTATTTTTATTTTAAATATAAACGTCGTCGTCCTCTATCAAGAGGCAATAATTAGGAATAATACTTGTAAAAGATGAGTGATAATAATAATAATAATAATAATAATAAGTAATAATAATAATAAGTAATAATAATAATAAATATATAATTATAATTTTATATATCATTATTTTTTTAAAAATTTGAAATTTACAAATGAAATAAATAGGTTTACCAGCCGGAAAGTCTAGAGTTTTACTTTGTCCTCTGTATCCCACCTCATCATACTTAAGCAACCAACTGATGATAGGCATGCCGCCATTCCTAGAGGGAGCTGTGGCCTTGAGGGTGACGGAGGTGGGAGTTTCCTCCTCGACCGTTACGTCTCTGGGAGTATCAGGTGCAACTGCAGTCAATAAATAGCATTCAGTCATGAGTCAATCAAACGATAGAATTAAATCTCGAGTCAATTAATCAATAGAGTTAAATCATGAGCCAATCAATCAATAGAATTGAATCTCGAATCAATTAATCGATAGAATTAAATCTCGAGTCAACTACTCAATATCATTCAATCATGAGTCAATTAGTCAATATCATTCAATCATGAGTCAATTAGTCAATATCAATCAACCATGAGTCAATCCATCAATAACATTCAATATTGAATCAATCAATAGAATTCAGTAATGAATCAATCAATATCATTTAATCATGAGTCAGTTAGTGAATATCATTCAATCATGAGGAATCAATCAATATCATTCAATAATAGATAAATCAATATCTAAGCGAGTTTTGTTGGTCAATTTTCTCAGAAGATTTCCTTCAATTGAATAAACAATTGTCTAAAGAAAAACTTTGATCTAAATATTGCTTAAACAATTATTATAAAAAAGGTTTTTATATTATAATTTTGAATGCTAAATGTAATATTTTCATGCAACCATTGGCTGAAGCCAGTGGTGATGTCGGTAAGATACTCGACCGCGGATCTGCATGTGCGGGGTTCAAATCCTGGGCTTTCCCATTACTGACATCGCTTTCGAGTGAGGAAGCTGACGGTAACATGAGCTTTTTAGTTTTAGCTTTCGCCAATACAAAAATTATATCAAACCAGCGTGCTATTACCTAATTTTTAAAATTTATCATCACAGGCGCAAGATAATGTTAGATAATACGTGTAATTGACAGCAACTTTAAAAAAACTAAATTTCAGGAATGATTTCGTACATGCTTCTTCGAGACGAGCGCGTTGAGTAGTGTGTCCGTGGGGATTTTTAGCCATGCAGGAGTATCCGCTGTAAATCCAAGGTTTGTTCTCCGTTATTCTTATCTAAGTTACAAACAAATTTACGACTTGCAACTCTTTTATGCGAGTATCAGCGAATAATTCTGCTTTTCAGTACATTTAAAATTTTTTAATCATTTTGGCTCAATCTTTGAATTGTATGAGGTGTGTGAATGACAGAGATTGGACAACTTGATTAATTATCGGCTAATAACAATGCCGATAGGCTGTTAGCGGGCTCACAATCGCATTGTAAAATTTGTTACTGCCAAATAGACTTGGTGGGCGTGTGTTTTAAACTTTCTTTTTGAATCCGTGAGACTATGTAAAGGACGAAACACACTTTTACATGTAATGGACGAAAATTAAAGCGAAATATTTATTTCTGTATTTTCGGTTAACTCAATCTTTTCTACATTTCTCATGTAAAATGCACTATTTAATGTTTTTAATGATTGATGTGATAAGGAAATCATAAATAAATAAATACCTAAGTAAATACATATAAAATAAAAGCTGGAGATGTTGATAAGATATTCGACCGCGGATCTGTTTGAGCGGGGTTCAAATCCTAGGCTCGTCCGTCACTCACACCGCTTTCGAGAAAAGAAACTGACGATAATATTAGCTTTAGCTTTTTTATACTGCCGCTCTAAAAATTAGGGCGGCAGTATGATCTAAAATAATTTCTTAAAGAACGCGTGGCATCATGCTACTAAATCTACTGCAACAGTTTGAACAAAATGGTATAATGATAGGATTTAGAAATAGTAGAACACATTATATCCTGATGCTCAAAGAAGCATTTATATGTAGTATATAGTTTAGTAAGAAGCATTAATATGTAACATGTAGTTTATTAATTCAAAACGGGGGAATTTCAATTTATCATCAATCGGTTCTGTAACCGGTTTAATCAGTTTTGTACTTAGCACTTTTAGGAGCATATGAAACGTAATAAATCTTCAGAAAATATCGCTAAACAAACCGACAGCACGCTGATAGTACTATCGTTGATCTTCTCACTGGATATGCTGTATATCCGGTCTTCAGATATGTATTGGTCGCCTCTATACCAAACAACGGTGGGTACGGGAACACCATGAGCTATGCACCTGAACTCTCTTGTCTGCCTGGCCCAACCCACTTGCTCAGGGGCCTCTATCTTAACCATCGGAGGATCTGTGAAATTATAATAATCAATTAATCAATCAATCGAGATTATTTAATTTTTCAAAGAAATTATAATTGGAATAATTCATACATAGTTAATCAATCATATTCCCAATATAGTACACTAAATTAAAATGATCTAAGTCTTAGCTAGTTCTTTCTAGTAAGAAAATAACTCACTCAATCGATCAGTCAAGCTAACGTTTTACAAACTCTGAAGTAATCAATATTCAATCGGTCATCAATTTATTATTTCATTGTATATACAGTAATATACATAGGCCTACACTTATATATATATATATATATATATATATTTATATGCATAATTATATATATATATTTATATATATATATATATATATATATATATATATATATATATATAGAGAGAGAGAGAGAGAGAGAGAGAGAGAGAGATTATATTGCTAAATAATGAATTACAAATAAATTATTTTTTAGATGCTTACTCTCGCAGTATCACATATACGTATTTTATATTTCTTCATATAATTCGCAAAAACTTTCTTTGAAAATCTGAAACACTTAAGATTTACACTATTTTCCTCAAGTTTTTTATTTAATCGATTTGAAGCTGTCACCTATTTGCTATTTTGCATTTCTGTCTTCTACATGTATATTTATTGCGTGAAAACATTAATGTAGTATCGCGAAAGGGAATATGTAGAAAAACCATCTACGTACTTTTCAAATGCAATTTTCGCAGATTTACACTATCATTGGAAAATATCAATATATGCAGCATATTTAATTATTTATCACTGGGTAGTTAGGTCGCTTCTGACAATTAATCAAAACATCTCCACACTTACATTGCACAATAAGCTGCAGTTGTTTTACTTGATACCCCACGGGGTTGTCTACCGAGCATGTCAAAGCTCCTGCATAGTTTCTCCGAACGCTTCTTATCATAAGAGTATTGATCCCGGGCTGGGAATTCTCTATCCAACTTCCTGATATTCTCTGTTGATATGAATAATATTCGTTACTCTTTATATAAAAAACATTGCAAAAGCATGAAATAGGCATATTACTTTTGTCTAATTTGTTAACATATGGTAATTTTTTAAGTATAGACGTATGTCTATATTGTTTAATATTCAATATGTCCACATAGTGATGCTCAAGCCATTGCAGGAAGATTACTAATACACATTACTATAAAGTCAAATGAGATGAATTTATTCAGTCCAAATGTTACTATTAAATTACGAAGTCTAGTGAATTCTTCGTAATGCCACAATATAATGTATAGGCATAATAAGTGCTTTCTAGAAATCTACAAACGCAGAAGAGGCTCTTCGAATGAAATGGTATTTACTGTGAGACTATCTTTCGCATGTTCTCTTTTACATTTATTGAACATTTCTCATACAGTTGTTCTGATTTTCTGTTGTCACTTTAATTATACTTGGTGATGGGAAGACTAGTTTTAAATAAATATGATCTTTTCTTGATATCTAAATATAATCTGAGAAAGAGAAAGAGGAAAAAATATACTCAAAATCGTAGATTTTAAAACAATTAGCAATGACATTACAAAGATGGCACGTATTACGTTACACTAACATCGAAGTATATTTACAATTGTCGGCCATGCTTATAATAATCCAAGAAAATCATAAACTGCAGAAATAACTCTAAACAAAATTTACAAATTAAAGTATTGACATTAATGTTCCCAGATACCAGATGTTCTTTGGTGCTGTTTGTTGGGTCAACGATGGAATGCTTCGTCCAGACAATCTTAGGAAATGGGACTCCGGACGCCTCGCAGGATACGTTCAAATTCTCACCTTCATTGACGACCACCCGCTCAGGCAAGGAGCTAATTATAGGAGGAACTGCATTAATTCAAACAATTTTCACATCTTTGTTATTTTTGACAACACATCAAATATAAGCATTATTAACATTAAACGCTGTTAATAAATCTCATTCATATTTCAAGCTCTAAACACAATATCAACACAGTGGAACACATTTATGTCATAAATACATAACGCAGTTATATTTAGCTTCTTTAATAATAGTAGAGTATGCGGCAGATTTGAAAAGAGGTAGTACATCATACCAAGCATCTTCACATCGACGTAGACTTCCTTGGTGGCGTACTCATTCGATACTCTGCAGAAATATCGACCTTCGTCCTCTGCGTCCACCTCACCAAGGTCATATTCCTCTGTATCCACGTCCAATTTGACCTTGACTCTAATCATCTCGGTCATCTTTTGTTCCTATAAATGGTTTAAATGTTACTGAAATTTGTTATTCAGTAATCTTATTAATAAATAAATAATTTGTTAAGTAATCATCAAAAATAAATGTAAAATACGACATCAATCATAGAATCAGGTCAAATTGCACTACATCGTATGATCTCAAGAAAAGAGCCAAATGCAAGCATTTGAAGTACATGCTCTAGTAAATAACTGATTTAGAGAGAATTCTATATTCCGTAAATATTATGAATTATGCACATGATTCTTTTTTAGTACAATAAATGGTTAGTTTACAATTTCATGCAGATTTATATATTTCCTCTTATAAATTACTTAGATCATTAACGCACCAGTTATCGGCCAGATTTGACAATAATGATAGATTTGGAAATATTATACACTCACTTTCTCACTACTGCTCGGCCAAGTGGCAGGCCCAAGGTACATATTTGTATTCAATACTGCTTTTCACGCTCCATAAAGAGCATTCCATCGATCAACGAGTTAACACCTTCAGAAAAGTTTAAGGCTTATCCAACCTTCATTTAGCCTTTAACTTGAGAATAATATGGCATCTGAGGTGGATTTCCGTTGCCTTAAAATCGCATGGCAAAGGCTCATATCCAGAATTGCAGACGGTATAATGTACATGTATTTGAATCGTATTAAACTTTTTCAGTCTATTAATTGTTCCCTACATCTCTATCTGATTAGCGAAATATCATCGGATTAGCGAATGCCTGTTATTTTTTCTAAGTAATATATAATTATTTTAGTTTATATTCCTATTAACTTACCCTGAACCAGGCATATTTCACAGGAGGATTCCCAGTGGCCCTGCATTGAAGGGTCTTGTTCTGACCCTGAACTACCATATCAGCAGTGGGAGCTCTCAGTATAACGGGTGGATCTGAAGAATAACAAAAACATCTGATCGATTATTCATATAACTCATTATTCTATGATAGTCCTTTATGTTCTTCAAACGACTAAATAATAACTGATATCAATTTTCCAAAATTTTATTACAATTTACTACTCTCTTATACAATAACATCATTTCTGATTATATCTAATATCTTCTTCTTCGGTGCACTGCCAAGTGGCAGGTTCAAGGTACATATTCATACTCAAAGTCTGTTTTCTCGCTCCACAAGAGCACTCCTTAGATCAACAAGTTAATCCCTTCACAAAGGCTATGCCTTATGCATACCTTATGTAGCCTATAGCTTGGGAAAAGTATGGCTTCTGAGGTAGTTCCCCGTAGCCTTCCTCAGTGATTATATTATAATTAGCTTTAAAAGTATATGATTATAATGTAAAGATTATAATATAGGTGAATATTATTAAGAAAACTTTTTGATTTGTGATATCTGGAAGTCGGATACTATGATAGCAATAAATTTTACTAATTCATTAAATTAAATCAGTCAACGAGAATTTAAAGTCCCGTTCCTCGCCACAAGGCTATGGGCTATGTCAGGGATGTTTCTCTTGCAGACTCTACACAAATAGGCGCTAAAGCACCATACGATGACGACTGAGTACACAGAAACCACAAGAGAAAAAGTCATACTGCGTATTGAGAGCTATAGTCAATGAAACTATGTTAACAATTTAATGACATCTTGATGATTGGAGACTTACATAGGACGTCTATTGTCACGTGACGCAGCTTTACGTTACCATGGCTCTCCACTCCGCTCTACACTCATAGGTTCCATTATCCCGTAAATCCAAATCCTTAATCCGCAATCCCTCCGCTTCCAGGCCGTACTTCGCGTCATCTAAAGAACAATATATAAGTAACAAAACACATTCTCTAACTGACAGAAAATTATATACAAATCTTACCTTCTGCGACAGATTATAATCTGTAGTATTGTAAATGTACATTATAACTCCCATATATTTTATTCATCAGCATCACCTTCCCTTAAATCCCAGTTTTACTAGGGTCGGGATATTTCCATATATTTTATTAATAACTGAAACAAGCAGTTATTAATATAAAAAAGTTCATTTGAAAAGTAAATTAGCATAGATAGAAAATATTCCAAAATTATATATATCGCCTCTTTAGGCAGTGAACTCCTAACATTTTCACTTGTTACGCTTTTATCTTCAAATATATGCTATTGCTATCATTACAAATGCATACAAGTAGACGAGAATGAGATAGCAAGGCTTTTTGGAGTTATTTAATAACACCATGAAGTTTTTAAATATATGCTGCATCAGATGCGAATAAGGTAGTGTAAGTGTATTAGTTTATAACTAAGCATTACTTCAAAAATGGTATTTATTTTCTTTATCGGTCATGAATATATTATGTTAGGCACTCTCTTGGGAAAAGTCAAGGAAAATAATATTTTATCAATTCTTGTATATATTAAATCATGTGGTATATTACCCCGTAATTATACAGTATAAAAGTAAATACAACAGTTAAAATATTCTACATGAAATATACAAATTGTCGAAGCCTCATTTTTCAATTATGCAACATACAGCAGTAATATAAAGGCTAAATGCTAAAATCTACGATAAATTTACCAATTCCTACAGCGACACTTTTTTAGTTCCGCAATATCTTAAGAGAAACCTGTAAATATTCTGCGTCGATTGAACCTCCACGTAACCTTTGGACTAGGCTGCCCGTGAGCTAGGCACTTCAGAAGTGGACTGCTGCCCAATAGAGCGCTCTGGAATATTGGAGTGTCCTCAAAGCTAATATTTTCTGAAAATTTTCAGATAAACAGAATCCAGGTTAATGAGTAAATTCAAATAGCCAGAAGCAATGCTCACCAAATCTTTAAAATTTGCTGCATTGCTATTTTATCATATAGTAGGCATTTTGTACTTGTGTAAATAAGAAGATGATCTAAAAACTCGTGGTTTGCATCAGGTTCGCAGCTGAAGCAGCTGCCACAGACATATAGGTCAACGTGGATAATAGAGTCTCTAACAACTTTTTTAACAACCACAGAATTATAATAGCTAGATGTCTTTTAAAATAACAATAGTAATAGAAATAATAATAATAATAATAAAGGTTTAGCGTCCGTTTCTGTCAGGGACGTCAAAATATAGGAACAAGATATTGAGTCATTAATCTTCCAGTAACCAGTAATAGTTCGTGGACATTTTAATTCATTAATTTTCTTGCAGCTAATCCATGTACTTTTACTTTCTATCATAAGCATAACTACATTGAAAACAGTCAGAATTCAATAGCTAAGGATAGTTTCATTAAGAGCAGGAATCGCTCAATTTAGGGTCTACTGCATAATTTACTCTAATTAAGGTTAATTAATTTACCATAAAGGAACAATCTCGTCTCCCCCACGAGTTTACGTCCATTTCCTAGCTCAGCCACACACGTGTAGAGTCCGGCATCCGACTCTTCCACGTTCTTTATGAACAGTCTGAGACTCCGCCTCTCATCCGAATACTCCGTGTAGACTCTAGTCAACAAAGAGCTCAATTATTGATATAAAGATGGATGTGTGGGTTCAAATCTTAGCCTCTTCCGGTACTGATATCGCTTTCGAGAGATGAAATTGAGGTTAACATCGGCTTTAGAAATAACAAAAAGTAGGCCTAATGTCGTATCGGCTGCTTCGTTGCTAACGAAGTTGTAAATGCAAAAATACGAGGTCCCTATACTTAGGTATTTCCCTGCCTTTAATTTTACAAAATTCATTTGATGTCTTGGATAAGGTTAGTTAATTCTCGTCTTTAACGTAATAAATTAAAAATAGGTTGCTCCTTTTTTCAGATTAATATATAGTATATAATATATATGTACTAGAATATTGTTTATTAGGCACACTAAAATAATGATTAATTTTATCGTTTTATCCATATCACAGGAACTCAGCATCATGGATACAAAATATTTAATGTGAATATACTGATTCGTTATTTAAGCCATCCTTGTTTGCATATTTGTGCGTTAAAGCCGTGTATTGTTTTTGCACATGCCTGTACACTCATATGTAAACCTGTGTGTTATTCGTGCACATGCCTGTACACTAATATTTCTCACGAAGCATGTTGATGAAACACTAATCACGTTATTGTTTTATCATGACAAGACTTCACTCCAGACAATACGTGGGGAAGTGGAAATGGATTATGCGACGTTCAATCGATGTGCCTCGGATATGATTCATAGAGCTGTGAGTCCATAAAATGTTTCAAACAAGGGGAGGAGTGGTGAAGCTAACAGATCCAGTTATGGAAGCGTTGCTTTTTCTGATTGAACGTTTCAGAAAAGTCTAATATTTTACTAAAAGCAAATACTCTTAGGTAGAATATGGTAGAATATTAAGCTTTTGCATTTTTATACAATTATTATGAATTTCGCACATGGCATTCTCCATTCCTCATATCTTACTGACTTAATATACAAATAAAATGTTTATTATTCTAATAAAAATAAACTACTATTATAACATTATTCATCTCATTATTATTCATTATTTAATTATTCACTCATTATTATTCATTATTTAATTATTCACTCATTATTATTCATTATTTAAGTATTCAGTATTCATTCATTATTTCTCAGAGACCACTTAGCTTATCCCATTTACCTTAGTTGATACGCGTTTTGAGTTACTTATTAGCACTTTATTCTTCAAGTTTTTAAATGCTTATTTTATTTAAATTAAACATATATCCTTTACTCCAGTTTAATTTTATTTGTTACTTAATTTTACTGATTACAATGCTATCTTTTAATTTTAAATTTGACTTCAACCGACGAAAGTCATAGTCTTGATTAGCAAATAAAAAGGAAATTATCGTCATTAAAGGAGTAAATAGGCTCAATTAAACAATTAATTTTTAATTATTTAACAATTCAGAGAATAAATGATTTAACGAGTGAAATTTTAAATTAGTAAAACTTCTAGTTAGAATTTTAAATGGATTAATACCACACAACCCCCACCCCTCTCATCAATCTTCCATTAATTTATCGGATAAAGTCCAATCCTGGAATAATTAGCACGATAGAACTACCTGCCGCTATTTTCTTCCACCAGCCTGTGTTCAGGCCTGTACCAGCGTAGGCTGGGTAGGCCTGCCGGTGATGAGTCATCGGTGGCGTAGGAACAGGTGAAGATCATTCCAGAATCAATAGTCTTGACCTGTGAGCCCATTGGCGTGATTGTCAACGTCTGCCGTGCGTCTGTAACGAAAGATAGTGAATTAAATAACATTTAAAATGATACCGTCGTCAACGACTACATCGTGAAATGTGAAGATATGTACTGCATCATTGTTCAGGACTGTATCGAGCACTGCGATGATTATTTTAGAATTAATACAAAGCAATGTTAAGAAAAAAGCAATGTCGTGGATTTCTAGCTTTACAAGTTTGGTATGAAGAATTATGAGAAAACTGGAGCAGTTCCTATAAATATCAGTTGAACATATAGTTCAGGAAAACCACTATCTCTGCCTGTTATAAAGTAATTTTCCAGTTTAATAAAGACACTTACGACTTCGGCCACAAATATTCTTCATTTTAATTATTACAAAGCGTGATCATAAGCATCTCCAGTGAGAGTCCTCAGAGTGCATCAGAGTGCATCAAAGTGTATCAGAGTGCATTAACGTGCATCTCCATTGCATCAGAGTGCATCACAACGCATGAGTGCATCAAAGTACTTTTTATGGAGTATGAAACAAGAATGTGAGTAGGAATATGCACCTTTAATATTTACCATTTGGAAGAACATTAGAGAGAGAGAGAGAGAGAGAGAGAGAGAGAGAGAGAGAGAGAGAGGAGAGAGGAGAGGAGCGAGAGAGAATGCTAATAAAACATCTGGACAAACGTACATGTTTTCTTCTGAATGAAATTTAATTAAAAGAATAGAATAGTGTTCAGGCAGATAAGAGTTTTTCCTTTATTATTTAAACTATTCATCGAAAATTTTCTGAACCATACGCTTTCCATTGAAATATGACTACTATAATATTTCTATCGCTAACTTGGTTTAATCAGTTTTGTTATAAATCCTAAATTTTCCTATTTGCTTAATATCAATTGTAAGGAAAATCTCATAAATATTTCACAACTCGATCATCAGAATAAAACAATTATAATAATTGCTTATTGTCCGTTACTCCAACCGCGAATACTGTTCAAAGGGATTAAGAATTGATTGTTTAAATATTTCCGCAGCGTTCTATTTGATTTCTATCTTATTCTCCGACTCTTACGCTCGGATGAATGGATTGGGATCCGGTAGATAGGATGACTGACGCCCCTGGACATGGACTCACACAACCGGAAGTGGCTCAGGGATGTAATGAAATAAGTCCTCTAGCATGTTCGGAATACGTCAAAGCATGTCGGCTTTACGAGAGAGGTTTTCGTGCTAAGCTTTAAATAACACGGCTTATCGTTGTGTACATCGGGCAAAAGTGATTTCTGCGGTTTGACAGGATTCATAATTGGGCTGGTAATCAACGACGGAAAGAAGAAATAAAAGCACGAACAAAGCAATAATTAGGCACTGTATAAAATTTAAGAATAAATTAACGAATTGTAAATAGTAATAACATACAGAAAGAGGGCTGATTAAAGAGTCAAATCTCGAACATTCATAGGACTGGTAATATGGATAAATTACCTAATCTAACTCTAATCTAAGATCAATTACAAACTCACAAATAGTATTGCTCATAATTTGAGTAATTTTTTCCAATTTTGTGAGAGAATTAATTTATTTGTTTCGGATTTAATTGATAGTTCATGAAATGTAGAATTCAGAATTAAAGCAGATATGCACATTGCATTCTTCACTTTTATGAGAAATTAATAGTTTGTGTAGCCTGTGCTTTCAAAGGCATTTCTTCCATGTCGTTCAGCCACGAATATTTATTTTAGCTACAAATAAGCACGTAAATTATTCATAATTAACATAGACACGCATATACACCCACACAAGCACACGCACACGTACACACATTTACACACATGCACACGTATACAGACGCACACACACAGACGAACACACACACATACACGTCCGCATACAGATACACAAACACACACACATGCACACATATATATAATTTTATAATTTTTATATAATTGTAAATGTATACATATAATATATTTCTAGGAAGTAAAGTCAGTTTTTGCATACAAACAGCAATACATTTTCACAACACATACAACAGCTACAACAGCCCTGTCAACTCTCACTGCTCCGGCCTAATGGTAGAAAGCTAAACCTAATAATGTCTTCAACATCTGTTCAGTAGTTTGAGCACAAAACAGTCTCAGTGACTATAGACGTAACAAAGCACTGGCTTTTCAGCACTATTATCATCATCATCATCGTCGTCGTCGTCGTGGTCGTCGTCGTCATCATCATTATCGTCGTCGTCGTCATCATTATCATCATCATCGTCATTGTAATCTCCATCAATATCAAAATCATCATCATCATCATCATCATCATCATATGGAAATGGATGCCCGCACAAAACTGTACTCTTCGATACTGTTCAGTGGGATTTATAACCCTTTGACCTCTTGTACATCGTGCAAGCGTGCTACCATTTCGGCCACTGATACACGAACCTATCTAGATATAATTCATGTAAGTACCACAGCACTACACGACCCCAGCTATATAGGATGACCCCTGGTCACAGTCTCGCCTCGTTCCTTTATCATCCAAGCGAAGTCAAGTCGTTCATTTGAATTCTTACCATCGCTCTCAGCACGCTTCGCTAAGCATTATCCCAGGAAACCGGTCTATTACTGCAAAGTCAGCATGACACTGTATACAGGAAGACAGAAGTTTTATAAATGCTAGATAGATTCATTACATAAATGCTAGATTTAATAGATAAATGCACGATAGATACATCATCATCATCATCATCTTCCCTTAAAAGTAAAGTTCTAGATAGATTCATCGTCATCTTCATCTTTCCGTGAATCCCAGGTTAACTAAGTTCTGTGTTGGATAATTGTGTAGCAATTTCTGGAGACTAGCCCTCACTAACCGAATGCCTTTTCTGACTTGAGTTTATATATTGGTGCATTGTCGTCTTTTATGACACCTGCAGTCCAAGATTGAACTATTCTTCAGCAACCCGGATACAATACGGGTGAAAGACAGAACGTCACATGTGAAAGACAGGTGACGTTCGATTTATTTCGTTAGATGCTCATCTGATTGTCCTACATTTTTTGCCATCATCGAACATTTTTTGTCAACATCGAACATTTTTTGTCCAGCTGCAGAAGCAAAACTGAATGTTATTGTAGCTGACAAATTTATTCATAAATGCCACATTTATTATAGATTATAAATTTATTTGTATAAGTTATTCAGTTATTATCACTGCACTTATTGTAAAACTTCCATTTTATCTCTAAGTTTGGAATTTCTAGAGACTCATGGGGTCGACTGGTTCTATGACAACTCAAAGTAAATCAAAGAGACTTCCATCGTCTCATACCATATCACATCATATCACATCATATCAGATCATATCATATATATCATCATGCCACATCATATCACGCCATATCACATCATATCGTAACATATCACATCAGTTTATGCATAATATTTGCATATATGAAATATAATCGAATAGTCTTAACCTATTGAGACCAAATATAAAATTATCTAAACTGAACCAGTCAATGAAAGCACTTAAAGGCGAGCCCATTATCTGAACCCCGCACATACTGATCCGCGGTCGAGTATCTTACCGACGTCGCCATTTAGGCCTACTTAGCCTATAGACATTTATTGTCATTTTAAAATGAGATAATTGCGCAGTTAACTACACCATTTGTGACAGCGCTGCGTATGACTCATGCGCTATATAGGAACTCATAATGTCCAGGAACTCAGTCCGTTAGAGCTTCTTAAAACAGGTCATGCATAAATTATGAGCAGAATATCCAGGTGCAGCTCTCTATGGGCGGTCCTGTGAACTCTTTGTTGACCCGTTCAAAGTGTAACTGACCCTTCTTGTTGTTCTCATCTGAGGCCATGGGTTTAGCAAATTGTTGATTATGGTTTCTAGTAATATATGAAAAAGTCGAAAATTTAGAGATTTTGTGTCTTGAATCAACTATATCGTTGTTCTCTTGAGCTTCCGAGTGTTAGTAAGAGAGCACACAATTGAAAAGTGATTGATTAATTAGAAGAGACTTGATGGTAAAGGGATTCCAAAGTACGCAAACGTAAATTATAGTTCTGTGTAATATAAAAACTTTGTCATCTACTTTTCATCCGTGCCTAAAAAGTTCTCTTGGTTATCCGTACCAGATAACTAGCAGCTCGTTGGCTGTTGCCAGCCACTGGCAACAGATGTAGGTAAGATATTCGACAGCGCATCAGTATCTGCGGGTTTCAAATCCTGGGCTCCCCCGTCACTGACGTCGCTTTCGAGTGAGGAAACTGACGTCACCATTAGCTGTACCAGCTTTTTACCAGCAGTTATTTAGTTTATATATATCTAATCATTGTGTCTTTAAAGCGTTCTAGATGTAGATTAATATACGTGCAGTGCATTATACTGTACATACAACCTCCTACACTTACATCTCTACACTTTCAGATTGTTTCTTTTATGATGTTTAGTATCATCTTCCTCCGCTACTTCTCTTCAATCTACATCCCTCTACCTTTTTACCTCTTCCTCTCTTTCTCTCTCTCTCTCTCTCTCTCTCTCTCTCTCTCTCTCTCTCTCTGTTTCTCTAATTCACTCTCTACCTCTAGCTCGCATTTCCTATAGCAGAGCAGCAACGCAAATCACAGCATTGAATAAACAGAGTAAAATAAGTTAATAATATATCACTATATATCACTAGCTGTCAGTCATTTCTCGGGCCTAAAAGCTTGTTTGTTTGTATTACGATATCTTTAAACATATCAGAGGGTCAACGTTCTGAGGCCACAGATCTTATCATCGGTATGATCACTGATTCTGATACTAGTAGTTCACATGAGCAAAATACGTGCTTGATGAGAATAGAATCGACGACAACATCATCTACTTCAACGTGATTGGACCGTATTATGATCCAAACAGACATTCTTCCATTTGCCTGCACATGACTCCGTTAAATCCGAGTATTGAAAGAAGAAGAAAATTCTGCTGATACACTTTATAAATTATTCTATGGATCTTCGTACAAATAAAACAACAATCACAAAAATACTTTCTGTACAAACAGCGGTGTCGTAGCCAGGATTCGATCTTGGGAAGGCATTTTTGGGAGGCACACACGTTACATAATGTGTGCATTTATATTTTAGGGTTAATAAAAATTTACCGGATATCCTGTGGAGGCACATAGCCCCTGTGGGGGCCCATGACCCCCGCCCGCCTCACTAATTTTCCTAATTTTACTATCTTAATTTACATCATGTTTGTATGATTGAAATTCAAGGACAAAATTAAAACTAACAGAACTTTCAAATCAGATGTATTAAGCTGTGCATGAACAAATAAAGACGCTTGATTTATTTAATCCCTGATCAGAGACAATGACTTACAGTAAAGTTAACTCTCAGATCATAGTTAACTGATATAGAACTTTCATATATGTAACTTAATTAATTATCAGTTTCTGTCGTTTACTTAATTTGTTATATTACTGTTTGTAACTTATTTGTTGCATTGTTTCTATCTGCGGTTGTCAGATTGTGATGAAATACTACAATATTACTACAATATTGATAATATGGCTGGAGCCAGTGGCGATGTCCGTAAGATATTCGAACGCGGATCAGTATGTGCGGGGTTCAAATCCTGGGCTCGCGTCTTACGAGTGAGGAAACTGTCGTTAACATTAGCTTTTATATGATAAGAATGATCAAGATGCTGGGCAATCACTATTTAGCAGGAAGGTATGGTATCATAAAGCTGTTTATTCTCTCGCTCATGTCCCGCAGGAAGAAAACAAATAAACTGAGAATTGCCAAGTTACTCATCGTCGGATTCATATACTGCGGTCACAGTATCTGATCTACATGTAATTTAAAAACGACGCTATCTCAACTATCAGCTTCATATACCCTGGGATGCTGCAATACAAGCGCCAAGTCTTCACTCAATTCTCAGTCTTCACTCTACTGCTGCTAGCTTTGCGGGATGAAAGCTGTTATAGTTTTCAACTAATATTTTCGACGGTAGTTCGAGTGGGTCGGTTTGACATGAAGAGAAGTCTTATGCTTTTGAATATAATATTACACAAGCTTACATACTTTATAGCAGGGCTCATATAATAAGCTAATATGTCGGTATATCAAGTTTTGTCTCTCTGCTCGTTCTCGCATCTCTCCCTAACCCCATATATCAGTTATGAAATTGTCTGCTTTCAATTTATTTATAAGTTTTTGATTATTTCATATTATATACATACGAGCATGCGCAGTTAAACACACACACACATCTAACACGCACACACTCACAGAGAAAGAGAACGAGATAGAAAGAGAGAGAGAGTGAGAGAAACACATAAATGTGTATTCACAACCAACGTACTCATTAACATACACACTATTACACATCTATACACTTTTCACGCATAAGCAGGCACACACGGACACACATGTACACACATCCTATACCGCACTCGCACCTTGCACTCACAGCGGATGTATTAATTATTCATCTTTATGTGATTCACACTTGAGTGTCCACCAGTTTCATTAGCACCCAACTAGAAACGATGCATTCATTCAGCGACAAAGATATTGTACTCTAAATTAGATCAAGTTACGCCGTTTTTCGATTTCTTTTTTAAATACTAGTGTTTTGCAATAGGACAATGTTAATTCTTCAATTATTTGTTGGTCGTATGGTTACATACATGACAACCGCATGCGTTTACAAAAAATGTTATCTTATTTTATGTAATTTTTGTTGGTTTTATTACCTATTTCCTTTCCATGCATGGTTATAAGCAATTCGTACCTTTGATAGGTCATTGATGGCATACGGCGCGAATTTAAGACTAACTTCCAACTACTCGAGATTATTTCATTCGAAAGTGTCAGCAACCAGCTTTCCAAGGTGGTTACCCATCATTGAACTAACCGGGCCAGAAGTAGCTTAACTTCGCTCATTGACGCGTAGATAAACCAATAGCGCCAATTCTTACCCCAATATGATTTACTATCTCAATCAATTTTCAATTATTTTAGAAGATTCGTTTCTGGTAAGTTAAAAGCCTTAAGTCAATTTGAATGTCAATTTCGGGCTCGAAAGCCTGTCAGTGACCGGGGAGCTCGGGATTCGAACCCGCATCTATAGATCAACAGCCTGACAACTTACCAATATGCCACTGGTCTACCCAGAAAGTTCAAAACTTTAAGATATTTTGGAAAAGGAATATGTTTATGAGTGTTTTTAGATGACAGCTCACCAGTAGCACAGGAAGTTAAGGATAGATAAAAGAAGGCAGAGAATCACGGTAGGCTAAGCATTATTATCACGAGCACGTGTTCCATTATTACAAGTTTCACGACGTCATTATCGTCATTTCCTCATAAAATATCCACCACCCGTTCTACCGTTCAATAAACACAAATAACCCGGGCAGCAATGAAGACTGGGCGTGGTGACAGCCGTCTACAGGCCCAGTCTTATAACTATAGCTGTAGAGCAATGCTATAGTTGCTTGACATTTCTTGCTATAGTTATATAGCAATGTTTGCTGAAGTTGTATAGCAATGTTTGCTGAAGTTGTATAGCAATGCTTGCTATAATAGTATAGTAATGCTTGCTATAGTTGTATAGCAATGCTTAATATAGTTGCATGGTAATGCTTACTATAGTTGTATAGCAATGCCTTCTATAGTTGTATAGCAATGCATATACTTGTATAGCAATCCTAGCTATAGTTGCATAGCAATGCTTGCTATAGTTGTAGAGCAATGCTTGCTATAGTTGCATATAGCAATGCTTGCTATACTTGAATAGCAATGCTTGCTATAGTTGTGTAGCAATTTTCACTGCTGTTGTATGGTAATGCTTGCAGTAGTTGTATGGGAATGCTTGCAATATAATTAACAATAAAAAATAAAGCAACAAAGTGCAAATAAAGCTGCAAAGCTAAGTTTAGCGGCTGTTTCGGAGCCAGTACTGTACTGCGTGAAACTGTTCGGTAGAGATTCGAACTAGTCTTCTCTTGCTTATAACAAGGATGCTGTTAACTCAGACATCATCTGGTACGCTTGTATACTTACACATATCCATGTTGATGTAAAGCTGCATCAACCTCGGTTAGTACTTTGTGGGTGACCATCTTGTGAGACCGAGTGTTGATAAAAGCTTAGGAAGGAAAAAATCCCAGTATGATGGAAGGTTATTCTTAAACCCGCCGGCTGCAATTGATGCGCCATCAAAAGGCAACGATTAATAATAACCATGGAGAGGAAGGAGGAAATGGGTCTTAAACAAGCATCTGTGAATCCCCACTCAGTGTGCCGTTATGTTATGTTATATCCTTCCGAAGTAGTGCATATTAGTGAACAAAATGTAAGCCCTATAATCTGTAACTAATTAAAATCTTATTACATATTAAATAGTATTGTCTTATCGACCTAAGTTTATTTTATTGCAGCGGCTGAATTTTAGAAGTCGAAGGAAGAGCTTAGTTTTAAAACCAGATTTCAGCGTCAAGTGATTCAGCAGAGCCTATATTTCCGCAAAATGACACTTACCTGTTACCAGTAACCTGCTACCTATTACCTGTTAATACGTGTCAATCACTATGGGCTAATGGCATAGACCTATAAAAATAAGTTATATATAATAAATAAATTAGTTGAGATATTCAATGATTAGATTGATGATGTTTGCTTGATGATTGGATTAGTTATTTTAGATATCATAAGTTTTTACTTTGTACTTTACTGTATTTTATTGTTTTTACTTTGATCTTGCAATTGTATTGGTACTTTCCTTTGCACCCTAAAAATCCATCTCTTTCCGCCATGGGTCTAAATTTTGACCCGCTTGCCTTGGATCTTGGACTTTCACTTTGGCGCCTATTTGTGTAGAGTCTGCAAGAGGTGTCCCTGACATTGCCTTATGGCGAGGAACCGGAGGTTAAATTCTTATTGATTGATCGATTGATTGATTGTACAATATAATTATTAAGATACATTTAGCACATGGTCTATAAATTAAAGAAATAAAGTTGTTGCTTACCGCAATTAGGGACTATAATATCCAATGTTAGAAGAAGAAACAGAGGCCACGATGATAGACAATATTTCGTTTCCATCATTGGCATTCTCGAAACAGATGATTAACCAAACAATTATAATCGAAAAGTTGTTACTACTATAATCTCACACAAATTTAGTCATTCTATCGGAATTTGTCAAAATATTTCGATGTTCTTTAAATAAAGTTCAACTACAATTTACTTATCTTTCAGCAATTCAACTCAGATGTCAGATATCCAAAATCGCATCTACATAAATTAAAAATTTATCATATATATTCCGTCATAACTTTGCAAACTGCTACTAATCAAATAAACTATAACTCTCTATTTAATAAATCCTTATTCAATCCTCTCTAATGACCGTAGGCTTGAAATTATGTAAATACTCCTAATACTCATTTATAGCCGAAAAGTATTTTAAAAAACTCGTATAAACCTTCTCGTATCTATAACACCGCACGCTTACAGCGCATTTCGACACGTTTCTATTCTGTAACTCAATTCTTGGAGGAACGGGTTGGTAGCAGCTCAGTATAGTCTCTGTGAAAGACGATCAATCAAACGACAAAGCTAAAAGCCTCGGCTGGGAATTCTGCACGCGCTGTATGACTCATAGCTAATTCCCTTGCTTCAATTATCCCTTCTTTTATCCGTCTATCCGTCCCTGCTTTTATCCGTCTATCCGTCTGTCGCAGTATTCTTCTATATTCTTTACTAGTTCTCTGTCTTTCCCCAGATACACTTCGACTGTTCGTCTTTAAATGGTTCTTCCTTTTCCTTGTTCCCCTCTCTACGTGTCCGTCCGTCTCTCTGTATGCCTCTCTCTCTCTCTCTCTCTCTCTCTCTCTCTCGCACCTCCCCGTCTATAACATTTGATCTGCATTCAGTATTTTAGCTATCTGAGCTTATCTCTACAGTATACTATAACGTAGGGGCCTAAGCAGTAAGTATGTGTATTACGTATTTCAGAAACTTACTGAGTGCACAACAACCTGAGAACAATACTCCATGAGCAATGGATAAATATTTGACCTTTCTAAATTTAAATCTTATTACAGTATCACCTTCGATATTTTTACAATTATTTTTAATTCTGCATCATTCTCCTTAGGCCTAAAGATGATTCTTTAACAACTTCTCCTGATGCCAAATATTTTCATAGATGCGACCTACTAAATTAGCTACAGATACTCTAAATAAACTTTTGTTTATAATCCGTCAAAATCTGACCAATCTTAAAACTAATTTGGCCTATGATTCAAAGTTTATTCAGCTCTTGAATGTCAATCAAAATTCTCAACACGCAATTTAAATATTACGAAACATTCATGGTTTTAGATCTTGCTTTTAAATTCTTATAAGCATACGACTCTACATGTAGGCACATACATGCATCTCGTACATACTCTTCGCTTGTAAGCTAATCAGATTATTCATTATTATTTTTGAACAAATTATTCCGATATGAAATAACTTATAATGTAATCGCATAGTCATGTAATACGTTAGCCATAACTGACGAATTACTCGGACTATTTCGTTTCTCTTAAAAAAATTTACTTGAGGTGGAGGTGAAAAAATACTGAAATCTTTTATTGCAGATGCGCTTTTTAAATGGTAGGCCAACCGAGGCACCGAAAAGGATAAATATTTTCAATTTCCAAGTATTTTAGAATGATTTTTCCACTTTTATATTTTGCCTCTCTTAATTAAATTAAATTGCTGACCTTGTATCATTGTGTGAACATCATAGTGAAAAAGTATATAAAGTTATCAACGTTAGCTCAAAGAGAGAAAAGCTGAGAGAGAGAGAGAGAGAGAGAGAGAGAGAGAGAGAGAGAGAGAGAGACAGAGACAGAGACAGAGACAGAGACAGAGACAGAGAGAGAGAGAGAGATTAACAGAGAGAAAGAGATAGAGAGAAAGACATATAGAAAGTACAAATGGTGCTTACTGGGGGGAAAATCATGGACTGAAAGGGGTTTGTGCATTTGCCCTTAAACGTAAGCAATCACTGTTGTGACTATATAACCTAAAGCTGGGAGGACATAAATCGATCTTACAATAGATAAGCCAGCAAAAATTTAACCAGGGGTTAAAGAGGGAATCGAGAGCTAGGAAAATGGTCAGAATTTTTCCGGCCATTTGCCATACATTTACAGATCTCTTATAGTGTCTGATATAGGCCCCTAACAGGGGATCACGTCTATAAAAAATTGAAAGCCAGGGGAACTCAGTTCCCTTGCGTTCCCGTCACTGTTACCATTGACAAAACCCGAATTTAAAACCTATTTATTGAAGGACATAATCAAATATTATGAGAAACCAGTGAATTTCACAAATATTTTGCATAAAATAATAAGTAAGTTAAGGCTTAAAAGTTGCTTAGGTCCTCTTTTATCTAAAAAAATTGCTGTTATACTTTTGCTGTAAAATATACCATATAATGTGTATTTAAACGTTCATTTATTTATAATTTGCCTGGATAATTAATTAGATACCATATCCAATGCACATCACTGTCAGATATGGGCCTATTATACATGTACATATGATAAAAGTTGTTCGGAATATCAGGAAATGTTTAAAATATGTAACATAGGGCTTATGAGTTTTTTCTAAACATTTTTTGTTTACTTTATCTTTTGAAATAATTATTTTTAAATTAGTAGAGCTATTTAATAAATGTAGGCCCATATACTTTTATATGGTATACGCAAAGATATAGAATAGATAAATTCATTATTCAATGGGTGTACGTTTTAACTTAGAGCTTCAACACGTTTCAAATTTATATAAGTTCTAGCGATCAATTGGCCTCTATTTCTCTTCTCCACGTACGTACCTGACTCTAAGCATATCTACATATATGGTGAATTCACCTGCCAATAAGTAATACGCGATGAAAAATATCGCATTGGGCAATATACAGTAGTAGGTCAAAATCTTCTAATTAACTTACATTTTTTTGCGTTCAATTAATAATTAATTAAATTTTTGAGCATAGGCCTAAAAAGAATTAGTAAACATCTGTAAGTAGTCATTATAAAAAGAATTATAAGATGTAAAATTCATATCCGTTTACTTATCTATGCCGTACATAGGGTTTCACTGCACTCTTTTAAGTGTTAACAACCAAATTTCAGCTTCATTAATATCATCCAAAAATTCATATCCGTTTTAACGTTTATATGCCATACATAGGCTTAAATTAATTAAATTGTTTAGAAATTAATTACTCTAGCAAGATCTAGCTTACATCCACGCCTCAAACTATATAATTGTTCTTTTACAGCATGCTGCACCGCTGAACTGGTATTCTCTTCCAACCACTCTTAAGAAGTGTTCGTTTAAATCATAAGTATGAATCATATCGGCCTTTGCTCTTCTATGAGCAGTTTCATAGGCAGTTGAAGACCCACCTTTTCCATCTCTCTTTTCCATTCGGTGTTCATGAGTTGCGACCAGCAAGCAAAACTCCTTTTCTTTAGGCCTATTTTCCGTTATCTTTGGACTGATTTTCTGGATTTTTGAATTTACACCGCTTTGGACCTTCTTTTTATTGATCGGCTTGGATTTGTCTCAATATTGCTCAATGTTGTCATGGGCGACAGTAACACTCTGATTGTTGTTATATTATGTCCAGTGAACAGAAATAATGCTAAAACTGTACTGGTTCGGTGGTTTCTTAGCTGGTAGCTCTGTGTTCACAGCTGATCGCTTGTTTCTCGTTCTTTTCCTGTCCATCTCATGATGGCTATCTAGGTTTGTGTTAGTAAGTGAAGTTTAATCTCAATAAATCTTCTATTAGCCTAATCGAATAATACCCAAACATGGCTGAGCAGATGACTTTGAGAGGGACCCTCCAGGGTCATGCTGGATGGGTTACCCAGATTGCTACAACTCCGCAATATCCGGACGTTATTCTGTCGGCTTCCAGAGGTAAAACCTGTTTGTTTACACTCATGCTAAAATATTTCGCGTGATGGTTAGGCAACTTAAGTTATCAAAACATCGAAAAGATTTCTTAAACAAATAACTATCGTACACGATTCCAGTTTAGTGATAATCCATATTGCGTATGAAAATCGAAACTGGAGCAGATTTACAGTTTGGTTTTGGTCTGTAACTGATATTTCTTAGCCGGTTCGCCTTTTAGTAACGATTTCTTTATTGATATCTGGGCGTTCCCAGACCCAGGTGATGCTTTCTTTTAAATAAAACCCTCTCTATCTGAATACTATATCAAAAAATAATTGTGATTATGGATTATATCGCTTAGTTGTGATATTGAAAATTTCCGCATTTTAATAGGTGTGATTAGAAAGAGTGCCGTTAGCCTGCCCATCTTTATTCAACTTATAATTATTAAGGATCTATAATAAGGCAAAACTAGAAGTCTGTTAATCAATTTATCGCACTGGATGATTTGGGTAAAGCCTAATATAAAATATTCTAAATTTTGATTTGTGAACTGTATACAAGATAATATATTTTTCAGACAATAATTGAGATTAACGAAATGTTGTATATACATACAACATTTCGTTAATCTCAATTATTGTCTGAAAAATATATCGTCTCGTATACAGTTCATGGTGTTGTAAAGCTCTGAATGAACTTATTAATACTACTGCTGATCATTATTGTGTCTGACTGTATTGAATTGTATTTACATTCCATATTGAATTGTAACTGCCATGGTTTGTTTACAGATATATAGGGATCTCGCTTGCCATCTTATATTAAATTTTGTTTTCAAGTATAAAATATTAATAAAGGTTTAACGTCCGCTTCCTCGTACAAATAGGATGTCAGGGACGTCCCCACATCACATGTCACTACAAATTGATTCACTCCAAATGATCTGAAAAAACATGTGCTGAAGAGAAACATCAATAGAGCATCTGCATCAAGCTTAAGTGTTCTCTGCTTTGGTGTAGTTATTTGATTCTGAGTGGGCATGTTTTGATAAGAACACCCATTGATGTTGAGTACGCATATTCAAACTTTTGTTAAATCTTTAAAAAGCTATAAAGGATAACTAAACAGAACTTTAGCATACACAAGTAATGCCAGAGATAATCTGGATAATATTCTGATTTCAAATACTTGCATTAGGATTTCAACGCAGCCATTGAATTCACACTAATCTTAGTGTGGGCAATTTGTTCAACAAATTATAAAAACCTCATTTAATTGATAATATGCTGACCGTATTCTATAATGATGTAAGTTAAAGCTGGTAAAGCTAATGTTAACATCAGTTTCCTCACGCGAAATCAAAGTCAGTGACGGACGAGCCCAGGATTCAAACCCCGCACATACTGATCCGCAGTCGAATATCTTACTGACATCTTACAAATGTTGGTTAGGGCTAAATCAATGATTGTTGGAAGCAGATCGGGAGTTGGTTCTTAAAACACTTGAAATTATTGCTTTATCAATTAATTGATTGATTTGATGGGAGCAGACAAGAAGCTGATCGTATGGCGTCTGACCAGAGATGACACCCGCTATGGCTACCCGCAGAAGGCTCTGCACGGTCATGGCCACTTTGTCTCTGACGTTGTTCTCTCCTCAGACGGTCAGTTTGCTCTCTCCGGATCTTGGGACAGCACCCTGCGTCTGTGGGACTTGAGCACGTATGTTGTCGCTGTTGTTCTTGAAAATGATTTTAAGATGTAGTACCTTACTTCCTGGGCTAGTGTGCTATGAGTGGGGTCACCAAAACGGCGGGGTCACCAAAATCGTCACACTTTCAAAATTGGTTAACCAATTTAATTAAAATTTAAAACCTAGCCTAGAGACATATGTTACCTCACTTGGTCTAAATTTCAAGTAAATCTGAGATGGTCACATAGGGACCATTGGACCTGTTGACGTGGAATAATTACCCTATGGAATTTTGTGAGCAACAATTACTGGTAGCATGCTATAAGTTTCACAGTATTGAAGCTATCAAACTCCAGTTCTTGTATTTTATATTTTTAATACTGAAGGCTTATTTGCAAATTTTGACTTGTTCCTAGAATAATAATAAAAAGATAATTCAGCCATAAGCAGAATTTTTGTGGTCTGGGCTTTATTATTTTGTTCCTCATTTGCTATTAATTGCCAGAATCTTCATTAATTTATTATTCTTTAAATGTGCACTGTTTGAAGGCAGATAGTTACTTTAAATGCGCTCAATTGAGCCAAAGTATTTTAATTAGTACTTTAGGTAATTAGTAAAAAAAATTTGTCCCCTCTATGTTGACCCTGAATGGATATATACAGAAGTTAAATATATGTTTATTTTGTAATTAATTTATAGAAATAAATTAATTGAATTTATTTATTAATTTGCAAGGTCTACCTAATGCAGACCCTGCAGAAATGGATAATTATTATATTAAGTTGCAAACTATTCACTAATTGTGTTTTATGTGCAGTGGTCAGACGACTCGTAGATTTGTTGGTCACACAAAGGACGTACTGAGCGTAGCATTCTCGGCTGATAATCGTCAGATAGTGTCTGGATCAAGGGACAAGACCATCAAGCTGTGGAACACTCTCGGAGTCTGCAAGTACACCATCCAGGTAAATAAAATGTGTCATATTGGTGTCTCAAGTGAATAGAAGTAAGTTTAGTAAATATTGAAGAAAGTTGTAAAAAGATTGTTTGTAAATTAGGGGAACCTTTAAGTAATTTTTTCTCTTAAATTTAAAGTGATTTTGCCCATATTTGTCATGTTTTGACAAATTTATGGCGGGAGTTACAGTGTACTGTGATTTTAGAAGGTGCCAATAATTCAGGCTACTTTTGGAAATGTTATTGTTTTGATAAATATAGGTTTCATGGATTTGTAATGAAAGAATTTGCTGTCTTTTTCTACACAGTAACTGGCTGATGATGACTGACTTGTTTGAGCATTTAGCTTTGAAATACATGTCCTGCAATGCTGAAGCCACCATTCTCTAAATAATTTAATTTTACTAAGCGGAGATTATTTAATGATGTTCTATGTAATCAGCTACTGCCTGAGGATGTTTAATGTGTTAACATCAAAATTTTTGTTGTTTGGTGAATTTGTGTTAATTTTTAAGTTAAGCATAATCTAATGTAATTTAAACTTTTCTGAGACAAAAGTAATTGAAGTGTTTTAGTTTGATTATGCAGATATTATGGAAGTATCTATAGTTTTTGATGTGTCTCTTAACCAGTTTTTTCTGGAAGTACTCTTTGTTCAGTTTCTCTTGGGCGTAAATTTACTCACAGTTCCAGTATCTTATCTTGATTTGTATTACTTACTATTTTGGTGCCTATTTTTTCTTTGTACATTATGTAGGCCACTCCCACTGTTAAATTGAGAATAATTCTATAGCACATCTGACTATTGGAGTGTAGGGGAGTGATGATATATTGGGAGACCATTACAGTAACTTTTGTTTTTGAAGTTATCGACTAAAGAAAATGTATATTTTTCATGATGGAATTAGCTCTTAATGACATAACTCCTGTGTTGCTTGGAAGTGTCTAAAGACCTGAAGTGGAATATACTCCTACTGTTTTCAGACTAAGAGTTATAAAGAAATATTTATAGTTACACCGCTAGAATAAGAAGATTTTGCTGGTTTATTGTGCAGGAGGATTGCCACACAGACTGGACGTCGTGTGTTCGTTTCTCACCCAACACTCAGAACCCAATCATTGTGTCTGCTGGTTGGGACAAGCTCGTCAAGGTGAATGCACTTCAATCGCTAATTGCTACAGTAGAGCGGTGTTAATTACTTATTGCTGTGCTTATCTTGATTTTTGCCTGTATACACTTAAATGTTCTGTTAAAATATAGTGTATAACTTCTTTTATTATCTATAATACAAAATTTATTTGTTAACATGTATCATCTTTATAGTCTGAAATTCTCATTGACAAATTATTTATGTTTTGTTCCACTGGAATTAGAAACTAAACTCTACGTTGTTGATGCATTGGCTTATGATGACTGACTTGTTTGAGCATTCAGCTTTGAAACACATGTCCTGCAATGCTGAAGCCAGTTGATCACACAGTGTAGCAATATTTACTTCCTACTGCTAGTAATAAATGCATTAATTAAGTAGTACTAAAGTAGCGTCTAAATGTTTTGGCTTTAGCTTAAAATATCAGGCCTTGGCTTGGTGGTTTGGAAGTATAAGCTATTGGCGTTACATAGTATCTATTAGTCATCTCTTTAATTTGGCATGCAATAATGTAGTTAGTTATCTGTTAAAAATGTGCTAGTTTTTGCTATTTAATGGACTCACCGCCGATCATATAAAGCGAAGATCAGAAAGATATCGTCAGATAAGTCGCTTTTGCATCTTATGAATGAGATTTCGCTTGGCATCTGAGCTGATTTCAGCTACATGTTGATCTTGTCAAGATCGGGCAGATAATGTCACCGATAAAAGTTGTCGCCAGGGGCTGATATTCAACCGTCGCAGGTGGCTCCAGCCAATAGGAGAGCGCGAAGTCCACTTAAATGTTTTAGAATTCTTGGAAATGTGATGTTGCAGACTCGAGATAAAGGTGAGAATAGAGAAGTTTCATAGTATGCAAAAAGCAGATTGGTAGTTATCTCACGGATAAAGTGAAATGGTAGAGATTGCTAACGGCGAGAATATCTTTCCGCTTATAAGATTGGGTATCAAATTTTTTGTGCTTACGCAAAATGTAACAGCTGTTCTTGTTATTATAACTGTTTTAATTGTTATTTTTGCGGTTCATGTTCTTGTTAATGTACTTGTACATCATGTTTCTCACACTCCCGTGCTTTACCACTTAGGTGTGGAATCTGACTAACTGCAAGCTGAAGACGAACCACCACGGTCACACCGGCTTCCTCAACACCGTCACTGTCTCACCAGATGGCTCTCTCTGCGCCTCGGGAGGCAAGGACAGCCAGGCCATGCTGTGGGACCTCAACGAGGGCAAGCACCTCTACACCCTCGATGGCGGTGGTGAGACCATCAACGCTCTGTGCTTCAGTCCCAACCGCTACTGGCTCTGTGCGGCCACAGGACCTAGCATCAAGATCTGGGTAAGCTGCCGGCTGTGATTGATGGCTAGAATTCAATGCTTGTAATGTTCTATCTTTATCTTTTGCAATCTTTATCATTTGTTTGCAATCTTTTATTTTTATCTTTTTGCTTACAGCAATTGATCCGCCATCAAAAGGCAACGATTACTAATAACCATGGAGAGGAAGGATGAAATGGACTCTAAACAAGCATCTTTGCTTCCTGACTCAATGAGCCGTTATGTTATCTTCTTTGTCATGTCTTGCACCCTTTTCTGGTTCATGTAGTGCTGATAAAATGAATCTATTTTTGAAGAGCCGTTATCAACATTACAGACTTGCAGTTTATTTTAAATTCTGAATTATTGTCGAAAGAAGTTAACAGCTTAAGCAGTCTAGCTGTGAAGTTTATGCTAAACAACCTACTAGTATGTAATGCAATATTGAATTACGTATGCTACTGTTCAATGAATTTGAAGTCTGATATGATTGTCCCAATTTTGTTAACTGGGTAAAAATTATGGCATTGATGGTTGAATGTCTCTGGTATAGGATTGAGGTTTTAGTTTATTTTCTTAATATAAATTTTATTTTATTTTTATATTTACTTTTATTGTCTTTTCATGATTGTTTATTAGCAGCAGATAAGCCACTGAAAAACTATGTAGTTAGGTGGATTTATTTCGAGTACCTTTATATTTGAATTTTATAATTATCAGCATGTTGGTATGCGCTGCTGGTTCTAGAAGATAAAGTAACGTTTAATTTTAGTCATGATATAACTAACTACCTAACACACCTAATTACCAGTACTTGATGAATTGATTGATTGTTCATAGGATCTTGAAGGTAAGGTGGTTGTGGATGAACTTCGCCAGGAAGTGATCAGCTCTGGAAGAGCTCCGGATTGTCTGTCGCTCGCCTGGTCCGCTGACGGTCAGACGCTGTTCGCTGGATACACCGACAAACTCATTCGTGTCTGGCAGGTCTCTATGGCTGCCAGATAAAAGGGTCGTCCCGGCATCTGTGACTGAACGAACATTCAGTTGTAATTCCAAGTCACATCATTTGCTGACTAATATCTTCTATAAATTCAGCTTACATAGGGATAAACTAGTTGTTAAGGAGGCTGGATGGTTTGTTGGACATTTTAGTTCTGCAGCATAGGCTGCTGATTAACGTAATTGCAGTGTTGCAGATAATATCTATTTGCTGAATAAAATACTAGCACTGCGTGTATATAAATGTGTCAGATGTTTTTGTCTTTGCAATGGGATGTACTCTATTTATATTTATATTTCTTATTCAACAAACAACTGGCAGTATTACAAGAAAGGAACATAAGACAACATAAAAATACAAACTGAAATAGGCAAACAAAAGAAATATAGGAGAGTTTACCCGTAAATTAACTATACGGTCATTTTGCTACATACACTAGAAACATAGCGGCAAAATATTTCACAAATTTATGTCTTACCTTGGAATTTGAGTCATTACTCTGAATGCCATATTTAGTTTGTATATTGAAATAATCTTCATAATCCTGATGATCTATGTCCAACTTATCATCCAAGCTATCGATGATGGCGTTCTAATATAAAATAATATAATTACATGGATTACAGCTCTCATCCCTTAGGCTTTTGTAGCTAATTTATACACTAGCATGGCATTTATTAGCTGTTCTCACGTAGCTTTAGTAACTAGTTCCTGATATGCATATTCAATCAAGTTTAGACATGGCAGACGAGAGTAATCCTCATGTTTATGAGATACTGGAATGGTGTATACTGAGTACAAGTTCCTTTGAGGCCGACTATTTTGATTTATACATTGAGAAATTAATGCTATCTTGTCTATCTGGAGATGTTATTAGCACATCCTTTCCAACTGGTTCTTATCTAACAGTTTCATGAGAAACGCGTTAAATTCTTTCGAAATTGAATTAGGACTAAATTTCAGAGTCTGCCATATAACAAGGTTCTTTATTGAGAAGAATCTTTCTGATTTTGGGATTGAGACTTTAAATACTGAAATTCACAAAATGTGTTGAAGGGCATTTAGATATAAAGGCAATTTTACTGATAGTCAGTGGAGCAATTGACCTCGTAGGTAATGTTTTAGCCCATTATTGCCAAAAAGTTTCATTTCGTATCGTGGTAAAGCATGATTATTTTTGCAACAAAGTTGTTGCAAAAATAATCATTCTTTATAAAACTTTATAGTATTTCTATGTTCAGCGACACCAAATCTAACGGTTTGGTGTCGCTGAACATAACAATATTATAAAGATATTGCGTATAATATAAGCAATTCTGTTTAGACATCTATTAGTTCCTAGGTACAAATTTACGTAATCCTTTTATGGATTTCTACTAGACATATAAAAAACCTGTATGGAAGTCATACTTGAACGCATATAATCGTCCGAAGCCTGTAATATGATTTCAGGTTTAATATAAAATTTAAAAATAGTGAACAATTTGATGTTCCCACAAGTGTTGATAAAAGAATTGCTTAAATCTCGAGAGTAATTAGCAACATCACACTGTCATTGATTCTACAAGTCATCGTCAGTCCCTTGCGTTTTGAAGAGAACACAGGGCGGCAACATTCCTCCATTCTTTTATGTCTCTAGCAACCCTCACAGCATCTTCCCATGAAATGTTCACAGTTTTCAAATCTTTGTTGATGGTGTTTAACCAAGTACTTCTAGGTCTTCCTCTTTTCCTTGACTTCGCTTCCAGTTCATTGCAGTCTTTGCATATCTGTTAGTGTACAGGTTAATAGTACAGGTGTGCTGGTGTCCTATATTAGTACTGGTTATTAAGTAAAATATGTTATGCTATGCAAGATGTGTAGGTAAGTTTTATTTATTTCTTTTGTGTGGGTCTCAAACAAGCAGTTGTGCTTTCTGACCTAGTGCCGTTATGTTATTATGTTATATCTATCATCAGGCATTCTTAATACGTGACCCAATTTTCTACAAGTAAAATACCTTGATATTTTTCAATTCTTTATGTAAATGCAGTTACTCGGGTTATAAATATTGTTTACTCACAGGTGCCTTTCGTGGAGAAAAGATTAGTGATATTTTTACTATCATATCAACCATCTTTAGACTGATATTCCGAACCTTACAGAGAGAGTCAGTTTGATAAAACAATTTGTTCGATAATGCGATTTAAATTCTAGTTTATACTCTCCAACTTACTTGACATCAATCGAACGTCCATGACCTGATTTCTGAAATAGGGCAACCAGGGCATTATATTGATGCGTGACAATGTGAAGTATCCATGGCATGACTGAGCGAACTGGGATTATGAAACCGGTTGAGCCATAAATCATCTCTATTCTTATATCATCATCGCTTGCATTGATCGTTTGAATTGAGCGCGTTGACCTCTAAGCCCTAACTCGGTAGTAGAGCAGTGACGTAACCTGGATTCAATCACGAGGGGGACTGTAATCTTGTGCCACTGTGTGAGCACACAACTTATATCAAGTGTGCAGTTTGTGCACTGTGCAGTTACTTTTTGGGCTAAATAAAAATTATAGATGCCATTTTGAGGGTCACATGACCTTAGCTCCCCCTTGCCCCTGCTAAGCTGCTAGAGCAGCGTGTTACGAAAAAGGGAGTAAAAAATTAAGTTGTACTGGGAGGTTCGGTCCATCTAGGGTGCGAACCAGTGGCCTCTTACACGATGATCATACGATAGGACTTTGATTGCTTAAAGCATTCTATTGGATATAGGCCTGGATATAGGCCTATATCCAGGTCTAACTGAATATAGGCCTATAAATATTGTCTTAATTCAATGTGTGTAGCACATTAAAATGAATTTACTTGATACCGGAGGACTTCCCGACAGCATCGTAACCGATATCAGGTAACTCCTTAGCATGGGCCGGACTATTAGAGAATATTGGACGACATCTTTTAGCATAGGCCTAAAGCTAATGCATTTATTAGAAGCTTGAGTTGAGAAAGACTAGAGAAACCACCATAGATCTTGTAAGTGGCCGTTAATATAGAAAACCAAAGTTACGAGAAAATTAATGTTAATTGCGTTAATCTCTGATAAGATATTTAAGAAATGGATTGTAAACAACGTAGGCTAAATCTATTTTTTAGTCTAATCTTTCACTCTGTAGATAAAATTTCTTTGTTCTGCTTAATTATGCAAGTATACTTAAAATTAAAATAAATTGCCTTTGTTTGCAACATAACTATTGAAGTTAACTACAATCTTGGTTAAGTGGTTCACATTTGGAGCCTTGCCCCTGTATGGCTCGAATCAGCTGTCTGGAAAATCATTGAAATTAGAGCTAAGCACACTGTTACGAATGCTATTGGTGATGCAACATGTGCTTAACGATTGCTAAATAAAGACTACTATTTAAACTTTTCACATACTAAAATAATTAAACCAACTTTTGAAAAAATCATGATCATATGAATTCTCTGCTCAATGTATGATGTGTATGCCTAGCCGTCAGATTAGAAATAGTCGTAACTTTTAGATTTCATCGCAATGCTGCCGTTCAAAACACTCAGGTTGAGCTTGAATTCAATGGGTATTAATACTTTTCACAATTTTAATACCATTGCCAGGGTACTCCATCTCCCCCCGCTCTCTCTCTCTCTCAACTGCACTGCCTACTGGCAGGTCCATGGCATATAACGCCTCCACTCTTCTCTCGATTTAAGAACACTTCCACCACCGCATTGCTGTGAGTTGCGTCACATGGCTGAGTGTTATTACCACGACGCTGTAAGATGATCACCAATCGCTTAAGTTTAATGGGAACAGTCTGACAGGGTAAGATAGATTAAACAAGTTATTGCACGCCTTAAGTGCGCTCCAATACAAGCTCGACACTCGTTCCTTGCCGGTTTCACTTTATCAGAATGTCCAAGATAATATGAAAGGGACTTAAAATGATCTGTTGAGTTTGATTGAAAATTTATGGACACAGTGTAAAGGCGAAGAGGATCAAGATGCAGAATAAGAGATAAAAGTTTATGATATCCTGTGAAATATGTAGATGGAAACTGATCTACATTCCGCTACATCATCGTTAAAAATAGAAAAGTGCTATCATGAAGAAATTCACAAATTTATATAACACATTTTGAAAAAATTAAATAGCTAATTGAATGTTAGTTATATAAATGTATATTATGTATATGTGTATATATATATATATATATATATATATATATATATATATATATATATATAGGCCTATATATACATATACATGTATATATATGTATATATATACATATGTATATATATATAAATATATATATATATATATATATATATATATATATATATATATATATATATATATAGCCTACATTACTGTATATATACAATATGCATCTGCAGATCCACTATGGTTACATAATAGACTTTTGAAGTCGATACCAAAATTAATTTGACTTTCAATTTGTTATATTCCTGGCTACTAAACTGTACTCTGTCATATTATCTGCCACAACATTTAATGCCATAAACATCGTTTCATCAAACTCTAACGTCTATTCTTGATGACTTTGTGTCAAGCAACTAACACGAATTTTGATCTGCGATATGAAGTAATTTGTCAGAAATGTCCGTTCAACGGATGAGTTGTGCTCAGCAGTGAATATGATTTTAAAGTAGGCCAATTTAAATCGTTGTTTGTCAGCTTCAGAGATTTAGCAGTAAGTAGGTCCATTAATTTAAAATGAAATAGAGCATGGAATAAAAAACAGACTTAATGCTGATACCAATTGGTCGGTTAAGTGTAAATTAAACCAAGTTATCTACATAATATTCCATAAATCATCAATAGCTAACAGATTTAGACTTACGCTAATGTGCCTTTTGTTTTTGCGCATCCTTCGATAATATAGGCTAATTAAGTTTATATCTTATTTAAAATATCTTTTAGAAGTTTATATCTTATATTTTTTATAAGTTTATTTTAGATTATATTAATCTTCCTAATAAGGTTACAAATGAGGAAGTCCTGGAGAGAGTTGGCACAGATAGACAGTTGATAAATGTATTAAGAAATAGGAAGAAGAGATGGATAGGACACATTCCAAGGTGGGGGGGGGGGGAAAGTCTATTAAAAGAGGTCATAGAAGGTAGAATGGAAGGAAATAGAGGTAGGGGCAGGCCGAGATTAGGTATGTTAGATGATTTAAAGCCCCACTCATATGTGGAAATGAAGAGGAAGGCGGAAGACAGAGAAGAGTGGAGGCGTTACGTACCATGGAACTGCCAGTAGGCAGTGCACTAAGAGAGAGAGATTAATAGCGCAGGGGAAACGCCATGAAGTTTTAAATGACAGATTCTTACGTGAATTGACAAAATTAAATTGCTCATTGAATAGTATTTACATTTCAAAAAGTTTCATCTTGCTTGACTGTTTTTTGATCACCGGACCAGCACCGTTTAGGATCTTTTTATTTCTCTTCAGCACATGTTTTTCATATTGTTTGGGCTGAATCGATTTGTAGTGACATGTGATGGGAGGACATCCCTGACGTTATCATTGTATGAGGAAGCGGATGTTAAACTGTAAACTATTATTATTATTATTATTTTAAATGCCCTGGGCTGTATAAGGCCCTGGGCTAAAATATAAGATAAAAAAGACTTTATTTAATTAAAAGAAAGATGAAAAATATTTAAAATAGTTCCTCTACGCTCTGGGAGGCCGCATTCGCCAATGTGCCACGAATGCATACAGCATTAAAACGCTGGAGTGCGATAGATAGGCGCTGCCATAGAAAGGCTTTTTCACGTTGGTTGCCGGTAATGGTACTGGTTCTCCTGCCTAATTTGTTATTATTAATATTAATATTATTATTATTATTATTATTTGTACACACACTTACGTGAAATTAATAATAATAATAATAAATAATAATAATAATAATAATATTGTTATTATTATTGAATTGAATCATCGTAGGTTCGAATCCAAGCCGCGCTGATCTCAGAGTAAAATGTCGAACATTCATAGGACTAATTATACGGAAAATGGACTAAATTGCCTAACGGTTTAAACAAGTGGTATTAAAAGTTATAGATATCAACATAGTTGATAATTTCACTATATTGTGTGTTTACTTTTGTTTACTTTAAAAATCTTAAAATGAGTTAGGCCTAATTGAAATTTCGTATATGCATTCAATAACAGAGTTAGCCACATATTCTTTCATTTTCTCGAAAAATATACCTTTTTAAACCATTTTATCATTTATCGCATGGCTGCTACCCATTTCCTGAACCTTAATGCAGCGGTTAAAGTGGAAATTTTGAAAGCTAGGGAAACGGTCAGCAATTATCGGGCCCCCTGTAATGTATATGGGCTCCTAGCAGGGGAACGCGTCGTCGAAAAAATGAGAACTAGGGAAACGCAGGGGAATTGTGTTTTCCCAACTTTATACACTGCCGTAATGTTGCTATTAAATTATTAATGTAGGCCTAATGCAATTATTTAGAAATGTAACTATCAAGATGATTTCTTAGTAGCAGTCATAGTTCTTATTTAGTCGCTTCTTACGACGTACACAACCTTCGTCCTTTAGATCCAAAACATCTCCGACGATTTTAAAATGAGATTCTAACTAAGCAACAATGAAGATCAGTTGATCAAATAATCTTATAAGCCACTGAATGTGCTAAAACAAACCTAAGCGTAATGAATTATAATTGGAAAATTAAGATAAAAATAAAGCCAAATTGTTCGTCAGTTTCCTGATCGATAGCATGTCAATGGCGGGGGGATGAGCACTGGATTTGAACTCTGTACCTACTAATCCGCTGTCCAACAACATCATGTCAACAAGTCAAAGGCTCAACCCAATTTACTATATGTATGTATAATGCCTGCGCCTCAGGCCCTCAGCATAAACTTCCTATTTGCATGTACATGTGTAATGTATGTGCAGAATGCACTTCAGTTCAGATCAGTTTTTAGGCCTACATCGATTCGATTAAAATTTCTTCCAGATTCTGGCTCAATTATATTATCGGTTACAGCGATCTCTAAAAAAGGATTTAGTCGACACTAAGCTAGTTTCCAAAAAATTTTCATATGGGAACCATGTAGATTAATCCTGCTATCCAATCGAATGTAATATTTCAGGATCAGTTTTTCACGTCAAACGTATTAAAGTTACAGAGCACGTAAGAGCAAATTATCATCCATAATGACATGTAACGCTTTAGATATGACTTGTTTAAACTGCAAAAAACCTAGTAAATTGTTCATAGCACTATAGGCCTACATCGTATAGAGTATATATCGTAATTCAGGATATATCGTGTATTGTGTATCATGTATCATGCATTATGTATTGTGAATGTAACATGAATCGATACAGTAACCTGCATTGAATTTCACGATGTATCTTGTATTGCGCATCACTTAATGCATAAAGTAGCCTATATTTGAACAAAACGAAGTTTATAAAACTTGTTAGGATATGATTATATAAAAATTTTATAAGTAATTTTAAAAAAATCAGGTGGCAAAAATGTATGTAATCGATATACAAGTATGGAGACGTTGCAGGTTAAAATGAATATTTACTATATATATGTAGGGCTACATGTTACTTCAGCATGTAGACAACTATAGCAGTGGTTATTGCGCAGTAGTAATGAAGAATGTAAATGTTCACAGATACCACTATAGACTTGTATCCTCATATATCCTCATCGTATGCTAACTGTAGGAACAAACAAATAATATCCAACATGATCCCTTAAGATTCTTAAGATACGAGATTTAAGATAAGAGACAACAGACTCTCGTGAATTACTGAAGTAAAGTAAACACACATTATAGTGGAATGATCAACTATATTGACATCTATCACTTTTCTGGCTGGAGCCAGTGGCGAAGTCGGTAAGACACTCGACCGCGGATCAATATGTGCGGGTTAAAATCTTGGGCTCGCCCGTCACTAATTTTGCTTTCGAGTGAGGAAACTGACGTTAACCTTAGCTTTAGCTTTATAATATTACATGTTTAAACCGTTAGGTAATTTAGTCCATATTCCGTATAACCAGTCCAGTGAATGTCCGAAATTTTACTCTCAGATCAGCGCGACTGGGATTCGAACCCACGAGGGTTCAATTCACCACTGCAGCTGTCATTTAAAACTTCAAGACGTTTTCCCTGTGCCACTAGGACATTTTAAGGTGCTTTGAACTGAAATGCCTTAACTATGCCTTGTCCAGCCTAACAAGAGAGAGCCGAAAGTAAATTTAAATGAAAATTTTCATTTTGGATCTTTTCCGATATAGAGATATTAGAAAATATATAATTTAAATTGTAATTCAATAATTATTGCATTGGAAAAAATTATAATAAAATTAATAATTGCATTGGCTTTGCCTTTGCCATTGCATTTTAATTGTTGGAATATATTTACAAAAAAATAATTTTTGTAAATTAATGTTGTATTGAAAAATTAATTTTTCAATACAACATTAAATATTAATGAATACTAAAAATAAACTTTGAATGGGTAAGAGAAAATAAGGTAAATATAATTAAACTGAATTCTGTTGCGTGTGCTGCAATACTCTATCTGTTTATCTGAACTATGAGTCCCAACTGATTTAACTCAGATTCAAAAGTTTCAGAATTTTTATGTCCGCTTTGCAATGAATTCCATCCTGAGAGAGAGAGAGAGAGAGAGAGAAAGGATCGGCAAACTGTCGAGTAGATTATGGGCGGAAAATTCCAGTTCAATCCAGATCTCTAATAGAGAGATTATTGTGACGAAGTTTCATTTGAATCGTAAGCCACTTTCAATTCACAGGTTATTAAATCCCGCATCAAACTCGCACCTACGACATTATTTTTCACTTCTCCATCTAATAAGCCTTTACATGTTACTTTACGTACGTAATAATTCTCAATATGATGCGAGAGAAAAGAAAGTACAAAATAGAAGATGTTGCAGTTTCTTTAGAAGATTTTGCAATATCTTTAGAGATAACTTAATTTAGAGCGTATCAACGCACATTGACACCTACTGCGTTCTCTTGCTTGCTATCACGACAGTTTACAGTCTTTAATGGCCAAGAAATGAAACATTGCATGTAATTGAATAATACCAAATGATGATAATTTTTAATTATGTCATTTTTATTACTTTGATCATAAAATAATTAAAATAATTTATTTGGAAAATGTATTTTTAATAGGCGTAGTTTCTTTATTTGTAAATTTTGTACTCTCACTATCACAAAAAAGTTTGCATCGGGCTTAAAAAGCTGGTAAAGCTAAGATTAACGTCAGTTTCCTCACTCGAAAGCGATGTCAGTGACGGGCGAGCCTAGGATTTGAATCCTGCACATACTGATCCGCTGTCGAGTATCCTACCGACGTCGCCACTGGCTCCAGCCACGATTAACATCATTAACAATAGTTAAATAACTTAATATTCAAATGCTGGGTTAAAAATTTAAATTAAAACTAAATTTTATGTCATTTTCCTGTTCAAAAAGTTTTAGACAGAGGCGGAAGAACACTGGAATTGAATCTCAAACCTACTGATCTACCGGCTGAACCTACATACTAACATCTACAAACATTATAAACATAAATAACATTAATTATAAACATTATAATATTAATTCATTATAAACAGAGCTCAAAAGAGTAAAATAAGCCTAGAAAAATGAGTCTAAATACGGCATTAAAAACTTTTGAATTTAAAATATTAATTTAAAATTGTAAGATGTGTAGGTCTCATCGCCCAAGTTCGAGCTGCCTTTTAACCTTATTGATTAAATCTGAACTTGTTATAAATTAAACTTGTATGCGTTAAACTGAAATCGAGATATTGTGCATGTGGGTGGCCAGCAAGATAGTACCATGTCCTCACTGGTGGCCGTTATGCAGGAAAATTAATTAATTTAAGATTCTTTGCACCTTTTGTATTCCGCGCGCAATGTTTGTATAATATTTGGCTGAAACGTTTTGCTAGAAATTTCTGATGCCTGACATTGTTTTTAGGAACAAACATGGCTCTCTCTCTCTCTCTCTCTCTCTCATCGACAAAACAAAATGTAGCAAACAAATAGCACTGAGCAGGCTTAGATACGAGAGGAAATACAGTCAACCTGCGTTACACTTATACTGCTAGCAAGTTCTATATTTGGGACTTAAAGTCCACATCCTCTTTCATCAAAGAATTATAAGCTTTTTCCGCGATGTCGACAAGTGTGTAATGGTGCTGTAGAATTACGTGTAGTTGTAAATTTTGCTCGAAACGTCCCTGATAGCGTCTTCAGATAGAGAACCAGACACTAAATATTTCGTTTATTGTAGGCTATTGCATTGTGTTGAGCTGAAAATGAGGATATTAGCTGTTAAAATGTATCATTTAGATTTGATGTTTTATTGTTTATTCAGTATCTGAGTTGTTAAAGTTTTAAGTAGCTGAACCATAGGGCATACTTTTTTCCCCATTACATTCAATCCTTAGTGTTTGGTAAACGAGCAAATATCTGGCAATAAATTCCTATCAGTATAGCTAAAACTGCTTAACTTAATGATGATTTTAGCAAGGAGTTAAAAGAGATTCCGAACTAACTCCTATTTCATATCCTGTTTAGTCGCCCCCTTAAAAGCTAGGAGTGTACGGTTGGTTTAGTACTCTAGGACATTATGGATGAAGAATTGCAAGCCGTATAAGTTTCACCAATCTCATGCAGATTAATTTACTGCCAATTCTACAAAAAGTTAAATTGGCAGGCGTTATATGTAATCTTAGAAATTTTGCTGAAATTTAGTTTTACCCATATATTTGTCTAATTTTACCAATGAATTAGCACGTTACGAGGCCTCCAGTGGTTTAATGTCTCGTTGGGTTGGACATTAACAACGCGATTCCTCGTTAAATCCTACCCTAATCTAGCTATACATTTCTAACTAATATAGACTTCCCTCGGGTTATTAAAGTTTAGATTGAGTTTTCCACCACGTCTCGAGCATAAAATGTAGATGGAATATTCTATGGAATCAGTGGTTGTTTATCTGAAAACCAATTAAAATTAATCTCTTGTGTTTTCAAGTTTTGCCTATTCTCTATCGTATTATATATATATATATATATCTTTCTTTCTCTCTCTCTCTCTTATTGTACTGCCTACTGGCAGGTCCATGTCATATAACTCCTCCACATATTTCTAGCTTCTACCTTTCTCTTCATATCAGCATATGAATTAGTTATCAAATCATCCTACATCCATAGTGTCTGTCTTCCTGTAGCATTTTCTCTTTCATTTTCCTCTCAATTACCTTCTTCAGCAAACCATTCCCTCTCCGTACATGGCCCATCCAGTTCTTCTTTCTATTCCTTATGATAACTGTCAATTGCCTGTTCTACTGGTAAGTAATTTAATATTTCATATAACGTGAATTTATGTAATAAGATTGGATTCTGTTTAAACAGATTTGCCAGTTCTTTTAGCACCAATTTTAAAATTAAAATAACATCAGTAAAATTCGAAACGTTTATTACGGCATTTACTTTAAAAACTTGATAACAATATAATACTAACAAAAAAATTAGAGTGTCAATGACAATATCGAGTACTATTGAGACAATGCCGGCGAGCAAAAAGAAGGTTCAAACGGTGCAAATTCCAAAATCCAAAAATCAGTCAAAAATAAAGGAAATAACAGAAAAGGAGGCTTGCGTGCTGGTCGCAACTCGTGGTCACTTGATTAACTTAGTACAGGCAGTATTAGACTAAGTCATCTGGATGTCTACTGATAGACACTTTAATTTAGTCTTTAGAAAAAGTCCACTACTGTTTTATCCAAAAAAGTTGAAAATTAAAATCTTTAATTAGTTTCGTAAAAGGCCACTGACGTAACTTCGGTGACGGTTGGTTTTTTTCGTTTAAAGTTCGTCAACAGGTACTGTACCTTTATGAATACAAGCTCCATCTAGTTAATTGTATAGCCATGGTGTCTTCATGTTGACTTTAACAAGCACCAGATGCTCTCTGGATAAGCACATCATATTTCCATGTAATGTACTCTCTCCATCCACCCATTCATCACATGGGAATATTCCATTCATGGGAATTAAAGTAGATTTAAAGTTTTCTTGAATTTTAGAATGAAGGCTTTTTACATAGGCCTGCATACATCCTACATATAATCTCATACTGTGTCAGTTAGACATGTTCCAACGCAAGGCAGAAATGTATTTACAAGTATTTTCATTATAACGGTCTTAGGATCTGCGCTTTCAAAAACACATTCATTACGAATCAAAAGACACTGAAGTGGAGTACCAATTGCAATTTAATGCCAACAATAACCCGAAGCTCAGACAATTTATAAATATGTAAATTAACTTTGTGTAAAAATAAATAAGGTAAATTTTGCAATTTTCTATTATAAAACGTATACTGAATAACTAAGAATCACTGAATCACTAAGAACCATTGATTCAATAAGAATCACTGAATCACTAAGAACCATTGATTCAATAAGAATCACTCAAATCACTAGGATTCACTGAATCACTAGGATTCGCTGAATCACTAAGATTCGCTGAATCACTAAGATTCGCTGAATCACTAAGATTCGCTGAATCACTAAGATTCGCTGAATCACTAAGATTCGCTGAATCACTAAGATTCGCTGAATCACTAAGATTCGCTGAATCACTAAGATTCGCTGAATCACTAAGATTCGCTGAATCACTAAGATTCGCTGAATCACTAAGATTCGCTGAATCACTAAGATTCGCTGAATCACTAAGAATCATTTAATTATTAAGAATCACTAATTATCACTGAATCAATAGGAATTATTGAATCACTAAAGAGCAAATTAAAGAAACATTAAAGAGCAAATCACTCGAAGCAAGATTAAGCAGGATTTGATTTTATTCGCTGGTTTTATACTTTAGTTTTATCAATTGTACAACCGGTAGGCCTATATGTCAGTGCCGTCACGGCCTTTATTACCGATCACACATAGGCCTATGGTTGAACTTTCTTTGTACATGCACATATGTTTGTCAGAATTGTCTATGACGTGATGAATAAATTAAATTAAATTAAAATGAACCGTAGAGCTTGCAATTAGAAGAGCCATATAACGTGGCATATAGAGTAGCATGTAACTTTCACGATGGAACAATAAAGAGATGAGCTGTCAAAGCTATACCGAGAGGAAGAGAGAGGGAGAGAGAGAAAAAAAAAAGAGAAGAAAGGAGAGAAAAAGTTAGAAAAGCCGTATTTGCACAATACAGGGATCTCAAGAAATTTATACAGCTTCGCTATAATTTACAACTAGAGCAAGCTTGACAGTAAGCTATTATTTTTCAAAAGATTATTTTTTGTCCCTTTCGTTTAATTCGGTCATTTGAAAATCAGTCCATCCACTCCACTTGTAGAGCTTAGCTTAGCTTTTCATGCCGTTCCTTCTTTGCCCTGACTCGTTTGACGGCTGAAGCCCATGAAGCGTGAAACTCTTACGACCAGCCTCTCGTATTTAAAGTGTTGAGAAATCTTGTAATGGTTATTCATCAACGGTGCGCTTTACGAGAACTTTGGGAACTTTTGAGTTTAGTTTTCCTCTCCTTAGAACAGTAAAGCTTCTATAAAATTTGACAAGCATGTGAGAGCTTTTAGTGAAAAAAGGGATTGTACTGCAGAACATCAGGAGATTGCTTACCAGGAAGTAATTTCTTGAGCAGTGAAAGTTAGAAATGGTTTTCACTGGGCGTTGCTTGCTCTGCCTATTTAATGACAAATAATAGATTAGCGATAAAAAGGAAACAGTGAGGAACGATTATAAAATCAGATCATTGCGGCGAAATGATTGTGTTTATGTATAATATGGACTGTGTGTATGCTAATTCAATGTCTCTCTAATTCTCTCTCTCCCCTTCTCTCTAGTGCTTTTCCAGCTCTGCTAAGTGACAGATCCAATGTACAAATTCATTATTATTCTTTCGCACTCCATAAACAGCACCCCACAGATTAACAATTTATTCCACTCACAGAAGACTATGTCTTATCGATACTTTCTTTATCCTATTGCTTGGGAAAATATGGATTCTGAGGTGGTTTACCGTTGCCTATTTTTATGCTTGTCGCCACTTACGATACGCGTAGAATACCTTTTGATCTATTCTACAGTGTTTCGGACACAACACTGGAAATCATTCCAATTAATTACTTGAATAATTAAAAGAAAGGATCTTGCTGTGTAGGCTGAATGCTCTATTTCTAATAATGCCCGCAGAGCAAATTCCACATCAACTATTCCAGCAAGTCGCTAATAACCAATTCAGCCGTGCAACCGACGTTAAATATTACATAATTTGAGTGTTTTTCATTAAATTGGCGAATTATAGATAATGGACCATTCTTATAAGGCTTAGAATAAACATCTGTCAATAATTATAACACTGGTTCATCGTCCAGGAATGATGTCAGGGCCGTCAATAAAATAAAAAAAATACTACAGAATGCCTACAATTCTATGATGCTGAGGTATCAGTAGATGACACCAGAGTTGCATTAGGATATTTAATTCTTTTTCAACACTTCTAAATATTTAGCATTCTGTTGCTATTATAAGTTAAAGCTTTTAAAACAAAGCATAGTTTATTAAATTTTGAAAATAAAATTTATTTCTACTTTATTTGTGTGAAAGTAAATATTGATAGTAGTCAGTTTTTTGCATTGCGTTGTTGATATAATATTAAACACACAACAAGAAAAACCATGCCCTGGTTGTGCTCAGAAAATAAATTTGTATCTTGGCTCAGATATATTTGGTATACTTCCAGATTTAAGCCTACGCCATATAGACATAGTTACATGTCACACTGTTCATTTTAAAGTAGGAAAATACCACGATCCGTTCCTTGCTCATTTTAAAGTAGGCACATAACACGATCCATTCCGACAAAATTTCAAATCAGCCAGTGAAATGGTTGACCCACTAAAGTTACAAATACTCGAGTCGCTATATTCAAAAAAATTCGTATAATGACGTTTGATACTTCTTTATGTAAGTAGAACACGGAACGTGATTATATGACTTTTCCAATTCTCAAATCGCAGTAATGAGCATAGATTGACCCAGATGATCGGCTGATATTCTCGAAAACTTGAATTCTTCGACACGCGAATTGGCATTCATTTTCTGACACAGTAAAGCTGATAAAGCTAATGTTATCGTCAGTTTCCTCTTTCGAAAGCGATGTCAGTGACGGGTGAGCTTAGGATTTGAATCCCGCACATACTGATCCGCGGTCGAATATCTTACCGACATCGCCACCGACTCCAGCCGGTCCACAGTTGTAAACAGAAGCCTATAAAGCGTAACGTTTAACATACATACATGGACGGATAGAGAGAGATAAAGAGGGAGAGAAAAAGAGGAGACCTACTCAAACATTAGTACATTTTTGATTAAATGTAATAAATGTATCGTCGTTAACAAATAATAAAAAATTACGTCTTTATGAAAGATTTGGCAATATTGTCTAGACCTGTGTTTAAGAAATAAGTCTCATGCCTAATGCAGAACACTCGCTATCCAAACGACCGTAATGGTACAAAGTAATTGGTTGCCTTTAGATTGACTTACTCATAGAATAAATCTGCAGCAAGTGAAATGTACGACAAATTTGATTTTCTCTGCGAAATTCTCGCGTAGCAGCAAGAACGGGGCTAAGTGCAAATTAGGCAAAGAATTTTTATCTGCTCGCAATTGGGTCGACCAGTACAGAATACGAGTACAATTATTTCAAACATCTGCAAGGAGAGTACTCTCTGAGTACTTGTCTAATTTCTTAATGCTACTTGCATACATATTTAAATGTGACCCTGCTTAGTTAAACAAATAATAATAACAATAATAATAATAATAATAATAATAATAATAATAATGTAATAATCATAATAATAAAGATATAATTCTCTCTCTCTCTCCTTATATATATATAATATATAATAATAGAAATGATATAACTCTAGCTATTTACACATGCAGTAGAAGAGTTCGCAATAAAATTGTCATTTATTGAAGTCTAGAAGCATGCAGAACTGTTACTTACTAACTAAGAGTATTTTTGAGTTATATACATGTACATGTATAATCATTAATCAAATGCACAGATCAAAGAAACAATGACAATAAAATAAACACTCATTATAGTGAAATGATCAACTATGTTGACATCTGGAGGCAGTGGCGACGTCGGTAAGATACTCGACAGCGGATCAGTATCTGCGGGCTTCAAATCCTGGGCTCGCCCGTCTAAATTAACATCGCTTTCGAGTGAGGTATCTGACATTAATCTTAACTTTTTATCTATCAGTTTTAATATCGCATATTTCAACTACAAGAGGCAATGAATGATGGAAAACGAAGGTAATAAAAATACTGAAGATCGAAACAATGCAGGTAAACCTTTATAAGACACATGACTTACCGGTGATCATCTGGAAGCCAAGCTGGACTAGAGGACTTTATGAACGATCAGAGCACAACTGCATTAACTTAGAGAATGACGATTTATGTTGCGAATACAAAGGTGATAGAGTGCCTAGATGAGGAAAAGTTAATACCACAAAAACTTGTAAAGAATTAGAGAAAATAAAAAGCATCCAATGTTTTGGTTACAAGGAAATGTATCATTGAATGACGTCAACCTTTATCTTCTTATGAACAGTTCCATAACCAGTTAACAACCTACCTTTTTGCTGTTCGTATTCCAGCTATTGTCCATGAGTTGTGAGAGATATGGAACCTCATTTTCTTTAATTCAATGTCTTCGGACTGGTTTACTTGATTTTGGATTTGACACCCCTTTTGGTTCGTCGGCTTGGATATGGTTCAAGAGTTGCCACTGTTGTCACTGACAATAATAGCACCCTAATTGTAATTGTTGTTGTAATTGTTAGCAATGAAAGAGAGAGAGAGAGAGAGAGAGAGAGAGAGGGAGAGAGAGATTCGTTAAGAACTTGGAAAAGATAGCCGGATATGATATGTAGTATGTTTGCTAAGAGTAGTAGAAGTAAATATAAAGAAAAAATAAAGCTAAGATAAAGCTAATGTTAACGTCAGTTTCCTCACTCGAAAGCGATATCAGTGACGGGAGAGCCCAGGATTTGAAGCCCGCACATACTGATCCGCGGTCGAGTATCTTACCGACATCGCCACTGGCTCCAGCCAGTGACGATGTCGGTAAGATACTCTCTATACTCCAGAAGAACATTAGGAGATCTGAATTACTAAATAGAATCACGCAAATGTTGTTGCTGAAATGGCTTAGCATCTGCAAAGGTTCTTTGAGAAAAATCTCCATTCGTCAAAGGGTTGAAGATCTGCACGAATTTGCTAATCTGAAATACACAAACTGTCCAGTTTCTCTCCAAGTTCGTGCTTTACGATTTCTTAAGACACTTTTAGGCACGATGCTGTATCAAGAATCATTCCAAATATCCCCAGGATGATTCAGCCATTCTCCTTTACACAAGTTTGACTTATCTGATCCTTCGATTTGGTCCCTTTTCGGCCGAAGTTACGTGAATCACTGCTATTCTGTTGATGAACAGATTGCGGTCTCGAATGACATCAAATGTCGACTACGACGTATTGCAAAAGCTAAGAAAGAAAAAGAACGAAAAGCTACAGAGAAAAACTTGGTGGCTCGGAGCGACACTAGATAATACATGGAAGACCCACAGGGAATTCCCGCCGGACTTATTGCAAAAGCAATAGCTCGTGTCAATAAAGGATATGATATTAACCCAGATTTAGAATCTAGCTCTGAAATGATAAAACCTGTTGAATTGCTCTTTCTTAAACATGCATATCTTAAACTAAATGAACTCGGAAATGGGTTCCGAGACAACTATTCAGGGACGTCACCAACATCGTCAGGCCTCTATTTTCTTAATGCTCATACGACACAGATTTTTACGAAGTGCTGTAAAATTGGTGAACCAACGGAAATCGAACCTAGGACCTCTCAACTTGGCCTAGAGCGCGCTAACCACTGCGCTGTAGTTCGCACAGATACTGCACTTCTCTACATTATATTAATAGAATTTGTGCCTAAGAACGTTGTGATACACTTTATCGATGAACTCATGTCGCAGTTACTCAGTTTATTTAAACAACGGTGCCATGGTGGATAATGCCTTATTAAATTCTTATGTATGGGTCACTCTGTATGAGTCATTCAAATTTATTGAAATCTACGCTCATATTCTAAGCAAGCAAGAACCAATGTTTATAAAGTGAGAACTAACGAGCGTAATGATCAACTCAAAAACTGCTTTAAATGCTTTAGACTAATTCATGGCTGTCGTACCATAGAGAAAATAGCTTCTAAAACTTTAACATTAACTATGAATTGTGACTGCTGGGTAATTAAAGATCCAATGCTCAAAAGTAGAGATTAGATGATTTAATTTTAAGTTTGATTAACGAAATCTAAATTAATCATTTAGCTAAATTTATTGCGTTTTAATTAAACTCATTTTATTTATTACTAAACTTTTGATAGATCAATTGTGATCAAATCAAGCAGTGAAAATGTATGACACCAACCTTAGCAGAATGTCACCGAAATGTGAAATAATCAGGCTGTAAACGTGATCGGAAATTCTTCACCAGGACTTTAAAATTCCTAGGTCAATATGGCGCACTTCATGTTTTGCTTCCTAAAGCAACTATAAGGTCAAGAGGATCAAACAACAGGAGGATTGGTTTTATAGAGTTCTAGATTTATGTCATCCTAGCCTCAAGCTTTATTTTCAAATCATACTACAACTTCGATATTTGCTGTTATGCTTTAAAATTTACTACACTGACCTACAATGATTACCTTATTATAAACGGTCTTACATTTATTTCAAAGACAATCAGTGTTAGCGTTATATAAATGTGTTAAATATCATCCCCGCGCATGTGTATACTCTTGTATCTCTATCATTAAACTGCACATACATTGGCAGGTCCTTTGGATATAAATCCATATATTTCCATCTTCTGCTTTTCTCATAATATCAGCATTAGAATAAGATACCGCATCATCAAGCATCGCAAGTTTTGATCTTCTCCTTACTTCTTCCCCTCTATTTTTCTTCAATGACCTGTTTCAATAAACCATCTCCTAACGGAACATGAACAATCTAACTTTTTCTTTCTATTTCTTAACATATGTATCAATTGCTACTTTTGTCATTTAGCAATTCTTCGTTGTAATTTCTTAACTCCACTTGATCTTCTCCATTCTTCTTCATAGCCACTTTTCTAGCACATCTAGTTACAGAATTGGCTCTATCTTGTTTCTTAATGTCATATTGTTTTCCGCTGCTTATTGTTGCCTCACATTGTTAAATTGTGGTTTGAAATTTTGTTTACAAAAATAATAGAAATAAAAAGTATAATAATAACAATAACAGTTATAATAGTAATAAGAAATAATAAAAATAATAAATATAGTAAAAGTCTTATTAATAATAATCATAATAATAATAATAGTAATGATTATTATTATCATAATTACTACTAAATTCATAATTATATCAATAGTAAATGTTTAAAGTCTGCTAAGCACATATGGTTACAACATTAGGGACGTAAAAAATATGACAACTGTAGTTTTACTGCGGGCGCGACAATTAAGGTAAGATCTCTCAATGAGCTTAAAAACTGGCAGTTCAGCCAGCTTCTATTATCATAAATACCGTTCGTAGTAATAAAGAAAAAACTTGTAATGAAGTTTTAAATGAGAGATCCTGAGGTGAATTGAACCGTCGTGGGTTCGAATCCCAGCCGCGCTGATCTTAGAGTAAAATCTCGGATATTCACTGGACTGGTTATACGAGAAATGGTCTAAATTGCCTAACGGTTAAACATCTGGTATTAAAAGTGATAGATATCAACATATTTCATAATTTCACTATAATGCGTGTTTACTTTATTTTGTACTTTACTTCAATGCTATCATAAATAGTGCGCGCGATAATAACTAAGAGATTTGTAGTATCGTAAACAGTGTACCGAATCACTGAATTGATTTCGAAGAATTTTTCTATGAATGGTTTTAATGATGGCGGACATATTTATTATTCACTATGTATAATACATCTAATTCAAAACGTTCTAGGTTCATGTCTCAGTTCCTCGCATTTTGACGATTATCTATACTCGATAATACCAGAGTCGAACAAATATTTAATTAAAATACGCAGAAGAATTACAAGAATATTGGATTGGAATATTAAAAACTGCAACAGACGAGTAGAACCCGATTTCAACATTTCATTTCTAGAGCTCGATGCTTGAAATTGTGCATCGGCTTGAAATTAAATATTTTGTCTGCTGCAGTCAACCGATGCAAACAATTGCTATAGTTTTAATCAGTTTCTCACATTATGTCAGCCTGAGCTGAAACCAAAAGTACACAACTGTACAGAGACTTTTTTCTTCTTTTATTCTATAAGAGTATCACTGTCTAACTTTAGACACAAAAACTCTCAAAAACTTAAAACATAAAGATCCAGTTTTTTTTCTAAGTCAAAAACTCTGAAAGACTCAAAAACTCAAAGACAAAAAGTTTTTTCCTAAGTTTTCACTCCTGCAATGCACAGATCTCGTAAGTTTTATCTTTGTTAAAAACTAATCAAACGAATCGCAGCGTCTTTCGGTAGAGCTAAAACTCGACAATATTACATTGTTAAAGTAAGAAACATTCTTAAGCAAGGCCTTAAATAACCTTACAGTTTGCTGCAAAGTTAAAAAACAGAAATAACACTCTTAAATTTGTCTTATTATTATGAAAGACAGAAAACTAGGCAGACTTTGCTATTTTCTGAATAGCCTATCTCATTTTGCTCATAACAATTTAACAATTTTTAAAAGTAAAAATTTATCCAGAACTTTTCGGCTGAAATGATATTGTTCCAAACAGCTTCATACCGTATAAATCTTGCAGAATGTTTGGTATAAACCTTTCCCGTTAATCGACTAACACATTTTCCTCTATTCAAACATTTTCTTTTGCCTCGAAGGTCATAGCGCCTTCGGTGCTAAAAGCACCCGACATGAGCCAGGTAAATAACTCCTCATTTCCTGTGGGTTAAGTGTGCCATGTTCATTAAACACGCATCAATATTTATACCAGTTTGAATGAAGAAAACGCTGCAGATGCTGTGTGTGAACATGAAACATTGCTATCTTATAATTGTTTTTATTATCCTCGAGGTTAAGTGATTTATAACAATGTTTTTGACTATCATTGGCCTCGACCAGATCACAATATTTTAAGTCGTAAATAGAACGCTGATCGTTCGTTAACTGAAAGTTTAAGGAAATATCTAGATTCTTAAAAACACCCTACTAAATTACTTAATAAAATCAACATTTTTACCACAAGGTTAAGTTGCACAGTTAGAGTATAATGTGAAAAGAGCACTACAAATCTTAAACGAAAAATCTTTAAATCTTTAAATTTAATATTGAGCTTAAGAGTTATGACGCAGGCTACTTTGTTATATATGACGCCCCTGATATCATTCTTGTATGAGGAAACGGACGTTAAACCTTTATTATTAGATATCTGACCAAAATTACTTTACTGTTTTTAACGCAATATAACACTAGAAATAAAGTCGATCATCGACGGACGTTACTCTCGTGTTATTGAAATTGTACACAGAGATAAAAATCTTTCACATAGACTATTGTAAAATTATCACCAGATACAAAGACTGTGCTGCTGTTAAACAATTCCTTAATTTTCTCTATCATAAACTCTCTTCATGGTTGTTAATAATTTATAGAATAATTCGATGGTGCTCGGTAGATTTAGAGTGCTGCTTAAAATCATTAGTTACAGCAATAAATCTCCTACGCTATTTGCTGCTTCAAGTTCAAAAACGAATCCAAAAGCGACGAAACTGCCGCAGCGGTCTTCCGTGCGTTAGCATTGCGCGCTCTGCGGCGGAAAATGATTTGTTAGTTCTTCTGTAACTCGATCAGGAAGAGTTTATTTAGCGGAGTAGGACGCGTGACGTGTCATTCTGGTTAGGAGAGGCCGCACGTCAAACATCTACTTCCGGTCTACTCGACTTGTACCGTTGTTAAAAAGTTAATTTGCGCACAATAATATGCACTCGTAAATTAGAGCGTAGGTGGAGCTTCATTTCAGAGATTCGCTTAAATTGCTATGCGTAGGTATGTTTGCAAAAAGGCTCTCGGCAAATTATTGCTTGTTTACGGCTCCGTCAGGACCGGTCAACGTTCTCGATGATTTGTTGATAAATCATTGACCTAACTTTCGACGACGACCATCCTGCTCAATTGATCTCTCTGAGTTCTCGAGGATCGGCTGCTGACTCAAGGTGTCCATTATTTAGTGGCAGGACTCTACACAATCATACAATAAAATAGAACCAAGAGATTACGTCCAGTTTCTCACTAGAAGCTGATGGGTTGAACGAACAAAGTAGACTAATTACCTGCAATTAGTACAATAAACAGAATAAACAGGATAGTGCTCTCCGGGAATGACCCCTCTGCCCAGTAAATGTTAGTCGAAGCTGAAGAAGGCATAGGGGGGCTCATCTCATCATAAGCAGAATCCCCCCGAGAATAATGGTATATCAAAAAGAATGTTATAAATAATTTAAAGATCTACTCGTATGTGGACATGAGGAGAAAGACGGAAGCTAAAGATGAATAGAGGCGTTATATACCATGGACCAGCCAGTAGGCAGTGCACTAAGAGAGACAGAGAGAGAGAGAGAAAAAGAGAGTGAGAGAATACAAAAAGACCAAACTTATCTTGTCGGTACCTTTTCACACCCCGCGTGTTCAGGTAATTAGATGGCTCATAGTTTTGTTCTAAAGAACCTAACAAATGAATACCCTAAAGGCTTTAGTCTCTAACAAATGTTACCAGAATCTTGTCGAATAACAGCTTTATGCATGCAATGAAATTTTTTCTCATATTTGGATGATAACTCTGTTTACGCATATGACTATATTACATGTTAAACAAAAATATGCAAATTATGCCAAGATTTCTAATTGACTGTATAGTCTATTTTACATTGTCGATTAGAGTTTCACATCGCTTTTCACGGGCTTCTTATAATTTTTACGATTATCAAGATACATTTTAAATACTATTTAATACTAATTCTATTAAATACTATTTAATACTAATTCTATTAAATACTATTATAATACTTCAATATTAAATATAGAAGTTGGTAGGAAACTCGACCGCGGATCAGTATGTGCGGGGTTCAAATCCTGGGCTCGCCCGTCACTGACATCGCTTTCGAGTGAGGAAACTGACGTTAACCTTAGCTTTTTACTATTTACGAACGCTTATACCACTAAAGATTTGCCTTCTTTAAGTCGAATTTGTTTTCGTTCAGTTCAGTGCTCCTCTCTTTACTGACATGTTACCAGGGATGGAAACTGAAGCTTTATATGGATTTAGATTTTAGGCCCTTGAGCAAAAAGGCAATACTAAATATAAATGTATTTAATATAAATAATACTAAGCAATAGTGATAATGTGTGTACTTGTGTATGTATACATTCGACATTGGGCACAAATTTTGCAACTCACTTTTTGCCATTGAAATATATTGACATTTTACATGTTACTTGTTCTTATTCACTTGATAGCTTTGTAATTTTGTATTTTATACTTAACTACCATTGATTTGGTGAAGGTAAATAAATTAATAATAATTGTAATAAAATAAATTAATAATAATAATAACGACAACATTGGTAATAATAACAACAATAATAATAATAATAAGCATACTAATACTACTACTAATAATAAAAATAGCAATAATGATAGTAATAATAATAATAATAAAATTAGCATCAACAATAATAATAATAATAACAGCAATATTATTTTATTTATTTCACCAACTCAATGGTAGACACACATAAGAAAAGGGAACAAATAAACATGAAAACTTATACTAAAGTGAACTGACTATATGAAAAAAAACAGAATTACATAAATAGGAGCTAAATTCCAATTGTTAAGAAATTCCACTTTTATGATATTGCTACTGGATAATATTATGCCATTACAAATCTATTTACTCAGAGCAACATTAATAATAAATAAAGATTTGAACTGGCATGTCCTGAATAGAATAAAAAGCTGGTAAAGCTAAGATTAACGTCGTCAGTCTCCTCACTCGATAGCGATGTTTAAATTCGGAATATGTAAGTGCCACTTGTGGCCTTTATCTCCGTTCATGCGCTTATGCTGTTTGTGTATAATTGTAAAGTCTATTTTTGTGACATGCGTATGATAAATAAATAATAATAATAATAATAAATGTCAGTGACGGGCCAGCCAAGAATTTAAACCCCGCACATACTGATCCGCAGTCGAATATCTTATCGACATCGCCATATTGGCTAGAGCCAATATTTATTATTATTGGCTCCAGCCAATAAGAATAATAAATAATAATTCTATAGTCGAGAGCGGCATTCTCTAAAAAATAATTATTTCGTCGAATTTAAAAATCCATCCCACGATTTACAGAACAGAGATTAAATAATAGTTTGTTAATATCTAGTATGATGTCTGAAATTAGATTAATCGAAGGAGATTTTGTGCACCGACGCAAAAACTGCTGATAAAAATTAATTAACACCTGCTATCTCTACCTACGCCTGAATGCATTGCCATGTATGAAACTTAAGCATCCATATAACTTATGTTGGTCAATAGCCTCCGAAGATCAGATACAAAAATTGATAAAATAGTGTCTCTAAATGTCAAATGTCGTAACATCTCATTTGAATCTGATAAAGAGGGCATTATTTCTTAAATTTCAGAAACTATTAAAAGACTGAGGCCCATGAAAAAATAAACTTATTAAAATAATACTTTGAATTTAAATGGATTCACATTTAGATAATAGTCATGAGAGGTCATTGGATGAAACTCGAATTCTGTGATAAAACTAAATTTAGATGAAATTATTAAAATAAATATCGCAGATGATGAATCTCATAAATTTTCTAGGTTAAAAATAACACCATTGACTAATGTGGAGCAGCTATCAAATTTTTGGAAATTTGCATTCTTTCTGCGTAGATTATGCTACTTCAATATGACCGAATTCCGTTATATAATTCTTCTTTAAGTGCCGTGCCTGTTCCAAGCCTGGGCGGTCATGGTCATATTCCTCCATATGTCTCTGTTCATTGTTGCTCTGATCATCTCTGTTTCAGTTAACTGCATCCATTTGCTAAGACTCTTAATAAACGTCATTCGTTGTCGACCCTTGCATCTTTTTCCTTCTATTATTCCTGTCACTACAGTATTTTCAACTATTTTGTTCCGCATAATGTGTCCGAAAAATTTCATCTGTTGTCGTCGTATTCGGTTCAAAAGGTCACGACAAGTTGACATTCTTTGTAGAACATCTTCATTTTTAATGTGGTCTTTATAAGATATACGCAGCATTCTTCTATAGAACCACATCTCTGTTGCCTTAAGTTTCGATTCCATTACAGAAGAGATTGTCCAAACTTCACTTTCATATAACAATATTGGTTGAATGTAGCATTGAAGAAGTCTTTTTTTGGTATCAATTGATAATTCATGGCTTCTAAAAATCTTTGACATTCTGTTATATCCTTTAATATAATTAAATAAACTTTATGATATGAACTGAAACAAGATTGAAGTTTGTAGGATATTTTTCTATTACGTTGGCCAAAGAAAAGCAACTAATGAAATTCTAAAGATTTAGAAATTTCTCAATACTCTTAACCACGAGAAGCTCTGGTGCAATTATTTTAGAGCTGTTAATAAAATAGAAGCTTCTGCGCTTCGAAATGAGTGCATTAATTACTGAACTTGAAAAAACTCTCTCAAGCTAATCTTAAAACATTGATGAATAAATTACAAGGATATAAATTTTCGGCAGCTTAAAGAAGGCTTTTAAATGAAGTCACATAAGTTACAAAAAAGTTTATTGAAATGATGAACTTTATGAAATAATTTATAAATTACTAATCATAAATTCTCTGAATGCCATTGATCGCATTTATGCATAAAGCAGGTATAACTCTAAAAGCTTCGTTGGTTGTTGAGTCTCAATTTCTGAAACTGGAAACTTTCGAAATGTGGTGATGGAGGAAAATGGCAAAGATTAAATGGACTGCTAAAATTACAAAGAAATGCTAGTAGGTACTAGGTAGGATTGGCACAAATAGACAATTGATATCATAAGGATTAAAAAGAAGAGCTCAATGGGTCATGTTATTAGAGGGGATGGTTTACTAAAAGAGATAATTTAAAGGAGATTGGAAGGAAAAATGGTTAGAAGAAGACCGAGACTCGTAATCGTGGATGATTGGTTAATTAATTAGTATATTGATTCGAAGAGAGAAAAGTAGAGGATAGAAATATGTGAAGGAGTTATACACAATGGTCCACGGACTTGCTAATTGATGGTGCATTTAAAACTAAAATAGTCTGATGGGAAATAAATAGCAGGCATTTTCTTCGGTTTGACTGCTCAATTTAAACCTTTTTGATCATTCATTGTCTTCACATCTCTCGCCGTTTTAAATGCACCATTAAAGTCAAATACCTTTCGATTTCTTTAACTTTAAACTCTTTGAACAAATTGAAAGCAGCTATGCTTCATATAATCATCGTAGTGAAGTTGACTGAGGATTCGATGATTCAATTATCATCACGACATACATTTCATCAAAATCTAAAACCAGATGCACACAATTTTGACTCGCGATCTCGCGGACAGTCGGGGGTCTATTGCAGTACTATAGGTACAATTTATAACTGAGATAAATCGATTTTGCTATTGACAAACTATTAAGGCTTCAACTTTGTTATGCTACAGAGCCTGTGCAAAGACCATGGCCCGCTAGTGAGATCAATAATGCAATAAAATCCTCACATTTGATGCTTAAATTCGGGAAGATCTTCGTAAAGCTTGAATGATATTTGTCTATCATATTTGCCGCATACAGTTTTTAAAGATGATCTAGGCATTAAACACGTTAGATATATCTTAACTTACTAATATTTTCAGTGGGTTTGTGAATACTATCAAATTATCTACATGCTAATAGATATATTCATAATTTCATTAACGTGTTACGTATCATTTAGTTTTTTGTTAGTTCATCCCACTTCTCAGTGCATAGACAAAATATTTATTTACCCTTGCAGATATTTGCATAAACGGTATAATTTCATGAGGAAGAACATCAGGTCAATTTAATATCCCTGCTTCAACTCTCGCTCGACGACTCGGTGACATCGACCGTGGAGCGATTATATGACGACAGAGGTCACCGTAAAACTAGATTTACCGTCACGGAGATTTGCGCCTCTGGATCAAGCTTAGATCATTTGGAAATTATTCTTAAACCTTTAGCTGAAAAATTAACATTAATTCTCACTATCAAAATTAACATTAATCATTGGTATTTATGTCAATCTAAATATCAGCAATGAATTCAAGCAGTGCAATTAATTGAGAGTAGAATTAAAGGAATAATTAAACTTCTATTTTCCATCTTGAATACTCAATGTTTGGACTTGTTTTTTAGATTTTAATCTTGTCCCTTTTGAACCCTGTTTGTTTTTGCTTGTAGGCTTAGATTAGGTTTTCAATAATTCTCTATGTTGTCATCGACGACTAATAATCTAATTGTTTCTTTTTTGTTGCTCTTGATAACCTTATATTTAAAGATATTAATATAAAAGGCTTTAGATTTAAAACGCTGTATATTATCCTTAACCATGAGCTCACTATCCAGAAAGCAGTTTCTACTAAGAAATTTACGCTTTACTAGTTCATTTGTCATCTTTCAATTGAATGTAAACGATCTTATAAAATCCAAAATCATGGTTTGAAGACAGTTTTAATATGATCTAAGGTCTTCCAGGAGAATCAGTCTGTGACAAAAATTTCTGAACCGTATCGTTAGATTAGGATCTGTTGGGATTGAAATGGTTTTAGTGAGCGGTCCTAGGTGCGAGCCTTGGTTACACAGGTAATAAAACCCAGGTGACGTCAGTGGGTCAAAAGGTTAGAGAGTCATGGAGTGCTTCCAACCTAAAAGAATGCTTTCTTACTACTCCAGGTTTCTTACAGCTACAGACTGCCTCATCTGTCGTTTTGTATTACTATAAGGTATGGGTATAACGCATTTTCAGATATCAACAACATCTATTCCCTTTTAAGGAAAATTTTTCAAAATGTTACTTAGGTTAGATAAAACCTCGGGAGGTAAACTTCGGTTACCTAAAACCTAGGTAAAGAAGTTTATGGAAAGATTTAGAAGTCTGCAGAATTTAATTCATTGTTTCATTGTCTTGCTGTAGACAATGAAACAATTCTGTCGAAAACATTGAACCTTAAATGCTGCAGATGATTATTCATTGACAATTATAATATCATGAATTGATGATATATGATGATATATGATGATAATGTTACATATGATAATAATATTATTATTATGATATTTTCCATTATGATATATGATGATTATTATATGATGATATATATATATATATATACATGTATACATATATACATATATATATATACATGTATATATATACATGTATATATATATACATGTATATATATATACATGTATATATATATATATATATATATATATATATATATATATATATACATATACATAAATGATACTTATGTTATATAGGCTGATGATATGATGAGTATGATATATACGATGATGATATAAAGTGCCTACAATATATGATATGTTGATTTTCTTCAGTTCGTGTACTAAACGGAATCTGTCCATTGGTTAATGTTTCTCTATCAAGACCCTAATTCAATACTCTCTATTGATACAGGTAGCGCTTATATTACAGTATGACTGCAAAAGCAGGGCTTGCATGAAAGAAAATTAAAGTCATGTGCACAGCTAGATAATATTAAAGAAATTGCTATATATTTTATGTTTAGTCTTATGCTAAACTGCAGGTTCAAGGTATAAATCTAAATTTCGACTCACAATCTACTCTCTTGTTACCGAAAGAAAGCTTCGTCTATCAACAAGTTTATCCAGGCACAATGTAATTCTTCATATACATTTTCATGTGGCTTATGAAAATGTAGCTTCTCAGTTGGTTTTCCGTTGTTTTCTTTAGTTATTGCTTAGTCTCAATTTAGGATAAGTGCATATAGCACGACACCTACTTAGTACAATGACATACAGCGACATTAAGTGAAATGGGAGCCACAGGTCATTCAACTCTTGAGTCATGAGAAGAAAAATTTTGTTATGTCTGCAAGACAATGACATCTTAAAGCTCCATACAATCCTAATTTTAGCACAATGGAAACCGTACGAAAACCTTCAGTGCTGATATGCAGTTTTCGATTACAATTTTCAAATTATGCAGGAGCTTATCTCACTCTGCATTTGATGAAATTTTAAGAATAAAATTGTGCGAAAGTGAGCAGCAAGGCGCAAATGAGAATGAAATCGTGAAAAATTAGACCGAATGACTTAAATCCTAAAATAGAAGATAATTTGACAAGAACTGTTGTAACTGAAATAAGGATAATGAAAAATAGAAAAACTAATAGCAAGGCGAGCTGCTACTAAGCCTAGCAGAATTAAATTTAATAGTCAAAATAAAACAATAATTTCAATTTACAATACTTGTAAATCTATTTTAGGCTACTTTACTTTTCAGAAATGTAAGAAAATTTACCACTGAATAACATTTTATACTCTTTTAATGTGATTTAACACTACAATATACATTGAAGATAGGATATCACCTGCGTAGGTGATAAAGCGTGGAAGACTTTTAACAAATTAAGCACCTTTAGATGCGATGTCAACACTTCAAATGAATGCAACACCTTTAGGAGATGAGCATATTCTAGGGTATGAATTGAAGTCGATTTTTATTTTAGAAAATTACGGAGTCATCTAAAACGCAAAAACCCATTCAGTGGTGCACAAATACAGAATAAAACTAGGCATACTGCTAGAAAGTGAGAAGCACTTGTAAGTTTTAAATCTGGCTTTCTCTATCTACCTCTCTTAGTGCATTGCCTATCGGCAGGTCCATGGTATATAGGGCATCCAATTTTCTCTGTCTTCAGCTTGCCTCTTCTTGTCCACATGAGTGGATCTTTTAATCATCTAACATACCTAATCTCGGCCTGCCTATGCCTCTATTTCCTTCCATTCTGTCTTTATGACCCCTTTTAGTTGCTTTTCCCCTTAAAATGTTTCCTATCCAACTTCTTTTAATTTCTTACTGCATTTACCAACTGTCTCTCTGTATCCTCTGTATCTTTGGACTGATTTTCTAGATTTTGGAATTTGCACCGTTTTTATAGACATTCTTTTTGCTCGACGGCTTGATTTTGTCTCAATAGTGCTCGATTTTGTCATTGATGACTGTAGAGCTCTAATTGTTGTTGTGCTATGTTATGTTACCAATTCTCTTCAGAACGTCTTCATTTGTGAGTTTTTGGATCCAGCTAATCCTTTCCATTCTTCTTCATATTCATATTTCCAATGCCTCTAGTTTCCTGATAGCTGCCTTCCCTCCAATTCTCTCTTTCCTACTTCTTTATCTGGCTTTAAGAAGAGTTGAATAAATTTAGTTAAATTCAAACCATTTAAATTCTAAACTATGAAAAGGGATTCAGGAAATATGTAGGTTATTGCACAACTGAGTATAACTTCTTTGTAAGGGCCTCTAAAGCACTAATATATATTGTAGTAATAATCTATTGTAATAATAATTTATTCCTTTTTTATTTCCATTACCAATCTGACAAATCGCAGACTGTAACAATATCGCAGATAACATAGCAATGTAACTTATACAGGCAGAAATACAACATTGAATCAAAATTATAAGATGGAAAATTGTAAGATAAAATAAAAATTGACCAAGGCAATTAATATTAACAGTAGTACAACAATATATAGTTGTACAACATTGTTGTACAACAATAACAACAACAATAACAACAAAACAACAATAAAAAAACCAAAAAGCATCAACAACAACAACAAAACAACAACAACAACAATATAGATACTAATACTAATATTAATAATAATATTAATACTAATATCAATAATAGTAGGCCTATTAATTTTATTATTAAATATACACGCAGTTACAAGTCTGATTAATACACTTCCTCAGGGTGACTTACAATTTCGGAACACTACTTTTGGACACTTTCGTAGACGTATTAATTTTCTTAACTATATAGCGATACTTTTAGATAGTTTGGTACCCTCTTATTTGTTTCAGTTGCAGTTAATGAAATTATTTTTACAGTATTATTCTGTAAAAGTATATTAAGGAAATCGCATGTATTAAATGAAATCATATGCACATATAAAATCATATGCCTATGTATGTTCAATCTACGTGTACATACATATTTCATCAGGTAAACTACAAGATTCTGTCAGCGTTCATTTTCTGCTAAAATCGGCTAAAATTTAAAATAATCGGAGAATGTCGTTTATGAAATGACAAATATTGAAATTTTGATACTGTTCCTTAGTTCAGAATTAAAAGAATATAAAATTTTCAGTGAGTACACTGCATGCATATTAATAATTGTTCAAAATATTTCTGCATAAAATAGGCCACCATAAACTGTGGTATTGCATTTGCATAGAAGTTAATTAACAGTTACAAACTATTCCTTAAGTGTACTGGAAATCAAGTAAGTCTATTTGAAAAACTAAATCCAAGAAGCATAGGATGCGTGGCTGAAGTTTTACCGGTTTTTGAACTGCAGTTCGTAGAATAGTTCCGGTGTATGACATTCATAAAAGCAGACAGTGTCTCCAAGTAGATCACGTGATAGGTTAAATCCAGTCTATTGACTTCGATATCAAAGTATATGTGTAAAAATAGATACATATGAGACGAACAGTAGGAAATGCAGAGCGTATTTCAATGACAAGCAGAGATATTTGTGAAAGGATTTTCAGCATAAACCTGAAAATATTCAACATCATCATCATCATCATCATCATCAAAATCATCATCATCATCACCATCTTCGCTTGAATCTCAGTTTTACAAAGGTCTGTTGCTGGGATTGCGTCTATTAGGGTTGTTGCTGGAAAAAGTTTCAATGGTACATATGATTTTAAGCATATGTGCAAATTGTTTCACAATGTTTATCACGTTTTAATAAATTTAGTTAAATTTTAGTTTTTTAAATTATCAACTCATTTGGATGCACGTGAAATATTCTGCGGAGCTTTATTCTTCAGATTACTGGTAACAACCTTGACAAATTCGTCTGCCGTTGTCTTTTTAATATATAAAGAAAAATTGTGTCAATTTCCTCTTGATTCTGCAGTTAATAGTAAATATGTACGACGTAAGTTCTGTGCAACAGCTGTTAGCGCGACACTGCAAACACCTTAGACATCCTTCGTCCAGTTTGTAAACTTTTCACGATTCTGCCAACGCAAGCTTAAAATAGGCTACCCAGAAATAATTAAATATTCATTAATTGTCCTAGAAATGTCCAGTAGTCCTAATAGTCAAGAGAAATTATGAGAATAATTCAGCAACGACTGGACTTGAGGCACGCAATAGGCGACAAAAGCAGATACCTAGGATATAAGAAACTCTCTTAAGTTTTTGATCTTTAGAAATATAATGTAATGTTTCTAGCATTATGAAATTGTGAGAATAATATATTTTTTGAAAAAATAATTGAATACTGAAATGAGTTTAAGCAATGATTTAATTAGTCGATGAAAATGCAATTAATTAATTTTTCAATTTCATCGACTATTTGTTGATACAATTTCATTCATGGTTTGTAATAGAAAATGAAATGATTCAAGCCTTTAATAAGCAATTAATGAGAGACTTTTTTATGAGAGAGTTGATATTCTCGCCCCGCCTCTATGTCTACTAGACTACTGGACATGCCCATACAAGAATCTAGACAACTGTTTCTTCAAGATTGTTTTCTGCGAGCATGTCTTGAAGACAATTTGATGGTCGGCGGAGTAACAGTTGCTTCGATTGATCAGCGCTTTTAAGAAAATTGTTCAAGTCAAATACAGCAATTTGTCAAGTGGTTTGTACCCATTCTTTGACGTGCACCGTTTAATGTTTCCAGTTTCTCTCTCTCTCAGTCTTTGGAGTTCTGCTACATAGTAGGTTCAAGCTCTAAATATCTATTCACTGTGTGTTTAAGCGCTCTTCAGCAGTACTCAATGGACCACTGAGTTCATACCACTTACACAAATTCTTCTCCATTCTTACATAATTGAGCTATTTAATTGAGACAACGTTGGAAGACTGTCTTCGAGGTAATCTTCTAATGCTTTCTTCAATCATTGCTTAGACAAAATATGAGGATCATCTTGAAATATACTAGGAAAGCAATTATCGTTAAAAAAATAAACATTAGATGACTAAATGTAAACTTGAGCTTAAATATAACAGAATATTAGTGAGATACCGATATCACCTATTAGTGTTTTAGTTAGGATGCATAGAATATTTTTCTAGTAAAAACAGTTTGTTGCATGACAATTATTTTACAATTCTGCTAATTAAAACGATCGAACCGAATGCAAATAATTAATAATTATCAATTGACATTACGCATCCAATATGAGCTTCTTATTCAATAATTTAGCACTGGTTTCATCGATTTTTCACTGTAATTAAAATGTGTAATTCACTGTAATTTTTATGAAACAAATTCATAAAAAGTACATACACGATAAACTTTCAGATCATGTAAGATAGTTAACACTAAATTGAAACAGAACTGTAAACGATACAAATGTACCGGTTTAGCTTTTTAGCTCATTATAGTTTTATTTTAAATTTATTTTTGAGTCATTATTTTGTTGCTTTTGTAGATATAAAAGGCAGCAAAAATGTAAAAATATAATTATAATGTTTTACTATAGGCCTATAAGTCGTTCAAACTATGTAATTACTAAATCTTGTTTAAAAGAAATAATTTCAACTGAATCTCAACAAAATCGAAAAATACTCAACAAATGGAACTACATTATAACCTTAGCGCACAGTTCCTTACCTTCACTTAACGACTAATAACCTCTAATGTTTCTGTCCTTCTTCGAAGACTGCTTAAACATCGAAATGAACTAAATAGATATTAAATTGATGCTTATTCTTATGCATATAGTAATCATGGTCTATTATACCAATAGCAGGGCTAATTAAAGTTATTGTAGGCTATACAAACAAATGTCAGATTTATTGATTTTTAACGTCTAACTAGCATTTAATGATCTCATCAGTCAATTGCAATACAATTGCAATTTATAACTGCATTTGAGAGCGAGTTTTCAGGATAAACTCAGATCTTTGAAGATAGTTTCAATCTAGAAATAATTGCTTTAGAATTTAACGAACACACACTTACTCAGAGATTGTTCAGGCAGTTATATTATTATGTTTTCTCTTCAATACAGTTCTCAATTTCGATCTTTGCAAACCATATATTAAAACAGAATTCTTAAAGTTAAATCTTACTAGTCATGAAGAACTGGTCATGAAGAATTGAAGAATTATTTCAATATACTTTGTTTGATCTGCTACATATCGTATGCTTACATGTGTTAAATATGTGAATGAAAGTGAATAAAGAATGTGAAACAGATAATGCCATGTACATGTATGCATTGTTCACTGCTTTATCACTTCTTAGATCTTAGACCAATCCAGAGTTTCTATCTTTTCAATCTGACACTAATAGAATTTTGTTTTATATGCTGATTATAATATCTCGTCTTTGAATTGTAATAGGGCTCACTGGAATTTGAATTAACATCATTAAATTTAACCTTTACTTTGTGCTTATTGAAGTGGCTTTGATTCATAGTTCAAATATATTGTCTTGGATGACACTAGTCTTCAAATTTTGTAGCATTATTTTGGACTGAGCAGCTGGCTTGTTGGCATAGTGTTCTACCACCGATCTGTTGATGCAGGGTTCAAATCTAGCGCACTCCCCTTCACTGAAATGGTAGCGAGGAAGAAACTGACGTCAAAATTGGCTTTAGCTATTTGCTTGTGAGTAATATGCTGCTTGAAAACGTTTGAGAATAAATCAATAACGCGTCTGGATGCGTTTCTTCTATCGCAATTGCTTCTTTTCGTGTATAAAATATTCAAGAAGTGTTAACACGTATGTTTTCTCAGCAAGAATTTAAAATAATGAAGCTGTTGCTAATATATAATACAGTTGCTCTATAGTAAAGCAATCTTGGCAATTGACTTAAATCCATAGTATTAAAGGCCTACTTAGATCAACTCTCGATGGCTCCTTCCTTTCTTTTTCATGGCGGATTTTATGCCCTTAGAAAGAAATGCTGTTATATTAATTTTCACTGGCATCGCAGTGAAACTGGCGTTAACATTAGCTTTACTATTAGCTCTATATATTTATATTTTCACAAAGTTGAAGTATATGCTGATTAATGGGTATATTTGACATTTCAGTCACGGGTACGTTTCATTTATTCACGTTTTTTCTGTTGATTGTTGTTTTTGTTTGTACTGTATATGTGATTACCATTTGGCTGATGAAATAAACTAACAAAATTAAATATCGTACCCTACCTGTTATTCGATGCATGAGGAAAAATTTACTTTCGATTCAGGTTCATTTCGGTAAGTGCTCCGATTGGAGATCAGTAGATGCACGGTTTAAATTCAGTTCTCGCTCCGTAACTGATGCCTTCGAGGTAGGAAACCGATGCTAACTAAGTAAAAGTTTGGTATTTTAGCGCTTGAAGACGGTTTCAGAGAATTGAATTTTCTATCAAATTGTTTATAATGGAAGTTTATACCCAAAGCTCAAATTATTACTTTTCGTTACGCGCAATCCAGAAATAGTAACAATCCACAAATTTACTGGTGAATAGTTTAATGTGATATCACTACATAGGATTTGCCCAGGAGGTTGTATCGGGGAGGGAGTCGGCAAGAGCCATTCCGCCTCCACTCAATATGTATCCTAGTCGTAGCCTACCTTCATCCCAAAAACCAAAGTTATAAACACAAAGTCTAGCCATACCATCCTTATTCCAAAAAGTCTGTCCTTTTCGTGAAAATTTGGCATATGACATTAAACGGGAGCTAATGCAAGGGAGCTAGTTTTTAATCTTAAAAGACTAATTTTCTAACTTTAATCGTGTTTTAATTTGATTACTGATATTGAAGCTCATTCTGTGTAGCCGTCTCGTGGACGGAATACAGTCATAACACTGATTTTGAAGTTTTCATTATTAATAATAGAAACCTTATTATTATTAGTTTTATTTTTAACACGGGTGCAAAGAACTCGGGGTTTGAAAGAAAAACGAATCGAGCAACACGTGCTGAATCGCAGCCCGGCTAATCGAGGTCATCTAGTTACTTAAAAGAATTGGAGAAGCAGAAATTATCACCCCATAAATATATCATTCTCAGTTAATTTAATTCATACAGCAGGTTTTTTGCAGGCAAAATTTCTACTATGTTTGTCTAATTAATAAAAAAATAACTTATTAGTTAGAAAAGTCTGTAATCAAAAGTCTTTCATTAATTAAGTCATGCAACACGAATTTTACAAGATTTGTTTATGTATAGTACGATATTATGTAGGGCCAATAGTCATTAACCCACTCTTATTATCCAAAACAGATATAATTAAATCTTCTCATATATGCTTTTAATTAGAGACAATCATAAATATTCAGATTAAATTAATCTTACCAATGCTTTACTGTGAATGACTTTTAGTAACAATAAACCGCTAACGATGCAAAACTGGCCTAGTTAAAACAGAAGGGATATAATTCCGAATAACTAGACATAAAATATCTAAATTAGATTCTAGAGGTCAACAAATGTTCGACTGGTCATAGAAAATTAATCCGTTTTTTGTTTTTCAAATACAAACTATTAGCGAATAACAAATACAATTAAAATGTGTCTTATAAGCTCATGTATCTGACGTCTCTGACATCATCGTTATGTAAGGAAACGGACTTTCAACCTTTATTATTATTATTATTATTATATTATTATTTTTATTATTATATCACACGACCAGTCTGATTTTAGTTTACTATTGTGCAGTATTTCTAGTCACGTTTTTCATATATACATGTATGTTGAAAAACTTCCAAATACAACCTTAACTGTATCTTATTCTCCATAAATGTAGCATATTATTTAGAATTGTCCTCAAACAACCGATTCTGCACTGCGTTTAGATCTAGATTTTATTTGCAGAAATTCGATAGTCTTTTCCGAACCACTTAATAACTACTGTAAATATGTTCTCGGTGAGTGACATCCTGGACAGATTAGTGTGACAGTGAACAGAAATAGTTATTATTTTATTTATTTATAAATTTTTATAGGGCCTATTTAATTTAATTTATTTAATTTATTTATTTATCCATTTATTCATTTTATTAATTAAATAATGTTTTAGTTGTTATAGTTATTTATTTTATAATTTTTTATTTTACTATTTTGAAAACATAGTTAATTTTGATATTACAGGATACTGTCACCGTGTTGTGTCCGGGTTGCTTGAAGAGTAGACTAACCGTGTAAATATGCACGTGTCGCAGAAGGCGACAAAAGATAGATCCAAGCCAACGTCAGAAAGGCAATTCGGTTGGTGAGCGCCTAGGCTCCAGAAATTCCTACAAAATCTTAAGCGAGTGGATCAGTCTATTCGTATCCCGACTCTGCTTAAACTGAGATTTAAGGGAAGCTGATGATGATCATTGCAGGCATAGAATAAAGAAAAACAATTTAAAAAATGTTAACCTTATTTTAAAGATCTTTGATTACAGGATACATTGAGATATTAAAAGTCGTGGCAGTTGACGGAAATGATTATAACCTTTAGGCAGACAAAATACAATTAGCGACTCATGTCTGCTCAAAAGATCACTTCAGTCAAAGTCTCCTTGTTTATAACTTCCTCGATTACGGTGTTCTGGATAAATGTCAAATTTCAGGGTCTTGGACTTTAGTCTCCTATCATTGTCCCAGTGCAGTAACCGAGATGATAAATAATGGTCCATCCGTAAACTTCACTTGTTTTAAAAAATGGACCAAACAAGAACTGAGTAATGCAAAGGGAAATAAACCATATTTTTCAAACTTCAGAAGCCATATTTTTAAATTTATTTAAGCTACATTAAGGTGCGATATACTACATAATTTGTGAAGGGATTAACTCGAAAATCGCTTAAATACTCTTTATATGGCGCGAGAGAATGGGAATATGCATGTAAATATGTATCTACATAAAACATGCAGTTTTACTGAACTGGATTTATAGATAAATGGATTTATTTATAAATGGCGGATTTATAGGCTTAATTGTACCCTTTTCTACTAAGCCTACATTTAGATATTTTTCTTATCACAAGAATGTGGTCAAAACTATTCTTGCCAAAAACCAACTATATTAGATATTTCTCAACAACTGAAGTAGTTGATTGATTTGGTCTTTAGATATTGTATTCTTAACAGGACACAGAATCTTTTGTTTAAAAATAAGTAATAAATACATGTTTATACCGTCCAGTGTATAATTTTTTGGATTTTTAAAGTTCAGACGCCTAACGTGTGTCCTAACACTTTAGATAAATATTAATGATACAACTCAAATTATATTGATCAATATTAAATACTAGAACTAAAAATTGTACCCTTGATTATTGGCAAATATCAAGTAAAATATGTTAAACTTATTTATCGAAAATGAAGTCATTTATGATCGTATAATTAAAAGTACGCTATTATTAATTTTTAATTCAAGTATTAATTCTGTAAATCTGAAGCACTTATGTTAGATTATCAATCAAAAACGCTTATGTAAACTAGAACATTAAATAATAATAATAATAATGATGATGATGATGATGATAATAATAATAATAATAATGCTAATAATGTTGATTAAAAATATTGATAATAAGATAACAGCTGGTACATATAGTGTTAACGTCAGTTTCCTCACTCGAAGGCGATGTCAGTGACGGGTGAGCCCAGTATTTGAAACCCGCACATAGCCTACTGATCCTCTGTCGAATATCTTACTGACATCGCCACTTGCTTCAGCCACATCTCCACTGGCTCCAGCCATAATAGTAATAAAATAGAATAGAATATACATGTATGTTAATGTATTTTTATGATAAATTCATAAACAACAAACCTTTTTAAATTAACGTAATGTCAGTTTTGTTTTATAATTTAAAAAAATTTGTGATACATATTTGGATATCATATATTCTTACTTGAGTAAATTCGAAGTTTTAAATTGTAAGCCAAAGTTGATATTCTTAAAAGTGATGTTAATTAAACTGATATTTTTATATTATAAGTTCAAAATAAAATGAGACGTTTGATGAAATTTTCAAATTTGTAGTAATATTGTGTGAATAAATAAATTTGTAACCTCATACATTAATTGGTGTATAAAATGCATTTGATGCTTCAAATAATAATCTTGCACACAACGCTGAGTAAATTGAAATTGACAATATCAAATATCTTCTCTTCATTTTATGTTTCGATCAATTTTGCCTCTATTTATCCCCTTCATTATTTAGCATTCTAGCATTCTATCTTTTATCTTTTACTCTGTAGTCACTCGGTTCAACTTTTTATCGACTGATGTGGTCTTTGAACCTAGATCACTCGTTTCTTAGACGAGCACTCAACCCGCTCAGTCATGTTCTATACAAAATGGGTAATGATCTTGGTTGAATCCATATTTATGTTCATTTAATCCATATTGATGTTCATGATTGAATCTAATTTATATCACCTTACAACAATTGAAAAACTGTAGTGTTTTCTGATTACTTAAATGGAGAAGTTTAATCTCTATCTTTAACTCTTGTGATCATAAACAAGATAATTAAATAGCAATATTTCTTTAGTTTACTGCAACAATCTTTCTTATTTGAATACATAAATCAAATCAACAGTTTTTAGTAAAGGAAGTATGGCTCTGCCCTTGAGAAGCACAATAGCGATAAATCTCTGACTCTTAGAATGCTCATAATAGAAGTTGAGGAAGACCTTTCACAGGAACAATCCCTTTACAAATATTGATTGTGCATTAGGGACCCAGCGGAGAGATGCAATTATATCTTATGAGTCTACAGTCCGCCATATCTGAAGCATATACGATACACATTAACCGAGTTGTGTCCGGGCCACTGAAGAATAGACCAACCGTAAACAGAACATGTCTTAAGGTGTGAGCAAGAAACAGATTCGATAGGCAAAGGATTCTAAGCCTTAGGCTAAATTAAGGTGTGGGTAAGGTATACCCCTTTGTGAATAGAATTACTCGATAAAGTGTTTCTGGAGCGTGAAAGCAGAATGTGAGCAGTAATGTATGCCTTAGTTCTGCTATTTAACAGAATACTGGAGAGAGATATACATTATTAACCAAGGGAATTAGGGATGATCTTATTGTTATTTATGAATTTTATTATAATTATTGTAATTATTATTATTATTAATTACTATTATTATTATTATTTACAATTATTAATATTATTAATTATTATTAATAATTATATTAATAATTATTGATTATTATTATTACTATTTATTATTGCATGTTTTTACAGTGACTTTTCATTTTGAAATAAGTTGCTACTAAAGTTCTCTCAACAGTTTCATCATTATATTGAATTTTGATAGCTTAAATTTCTTTAGTTTAGATTAAAATCAGAAAATGGTAAATGTTCATTCTTATAGGATTGTAGATTTAACGAAACCCTCGAGTGAGGAAATGTAAATGCAGTGACGATTAATAATAAATAAGATTAATAAGAAATAATAAATATATTTTAAAATTTATAATAAATTTATGCATAATAAATAAGATTGCACATTTAGTTGCATTTGCGATTGATAAAACTTTGGGACTTTTTCTCTGTACCTCTTGCCTAATATGATGCATACACTGTAGAGTTGTTATACAATTACTATATAATACCATTGCTGAGCTTACGGGTACTGATAGTAGTTTTGGTCAAATTCTCCTAAAGGGTGCATTAAGACACATTCAACAGGCAAAACGTTTTAGCTCTCATCGGCGTGATGTTTATATGTGTTGTTAAAATACTGCTACAGCAGCGAATGCTACAGTATTTGCTGCTGATTCAGCTGTAGTGCTTCGGATGCTCGCATATTTCCACAATAACATATTTATCTGAAACTCCGTACCGATTCATATTTCTAATACATTTTCATGAATCAAAACACTACCTTTGTTCTTTTCGTAGCCATCGTTTGACAGTTATATCTGATTCCTATTTGATGTGCACAATATGGCTGCAGGGTTGCGGAAGATTCTGGAATACATTTAAATGAATAAACAAAATCAAAGATAATAAAAAATATGGTCAGAGATCCTTGTATAAAATAAGCTGATGCATGAAATAAGAAATAAAATAGTTTGAATTTTTTATAGTACTACAAAAATCAAGCGTAAGCATATTCTCGTAACATCAAGATCTGAAGCAAATAGTCCTACTTGCTACAGCTAGTAGTTGATATAAAATTTCTAAAAATATCAAGCAGCCTTACACGGCATGGATAATGTCAATCTTATACAACAATATTTAAAGCAAATTTAGAAAATAAGCTATTAGTGTTGACAATGAGGTCACTAAATGAAAAGTTATTTAGAATAAGCATAAACGAAAATGATATCATGATAATATATCAGCAGTTTTAATAACAGTTTAAGCCCAAATAAGAATAAAAATAAGAAAAGTAAAAATAAAATAAATATAAACATATAAATAAATAAACTAAATAAATAATATCTTAAATAATATATTAATATATAAATAATAAAATAAATAAATAATATAGATATATAAGATAAATAAAAAGTAAAAAATAAGTATGACAAAATAAAAGTTTCATTTAATTTCATAAAATGTTTAAAAAATTTAATTTCAGTAAATTAATTAAATTAATGATTTAATTTAATCAAATGCTAGTAGCGTGAGAACTTTTTGTGAAAAGATTAACCTGTTGATCAATGGAATCTTATGGAATGTGATGGTAGACTGTGAATATGAATATGTAACTTGGATCTACCACTTGGTGGAGCACTAGTTAAAGAACTCAATTTTATAATGCAAATAAAAAAAAATAAGTTCTCAGTCCATATAGAATATTGAGATTCTCAGCACAGGAATGGATGGCTATAGCCGGATTCAGCATATTATTCTACATGATCAGGAGAATGTAGACTCATAGAAGAAACTTCTGCCAAAATGTATATTTCTACTGGCGTTATTTTTACAACGAAGCTGAGCGCGTTTGCTTTAAAAACAATAACAAAATTGATTAACCTGCATAAAACATGAACGCTCGTCGATTGACTAAACACACGTCTTCAAGTGAGCGGGAATTTGGTTTACTAGTTTACGCCAGCTGTTAAAAGTTTAGCAGATGGATTCAGGTTCTATATTCCGTGGAATCGGGTATTGAGCAATACAATATCGGACCTTAATAGATAGCCTATGATATACCTGTATTCAATTCCAGTAATGATTAGTAAATTTAAGTGGTTAATTCCTCTTTCAAGAAACTGAAGATTTCGAGTTTGTAGTGTCACTGTAAAGTCATTTGCATTTTAACGCAATACGTAGTTTGTGGATGGAAGGAGTATACTCTTTTGTATATTAATACTGTTGCACTGCAAGCTAGTTTATGCAATGATATATATATATATATATATATATATATATATATATATATATACAGTATATATATATACATGTATATACTGTATATATATATATATATATATATATATATATATATATATATATATATATATATAGCATCAGCGTTCCTATGTTATTGCTATTAATGGTTTATGTGATTAGCAATAATTTATTACAATTATTGACATTTCTGGTATCACTTAATCAATTGTGTCACAATTGATTAAGTTATTTTGTAGACTCTGACATGGATTTGAATCCAGAATTCTCCCATCACACGATTCAGAAATGAACCCAGGCGTCGACTCTATGACCATTAGTGTATGACTATTAAGTTTATGACTATTAAGTTTATGACTATTATGTGTATGACTATTAAGTGTATGACTATTAAGTGTACGACAATTAAGTCTATGACTATGACTATTAAGTGTATGACTATTAAGTTTATGTCTTTAAGTCTATGACTATTAAGTGTATGACTATTAAGTGTATGACTATTAAGTTTATGACTATTAAGTGTATGACAATTAAGTGTATGACTATTAAGTTTATGTCTTTTAAGTCTATGACTATTAAGTGTATGACTATTAAGTGTATGACTATTAAGTGTATGACTATTAAGTGTATGACTATTAAGTATATGACTATACATAGTCTACACGCACGTCATTACTCGATATGTAGCGTGCAACACGCATCGCCATAGCAATGAAGCAAGGAGTATAATTAATGTAATAACATTGGAATAATCATTTTATTTTACGTTAATTACTAATTATTTATTAATGTAATTGCATTCACGAACTCATTCGTATCCAAATTCCTTTGCAATTTTATTATTATTTTCTAAGCAGACAGGTTCTATATTTATAATTTTTACACTAATTATTTTTACCTCCACATTAAGTTTTGCACAGCCGAAATTTTTCCAATATTGGAGCATGACTCTTTTAATACATCAATGAAACTCAATACAAATAGTAGTAACAATTTATTTATTTATTTAATTATCATATCAATAATTAAAACAAATTTCAAGCAGAGCACATAAAACTGATGAATATATTGTTTAGATAAGATTGAGCGAACTGAAGGTACAGGCTATATAAATCAAATAGAAATCATAAGGTAGCCTAATTAAAGTTTTCTAAACTGGCTGGAGCCAGTGGTGATATCGGTAAGATATTCGATCGCGGATCAGTATGTGCGGGGTTCAAATCCTGGGCTCGCCTGTCACTGACATCGCTTTCGAGTGATGAAACTGACGTTGCCACTAGCCTTTGCCTTTTTACTTTAGCTTTATAAAATGTAAGTATTATAGAAATTTATTTGTTACAATTGTCTCTCTTGCTAAATCTACTTTTGTTTAGGCAGATGGGAGACAATAGCGGTCCGCTTTGCAGATTTGCAGCCTTTTATGTGTTTTCATATGCACTATTAATGGCCTTGTAACCGCTAACTGGACGTACAGCATGTTATATTTTTAGTGCATTGCAGTATTAGGGCACATCTCAGAGTCTTCGAACTTTTTTGTCCTTTTTCACTTCATATGAATTGCGGTGTTGTGTGAACCGTTTCTAGCTGTATTGTGTGAAATTACTGAATGATTTAAATAAATAAATAAATAACTAAATATGTTGAAGTGACGCATACCACACCCGATCTGGTGTCGTTCTTGCAGATGTGGCCACATTTTTTTATGTCTTTGCTTGATCATGCCACCGCCACAGCTCAATGGGATGATCTTTGATTGGATGATATTTGATGGGATGCTCTTTGATGGAATGATCTTTGATGGGATGATCTTTGATGGGACGATCTTTGATGGGATGATCTTTGATGGGATGATCTTTGATGGGATGATCTTTGATGGGATGATCGTTAATGGGATATCTTTGATGGGACGATCTTTGTGGATCCGTTGTGAATAAGAGATGTCATTATTCGCTGCATAGCGTGCAACAAGCATTGTCATAGCAATGAAACGACGAGTATAATTGTCGTAATAATATTGGAATTATTGGAATAAATATTTTATTTAATTAAAACGCTAGCTACAACATACATTGTCTAATATATTCCACAGTGCATGCCAATCTACAAATTCCAAATCGTACGTGTAGATCTAAAGTAGTAAGGATTTCAGATCATGTTCATTTGCGGCCGAAGATATAAAAAATTTCAGGCACATGAAATGCGTCAGCTTCGTATGACTTCCATAGAAAGGGATGTTAATTCAGTTGGATAGCCTTGAAAGACGAAGAAAAAATGAAAGCGAAGAAACCATTTCAACATTTTATGACGGCCTATCACACTCGCTAAAAGCTTTATGAAATAAGATGAGATTATTTCACTTGCGACTGCGCTCTCTGCAAAACCTTATTGAGATATCTATTATTATCATGAAATGAAAGAACGTTAACTAAAAGTGTATGTGAAAAATGTTCTGTAGTGCAATAAATAAATGCATATTGTGAATTAAAAGAAGTATCCTACAGCAGTAGATCTAATTTCCTCGAGTTAAAACCAGATTTAATTATCTGATTTATACAAATTGGCCAAATACAGTAGTCTAGAAATATAGGTCTTTCTTTTGTGTTCGGACTAAAAGCTCAAAAATCATGTAGGCCTACGGAGCGTATCATAAGCGGCAAGACTGAGCAAGCATTGTGGAAGGCAATTGGAGACCACCTCAGAAGCCATAGTTTTCCAGCAATAAGCAAAATTATGGTGTGAATAAAGAATGCATTTGCTGAAAGCTAAAGAATGTATTTTTTGCTGAATGTATTAACTCATTTAACGATGGAATATTAATTGTGAAACGTGAAAGCTGACAAAATCGAAATATGTACATTAGGCTGGTCACTTGGCAGTAAAATAGAGACAGACACAAAGAGGGATAGAGAGAGAGAAGGAGGTATAGTCTAGTTTAACTAGGTAATCCTGTTTGATTTAGCTTTTCGTGTCGAGAAATCTGCAATATAGCCAGTCACTTCCAGTGAAATGTCAAAATATTTAGCCAGTTTGCCAGTGTATATGACCTGAGTCGTGCTTCGAGTTGTAGACATACGATTATGAACAAATGGACCCGACGAGAAAAGCTACGCAGATATTGTACATGTGTGTCTTTGTCTAATTCTGTCAAGTAGATATTCCGTTATCATTGACTTTCTTGTGCTTGAAAGAAGGCTGACCTAAAGTAAATTGCTTTAGTTTTGAAAATAACTTCGTCGATATTAATATTAAACATTTGCTAAAGTTTATCGACACAACGGTTTCTAGTTAGTTAGTTACAATAAACTGGGTCTTTGTGGTATGGAATCTTATGTGAACTTTAAGAGAATTATTAATAATATTATTTAGAATTCAGTTTTATATTTATATAGATAGGTAAGACGGACGGACGGACGGACAGACAGAGAGACAGACAGAGAGACAGACAGACAGACAGAGAGATAGACAGACAGACAGACATATAGATAGAGAGATAGACAGACAGACATATAGATAGATAGATAGATAGATAGATAGATAGATAGATAGATTGATAGATAGATTGATAGACAGATAGATAGATAGGAAGCACAGTGTCGAGGGCAGTGAAAAGAAGGCTAGGGAGCAGTGTTCAGGGCTGTGGAAGTTGCGCTTGATATAAGAGCGCCCATTAATTACTGACATAAGAATAACAGGTGGGATTGTAAAATGTCTGACAGATATGTAATGCAATGCATTGCTGAAAGTATAATACCACATACAGTTTTACCACATACAGTCCAGCTTGAATTCGTACATTTGACCTCTTCCTTACAGGTTAAGTGTTCAACCAGCTAGGTTATCCTAAAGAAGGCAATGTCCACCACTATAATTCACTATAAACGCATTAATGCTATACAAATCAGTTTTCCTGATATTTTGATGCCTCTCAGATCTTAAACTATTATCTCGAATCCCACAGAATGTCGTATAACTAAATACCGCAAATCCTAAAGCTGCCCTAAAATGCTGCGTTTTAAGAACAGATGTTATATTATCCGGAGAGACCATTTCAAGGATACTACTTTCCGCATTTTAAATATATTGACTGATGAATTGCAAGTTGTTTCCTTTCTTCAAAACCAACTCCTCTTTTAGTTTGTTTTTAAATATAGAACTGCGCTCATATAAATCCATAAATTAGAATTATAGTAATTAAGTTGTTAAATGTAATTCAGTACTTGTAGTCTCATATTCATGTTCTCAGTGTTTTGTCCGGGTCCCTGAGGAATAGATCAACCGTTTACTGTTCGCGTAGCAGGAGATGAGTATGTAAGAACTGAGTAAAGCAAGGAGTAACCACTTGCGAATATTTTCCACAAGCTGTAGGATACATTAAGGGGTGGATAACGCCTAGTCTTTTGCGAATGGATGGTTAATTAATTTATGGAGTACCCTTTATGGAATATGAATGCAGAATGTGAATAGAATATGTGCCTTGAACTTACCACTTTTGCTGAACGCTATAGAGAGAGAGAGAGAGGAGAGAGAGAGAGAGAGCAAGAAAAAGACTCATTTCAAATAGTCAACCGAGGATTTTACTGATTACAAAAACGCAACAGTGAATTAAGTAACAGTTACTGAGCTGAGACTAAAATGTAATTAAAAAGTCTTTCTAAAAGTGAGGCTTTTACAAAGTAGTGCTTCATTCTGTAAAATTAATTATTAGATTTAATTAATCAAGAAGAATAAGCAATATAGAAACTGAGAAATAACACAAACTTTACTTTCATTCCATGTTTATCCAATTACTAATTGATCATTCTTAAATGTTATACTTTGTAAATTACTCTATCGGATCAATGAAATTTAAGAGGAATAAATATGTGGGCACGTTTAACTTCTTTCAATTTAGTAAGAATGGTAAATATTTAATTATTCAGAATTAATAGGAAAACATCGTTTATATAGACTACAGTTTTTATATATTATATGTATACTTTATCATATATAATGTACATGTACATTATGCACGTGAATATATGACATTATAATTATTAATATAATATTAATATTATTTTGTATTAATACTATTTTACTAGGTAAAATAAGTGTTATTACATATGAGCTGTATACTTAAGCGTGTCGCGTATTGCCATTTTCTTGCTTTCTACATCAGACTTCGTCTTTAGAAAATGTGGACACTAAAAGTCTAAATCTTCAACTGATTGAATTTTCACTAAAGTCTTTTTGGATTTATTTATCAGTATTAGCCGACTCAATTCAAAATTTTATCATTTTAACGAAGATTCAATTGAATAAATAATTAGTTAGTCCATGGCTTTTACTCCTGATATGCATTATGTCTTCCATGTTTTATACCTCATAATAATATTATTATAAGCACAATTAAAAGATTACACTTAATTAGCTTACATGTAGGGTCCTATACTCTAACTCCATCTGTACCTCAAATTTTGACATGCACTGATTTTAAATCCTAAATCGAGCACATTCACAGAAATGGCAGCCATTGTTTTCGCTGCCTATTTTGAAAGGTGTTTCTAGACTTACTAAATGTCAGCAAATAAGGTTTTAGTCTATTGTATTGATCGCAGGCAACGATCTGTCCAGCTATATCAGCACCTTGTTGGTTTTAGGAATGGAAGCCGTGACGTTTCGACTAATCAAGACGGATAACAGGTGACTCTGGTCTCGTGTAGTGATAGATTGGCTTAGCAGAAGAAAATAATAATAGATCTCAACGACCATAGAGGTCAGTGCAGCCTCTTAACTGATTATTTTGGCTAAAAGCAGCTGACAGCGATTCGTAGGGCAAATAGGGACGTTGTACATGTTGAGATCTATATATAGGAACACATAGAAAGGTTCGGAGAAAAAAGTTATAGTTGAATTTTAAAACTTTCTCTCTCTCTCTCTCTCTAGCATACTGCCCACTAGCAGGTCCGTGGTATATAACTCCTCCATCCTTCTCTACCTTCCGTTTTTCTCTTTATGTCCACATTTGAGTAGATCGTTAAATCATCTAACATGTCTAATCTCGGTCTGTCTCTGTTATATTATTTTAATTATGTTATATTATGTTATCTGTCTATTTTCCTTTCAGTCTGCTTTTCTATGACCACATTTAGTAACTATCCCACATTATAATGTGTCCTATCCAGCTTTTCTTCCTATTTCTTTACCTAAAAAGTTCTTAAGTTCTAAAAACTTTGTATAGTTTTGTGTTACTATGGTCTACACATGTTGAATCTGTATTTGTAATCTGTAATTGTCAATGAATTAAACATTGAGTCTCTCTCTCTCTCTCTCTAAAAAGTTCAACTTTGCTTAGATTTGAGCCCATGGAGTTTAAATCAGTAACTACATAATAAATCTATGCGGAATTCAATTATTTAATAGTCTCTGCAACGGACACCTACTTAATCTACCACTGACACCTATATGATCACATACAGCAGTTAGTATAGGAACAAGAGAAAATCACCGAAGCCCACGATGGAATCATGTGTATTTTTCCTCTTCAATTACATGTAGATTATGGAGAATTTAATTCTGAAGCGTCGAATTTGGTAAACACATGACTAACTGCACTATTATTTTCTTATAATTTAATTTTTGTTTTTTTTCGTACACAATTAGTCCACACGCTTTTACAACGTTCAACATTTAACTTTTAAGGAAAATAATTGCTCACTTTAAATCATTTTTTTCGGATAGACATAGAAAAGTCTGTATTATTTACAATTTAGGAAAAGCGATATGGCGATTGTTTGCTAAAGATAAAATATCTGAGATTAGGAGAAGTTTCGATTGTATTGTTTTTCTTTTCTACGTCTTCTCCACAGTCAAAGCAACTATTTAGTTTCAAGTTTTCTTCAATTGAATTTCTTCTTTAATTTCGTATTTTTATGCTGAAAAGATTTTTTAGAATTCACTCTTGAGCTGAAAAACAAGAATCTGGATGTTTTAGAAAAACAGAAAGAAGATCGAGTTAACTAATTTTCTAGTTTGGAAAGATTGCTTCAACTTTGGGCAAAACCTCGCAACTTTTCATAACTATCAACAACTAATACTAACAACGGCAATAGAATTTGGTTGAAGTGAAATATAGTTAATTCCGTACACAGTAGCAAATGCTATGAAAAATGTTAAATACCTCTTTATATGGGTCAACTTTTCGTTCGTTTTTAGACTAGCTATTGAATAATTAACCCAGGAGATTTATTTTGCTTTTAGACAATATTAGTACTTCTAGGTCAAACGCTGCATACTCACTTGCTATTTTATTATAATACTTAAGAAACGTATATCTCACCATCTTCCCTTAAATCCCAGTTTAACCAGGGTCGGGATACGAATAGACTTTCAATCTATTCGTTAAGTTTTTGAAGCAATCTCTGGAGCCTAGGCGCTCACCAACCGAATGCCCTTTCTGACGTTGGTTTGGATCTAGTTTTTATGTCGCCTTCTGCGACACGTGCATATTTACACGGTTGGTCTATTCATCAAGCAATCCGGACACAATACGGTGAAATACTTAAGAAACCTATAACTAGCAAAATATACATGTATAATTCTAATAAATTATGATGATTTTCGCCAATTATAACCTGTATATAATCTACATACATGTCTACGACCCCTTCCCCTGCCCTCTTGTTTCAGTATCACTTCTCTATACACTGTACAAATATGCTTTTGATATTGGACACCTTCACTTAAATGGCTTATTATTTCTTTGCCTCGGGTTCTCACTGTTCGATATTGTCTTGGACTACGGCATCACCCTAATGGTGTTCAGTTGTTGTTGCTGTTGCTGTTAGCGTAAAGTACATGCGACTGATATCGACTGTGACGTCAGTATGAAAGTGCAACGCTCTCAGCTAAAACCGAGGACTTGAAACTCGATACTGCGGTTCAGTTAATTCATAGTAACAGGATTGGCCTACTTTATTTTACATGCACGCATTCTGCGCTATTTGCTTTTCCTCTGGAGTCGAGATTTAGAGTATCGACTTAAAATAGAAAATCTACAATCGGCTGTTAGACCCAAAGCGTAAATTAGGCTTTACTCCTTCATTGTATTGTAACATATATCCTTTTTACTTGTTTTTTAATGTAGGGGCCCTGAGTTCGGTACCTAGTCACTGTTGCCAGTGAAAATATGGAGCAATAACGTACGCGAGAGGTGGCTCAGGAAAAGAGCAGTTTTATTTTTCAAGCTGGCTCTTTAGGTTTTTTATGCTTCTAGGAATAGTAGTTAGATGAATGTACAGGTTTATATGATAGTGGTATAAACTGAGCCACCTCTATGGAACTAGCGACTCTGATGGTCTATGTTTTTCTCTTTTGAATTTTATTAGGTTAAAAATCATCTGTAATCTTCAACTGAACAACTTCCTGATCTTGAAATGGTATGATCATAAGAGGTGTTATTTATAGTTCCCTGGGTAAAATGATACAACGTCATTACAATTTAAAACCTCCAGTGATTTAAATGCAGTGAATTAATAATAAATGTACTTCCGTTAAGGATGTATGACTTCCGGCTGTACACTAATTTATACTTTTACTGATTGCATGATAATTTCAGAAAAAGTTGAAATAGTATTTCTTAATTTGTCCAGTCATTTGACTTGTTGAATTTAATTAGTTTTAAAACACCAAATATGACATTCAAGTTAGATTCTAATATAATAAAACATGTTTATTAGAGAAGCTGAACAGTTCACTGACGTTCTACTTGAATATGAGAGAGGTCATATATATTTACTAATCAAGAACAAAATAAGTTGCAGAAAAATTTGGAATCAGATGAAAATGAGTAATTATGTTAATAGTTGATCCAGAAACTTTTAAAAGTACGAAAGTTAATCATATTAAAATAAAATAAAAATTAAAACAATTTAATAGATATAATTTATTAATTTACTATGCAAGAAACATCATATCATCATTAAATAGAGAGAACTATGTTTATTAAAAAAAACACTCAAATATGCAATAACACAAACTAGGACGTCAAAGAGGTTTTAAAAACCTATCTAGTTGACGACCCATCATGCAAACAAAAATAATGTAAATAAATAAATAAACAGAGTTGTGAGCTTGAACTATACACGTACAACACTTTCAAAGGTTAATTAATCAGACCAAAGAGGATGTATTCGACGCCTTACTGTTATTAAGTTGTAACTAAACGCAAAGCTGCACATTATGGTGAAATAACATTAATAACAATCGCGAAATTTGTAAATGAACAATAAATAAAATCCAATTGCAAATAACTAATTCGATACTAATTACAATTCTAAAAATAATCGAAATTGGAATTCAGTCTAGCCTAAATCTGTCAATAGGTATTTAATTAAATATTACATTCAAACCTATTAAATTCAAACAGTAGGCAACGCATTTATAAATAAAATATAATATCTATTACCTTTTGTTCTGCTCTTTCAAATGTTAGATCCAAGGTATACATTTATATTCATATAATGCTACTAGGTTCCACCTTCTGGTAATTCTAAAGACCAACACTTTAACTCATATTAAAGACAGTGCATTTACGTAAGATTAATTTTATGCATAGGAAATCAGAAAGAAAAGTCACAGCCGTTTTTAGACTATCCCAGGAGACCAATTTGCATCTTTTCGCTTTTATGTTGATCAACTTTCTCCTATTAGAAATTATAAGAAGAAACTAACTGAAATTTCAAATAAGTAGGCCTATTTTAAGAGAAATTTATTGAAACATCTGGTTAAAAAAGAAAATTGCATCAGACACTCTATTAGTTAAATTAAGGAAACTATTTAGCAGAGATGACAGCTTTTGACCAGGTTCAATGGTTGACCAATGGAGTGCCCATACTGAGTAATAATTGGACTTCAAAGATTGCAGGACGCATCCGTTAAATAATATTATTTATTAAAAATATCTAAGTAAACATGACACAAATTCTACTAAAGATAAAAGCAGAAAACCATTACTGGCTGAAATTGAAATTCGAAATATTCATATATCTTACGATTAGTCAATTAAAACGACAGAGTTTTATTACCTGCAATTTTTGAGCTTACATGACGATGTAATATATACAAATGTAGACAATTACAAATGTAGATGATCAGTACTATAGGTAATTATTATTATGTAGATATGCTCATACCGTCAAAGATATAATCTATCTATACTGGCCATCATTGATTAGAGGACCGGCATCATTTAAGATCTTACTTCTCTTCAGCACTTTTGCAGATCAGTTTGGATTAATTAATCTGCAGTGATGTTTGCGGGTGGTAGCGTTCCTGTCATCATCATTGGAATAGGAAACGGCCGTAAAACTGTAGGCCTAATATTATTATTATAATACATGCTAGCTACTCTTAAATATAATCTTAATTCCTTTTCTCTTAGTCGCTAGACGATTTGCAAATATACAGTATTTATGAAGTACTATCTCACGTAATGTACACAAATCTAATGAAATTGTTACAGAATGTGGCATAGAATTCCCGAAAAATACACAGACATTATCCAGTTCTTTGCAAGTGTCATATTTTATTTCGCTACTCACGCAATAACATGAGCCTATAGTCCGCAATAACATTATCGGATGATGAACAGGCCGTTAAATCATCGATATTAGTCTCCGTGGGTGTTCGTAATCGTCGCTTCTGCGTTTCAGGGTTAATCAGGCCTTTTCCTACTGAACCTGACGTCATCTTGACGTCATAGACTACTGAACCTCTGTTGAAGGCTTAGACGTCATGTAGACGTCATGTAGACGTCATAGACTACTGAACCTCGTTGAAGGCTGACGTCATGTAGACGTCATAGACTACGGAACCTCGTTGAAGGCTAGACGTCATGTAGACGTCATGTAGACGTCATGTAGACGTCATGTAGATGTCATGTAGACGTCATGTAGACGTCATGTAGACGTCATAGACTACTGAACCTCGTTGAAGGCTGACGTCATGTAGACGTCATAGACTACTGAACCTCTGTTGAAGGCTAGACGTTATGTAGACGTCATAGCTTAATGACGTCTACAATATAGGTGATGTAGACGTCAGGGTTAAACAGGCCTTTCCCTACTGAACCTCTGCTATCGTTGAAGCCTATGAACCTCTTCTTCATGGGCTACTGAACATCTGTTGAAGGCTAGACATCATGTCGGGCCCTGCTGAAGCTCTCGCTATCGACGAGCTGAAGCATTACCTCGCTCGGAGCGCCGTCTCTCTGAGAGTTGTACCCGGGTGCGGTGACCGTGCGGGAGGTATGAGCTGTCAGCGGAGAAGAGCTTCTCTTGAGGTGAACAACGACGAGGAACGCATCACGGAAGTTGTCGTTCAGCCACCCGTACAGAATGGGGTTGACGCAGGAAGATGACATGGCGAACAATCGCAGCATCAGATCGATAAATCGAAGATAACTACCGGGCACCAGTTTAGATTTAAATTCCAGTATCACGGAGAAGACTTGATAAGGAATCCAGCAGATGGCAAAAATGAGCACAACGGCGACGAGCATCATGTTGGTTTTAGATTTCTTGCGATTCTTCGAGGCAGATTTGATTGATTTTCTAGTCGATCTAACCTTCCAGAAGATCATGATGTAGAGGGCGGCAATGACGGTTAAAGGAATGAAAAACTGCATCGCCAGTGTTACCACTGTGTAGATTTCTCTCATCGAATCCGCAGGCCACATCTCTCTACAGTATCGCATTCTGCGTCCACTAACAGGATGCGTGAAGTCCATGTAGTCGGCAAAAACGGAAAGAGGAAGCGAAAGGACAATGGACACCATGGCAATGACTCCGACGACGATCAGAGCAATCCCGACTGTCATCCGACGTCGATCCGGAGTAACGATGAGGAAGAACCGATCCACGGCTATCATCGTCATGCTGAGGATGCTGACGTAGACGATGACGCCGAATGTAGCGAGGAAAACATGACACAGAGCCTTTCCGTAGACCCAATCGTCCGCCAACTGATAGTAGAGATTTAGAGGAAGGTCGAAAATGCAAACTAATATATCGGCTATGGCCAGATTAGCGATGAAAATGTTGGTAGCAGTTTGCATTCGTTTCGTTGTGCTAATAGTAAGAACTACCAGAAGGTTTCCTAAAGCCCCGATGGTTATCACTATAACGTATATAGCTACCACGAAGGCAGCGACATTCGGTTTCTTCAGCACGTTGAATTCTGCATCGTCAATACTTTCCAGGATATCCAAACCGGAACAGAGTCGAAGTTTGTCTATATAGCGAACTAATCCTTTAGAATTATTTTCCAATCCCGTATTTCGCTCAAGCGAGCTCGCTAGTTCGCTTATATTGCAGTAGATGGGAAAAGCCAAATGCGGACTTACCCCTTCAGATAATAACTTTCCATCGTTGAGCTCCATACTCCTGATATTTTATTAGAACTTAGTACAGCAGCGATTTCTACCTAAAAAATAATAAAAGCTCGACATTAACACGATACTGAAGAAAATTTATTTTCTTGCATATTATGTTACAGACTTATTAAGCTTAACACTTTGTTTTCATGATATGATCCACCATAAGCCTCTATTAAAGCAACATAGCATCTGCCAAAGTACAATATTATGTAATAAACGAGTACTATATCGACGCTGGTTTAATCACAGGATGTAGAAACAACTCCTCTTCAGTAGGGAGTGTAAAATTATAAAATAAAAATTTAATAAAAGATATTTTAATCATCGCCATCTTCCATTGAATCCAAGTTTAACTAGAGTCGGGACACAAATAGACTCTCAAATCCTTTCTGCCCTACACCATACCACCAGCCAATCCCCTATTTGAGACTTTTCCATTAGTTTATATTTTTGTTGCAATTTCTGAAGCCTAGGCGCTCACCAACCGAATGCCCTTCCTGACGTTTGTATGGATCTTAGTGCTTTAGTCGCCTTCTACGACACGTGCAGTCACTGGTTGGTCAATTCTTCAAAAAACCCGGACACAACATGGGGAAATAAAACGTATTTTAATAAAAGATAATTAAACACCGTCGCCATAATTTAGGTCGGATTCATTATTTTCGAATCGTAGCAGTAAGGTAGCACAGGTGATCAAATCTCTGTGGCACTAGAAGCTGGTTTACTATTTTCAGCACGAACTTGTTGGTCGTCAGCGTAGGCGGCCGGATGATCGGCGCTCAGATGGAAATATAAAAGTCACATAATTTATCGTTAACGGGGATAGAGAATGTCTCGGGAAGCTATTCCCGTACCCAATGTTAGAATTCTAATGCGATTGTGGGACAGGCGAGACAGACTCCTCGACTTTAAATTTCTTTGTCGTTCAAAACTGGAATATGATCAGACTAAGACTGTGTTCTCACAATCCTTCATATCACCTTTGATGTATTGGTAACTTTGTCAAATTGATACCACGCAAGCCCGTCAAGCTGGAGTCAACGGGAACGATTCTCATCCGGATCATATTGTATAGCTGTCGTACAGAAACAGATGTTAGGCTTAGCTCTATTATTCGTATCTATTTCTATGATGTTTACAAAAATTTCCCAAACGACCCCCTTTTGAAATTATAGAATTTAAAGCTTGTTGCACAGTATGGCGTGTTGAGCGTAAATTCATCTACAACAGTCACACGTGTTAATCAATATATTATACTATTATGGTATCTTTTCTTTAAAAGTCATCTACTTATACTGCAATAAGCACCTAAGACCTACAATTGTACCATACTATTATACCACACTATTGGGGAGGGGATATGGCGTAATGGTTAGAGTGTTCGTCTCGGATACAAGTGGTCTGGGTTCAAAGCCCAGTTCAGTCAAATAATGATGGATATCCCCTTTGGTTCATGGAAGGTTAATCTTGCTGCCTATTGGCGCTCGCTATCAATAGCGAAGATAGGATTAACCATGGAAAGGATTAATAGTAACCTACCAGGAATACATAAAGCGGTCTCGAAGACCGGATACCGGCCATGACACCCCTATAGAAATTGTAGGAGGTTATTATTATTATTATTATTACTATTATTACTATTATTACTATTAGTATACCGACAATTGGTTCATATCTAAAATGTTTAATCAATTAGACATTTTCAATCATAACAGGGGAAAATAAACTAGGACAAAAGAATTAAATTAGTATAGGCTTTAGTCGCTAACAACTTGACATAGAATTTCAGAAGTATTAAAAGATATTTCAAAATAATTAGTCAGTTTGCTCTGCAATTAGTCTGCCTATGCTCAGAATTAGTATTATTATTATTTTTAAATGCCCTGGGCTATCAAAGGCCTTGGGCTACAAGATAAGATAAAAGAAAGACTTTATTTAACGAAAAGAAAGATGAAAGGAAATATTTAAAATAATTACTCTAAGCTCTACGCTTTAATATTATTATTATTATTATTATTTTTGTATTGCCCTGGGCTGTATAGGGCCCTAGGCTAAAAATAAGATAAAAGACTATATTTAATTAAAAGAAAGATGAAAAAGAAATATTTAAAATAATTCCTCTACGCTCTGGGAGGCCGCATTCGTCAATGTGCCACGAACACAGACAGCATTAAAACGCTGGAGTGCAATAGATAGGCGCTGCCATTGAAAGGCTTTTTCTCTTTGGTCGCCTGTGATGGCACTCGTTCTCCTGCCTAATTCGTCTGTGAAGTCAGACGCGGCAGAGTTGATGGGGCCCAATTATTATTATTGTTACTATTATTATTATTATTATTATTATCATTATTATCATTACAATTAGTATACCTCTGCAATGGGATCCAGTGCCTAGTGTAAAATGCAGGCCCGTATTTTAGTAGTTTGTTATATTATCATATACTCGCCAAAATTATGCCGAACAAAATATATAAGTTGTTGCGAACTTTTGCTAATAGTTGAAAGCATGAGAGCTTACGGCACCGATTCGTAACACGCCTTAACCCAAGGGCTCCAGTTCGACGAATCCCAGCGAACCCCCCCCCCACACATACACTTAAACACTGCCTATAACGACGTAGCATGAAATTTTATTTAGTCAGGATTAGAAAAAATATTTAAAAACAATTAAAAACAGCTAAAGCTAATGATAATGTCAGTTTCCTCACTCGAAAGCGATGTCAGTGACGGATATTAGCCCAGGATTTCAACCTCGCACATACTGAGCCGCGGTCGAATATCTTACCGACATCGCCACTGGCTCCATCCAGCTCTTTAACAACAACTAAGTAATAAACTTTCTGCGAAATTAAGCAGATAAATAAAGCTGTTATTTCTCTGTCAATACTCTGGATTTATGTCAACTACTCTGAATAAGTTAAGTTACAGCGCATACTCAAATTATAATTATTAGGCCAAAAGGCAATTTTCTAAATTCCAATAGGATCTTTTGTCAAGCTGTATTTCCCGAAAATTAAAAGCTATGGCTTTGGATCTACATTGCTTTGCGGAGATAATAATACAAATATATTATAAATACAAAAAGATACAGATTAAAATATGTGTAATACAATTGAAATTTCACATAATTAAACATAGTAAATGATAATTTATTATTCTATAACTATATTTCGTACAATTAAAACTTCATGGTTTTGGATCCTGTTGAAATGTATATAAGTGATTTTCGCCTAATAATTTGGGTAGGCAATGTATAATAATTATTCGTTGAAACTTCTTTAAAAGGTTTAGTTGAAAAGAGACTTAATTTGTTAAAAGCTACTCGTATTTCAAAGCAACAAATTGCTACTTTTAGTAGTAGATAAACAAAACACCTATTTCACATGTGAACAGCTATAAACATCATTATCAGTCTATGCTCGCAAAACAGAATTTCTGTAGTAAATAGTAACCGTCAGGTAATTAGAAGCAGTTTTAAAGAAGCAAACTAAAAAAACACTGAGTCGTGTAGTGTTATAGCTACTTGCCTTACAACAAAAGTGTAAAAAAAACTAAGAACAGCGTTATTAAGCATCACAAAAACATATTATTCCTATTTCATTATTCACATTTCAAAGTTTCCTATTCCTAATTAATTTCTATTAGTGTATTTAATTATTTAGTAATTATAATTAGTTAATTTGTAACTAGTTAATAACCAAAGAATTAATTATTACTTTTAATTTGTTAATTAAATTAATATAATTATTGAAAACACGTTTTTAATCAAATATCAAGCTTCCATTTAATTTTTTAAAATAAAGCCAAAAAAGTGTGACCAGACAATTAAGATTAGGTTTAAAATCAAGCCGTTATTAACACTAGAAACCCTAACGTGGGTCAATTTACCCAAACGCTACTTTCGGACAGCACTACAACTACACCGTTGTTCCTACAACCATCAAACTTGGTGACTTTTATTTATTTTAGACATATTACACGACCAATATAAAATTATCATTGAATTATCACCCATTTCCTCACACGAACCGCGTATACCTAGAAAGCCTAAATGGGGTCAATTGACCCAATGCTGCTAATCAATATGATTTTCTTCAAACTACTGAACTAATAAGGACCAGTTTCGATTTACATGACAGGTCATGGACCTCAATCCAAAGTGATGTTTTTTACTTATTGTCAATATTTTTCATACAAAAATATTAAATATTCAGTGTTTTGACTCCCAATCATCATTGACCCCTAGGAATACACGCATATAGTTCTCCACGAACCACAATGTTCACTTGGAGCCTTGACTGTCCCAAATATTGCAGATGTTCACAGAGACTATAGACCATAGACCGAGTATTGACCAAGGAATACCTAGAGTTCGGTTTCTGTTACATCCCAGGTAGCATCTGTCAAATGAGCGTATTCAATGGTACATCGTTTGATATGGCGTATAATACCCTAGTCCACAATTCTACGAAAGACTTCCAGAGGAGTTGATGTGACTCGCGAGTAGGCTACGCCGTGACACTAGGCTTTGATTTCAATATATTCTGCATCTGACGTCTACCGCAAATTGCTTGATCTGTAATAATGATCCAAGGCATACCGTCCTTGCTGTGCTCAAATGTGGTGTTATCACTGCAGTCCCCTTGAACAACCCTCGCATCACCAAGATTGCCTGAGTTACTACCGGAAGCTTCGTGAGTTTCAACAGCATTATCATAATCATCATCATCGCCACTAGTACTAGTATCATTACCGCTGTTTCCAACCTCTGAATCTTCATCACTGAAATCAGAATCTTGTTCAACATCAGAGTTCTATTTATCACTAGTTGCATCTGAACCATCCGATTCACTACCACTTTCATCCTCCAAGACGTTCTGAATTTTGCTAGAGCCTGCTGCTCCGTCAACCTCCTGGGGCGTTGTGATGAAGTGCTGTGTTGCTCAATAGGGCACGACTTACTACTGGAAGGAACAATCGGCGTAAAGTTATCCATTTTATAATGTCTATTTTAGACAGAATAGCTGTTAAAATCTTGAGAAGATATTTCAATTAGAGTTCCAAAGTTCTAATCATAACCCTAATATTATCCAAAATTCTAAAATGTATGGTTGGAGTTAGGCTTAGCGTTAAGATTCAGGGTTAAGAAATATTACAAAGTCACGATTATTGACTAAGTTTAGTGCTGCGGTAAATTGAATGAGGACGAGAAGAATTCCTCTTTCCACTGGTGTATCTTGAAATTTTCCCAAGTGGATAATACTTCTCCCCACTGGCTTTTTGTTCAATTTTCATCTTATTAAGGCTAGTATTTTGGTTAGGGTTAGACTTTTAGAAGTCTAATAGAAGTTATAGTAACTTTTGTAATTATGCAATTTTAAAGCCTTTGTTTCTTTTCTAAGAAAAGTTTTGATTATTTATTTTAGAATTTTATAGTAGCTAAGAACAGTAACAAGAGTAGATAACACTAAGCATCTCCTACTTTAAGAATGTTCAATAATGCTTATAAAAATGGCTGAGTAAAATAACCGATAATTCAAACGAAATGCACGCTGGGTCAATTGACCCATTTTAGGGTTTCTAGGTATAACGAAATCTCCGGGCTTCTAGTATTAAATAATGCACAGCGTAAGCCACAAAATACAAATGTCATGTTTCATAGCTGACGTCTAAGAAATCCCACAAAGAAGTGGAAGAGGTTTAAATGAACCGATATTGCCTTTAAGCTTATAACGTGACTCTACGCAGTAATAAATCAATTTAAAAAATAGAATATGCCATTTTAGACGAATTATTTGTAGACTTATCGGCATTAATATACAGGAAATGCCCTATAACACTTAATACCTATAGTACTTCATAGCTATATTACTTAATACCTATAACGCTCAATACCTATAATACTTAAAACCTATAACACTTAATACCTATATTACTTAATACCCATTATACTTAAAACCTATAACACTTAATACCTATATTACTTAATACCTATAATACTTAAAACCTATAACACTTAATACCTATAATACTTAATACCTGTAATACTTAATATCTATAATACATAATACCTATTATACTTAACACCTACATGTATAATACTTAAAACCTATAACACTTAATACCTATAATACTTAATACCTATAATACCTAATACATATTATACTTAACACCTATAATACTTAAAACCTATAACACTTAATGCCTATAATACTTAATATCTCATAAATAATAGGCCGACTTATCTGTAACAGCCTGTGTTGTGTCCAGACTATGAAAGCTTCAGAACAGGTGATTGAGAAAAAACTGAGGAATGCAATGGGAAACAACCTCATAAAGCAAATTTTCTCAAGATTATTCTAAGGATGGGTAAGCCCTAGCCTGTGTGAAGCGCAGTGCTCGATGTTGTCATATTGTTAAATGTTGTCATGGATGACGGTAGCACTATAATTGTTCGTATTGTTGTTGCTGTTGCTATAGGATGGCAGCAACTGTTGGTCAACGGAGTGTTCTTACAGAGGGCGAAAACTGATTAAGTAGGAATATGCACATTGGGCTTGTCACATTGCAGAACATTAAAGATATCATTAGTAGCTGCTATTTTATTAAATTCTGCTAATAAAATTGAAATGATCATCAATCATTCTGTTTATACTCAGTTACAAACAACTCATGATAACGCTAATCGCGTTTACGCGCACGCTATTCTGTTACTAAGGCTTCTATCCGTAGGTTATATTTTCTAATTACTTCCAAATAAAGACCATTCGAGAAGAAATATATTACAACTCATCGCCTTTCTATCATACCAATGAGCAGAATTAATTTATATGGTTTCTCGTCCTGCTATGACAGAATCATGAATGGCCTTTCACAGGCCCGCATCCGAGTCGGATATAGTTCACTGAGTCTGCGGCAGTGTTCATGTCTTCATCACATTTTTCTTGCCATTGATCAATTAGCGTCTGAAATCCTCCTCTATTTGCTGCCAGCTTTTATTAGAGTTTTCAATATTAATGACATCGATGGACGCCTGCAAGAAAAACGCCGGCATATGAGAAAGGGAAATGGTAGTCTTCGCAAACTGATATGCCGATTCAAAAGCTTAAGGAATAGACTATTCTGGACTACATAAACAGGTTGTTTCTGGCTGTCGTCCCTGACATCATTCTTGTATGAGGAAACGGACGTTAAACCTTTTATATTATTAGTACCAAGCAAAAGCAGGAAAATTTGAAAAGTTACTGTGGCCAAACCACTCGAGATAGGGAATGTCTTCAGAAGAGCATGGGTAGGCCTATGCAACAATATGGGCCTATAAAAAGGACAACATAAATTTAAAGTTTATAAGTTAGTCTTATCCGATTAATTGGAACCAAATCAAATCCAAATTGGTTTGCGTTTGCCTATACCATGTCCAAAAATAAAATTAAACTACAAAACTTAAATTATAAAACAATAATCATATTATTTATGAATGAATCTAACAAAGGAGATACTTTCCAATTGAGTATATTCGTATCTATTAAACCTTGTCATTTAAGTTAATATAGCCATGTTATAAAAATACGGCAAAGAAAACAAATTCAATCTGCAAAATTCACATTATTAAGTCACAGTAATACGTAAAGCTGCTTTTGAAGCATTTCACTACACAAATTCTAGACGATTAGTGCTTAAATGTTACGGGCAAATTAGCAAGTAATGCGTATGAGAAATTTTCCATTTTAGCTTGCGGCGATAATTTTTGGATCATTATAAGGCACTTTTTTTTCATTAACTACGTCGACTGACTAAAGATAAAGAAGCCAACGATAAACAAGGTTGACGATAATATAAGACGAGCTAGCCTTTACAGCATCTAGGCATTTCGTTTATTTTCCCTAAACTCTCTGAATTTTACTACTTTCAATTCAGTCTCTTAAATCTGCACAAGTTATTGTCTAAACGTCTCTATGTAGGTTAAGTCTACTGAATAAATATTTAATTCGACAAGTCTGTTTGAACAGGAAAATGTTCTCATACTACTAAACAGTTCTCTCTCTTACAGGTGCTCGCTTGCAGAATATTTGTTTCACTTTCTATGACGTAGGTTCTAATGTAGATGAATTATTGTTATTTCTATAAAATCTCTTTTTATTTCCCTATGATGGCCTGACGTCAGCTTAATTCTATCATTCAGTCACCTCTATTTGCTCGTACAATCAACCGAGCAGCCTACGCATTTGACGAGATTGACAGAAGCTACAGCTTAAAATGGAGACAATTCAAATTCTTAATTTGACTATAAATATTTACATAAGTCGTTTTAATTGTTTAAAAAATTCAACGATCAGATTAACTGAGTTAGCAATGCGAAAAAAATCAAAGCACGTTTAATATTATTTTGCTTTCGTTACGGATTAAACCCTCCCTCAACAAGGGAATGACATTAAATTAGCCAATAGCGAGAGCTCATCTCGAAAATTACATAATGCCACTGAAATATTATCGATTTTCAAGAAATGTCATCCATCAATCAATTGATCAGCCTGATCTTCTTGATGTTCCAAACTGCCACTGGAAGATTGGAAAATGTTAAGCCTACGGATTAGTTCCTGAAGCTGCAGAATTATCCAGACAGCTGGAGCGTCTTCCTCAGATTTAGAAGCAGCATGAGACCTGAAGAACATGGCTCCAACATTGACGTTCAAAGAAATTTTCTTATGCAAAAATTACTCTCAAATTTATATTTTCACCTAGTCGGACATAAACAGTATAAATTAGTACTAATTTTTAAAAATCAAATCCATTGCTTCAAATTAAATTATTAGCGATAATGTACGGTATGTTGTTCTAATCCAATGCTCCTAATTAAAGTGATCTCGGATTCGAATGCTTTGTTTTGTAGGAATGCATGACAGCAAATTAAACTCCGCGACTAAGATTTGATTCAGAAACCCAAGGTTTAAAGATGAAAAATAATTGAATCCAGTAAATTGAAACCAAAGGACTTATCTTAAATTCGACACAAAATTAATATACGCTAGATTTATTCTCAATTAACAACTCATATTTCACTACAAAAAGTTAAATCACTGGCTGAGTGAACAAAATTAGGATCCAAGATGTTAGAGAATATCAAATTTGTTGAGGAAATGAAGGCTATTCGTCGATGACAAAAATACTAATAAAGAACCGGGACTTGCCATTTGGCTCAACACTAGCAAGAAGAGTATAGAATAAATATGACGAATCATCGTCGATCTGCTTGAGATCTTAGAGGCATGAGGCATTTTGAACACTCTATTTTGATGCAATTTGATTCAATTACAATATTTTGGGGACGTCCCTGATATCATCCCTGGATGAGGAAACGGACGTTAAACCTTTATTATTATTATTACTATTATTATTATTATTATCATCAGAATAATCATCATCATCATTACAACACGAAATGGAGATTGACTCTAAAATATGAAGTGGAGATAGCAAAAGTACACGATGCATGCACTTCATAGCTTCAAATTTATTTATTAAGCATATTAATTCAAAGTAAATTTAGAGAAAAAAGCCTGCAGATAAAGCAGCTGAAATCAAATAAAAGATTGAATTAATTATGGTATCACGATAAATAACGGTAAATAAAAATATACAGTCAAAACGAAAAAATGTTTTAGTGGTGCAGTAATGCTCTAAGAATGCTTATAAACATGAATGTATTCAAATATTAAGGTAATTAAAGCATCTGTGGCTACATTGTATGCATGTATTAAACACTAAAGACACAGAAAATGTCCTTATCAGTCCATGGAAAGAGATTGCTGTTTGATCTCGATATGAAATAGAACGATGACTTTAATTTTCTAATGGATAATTGCTAATAGCTCATTTTAAGATTATATGTTGCTCAGTAGATGAACTCGGCTTGTTTGCTTCACTCTATCTCTTAGGCTGTGTTCTGTCCGATATTGTGTCCGGGATAGTTAATAATAGACCAACCGTTAACCGCACGTGTCGTAAGAGGCGACAAAGCAAAACTATCGAAGGCAAATAGAAACAACCTCAAAAGTCATATTTTTACCAAGTTGTTTTATAAGGTTTTGCCTTTTGTGAATGGCTTAACTTGCTAATCTACATGAAGATCTATGTGGAATGCCCTACAGTATATTTGGAGTGTGAAAGCAGATTCTGAGCATTAAGATGTACCTTGATTCTGCCACAATAATTCTAATATAAAATGAATAACTTAAGATCAACTAAATGAAGACTAATTCCACATCTTTATATTTTTTTTGCAATTTCTTGTATAAGTATAATTTGTTGTACTTAGCTTAACTGAGTGCTCTAAATCCCGCCCCATCATGTTCTCAAAAAAGTGATTCTACCGCTAACATACTGATTCGTTGTAAAGCAAAACCATAACTCGATCTATTGTAGTATTTCTTGTGAGATGGTTTGCCATTCCCTTCCTGCGCACTAATATCTAGACTGAGTATCGACTGAGATCAAATACTCCAGTCTGTAATGCAATTTCATCATGCCCTCGCCAAGAATTAGCTGTCAAATTCAATAGTTAAATCCTAATAACATTTTTCTGCTGAACTCGATTTACCTCGGCAATTCTTGGCAAGTAATTCTTAACTACGGATTTTACGGATCTTCGAGGTTGCTTTAAGATGAGACCCTTGCTTACAGTTCTCTTGCTAATTGCAGCCTAAGTCTTCATTCATAAGTACCTGCCAATTATCTGGCATCAGCCCTGAAGTATTCGCACTTATAAAAAATATCTGTCTCAGTGTTCTTCTTGAACTGATGCCATTATGACATTTGATTGTCTAAATAGCGTAGAGGTAACATCATGAAGTTTCAAATGACTGATCCTAAGGTGAATTGAACCCTCATGGTTTAAAATCCCTGCCGCGCTGATCTGAGAGTAAAATCTCGGGCATTCACTGGACTGGTTACACGGAAAATAATCTAAATAGCCTAACGGTTTAAACATGTGGTATTATAAAAAGTAATAGATATCAACGTAGTTGATCACTTCACTAAAATGCGTGTTTACGTTTTACTTTACTCGGTCTATACATTTCATTATCCGTTTTCTCTAATCGCCTCCTTCAAGTCGATATAGTCTCTCTCTTTTAGTGTACTGCCTGCTAGCAGGTCTATGGCATACAGCGCTTGAACTCTTCTCCGTCATCCGTGAAGAGTAGAAGAGCTAAATGCCATGGGTATGCCACTAGGCAGTGCACTAAGAGAGACAGACAGAGAGAGAGAGAGAGAGAGATTATGTCGACATAGTATTTCATAATTATTTAAATTGTATAAATATTTCGATATAAATTTAAATGTAATTTTATTTAGCTTATTATTATTAGTTAACTCTTTCTATAACGTAGTCTCGAAAACCGAGTTCGGCCATGACATTGCTCTATAAGTTTTCATTGTTAATAATAATAATAATAACATTTATTTGTATGCGCATTTTTTAGTGCTGTGTTTCATTCGATAACTTATCGCATTTAATCTTCATTTCCTTTCATGACAAATCATTCACATTCCTCAGAAAATGTAAAGGCTTTCAATTTTAAGTATTTTCTTTAAATTAAGCATCAATAAATAAATAACTATAAAAGATCTTAATTGCAGTTTATCATTACAATCGTTTGTTATACAGACACTCATTTCCTGAAATATTTAAAAAAGAAAAAGCCTCAGACTACATATTTTTTAATCAAAAGCAGCTTTTTACTGAAATAATGTATGTATTTATCTCTCATAAAATCATTAGCCCACTTTCCTCGTATTTTCTAGCAATCAGTATTTCCTCTCTACCGATAAAGATAACGATAACGACAATGAAATCTACAATGATAACGATAAAGATAACGATAGTGATAACGAAAATGAAAACTATAACGATAACGGTAAAGATAACAATGAACATATTGCATACTTCATGTACGTCATGATACATTCGTTATCGTCAACTTCTCTAAATTATTTTTCGTCCGCGCATCCCGTTCCGTCCAAGCAAGCATCAATTATTTCCTGAAACCTTTCTAGTAGTCCGCTGTCCGTCTTGATTACATGTGGAACTTACTGTACTTTATCTATTCTATCATCATTGTGGGGGTAGAATACTGCGTGCAGGTTGGGGTATAGAGTAAGATACTGCGGAGTGGGAATCTTTAACTTTTTTAAAAAGATCCGAAGTTAGAAACACTGAGTAAAGTTTTCCACAACCATCCATTTCATTTCTACATCCATCTTTAACACAAACATATATTGTATGTAGCTGTGATACCCTAAATTTGTTTTGTTAAAGGTGTTTAAATTTTTCGTTCTATCATTCATAAACATAGACCGAGGTCGAGTATATGAGAGTTTACCCTACTGTGGTATATTATAGCCCACACCCTCCTTTCATTCAAACTGCCATCGGTGAATCCGCTTCCAATCTGTAGTCGAAGACTATCGTGTCCAACTCCCATCCGAATGACATCCGATCCAGAAAATTTGCTGCATTTATTTCCGCTTCAAGACTAATTTTGTGGCGAGTTCGTGTTTATCATTTAGGTTTCAGTCGCTGTAGTTTGATAAAAATATTGATCAATCTTATCTATTTTTAGTTGTATAGAAAGATACTAAATAATGTTTTTCTCTTACTAGTGAAATGCCTAATGGAAGGACCAGAGTCAGTACTTCGTATTTCTGTACTTTTTATTTTCACGCCTTTATTTCACATCTAAATACGATTGCGCCATATATATGCCTACATGTATACAACATTTTATGAGATCCCTGAGATTACCTTACGAAGAGAAACCGCGAACGTTAACTTCTTATTCGTACATTCTTTTATATTTTTTATATTATAGTTCTTATATATATATACATGTATATATATATATACATATATATATAAAATACGTATGTAGCTAGTGATTTATAAATTGATAAGAATTACTAAAATGGCAAAATACTTTTGCGACGCGACAAATGTAATATTGCAAAGCACTAATTTGCAAAAATAAGCTATCTAGATGTAAATGTATTTCTCTATTATAAATAGAGAAATACATTTATTCGGTAGAAGTTCTGATAAGATTGGTTTAATAATGCAAGCTCAATGATAAAAAAAACATAGACTTCGATCGCTTTCATTTTAAAAAACGTTAAATGCTTCCTAACTTATATTTTCTGCTTTAGTTTTATCTATAAAAGCTGGTAAAGCTAAGGTCAACGTCAGTTTCCTCACTCGAAAGCGATGTCAGTGACGGGCGAGCCCAGGATTTGAACGCCGCACAATGCATACTGATTCGCGGTCGATTATCTTACCGACTTCACCACTGGCTCCAGCCAACACTACATGCTGATTATTTTTCTTTCCAAGTTTAATCAATATAAACTATTCGCACTTATCCATTTTCTAGAAGATCTATGGATCAATCTCTTTAGATTTATTTTGAAAGGGCTCGAAATAACAAAAGCACGGATTAGTGAATGAATGCACGAATTGCAAACCGTGAAATAAAGAATAGGCAGGGTACTCAAGGTTGTGCGGGATTTCAAGTGGAAATATCATGCAGTATTTATAAATGGTTGCTTTGCAAAGAACGGGATTGTTTACTCAAATCCTTGATAAACATTTAGATAATGTGAAACCTGTCAGAATGTTGACGCTTGACTATTGCGATTTTCATAATCAGTCAATGAACTGCTGGATCAGCCGAACGAAGAGTTAAATTGAGCTCTAAACGATTGTAATATCTGAAAAATGCTGTTTTCTAATCTCATTCAGCTCCTGTGATAACAAAGCGCGTAGATTGATCGTACTCTACGCTTTTCCTGATTCATTGAATGATATAAAAGTACTCTAATTTTATTGAAATATATTAATTGGGTCAACTATACACAGAGGTGCAACAAAGCGATAAAATAATATTTTGTTAATTTAAAGGGTTGAGGTGAAAATTCTTAGAAGTATAAAACTATTAACAAAAATATATTTACATAATTCGAGTTATTCTAGAAAGGTTTTCAGAATGAAATTTTAATTTAGCGTTTTGCTTTTTAAATATTTAAAAAATATGAATACTAGAAGCTCAATAACATTCAACACAAAAATGAATTCTACGGTGCTATTTTCATTTGTTCATATTAAAAAAATCGTTAAGTAGTTTAATCCATTTACCAGTCCGATATAGTTGGGATTACACCATTTAAGCAGATTTGATCAGCTTAACACTCAGGACTCTAGGACTATTAAGCAGTTGATTTTTATTGCCAAAGATAATAATGATGATTTTCCAATATAAGACAAAGGTTAAAAAGGTTAAGGTATAGTTTAGGGATATATTATATTATATATATATATATATATATATATATATATATACATGTATATATATATATACATGTATATATATATATACATGTATATATATACAAATGTATATTTAGATACATGTATATACACATATGTATGCATATAATGTAATATTGTGTATTTTGCTTTGTTGAATTTATTTTAGTCTCCATATAATTAATGAGATCATAGCAACCGCTCTACGTCCAACAGTTGCATCGGCCATTGCATTACCTTTATCAAACTAAAATTAAACATTTCGTTTAAAGATTACTATTTAATTGTTCTCTCAGTGTCTCCTCAGCAACTGCATAGTTACTTACTACTGCAAAAAAGAAGGCTTACTTTATTCTGTACGTGAAACGTAGGAAGCTCTGACGTTATTTCACTATTATATTTCAAAACTTTTAAACACATATTTATAATGTTAAAGAACTAAGCAATTGCATTTATAAAGGTTATCCCTTTAGTGTAAATAAATAAATTAAAGTATCAACGGATCTTGGACATTCTCTCAAGCATATTTCCATACCCTCTTCAAGTATATTTTGCTAAATTTCCCAATCAATTAATCAGCCACGCCAATCTCGATAAAGGTTACACTAAAATACTAAGCAAATATACTAAGACTAACGCATTTGAATACAACGCCAAATAAATACTACTAAACTTTTAATCAAGACTGACGTTTTACCTGCTTTTTGTATTTTCTCTGAGAGATACTGCTAAGACGTATTCCTAAAGATTGAGATCTAGTTGGTACATTGTTCTATGTATTAATGACGTCTAGAGCGAGTGGAGCGACTATTACAAGCAGCACGCTGTGATTACACTGACTCGCTTACAGTAGCTCCAAGCTCACTCTCCCACTGAGCTTCTATCAATTACAGCCACATTCTATCTACGTTATTTTATGTTACTTATTCTCAGTTAAGAAGTTTTCCCCGCTTTGTGTTCGGGTTATTTGAGGAATTGACCAACCGGTGACTGCTTGTGTCATAGAAAGCGACTAAAGCACTAAGATCCATGCCATCTCAGTTATGGCATTCGGTTGGTGAGCGCCTAGGCTTCTGAAATTGCTACAAATATTTAAACGAATGGAAAAGTCTCAAATAGGGGATTGACTGATGATAAGATAAGAACCGAGAGGATTTGAGACAGTCTATTCGTACCCCGACCCTAGTTAAATTGGGATCCAAGGAAAGAAGAAGATGATGATGATTTTCAGTTAAGAGATATAGGAAAAAGAGCTGGATAGGATGCATTCCAAGGAGGAGTCTACTAAAAGAGATAATAGAAAGCAGAATGAACGGAAATAGAGGCAGAGGCAGGCAGAGATTAGGAATATTAGATAATTTAAAGATCCACTCATATGTGGAAATGAAGAGAAAAGCGGAACACAGAGAAGAGTGGAGGCGTAATATACCATGGATATGCCAGTAGGAAAAGCACTAGGAGAGAGAGAGAGAGATTCTCAAGTTTTGAGATCGTTTTTGCGATCACATTTTGTTGTTGTATTCCAAGTTTTACTGCTTCAATTTTACTTTTGCTATTTAATTAAGCGTGAGATTATATGGAGATTATATAGCCAAAGCGCAATGTTTACAGAGTATTCGTGCCAACAATTGTTTTTATAAGTTTTCGTTATTTTCATAGAACTTCATGATTATATATCAGTGATTCTTTATAAGCACATTGTAATAAACGTGAATTTAAGCTTATATTTGATCAATAATGGGTTTATTCAATGTTAAGATTTTGTCTCGATTCCAGGTATAACAATAAAGTATCATACTAATTATTATCTGTCCACTAATGCTACTATAATATTATAAAGCAGGGATATTAGCTAAAACAATATCCTGAAATAGCAGGGTAACTAAGAAGCAAGCTCTCCTCAATTCCGAATGTCCAATTACTGCAGAGATCATTCAAATTCTTGGTTAATCACAATTGTCAATTCCTGCTCCTTCTCTCTCTCTCTCTCTCTCGCCCTCTCTCTCTCTCTCTCAATGTCTCATTGCAATTGTTATGCTTATAGATTAATATCTCTATTGCTGTTATAGTGCAAAACAATTAACAAAACGCTAATTAGATACGACGAATCTAAAGTATTTTTTAATTAAGGAAAACTCTAGTCTTACACAAGTGTCTACTCTAGGAAGGTACTTGCCGTTTAGGTACTTAAGAATAAACAATTTCATGCAGATGCAATCAAATTCGTTAAGCTGACAGGAGTCTGGTTAATCAAGCACTATGCTCTAATATTTGACACTCTCTCTCTCTCTCTCTCCCTCTCTCTCTTAGTCTTCCTAGCCAACTTTCCGTCATAACGAAAATCCAAGTTTCCTATTCCTACTCCTGAATAGAAATAGGCAAAATGTTATATCCATTAAAATTAATCCATTAATGGGTAAATGAAATTGAAGTAAATAAATAAAATAAATAAATAAATAAAGATTAAATAAATGAGTTAGTTCCATTAGAATAAATTGCATAATTTAGATTATATATACATCTTTATTTTCACCAAAAATATGTGGTAACATAACTACAAAAAGTACATAATATAAAATACACAGTATAAAGTGACATCATGTTCAACGAAATTAGGCAGAGATTCAGCATAAATGAGCATTAACTCCTACAAATGTATTTAATTACTAGCAATGGATTGCACACATATAAAAACTTAAAGACATTGTGACTCATCTGCAGCACTGTAGACCCATAAATCTGCTTTTAGCTGCAGCAACCATTAAAGACCTGAATGTAGCTTAAGCTACCGGCATTAAAATGCTAAATAATAGTGTTCATGTCAAGGAAGCTAACCAATAGACAATCCTATCTTTATGGCACCCACAGTAGAATAATGCACACTGTAAGTGAGCATATTCTAAATAAAACTCACGACAACAAGCAACGCTACATGGTTAACATGAATCTACAAAAATCTACCAACATGTTGATCACATTGCGAAGGCTTTTCCTCTTTCAAAATATATTGTAACCTTTAGCTTTGACTCAATATAGCTTCTGAGGTGGTTAGCCATTGAATCTTCGGCTCCTGCTTAGCCTTCTAAACTCGGACTGCTCTAAATATAGCTCGATCATATTGCTTGTATACGACTTCATGAAATTTCATCCAAGTTAAAAGTCCTTGAACCCTTTTTGTTAGAGAGACACTTAGATTGAAGGCAGAAAGAAGTTCTGTCCGTATAAATCAACTTGGTCAGCTTCCTCTTCCTTTCTGTAGAAGTTCATAATCATGAGACTCCATTAGACTCAAGAATTCGGTTTATAAAACTGGAGTGACTGTTTGCGTCTTGTATGCAGCATGCTCTACTTTGAGCGCAATTAGAAGGGGATTAGACTACTTGTGTAGAAGATTTCAATCGCTGTTTTGACTTCAGACTTTCTACGTGACAGGTTTTTTAATGAGCATTGGAGACTGATTATGGCTTTGAATTGCTCGATGGTTTATTGGATGAAGTGAAGCTCTCTTTTGTTGCTATTGCTGTTTTACTTGTGAAGAGTACTTACACATATTTACAGTATGACAATATAGGAACTGCGAATTCGCGGAGCAAGGCTGAAAAATGCACTTCGCTGCTTGTTGTAGCAGTTTTACTGACTAGTTACAAACTTATTAGCAAATCCTCATTGGTTCATGTTTTATAAGCAAGCAATCGTCTGTTTATCTTCTTTATTTCCAGCTTCAAATATTTAATGAACAAGCTTGGCTATCCATGGATGCGCGCCAGCAGGTTAATATATCATCCGAGAAGGAACTTGATGAATACTGGACGTCTTAACCTTGAGAAGATGATTTCAATGCGTCCAATCAACCGATCATGTGTTACCATACATAAATACGCTTTATGCCGAGGCAGCTACAAAATGTGTAAAAACAAAGGTCAACGAATTCTATCTACTAATTGCACCTGGATATGACTTGAATATTACTTGAGTATAGTGACAGCAAAATGAAACTTTAGTAAACAGCCAGTGTTATTTGAGTTCACAAATTAATTTCGGATTTTTATTACAATTCTATTCAAGGATCATAATTTCTATTACTATTCTAATTTCAGTTCTAAAATAGCTTATAATTTCTATTACTATTCTAATTTCAGTTCTTTAATAATTTCCAATTTCTATTACTATTCTATTATGGAAAATAATCTTTAAATAAAAATACTTTTATATAATAAAAATAATCAGCAAAATGAATCTTTAGTAAACAAGTTAAAACAACTGGGTGAGTTTCTTCATTTAAAAGTAGCAACAACAACAACAATAATTATTATTAAAGTGTACTGTAGTGAATGACATCATCAAGAAGTATTAAATCAAAATAAGACAGAGGGAGGAGCAAACTGGGTATAAGTAAAAATACGAATAAACAATACAAAGCATGCGCAATTACGCTTATTTGAATAACAGTTATACTATTGGTCTCATCGAATTAGTAATAAACTAATAATTTAATTAAAGAGAATATACTAAAACGTTTAACAAATTATATCATATACAAGTAACTAAGTTTGGCAGAGACTTTTTCAAATATTTATCACAGGTGCGATATAATATTTATGTCGTTTATGATTTGATGATAGAATGTAGAAAAACATTTTAATTGCACTGGAATTCCCGCACTAACCTGGAAAATTGTTAAACAATTCAACATAATAACGATTTACAAATTTTAGCAGTACCAAGCGTAACCTTTTTGCTTGGCAATGAGATAGCGGAAGGTTTGAATTATACACAATAATTTACTAAAAGAGGAGCTCTACCAGTAAGTGGATAGAATCATCTTTTAATCATAACCTATATTCCTATACAACTACATACGCATACAGCAGTGAAAATTATTTGTTAATACACACACAAACACACACACATTCACACACACAAACTCACTCAATATACGGTATACACATACATATATCTAAATTTGCGTATATATATGCATACATTTATATACATATATGTATATATATGTATACATTTATATACATATATGTATATGTATGTATGCATATATATACATATATGTATATAAATGTATGCATACATATACATATATGTATATAAATGTATACATATATATACATATATGTATATAAATGTATGCATACATATACATATATGTATATAAATGTATGCATACATATACATATATGTATATAAATGTATACATATACATATACATATATGTATATAAATGTATACATATACATATACATATATGTATATAAATGTATACATATATATATACATATATGTATATAAATGTATACATATATATATACATATATGTATATAAATGTATACATATACATATACATATATGTATATAAATGTATACATATACATATACATATATGTATATAAATGTATACATATACATATACATATATGTATATAAATGTATACATATATATATACATATATGTATATAAATGTATACATATATATATACATATATGTATATAAATGTATACATATATATATACATATATGTATATAAATGTATACATATATATATACATATATGTATATAAATGTATACATATATATATACATATATGTATATAAATGTATATATATATACATATATGTATATAAATGTATACATATATATATACATATATGTATATAAATGTATACATATATATATACATATATGTATATAAATGTATACATATATATATACATATATGTATATAAATGTATACATATATATATACATATATGTATATAAATGTATACATATATATATACATATATGTATATAAATGTATACATATATATATACATATATGTATATAAATGTATACATATATATATACATATATGTATATAAATGTATACATATATATATACATATATGTATATAAATGTATACATATATATATATACATATATGTATATAAATGTATACATATATATATACATATATGTATATAAATGTATACATATATATATACATATATGTATATAAATGTATACATATATATATACATATATGTATATGCCTATATGAATGCAAATAATTAATAATAATGATAGTAATTAAAAATATTGACCTTAATTACTTTTCACAATCCTAAAAACAATTATTTGACTTTTATTACAATTTTTGTAGAATTGATTCCAGAAAATTCACTTGACCTATGATAGGTAGCAGTGTCTAAGTGAAGGCTGCCTTTTAAATAAATTTATTTCAGATAGATGTCTTCACGGTCTCTAGAAGCAGAAGCCTTGTGACGATCTTTGCCTTTATTATCACACAGGATGCGCAATGGCAGACAACTCACAGTCAATTTGGAAACCCTTTGTTGGACTGTCCATAAAAGGCTGTCAACAATTTCAGATTTTCAAGTTAAAATATTTCACAGCAATGTTTCAAATCCGAAAGTCCACAAGCAGCAATTTTAACAATTTAAATTTAAAAATTCATGTTTAACTAGTGGAATATAATGCTTTCCTTCATGTTCCAAATATATTAACATTGGTATTGTAAAATTTACACGATATGCGAATTAGCAATCAATCATGAAATTAAATTAAAACATTTTCAAAATATCAAAACGTGGGGAAGTTAATATATAGTATACATTAGAGATACATATTAATTTATTATCTGTAATTTGTTATGCTGTGTCTGTTGGAATTTATGTGCTGTAACTTTCTGCGGTTGTCAGATTAAAGGAAAATAAACGAATACATTATTACATATATAACATAAAAATACATTGAGGCTGGGATTTAGCGCACTTAGTTTAGCTGCACGTCAATTGAGCGAAATTAGACTATGTCGGGCTCGGTTAGTAAATGGTTGGGTGACCACTTTGGAACACTGAGGGTTGAGAGCATTGAATGAAAAAAATCCTCATGATGTTGGAAGGTTCTTCTTGAATCCTTGTCTGTTGCAATTGATGCACCGCCAAAAGGCAACGATTACTAAAAACCCTGGAGAGGAATGGAGGAAATAATCGAAACAACAAAAACTGCAACTAAAAGGAAACTCCGCAGCACATAAAGCTAATGCTAATGTTAACGTCAGTTCCCTCGTTCGAAAGCGATGTCAGTGACCAGCGAGCCCTGGATTTAAACCCCGCAAATACTGATCCGCGGTCGAATATCTTACCGACTGCGCCACTGGCTCCAGCTTTTGGTCGTATGTTTACACACATGACAACATGCTGTGGTCATGTGTGTAGTAATTGCCAAAGTCAATTTAAAATTGAAATAGGAACTAAGTACATTCATATGTATCATAATGTCTGAAAAGAGACACTAATATGAGAATGGATTGCATTTTGATAAGTCAGGCAGTAGACTAATAGTCAATTATTCTTAGAAAGATAAGAAGAAAATTTGGAAATCAAAGGTTTTGAGAGATATTTTGTAGTATCTAATTTCAAAAGTCAAGCCATTAGTAGAATATTGACGATATTAAGTTTCTGAGAAATAGTAACACCATAATTGAAGCGGTTTTTTGCAGTTCTGAGTAGATTGGTCCAAGTTATTTTATCGTTTTCATTTTAATTGCTCACCGAGAAAGACTTTAGATCATTATGGCATTAGGATACTCAGAGCCGACTAAAAGATGAAATAACGCACTTCATGATCTACGAAAATTCGAAAAGTGTCTTAAATGCAAGCACAATCTGAAAGTATAGTTTTAACGCAAATACTGTACACGTTTGAAGACTTAGCTTTTGAAGCTATGGCCTCAATAGCTTTTTGTATTCTGCATTGTTTTAAAGTCAATCCTAAAGTAAGATTTTATATACATGTATATAAAATATAGAGTATCTATGAAATGATGGGCAACTTCATATATTAAAGTTATAATATTATATATATATACATACATGTATGTATATAATATATATATATAATATATATATAATATATATATTATATATATATATATATTATATATAGCCCAAATACCAAATTTCACATACAAGCGGGTCATCAAAGAAGATAAATAAATCCTATCTAGTTGACAGCCCACAATCATAAGCAAACATTCACAGACAACAGCTCATAATAATACGCCAAATAATGCAGATTACAACACAGCAGATTCTCATAAAGTTGTTACTGGTAAATACGGTTAAATGATCAAAATAAGAGTAAGTGGTAAAAATAGTAAGAAAATCTAAAGGTGAAGTTAATTAGAAAGTTGTGTACAAAATGTACACAACTTTCTATATAGACCTCACAACTCCCTGCTCGGTTAAATCTATGAGGAGGAACTGTTGAGACACGAGAACACATTTTCCCGCACTGATGATTTCGTGGATTTTCTTAACTCTCTCCTTAAAATGCTACTACGAAACTCTCTTACTCTCTCACTTTCACTGTATCTCCTATTCTCTCTCTTTATCTCTTTCTTTCGCTCTTTTTCATCTCTCTCTCCCCCATGGTTAAGGTCAGATTGCGTAATATCTGATATATTCAATATATGAAATTCTGTTGTTAGTTTTAATTCATTTCCATTTTGGAATTTATATTTTGGAATTTTTATGTTGGAATAGTGTTATTTTTGAATTTGGGAATTTCTTTGGAATCTTTATTATTTATTTTATGCTTTTTTTGTTTTGTTTTGCTAGACTGCCAATGATATGCGGTCAAAGTTCCAGATTGCAGGTTAAAACATTTCAACGCGACATTTAACACTGAATCCGGATATGTACTACAAGAGTCACGGGCTCAATATTTTGTAGTAACCGGATTAAGATCACTGTTTACTCCGGCACGGAATATTTTAGAGTTAAAGTTGACGTTAAATTCTGCAATAGCCATTGATCTTGTGACTAACTACATGTAAAGCAATTAATAATGTAATAAACTTCAGCCATTGATCATGTGATTAACTACATGTATAGTCATTGTATGATGTATTATGTATATATGGCCTAGTATGGTATTAAATTACATATTAAGAAAATTCGTATTTGCTGTAACATACTTTTATTGGCATATAGAATATAGAGTTTGAACCTAATGCTTGGTAGAGCACTAGAGAGAGACAGAGAGAGAGAGAGAGAGAGAGATATGTGAAAAACATCACTCCAATGACAAACATTTGGAATGAAATAGCAGTTTATGCGAGTTATCTGTAGGCATCGATTAGCGTATGATTGATATTCGGAGCGGTGGGTGACGTTTATCTGGCATTGACAGGATGAAATTGTTGCTATTAAAATCTCATACATACTGTCATTCGTCATGAGCCAGGAGGGAGAGAGAGAGGGAGTGAGAGAGAGAGAGAGAGGGAGAGAGATAGAGAACAAGAGACAGAGAGATGGGCCTATATCTCTAGATGCGATTTTGATTAAGTTTTTAAAATCTTTGGTTTATTTTGAAGAAAAAAGTTTATACTTTATTTTAGTAATGCTTAATGTTCAATAGAGTACATCACGAAGGCGTCTATAAACTTTATAAAATTGCATTCAGAAAATAAAATAGTATGCAATAATGTAATTATCATAACTAGTATCAAAGACCAAAAACTGTCAAAAGTTTTCCTAAAATTATTTCTTTAAAATGCCATGACTGCGAAGGAGGAGTAAATGGACCATTAAGAGAAATTTTTTCTCGGATATTACCAATAGAACCGTGACTAGTAAAGTAGCTACTAGCTAGTGGAGAATAGGCTGTTAGGGAAGTATAGAGAAGTGACTAGTCTGAGTCTAGTCGTAACTAGTACACCAGCTTGTCGGGACAAGCATGTGATTTAAACAACTATTGACTTGCAAAAGAACTCTAGAAATAATATTTGCTTTCAGTTAATTATTAATTGCGAACCGGCTGTTAAAGTCAACGAGGTTATAGATTTAGGAATTTGTTTTCTGCACAATGGTCACTTCAGTCTTATTAAAGATACTTCATTCAGTAGAATTCCCACAAAAGGATTCACAAGGGGGCTGAACCGATGGACTTAGCTTGAATATAGATATAATATGGAGACAAGGCTTTTGAGAAAAGTATGTCATTTATTTTGTAGAAAATATTTTACACAAGAACTCTTTTATTCTAAAATCGCCAGTAATTGTTACTTTGCCTGACAAAACATTCTTCATATTTAGAAGGAGTAGTTTTAAAAGATTTGCATAAATCTATTTTAATAAGTCGTTTCACGTCTGCATGGAGAGATAGTATTTAAACTGCTGATCCCATTGAAAATAGTTTTACTTCGCTATCAATTTATTTCGAAAAATTATTAGCAGAGATTTGTTTCTGTAAACAATTGAGGCATTCGTTAGCACTAGTTCTCAGAATACTAGTATTTTATTTTCTTCTAAAAGTTATATAATCCTGTGCTATAATATGCTGTTGTTTCTCAAGAGATGATAGATTTGAAAATGATATGCAATTGCATGACATGGTATACACTTTTAAATAATTGCTGTTAAATATATTACCGCCATTATGGTAATTTCTGCAAGCCCTGGAGGTATTCTTATTTAAAACAAATTATAAAACGTAAAGCCTATCTTTTGAAAACAAGTCTAAGAGCAATTAAAACTGCTACCTTTTGTTTATGAAATACCCGTGCTACCGCCTTGACTATCTAACCGGTAAGAAATTTAAAGATTATAACTGTCTTAATGTAGACTCAATTAGGAATGTTAGATGATTTAAAGACCCACACAAACGTGAAAATGATGAGGAAAGCGTAAGACATAGAAGATGGGAGGCGTTATATGCTATGGACCTGCCAGTAGGCAGTGCACTAAGAGAGAAAGAGAGAGAGACTGTAGACTTTTCTGATATTCATGTTAGCACGGTTAACTTTACGATACAATAAAAGACTTATTATCAGATTATCAGCTTCAATTATTTTATTTTAAATTTTTTGTGCAGCTTCTGAAATCTCCAAAACCTACCTTACCTAAAACCCAGATCTGCTCTGAGTTACATAAGCACTTCCAATCTTACACGACAAGTGCATCTATTACCAGCGTCACTGACAAAACTACATTAATTCTGCTATCTTAGAAAGAATTTCTTTGAAGAATTAGCTTAATTATAGGCTAATTAGAATTAATTTAATAATTAACTTAGAAGAATTAGAAGAATAGCTTTCTTCGAAGAATTGTTTCTAGTTAGTGGCATAGTTGCCAGCATTTCTTTGCAATCAGGAATATTCAAGTTCGAAATTCACTCAAATTGCTTCTGACAGTGTCCCTTGTGGTTTAGTTTAGTTAGTTCTGTTTAGCAGGCGCTAAACTTAACATTTCTATTCATTTGCTATTAGAATATATTTCAAATCCGGAGCTAGGAATTGTCACAAGACCAGTACGACTCAGATAGCTTTGAGGATGTAAAGAAGCAATCAGTTAAAGCGTAAAAGCTCTCACCGTTGTGAGTGGATTTCAACAAGGCGACTCTGATAATTACTTGTATGCATAGTGCTTAATAATACATTTGCGAAGTTTTACACCTGGTTCAACAGACAAGATAATAGAGTTTGAAACAGACAAGGGTCAATGATCGCAGAGATCAACAAAAGCGGGAATTTATTATGAGTAGAATGTCATTATCTCTATCATGATTTTCTTATTATTGTTATCTTGTATAACTCTCATATGACCTTATCTTTCAAAATAAATTCAAATTTAACTTAATGAATTTTACGAGACTGGCACAGACCGTAAGGAATGACTAATGCCTAATCACCAAACTGAATCCGAAAAAGTGATCAAACTCGCACATCTTTAACACAGTTTATTTTACTCACGCCTCTTGGCAGGTTATTTTATCAACCGATTATGAAACTGCTCATACAGAAGAAAAGGGTGATCAGGAGAAGATGAGGGGATGAGCAAAGTGGAAGGAGATAATTCCAGATCTGTGGTGCAGTGTGCTGGAAGGAGCACTTGGAGAGCTTACTACGAGAAGGAATGCTTGTGTAGTGACGTGCATGATCAAGAGTGACCAGAGATATGAGAATTATTAATTAGATAGTATTATACAAAAATTACTCATAATTATACTGTAATCGTAAAGAATTTCACAATAATAAATATAACTGTACACAATATGGAGCCTATTACATTTTCTGTAACATTAATGTTTGAACCCCCATCATCTAAGCCCTTTATCATAAAATTGTAAAATTTTGAAGAAATTAAAGAGCTGTACGCTCTATATTTTGTTGCACAATTATATTTATTACTGCATAATTATGTGTAATAATAATAATAATAATAAAGGTTTAACGTCCGTTTCCTCATACGAGGGTAATGTCAGGGACGTCCCCCATCACATGTCACTACAAATCGATACACCCCGAACGATCTGAAAAAACATGTGCTGAAGAGAAAGAAAAAGATCCTAAACGGTGCCGGTTCGGTGATAAAAAATTAGAAAAGTTTTATGTCAAATTACAGTCTAATTATATGTAACTATAGTATATTTATGTTTAATTAATTACCGATATCGCCGGCTAGAGCTAGGGGCGATGTCGGTAAGATACTCGACCGCGGATCAGTATGTGCGGCGTTCAAATTCTGGGATCGCCCGTCACTGACATCGCTTTCGATTGAGGAAACTGACGTTAACCTTAGCTTTTCTTTACCAGCTCTTAATCATTATTATTTCTCATGTCTCTGATCACTCTTGATCACGCAAAAATTATATCCCGTGCGTCCCAGACTATTAATCAATCAATCAGACCAATGCTATCAGCGCATTGGTGTAGCATTAGTGTGCAAGAATCTCGTCTAGAAGCAACAACAGTAACATTAGACTGCTACTGTCGTCCATGAAAACAACGAGCACAGAAATAGTTTAATCTACAAAGATCTTAAAAATAGGGTAGATATGGCATGACTGTTTTTTGGCTACACAAGTTTTGTAACAAGAGCGATTTGATTTCCAGCTTGCTCCATTAGTCGTGAGGGTAAACAAAGCCCCTTTATCATAGGTGTAATTAATAGTAATTTGTGCAATTTCAGTTTTATTCATGATATTCGTCCTTTAAGCGGTTTTAAGGTGATGTATTGTTGCACATTTATGTGCACAAATTCCAGTAAACAGGAAACTATAGAACAGGGAATATACTTTAAGAGATTTTAAATAATATTTTTATGCACTTTGTATTACAAAATTATTAAACCAATTAATAGGACTACATTTCAAATATTTTTTTATCATGACGATATATGTGATAGAAGTAACGATAGATTGCCACTAAAGTATTTCATTTTCGATCAAGAACTTTAAAAATCTTAAACAACTTCATTATTTTTATGCCTTTAAATAACTATCAGCTGATATTGTTTACCCCCGGCTTTTCACCATGGTGAATGAAATAGCAAAATTAGTTTTTCATCTCTGCAATTCTTTAACTCAATGCTTACAATGGCCGAAGTTGTCATTGACATTTCTGCTGTTTTTCTTTATTCTATGGTAGTAGTAAATTATCAGAAATTAGTAGTGCTACTAAACGATCTTTTGATAACCCTCTAATTTATGTTTAGTCAACTTCCTTTTGGCAATTTTCACCGGTATATTTGAATTAGATATATCGAAAATATGAAAATATTTGTACTATAATTAATTGAAAAAAATTAAATTTGAAGTTTGTATTGCTTGTGGAAAGACTAAATAAAATTGAAATTGAAAAGTTTTGTATGCGGGGTTTGCAGGATTGATTTCTTAAAAAGTGAAACAATAACGTGTACCAAGAACAACGAGCCTATTCTTATTTAAAACAATGATTAAACATTAACTTATATTTAACAACGTGTACTGGGCGCCCTGAAACGCAGGATCGATTCAAACAGTTTTATGACAAGAGACTGAAAGGTCTGCGGCGAGGAGTATAATTGTGTTTCATCATCACTCTACCATTTTGTAGAGCTGTTTTAAGCCAGTGTGTTATTAAAGAATTATCTGATATTTGACCCCTTTTGTGGAAATGGAATTAGTTATAAGCAGGAAATTTTTATTGCGCATCCATCAAAAAATTTCTTTAACTGCAATTGAATAAATCTGTAATTTAATTATTCTTAGCTATGAGCTAAACGTATCGCATAAATCATAAAGGTATCATATAGCTATGACTGACTCGTCTATGTTTTAACATAACATAAGTTCTTAGTCAAATTTATTAGTGCAAAAGGTTGATCTTGGCAGAAGCTTAGTGTTCTACATTTTTGACGACATTCTTATTTGAAAGCATTGGAACTAATTATTGTGTTATCGGCGTAATTTAGACCTCAATTTTATTTAAATTTGAGTCAAAATATTTTCGGTTCAAACTGTTATTCTGAGAAAATAACTAGTTTTTATATAAATCCTTTTTAAATGTCTTTTCAAGTATTCTTTTGATACATAATCAATTTTAAACTTAGCTTAATAAAGCTAAGTTTAAAGTAAGGCAGTATTAAATACACTACAAAAAACTAGTTTTTATATAAACACTTTTTAAATGTCTTTTCAAGTATTCTTGTGATACATAAATAAATTTAAACTTAGCTTAATAAAGCTAAGTTTAAAATTTATTAATGTATCAATAGGATTCTGGCAAAGGTAGTCCGGTTGAGATTCCAACCGATTATATCCTACGTGTTAGGCAAGTATTCTCTCCATTCGGCCATCCGATCAGCAAAATAAATATGCTTTAATGTTTTATCGAGTCTGATATTTACACGTAGCTTCAAAAATTATGATCCATATAAATCGCACTCCCAATAATGCTATACTTTGGACTGAATTTCTGGATTTTGAAATTTGCACCGTTTTTGGACCTTCTTTTTTTGCTCGCCAGCTTGATTTTGTCTCAATAGTGCTCGATGTTGTCATTGATGACTGTAGCACTCTAATTGTTGTTATTGTTATTGTTATTGCCCATGCTTTTAATATAAGCTCTAATTGATTAAATTAAAGGACAAAATAATCAACATATCAAATAACAAGCAACTCTTTTTTCTAATGAATTACAAAATATCAAAAATATAGAAAAGATGAATGAATTGCATTAAAATGGAAGAATTACACGTTAGGAGCTAACGAAATATTGCACTGTTGTTTTAATTTAAAATCTCTTAGATCCATCAGCATTCACTTTCTTTGCTATTTACATTATTTCAGTTTCTTTGCAACTGGTGCATATCTGCACGCCTCACTGTAGAAAACTCAATGGAGAGCCAATCCCTTGTTGAACTGATATGCCATTGAACTTGCCGTATTTTTCACTGTGCCCGATAATATGGGTCACGATTCATCAATAACGAAGTCTATTTATACAGGTCACGTCCCCATCTCAACACTGGAGACTTTTGTAGGAATTTTAAAACTCTCAATAGTGGATGACTGATTCAATTTATTCGGGAGCATGGCTAATTCTGTTATCCAGTGAAACCAAGTCATATAATTCAAAGACCATTAGGTCCAAATAGCAAAAATCAAAACAAAAATCAAGCCAAGTTTAGATCTAGAATTACGAATAGAGCATTAATAAAAGTAGAAGAATAGACAAATCTAAGCAACATGCCTACATGTATACAGTCATAAATTCATTAAGATTCTACTATCAATAATGCTAAATAGACTATACTGATTATTTAACTATGCTGATCAGTTATACTAGCTTGATACTAATACAGGCCATCCTATGAATAAAAAAATTACTGAAATATCTTCTAAGGTTCTTAACATTACCTTTAGCCAAGCGATAAAGCCTTAAACAATTGACTTGAATTTAATTTACTACAAGCCCAATTCAAAGGGCTTGCAGTAAACTTAGGTAGCTTGTATCTACTTGTGTTGTAACTCGTTGTATCTAGAATAGTACGATGGACAAAGTCATTGGGTTGGACTACAGAAAGGGGATGTGACTATTCCCCATGTTCTCCGCTGATTTGTTCTCGTCAAGGCTCCGTCAAGGTCTCAATGACAAAGTTGTTAGAAACGATCAGCAACAGAGAAGAGAGAAAATCAGAATGCAGAGTCAGAATGCAGACAGTTGAATAGCTTGCTTCGATATTAAAATAATTAGAAAAATAGAATCTGAGATGTTAATCAAATCAAAGAATAGTTTTCAAACTGGAAAGGAAGATAGTTGCTTGCGAAAATATCTAAAATATTCATATTTATATTAACATTCAGTTAAGGACTAATAAAAAAAATTAATAATGAAATAATAATAATATTTAACTTGTGGTATGCATCACATGTTTTGCTTATTTAATGTAATTCAAAAACCATTAACTTGCATAATTCTAAGTTGACTTTCTTAAATTATTCACAAATTCGTAGAAGTGAAATCTTAAATAAATTTGCTAATGCTATAAGGAACCTGTTCACTAAAATTTTGTATTTTTTACTCTCAGCATACAATTGGACTCATTTACTTCAGGATTATCTCATTGATTCAGAATAAAACCTCATACTTATTAGATTGACAAGCTGGGATACTAAAATTGATGATTGTCAATTATGCGAAGAGACATAAAGCAACAGTAAAACTTTCTTCATGTCTTTCAAACTTCACTATTCTTCCAAGAAACTATGCCCCGGGACTTAAGAGCCAATGCTCGAACAACTAGTGCAGCCATACCAAAACTGTCGCCAATAGGAGTGGGAAAGAAGACCGATTACTCCCTAAAGGCAACGAATGGAAAATAAATTTAGTCGCACTGCTGTGTAGTTCGTTGTAAATTTTGTACCAGCCTTACCAGAACCTTCAGTCCACAAATATTAAACAACTGAAGTTATTGTTTTTTAAATTTAAAATCTCTGTTCAACTTCATGTAGAAACTGAATGAGTGATTATAGAAATCTTTACTAAATATAAACACTGCATATACAATAGAAACTAAATTCATTTATTCACTCAATAAAGGGATTAACTACGCTGATCACTTAGTCATTTATTTATTTATTTATTTATTCATTCAATCATTTGTTCATTCATTCATTCATTCATCCATCCACTCATTAATTCATTTAATCATTCTTCGTCTCTTTCACTCTTTCATTAATTCATTCATTCATTCACTCAATCAAACATTCATTCATTCTTCCTTCCATCCATCTATTCATTAAATAATTAAAACTATTCACAATTTGAACAACTTAAATTTTTGACAATTTAATGAAAATTGTTAAAAAGCTTATTATCGAGAATATCGAAATCATTGCGTTATTTGTTGTTAAGAATTTTCGGAAACATCAAACACCTGGATTCAAAACAATCAAAAATTCATCCAATCTATCTGATACAACTGCTATAATTTATTGATTCTGACACTATCTGGGTATTAAGGGCGATAATCTAGTTAAATTTCTATAATTTAATAGGAAACTGAACACCTGCATTCATTGTCTCGGAGAAAATGCTTCTGTTTGATATGCTGTATAACAACAACAAATTTCAAAATTTAGGTATTATTCTACAAACATTGAATATCAAAAATATATTCATTGTTTGTGGACTAATACCTTTTGAGAATTGAGAATCTAGTTGGGCTAAGCTCGGTGGCGTGTCTGCATGTTGTTCTACAACGAATCACTAGGTGCAGGGCGCAACTCCAGTGCTCTTCCCGTCACTGACATGTTATGGAGCAAGAAACTGAAAACCTGAAAACCTTAAACTTGGCTTAAGATTTTAACAAGAAGTTTAAACCATTTTTTTGAAGGGAATCAACGTGAAGATTCACTCTAGCATCTTTTTGTTGGAATCCCTTGATATAAGAGATGAAAGTCTTCTAAGGGTGGAAGGTCTATTAAGAGAGGTCATAGAAGGCAGAATGGCAGGAAAGAGAGGCCGAGATTAGGTACGTTAGATGATTTAAAGACCCACTCATTTGTGGAAATGAAGAGGAAAGCGGAAGACACAGAAGAGTGGAGGCGTTATATACAATTGACTTGCCAGTAGGCAGTGCACTAAGAGAGATAAGAGGTGACTGAACAGAAGCTCTTAAAGGCATGAATATTTCCGTCAGATGTAATTTTGTCCTAACTAAAATTGATGCATTATTGGTGTGCAAATGCAATATGAGACAGGAAGAATTGGATTGGACACATTAAGGGGAGAGAGCTTACTGAAGAAGGTCATAGAAGGCAGAATGAAACGAAAGAGAAGCAGAGGCAGACCGAGATTACGAAGATTAGATGATTCAAAGATCTACTCGGATGTGGATATGAAGAGTGAAACGGAAGACAGAGATGAGTGGAAGAGTTATATACCTTAGACCTGCCAGTAGGCAGTGTACTAAGAGAAAGAGAGAGAGAGAGAGGAGAGAGAGAGAGAGAGGGGAGAGAGAGGCCTAGCCTATGTAATGCAATAGAAATATTTGTCTATAAAATGTTCAATATAATCAGATCAGCTGGCAATTGCACAATTTGTTCATTAGACCTATCAATTTGGGAAAATACTGAAGAGAGAGAAGGAAAGCAGAGTTGTTTGTAGCTTGATAAACCTACTGGTAGCGATTCAGATCGGATTTATAAACAAATCAATGTGTATGCTGCTCTGAGATCAGTTAACATCTCGAGTGCTTCCTCGTTTCAAGTCCAAGAATCTGAACTTTTAGGTCTTAGAAGACAAGCTCTTTAATTGATTATGGGAGCCCGTCGTGTAATAAAATGTATATGGACATACAAAGTGTCTCATTCTTGTAGTGCGGAAAGAACACCAGTAGGTTTGGGTTCAGAACCCTGTTCATTCGACAGTAAGAAATGACTGTATCATAAAGTCTGCGAGATTCTAGCCTTAAATATATATATATATATATATATATATATATATACATTATATATATAATTATTTATATATATATATATATATGTGTGTGTATATATATATGTATATATATATATATATATATACATTATATATATAATTATTTATATATAATTTATATATATATATATATATATATATATATATATATATATGTATATTCATGTCTAAAGTTGCATGGATACTTGCAACAAATGCTAAGAGTATGTTGTTAAAATGGCATATAGCAACTAATACGAGATTTAAGAATAATCTTACAACAAAATGGGTGTTTCCAAATTGCTATCAGTGCTGTTAGCATTTGATATTTCAAGGTAGTCGCCCATTCAAATACTAACCGGACACGAATTTGCTATACTTTGTGTATGACGTGGATGCATTCTACGCTATAATGCATATACATGTATATACGTGTGCTGAAAAATACTTGACGCTTAACTGCAGAAGTATTTGTCAACTCAACTTGTTCTTATTTTACTTCTATGTATATAGGCTTAATACTTTCACTTAGTAAAAGCTGGCAAAGCTAAGGTTAACGTCAGTTTCCACACTCGAAAGCGATGTCAGTGACGGGCGAGCCCAGGATTTGAACCCGCATCAACTGATCCGCGGTCGAGTATCTTACCGACTTCGCCACTGGCTCCAGCCGCGCTGTGCCTCGACGATTAAACACAGATTCTGAGCTTTGATATGGTAGACTGTGTCAACTGAAGAATTTCCTTTAGGTCCGGAAATATTTATAGTGCGATGGACTGTCGTAAAATTTATGAAGAGCTGTGAACTTGCTTTCATAGCCTACAAAGCGATAATAAGAAAAAATAGTAGGCCTAAGTATATTTACAAAGCGCCGCTCTATGCTAAATGCCACAGATCTATATTTAGAGTTATAATACATCACTTAAATCTAGTTTTGAGTAGAATTAGCACATAACTTCATGATTATTGTAAACAACGGAACAAATGAATGTACTAATCGTCGAGGCACAGCGCGCTGTAGTAAAGGAAACTATTAACATCGATGCAGGACTCGTTGTTATTAGAGTAGTCTTATCTCCATCGTTCTATTCTAGGACGAGGATGTCCGGATACACATCCTAAAGCTATCCGAGTTCAGTGCAGTGTCTCACTAGTACACTGACCGATAAGACGCCGATTTAGACAATTTAGACTCTTTTGAGTCAAATTCTGTTATGAAATTGACTATATCAAAATTTTTATCGTTAATTTAATTTAATTTTTTTTATTTTCAACTTTAATGAATTAAATTTCAGTGTTTACTTCATGGTTCTTATTTGTAGTTTTTGTTTTAATTTTGCATTAACTCTGACGAGATTGTCTACTTTGTTACAAGTACTATCTTTTGCGATTGTTGAAACAGACGCAAATTTCATATTTGATAGGTTTGCTCAAACTTTATTAAATTCACTTTGATTTTTTAAATCTGAAGTAGAATATTTATCTTCTGAACTAACTTTATTTTATTTTATTATATTTTGTAGTTACCTTCTTTATATGGGCAGTAATTAAAATGTATGATTACAAAGTTATATTACGTAGCATAGTAGACAATGATCAATCGAATTTGTTATTCTTATCTGCTGCTAGTGAGTACTGACTGTATAACCTCACAAAGATTAGACTTATTTGTGGTAACCCTCTTTTTCTTGATTATTTGATTATTTACTAGTTAAGTATTTTTGTATTTAATATTATTGTTACAAGATAAAACAATAACGCTTGACGATAAAAGATAAAGACTTAAGATTTTCAGTGTCTAAATTAACCCTAGTGTTCAAAAGCTTTTTTAGAAAATTTCAAAATTTCGTTTTCACTCTTTTTACTGAAAACGGAGTTATGGGGATCCCTTCCACTTTATGCTGCTCAAGATACTTGGCCTTAGCATTCATATTGACTCGGAATATGAGAAAATAAATAGGCAGATACTGAAAATTATACCTCAATCATAACCCATCAAAAGCCTTTTCTCAAAGAACTGCTCTAATATTGAGTATATTCGTTTAGCTCATTGGGTTCCTTTTGGAACACAAAATTAATGGATCTGTTTATTTGTGGCTTAGACATACTAAAATAATCTTGACTCACTCTCTCCTCCCGCCCCCCTCTCTACTGTTCCTTGGCTTGTCCAAGGAATAATACTCATAGTCAGTATTAATACATACAGTATTAATACATACAGTATTAATATATACAGTATTAATACATACAGTATTAATACATACAGTATTAATACATACAGTATTAATACATACAGTATTAATATATACAGTATTAATACATACAGTATTAATACATACAGTATTAATACATACAATATTAATGCGCAGAGTCTTTCACGTACCGTAGAAAGAACTCTATAGATCCAGAAGTTAATTCGTTCATAAAAAGGATTTGCCTTATCCATATCTCATGCAGCTATTAGGTTAACTTATAGCTGCATGAAAAATAACTAAGCTACATTACAAAATTTGACTAAATCTAAACAATAAATACTGCTAAATCTCTTTCTAGAAGCATCTAAAATAGGTGTTAATTACAACGCATTGATACGTGCGCCTTTTGATTCCTTGTGTTTTACTGGATGACTTTGGTCAAGCACTCATGCACGCAATTATCGCTCAGAGGGCAGGCGGTTTGATTGAATCTGAGCTGATGAATACTAGACCCAGTGACCAGTTTTTCGCAATTTTCTCTGCAAATTTACATCAACACATTGCGGGCATTGAGTACTACGAGGGGTTGCTTAGGTCTTAGGCATCAAATAGCCATTTTGAGTTTTCTAAGTGAAGATTGAGAGCATCTTCGTTGAAAGTGCTGAAACCCGCTAACATTAACATAATCTTATCAGTAAATTCGTGTAATTAATGGTAATAATGAATAAATGCTGCTTATGCGCGGTAGCTTTATGAATTTATCACCCATTCAGGCTGGTTTCTTAGTTATTGAAGACATCCACCTTATTTTTCAGTTTAATTTTCTCCCTTAGTGTACACTCGTACCAGACTTTATAATTCTTAAAGATGTTTTTTAAATAAGTATACAATAAAAATTATATAATATAAATATAGTTTATTACAACTGGTGACCGTTACAAAATATTGTGAAGTATGCATAAAACTACAGTATCGTTTCTTAGAATCCAATCTATGCAAAGTATTTGGCAACACTGTTACTGAAAATTATTTGCATAATTGTACTGAAATGTTAAATATTATTGAATCAGGATCAGCTTTTAACATAGAATCTCTATAGTTTTATCTCATCAATGTAAGTTTTGGGTAAATAGGATTGCGATCTCCGGGAATGACGCCCCTGCTCAGTAAATATTAGTCGAAGCAGCGGAAGGCAAAGGAAGCCCACCTTGTCATAAGCAGAATCCTCCAAGAATGTATATCAAAATTAATGTTATAGATGAATTAAAGATCCACTCGTATGTGGACATGAAGAGGAAAACGGAAGAGAGATGAGTGGAGGCTTTGCATACCATGAACCTGCAAGTTGGGTGTGCACTAGGAGAGAGAGATGTAAGTTTATACAAAATATTCTGCGGATTCATTCCAAGATTAATTTCTTTACTATTTCCTAACTTTTACATATTTACGTTTGCATTGCAGCCAAATTCTTATAAAAATTCTTAGATAAAGCTTTCGGTTAATTGCTTCCATTGTTTTGAAAGATTAGAATTCTGCACACGATCTGTTTCTTGGTATCTTCAGCTATGATGAATATCTGGTAGGCAGCTTCAGTCTAGGACGTGAATATTTACAACACTCGACTACGTTATCGGTGTGTCAATCAGAATTTATCTTTTACGTAGTCCAAACACCAAAGAAGCTGCTTTCATTTTACTAAAAAGAAATAGCTGCTAAAAAGAGCACAGGATATCATTTTCATAATAATCTTTCTTATCCGCTATCGTCGTTGTACTTTGGTCTTAAAAAGTAAATCTCACTTTACATACGTCATTGGTTTGGTCTTGTTATAAATTTATAAACATACAGCGTGGACTAATTTTTTGGATTTAGAAATTTGCACCGTTTCTGACCTTCATTTTGCTTACTGTCTTGGATTTTTAGATAGTTCTCGATGTTGTCATGGAGACAGTGGCATTTTAATTGTTACTATTATTATTGTTATTATACAGTAGGCTATTTATTGAATAAAACTGCTATGCGCGAAGAAAGAATAGAAATTTCTATGAGTCAGAGATTGTTAGAAAGCAATTATTTGTCTGACGAATTAATTTGTATTCAGCCGACAATAAATTCACTCTTCTGTGTGATTAAAGTTGAGACAAAAATCTGACGGAAGGACTGACAGTGGCATACAAGAAGATTAAGAAGAGATGGGACTGGCTGAACGATTCCACAACCAGGAAACTGCGTCGCTGGTCGCCGTCAGAAAGAACGTGAGCTGCATTAAGATGGACTTAGCGAACCACATGTGTCGTACTATGTTCTGCTTCTTTCCATGGATGCCGGATGGACCAAACTGAGTAAAGGAAATAAAATAAAATAAATATAAAATTAAACTAAAAAATTTAATTTTAATTTTTATAAAATTATTATTATCTGTTAAATAAAATAAAATCTCTTTCTCCTAGTGCTCTGCCTATTGGCAGGTCCATGCCATATAACACCTTCAGGCATTTTTATTCTCTGAAAATAGAACAACAAAGCAAAGGAAAATAACTGAGTAAAGGAAATAAAGTAAAATCTTTTTCTCTAAGTGCTCTGCTTATTGGCAGGTCCATAGAATATTTGTTTCCATAGCATATCCATAGCATTGCCATAGCATATTTCTTCACGTATTTTTAATGCTCTGAAAAAAGAATAACACATTTCATAGTGTAGTCTAAGTGTTTAAATTAACCATGAAAATCATGAATGTCTCAATAGCGCAATGGATAACGTCATGAAGTTTTAAATGACAGATGCTGATGTGAATTGAACCCTCGTGGGTTCGAATCCCAGCCGCGCTGATCTGAGAGTGAAATCTCGGACATTCACTGGGCTGGTTACACAAAAAATGGTCCAAATTGCATAGCATTTAAACATATGGTTTAAAAGTGATGGATATCAAACGAGTTGATCATTTCACAATATTGTGTGTTTACTTTTGATAATGATGTTTTAATAGTTACTCATAGTTATTCCCTGTTAATTTAAAGAGGACTAGCATCTGAAATCAAACTTACATAGGCCTACATCGTTGGAAATATATTGGAAAATATAGTTCTTATGTTTTAAATGCATTTAATAAATACTTTGACATCCTAGTCTTCGACAAGCATGGCTGAAAACAGTCATTCAGGTTGCGTTTAAACGACTCATTTGAGATTTGAGTCAAAGCCTCTCTCAATTGATGGAGCTGTCTTTTCATTGAATGAATAATTTACTGACAAAGATCGGAAAAAATTATATCGTTGCATACATTAATATTTCAAAGTAAAGTTTTTGATGTTGGCGCTTTTCAATCTGTGCATAGTAAATTGAAAGATTGAAATATTAGTGAAGTAATTGGCGAAGTGCTTTGACTTAGACTAGGTAAATAATCTCTCTCTTTCTCTTTCTTTCTATCTCTCTCGCTCTCTCTCTCTCTTTATAATTCTATAAAATGGCAGGTTCAAGGTCCATTTCCATACTCAGAATATGCTTTCAGGCTCAATATGGAACATTCGTAAAACTCGCAAAGTGTAGAACTCAAATAAACATAGTTAAACTAACACACGCGATCATGGAAAAAGTCAAGCATTGATATTTAGATATTTATTATTTATTTGTCTTATATTTGCTATCTATTGCTCAATAATATAAATAAATTATTGGTATTGTAATAACTTTAAAGATTGTCACAAAACAACGAAATATCAGAATTCAAAGAAAGGAGAAACATAAATTGAGAAGAATTCTTTATTCTCCTATTTAAATGAAAATCTTGTCATTATCCTTAAACTCAGCGCTATTGTTTTAATAAATACCTTGAAAACGCTTTTATACATGTAAATTTATACTCCTATTCGCCCGTTCTAATTCAAGGCTTCCGTGTAAATTAAACTCACTCTTAGATTTGTTTTGTAGGACATTACGTAGTTTATATATTCAGGGCTCATGTTAATGTTTTCGGATCTTTAATGTATATTTATTTCTTTGTGTATGGTTGAGTTCTGCCTGAGATGAAATAAAAAACTTTATTTTGATTCCACACGATTGAAATGATTCAGATTCTACTGTGATTGAAATGATTCAGATTCTACTGTGATTGAAATGATTCAGATTCTACTGTGATTGAAATGATTCAGATTCTACTGTGATTGAAATGATTCAGATTCTACTGTGATTAAAAATGATTCTGATTCTGCTATTATGTTCCATATTTTAGATAATTAGAGTATGTTCTTACACTGGCTCTCTTATTTCGACACTCATTGGCTGGAGCCAGTGGCGATGTCGATAAGATACTCCACCGCGGATCAGTAGGTGCGGGGTTCAAATCCTGGGCTCTCCCGTCACTGACATCGCTTTCGAGTGAGAAAACTGACGTTAACATTAGCTTTTTCGTGTTTAACAGCAGCAGCTGCAGAGAATTTAAACAAGAACGTCTTTCGCTTGACTAGGCTGTCGACAAATCATTTCAAATAGAAAGTAGCGCGGCAAGAAGTTGGCGATTGCAATGTAACAGGATTCCCACAGGTCGAATCGAATAAGTGACAATTTAATTATAAGCTATATTGTGACAGCATGATGCAATCAGTGTTACCGAAAAATATAATAGTATAATACACTGTCTCTGACAATCTTTAGAAACGAACCCCGAATTGATTGAGAACACATTTTAAGTTTGAGAGAATTGTAAGACTCATGCCTATGATATTCATTAACAAGATTTGTCATGAAAAGCTCTTACGAATGAGCTAGATCTAACTGTTTTTACGCAATTTATCGGTGAATAAATTTGATTAATCTGACTTGCTGTCATAGAGAAATGACGTAAATATTTATCAAAGTTTTGACAGGATGAAGACGATATTGTATGTGGAAGTGCTGCTTGGATCGGTGAACAGCTAGATCCCTTTACTCTAATTAGTGTTCTGGTTAGCGAATCTGTCTATATGTTAAAAATTCTTTAGCAATTTTGCAAATGAATTGCGTGACAAAATTAAACTCTTAAAAGCGTATTAGTAACTATGACAAACAGATCACTATATGTTATTCAGTGCAAGGAAGTAAATAAGTTACAAAGCATCTGCATGCACCACTAATTAAAAATCAGAGTCATTGATCAGCCCCATTAGCGGCAATGCAGCAGACATAATTAACCGAATTAGAGTAGGTGCCGTGACATGAGGAGTCGTTAGCGATAAGTTAAAGTCTTGTCTAATTGACTTGATTTATGAACAATCATGTTGCATATTATTAGCTTGCTAAGCCTTTACTGCTCGCTCAGGTTGATAACCGCATTGCTGACAACCCAATATTGTTCAGCTGTAAGGAATGCATAGATCACTTGAGATGTTTTCAAAATGGGTCAGTAAAATTTTGTCGCTTCGTCACACACTGTAACATTGCCGGGAGTCGCGTACTAGTAAATGAGCAAAATGTAGAAATTTATATAACACAGCCGTTGTACAGGCTGCTATATAAGATGCTATATACGCTTCTTAGTTTAACGTCCATTTCTGTATTTAAAATATGCAAGTCAGAGACGATCCGGCCGAGATTCGAACCGATGAATAGGTAAAACTCTTATCTACTTCTTAGATAAGAGTTTTACTCATTCCGCTATCCAATCGGTACAAGAGAAGTAGGAATCCATTCAGCCATCCAACATACTATTTAAATATGTACGAATTAAATATAATTCATCTATCTATTACAGTGTATATTAACCGTATATGGATTGGATAATCGAGTTGGTATGAAACTATGAGGCGATTAGTTTTAATCCCAGCAGAACCGGTGTCCTGATGACTTGTGACACTGATGCAAATTTACACTTAGCCTTCATTGCATTACGCCTTAATATAGCTGTACAATGATGTTTGAAACTAAGCGAACCAGCCAACCTGCAAGCCCTACCGCGAATTCAGGAAAAATATTCTTCTTCTTCAGTGCACTGCCAAGTAGTAGGTTCAAGGTACATATTGATACGCAGAGTCTGCTTTCTCGCTCCTTAAGAGCACTCCTTGAATCAACAAGTTAATCCCTTCACAACGTCTATGCCTTATCCATATCTTATGTAGCCTATAGCTTTGGAAAAGTATGGCTTCTGAGGTGGTTTCCCGTTGCCTTCCTAGGTTAGATGGATTAATTACCATTTAATCCTTGGGGAAAATATTTCATGGTGAAGTGGGTCCACTCTAGCCATCCTCAGCTCCTGCCTTAGTCGCCTCTTACACGCAGCAGATTGTTTGTGTAGCCCTATTCTGCAGTGGTCCAACCACACACGACACGAGCACAACACGGGGCAAAATGAAACTATCAAAACAATTTATTAGATCATTTCCGATTGATTTTTGATCTTTTTACTTAGCTTCCTCCACCCTTACTGAGCAAACTACATCCACCAAGAAGAAGGATGAGGAAGGCTGAATCAGAGAAAGAAGAGACTGTCTGGAAGATCTAGAGATACTGGAATATCTCTCTGGAAATAATACATATGAATGAATATTAGTAGTATCCTATTGTAGTTGAACGTATTGATAACATAAAATAACTCACATACAAAACTATATACAAACAGAGTTTTGGAAATACGTGCAATATGTTTCTCTCTCAAGATAGTGTAGTTTAAGCTATAAAGCTTCGAGCCCTTACCTCTTGCAAATCAAAGAATAATGTTACCATCTCAGCCATCGAGCTCATCTTTCTGCGCTCCTGGCAGTAGGGTATGCTAAGTGAAGTAAATACAGCCTGGAGTACATATATATATATATATATATATATTACATATATATATATATATATATATATATTTATGCATACATACATATATACTGTATATATATATATATATATATATATATATTTATGCATACATACATATATACTGTATATATATATATATATATATATATATATAATATATATATATATATATATATATAGACCTGCATACACACACACACACACACACACATATACATATATATATATATATATATATATATATATATATATATGTATATTAAATTTTCTTGTAAACTGTAGAGTTAACAAATATAAATTAGTGAGTAGTTAAGCGTTCAGTTAACAAACCAACACTCTTATGCAAACAGTTTCAACGGTTGCATATTCGAAACTTCTTCAAACTTTTAACAATACAGAAACCACTCTGGTTCCACAGAAATGATTCTTCTTGTCCACACGTGCTGCAGTTGCGATGGATTATCGTCCACAAATACACAGTTATTTATATTATCAAATTGCATGATTATCTTCGTATACATGACAGTAATGCAAAAAAGTGTGAGAAATGTGAAACTCTCTGCACAGAATTTTAATTAGACTTTGAAGTAAATAATGATTAATACGACGCATTGAATCTTGGGCTACTTCAGCTGATTCCATCAAACTACTGGTAACAAAAGTTAGATGTATTCTGTATTAAACTGTAGGAGAATTTTGCAAAATGTAGAATTATAATTTTTTACCAATTTCTTGTATGTTATCTGCCTGTCAATTTGTTCGCAGGTATATTCATACGCATAGTATATTAAGCATTCGTGTTATCGTGAAATGTGCAATTTTGTGTTTGTTTAGTTTTTATAGAAAAGAAATTTGAAATAAATAAATTTCTCGTGAAATGTTAGACAATAGGTTGCCAGAAACAACCGAATGGAATACTGTATCTTAGACACACACTACAGCAATCTACAAAATCTCCCAAGGCGTTAGTTGAAGCTTTGAATCTGATATAAATATTTAAATACGCTTAATCCAGAAAGCTGCTGGATATATAGGGACAAAACAGCAAATAGACATTAGAAAATTCTTTGATATACATGTATAATGTACATGTATACTGTCATTGCATATCCTTCCTCAGGCGTTTATTCATAAAATCACCAATTAAATAACACATACAGCATACAGAAATGAAACTTAATACTAATACGCGCAACATTATGCTGATGTGTCCTATATAGAGCATTTAAAACAAATTGCATTTTGCAGTCAAGCGATTAGATAAAAAACTTAAAAAATACTTGTTAAAAAAATACTTAAATACTTGAAAAAATAATTGTTACACTTTGTTCGTCTTTATTTTTGCTCCCCGGCTTGATTTTGTCTCACTAGTGCTCAATGTTGTCATTGATGACTGTAGCAGTCTAATCTTTGTTATATTATGTTACCTACGTGGAAAACCATAGCCGGCCATAAAAGGCGCTTTTTATAATTTATAAAAACCTGTTGTTTATTCAAAAGTTGGAAATTTTCAAAATAAAACAATTTAAACCTTTCTTTCGAACCCTAATAAATACTATCCGAAATTGCTAGGGTAGAATTCGAAAAGCAGACCTCGTATTCTTACATAACAGAAACCCTGCAGTCCAACCTAAGACTAATCTAATACAATACTTATAATATAATACCAATACTAATACAATAAAAATATTGTAATGCCAATAATACTACTAACACTGTTACTAATACTACTAGTGCTAATACCTTTACTAATAATGCAACAATAATAGTACAACACTAGTAATATAATACTATCACAACCGATATAATTAATGTAACCATTTGCGCGTAATTACCCGTTAGACGCACAGACGATGAAATTAATCTCATTTTACACATTTCTTTGCTTTACGTATTTTATAACAGGAAGTTCCGTTTGTATTGATTTGGTTAAGTGATAATAATATAGAACGATGGAAGATGTTAGGTATAAGCACAAGCATCTTTAGCTTTGCATTAGACAAAATTTAGAACGGAAATTATGAAATTATGGGAGACAATCATGAGTAGAAGTACAAGATAGATAGACTTGTATGGCATTTTTGTAATCTTAACTTCAGTGTGGTAGTTATTTCTTTCCTAGCTTGTTATAAAATGAGGATACGTTAGTAGTTATGTTCATCAGAAAGAATAACTGAGAACGAATTTCACAGTTTTCCCAAAATGTTGTGCCTGCTTAAAGATCAACTCATCAATTGAATTTTATATTGCGCGACTTTCTTTGAAGAGAAACGAAAGAACATCAGCGACTAATTGGAGAAGTAGTCTACATTTGCGACTAATGCGAGAAGTTGCCTACATCAGAGTCCAGAAAAGTCAACGTCACTCTAAGATTAAAGATTTATTAGTTCTGCGGGGGCCGCAGTAAACGTCAGAGAAAACTGAGTCCAGGGTTAAACTATAATGATAACTTAGTTCCTGCCTCTTTTCACATTCTTTACGTTTGCAATACAGATAGTAAATGCAATCAAACAAAACATTGTATCAAAATTGCAAATGAGTTTTATTCTCAATCAGGTAATTTTCCGGATGCCTGGTCCAATGTAAATTATTAAAAATCGGCATCTTGTTCGTAATTTGCATATCATCGAAATTTAGAGCAAATCCAACCCATCATAACATTTACAAATACAAACTCACAAGATGATATTCTTTTAAGATAATTATTGTTTCTTCGCTAGCCCTTCAAAGCAGTCGTCTGCTAGAAATAGAAATCTACTTACCCTGTTCAATAGAATATAGTGCAGTGAAAATGTAATTGGTTGTTTCTTATTTCAAACTTAACAGAAATTAGCTATAATTTATGAAACAGTTACATCAAGTTAAAGGTTTCAGTTTTAACCAAGTTTTATTTACAATAGGATTTAAACAGAAATTTACCCAATATAAAAACTTGGATATAAAATCTAAAATTCGATTGCCGATTCAGAAAAGACATTTAGAAACATTTATGATATTCACTGCAAACCCATAAAGAGCGGATGATGAATTGACCGACGGACTATTAATTATTTTTCAAACGACAGACAAAAGAATTCCGCAGAATTATGGCTGCTTTTCATTCAACAAAATGTCACAGTGAAATGTCTGAAAATATTGCTATCTTTTGTTTCAATGAAACTCATTTCGCACGTGGCTCTAGAATCCAATGAAAATTAATACATTAAAAAGTGCAGATTTAGTTTTCAATTTCTAGCAATATCAAGTGTGTCCCAAGCTGATTATGCAAATTCAAGTATTTCTAGCCGATGAGTAAAACTCAATTTGTTATCAAATAAGCAGGATTTACGGATTAAAAATCCAGTATATAGGACTTTCCATCATTTTGGTAAAATAGAGCTTAGAAATTTGTAAATTTATCGTGAAAATAAGTGAATAATTGTCAGCATGCATCTAAAAAGAAAAAAGTCATTATTTGCTGTTTATGCTCTTCGCGAACTTACAACTAGGATTTCTTATGTTGAGGTATGGTTAAGAATACCTCATGCCGATATATCATATCTATAATTCTTTATGTTGGCAAGTAAGGCACAAATCGACACATTAAGACCAATTACATCTACATGAGAAATTAAAATTTTGGAGTTCATTATTCTTTACTGATTGATTTCTTGAATGTGAAGTTCATTTTAACCAATTACTTTTGTAGCGAAACCTAAACGTAAACTAGTACTAAGGTAGATATATCACGGGAAAGATCCTCGCATGGAGGAAATATGGAATATCACAACGTAGGTTAGAAATCGAGTAAAAGATCAAAACTTAGTAGTCACTAATTAAAAAGATAACTAAAAATTCCACTAAGTTTCAAAATGGGAGGTTCACTTGGCATTCAATATCTAGAGGGTGAAAATATATTCAGCTAAAGCAAATGAAATAAACTCTAACAAAGATTATAATACTTGTATTTGACCGGAAGAACACTGTGCTACGAAAAATTACAAAGAAGCACAAAATAGAGAAAATATCACCTCGGCCTCTGCAAGTTTTATTTTAAAATAAACGCTGCAGACAGAGTTTTGCTCTAGATAAACAAGTAGGCAAGTTTATACAATATGGCGCCTGAAGCAATGACAACGGGTCGTGCTCTAAGTAGCCGTAAGAATTCATAAACGATGCAGACAACTTTCGCTTTAGCATTGAAAGATACATGTAGAATAGAATAGAATAGAATAGAGTAGAATAGAATAGAATAGAATAGAATAGAATAGAATAGAATAGAATAGAATAGAATAGAATAAATAGAATAGAATAGAATAGAATAGAATAGAATAGAATAGAATAGAATAGAATAGAATAGAATAGAATAGAATAGAACATAACCGAATAGAGATTTCATAATCAGTTAGTGTAGAGAAATGTGGATCAGTAGATGCAGAGTTTTGTGGCTAGCAGGTGTAGAACTCTGCACACCCATGTCAACATGCGATTCTCTTTGGTCTAGAAACCAGCGTTAAATTTGGCATAAACTCTTTGCGTGCAAAGAGGCAAACAAACAAACACAAACACACACATACACACACACACACACACACATACACACACACACACACACACATATATATAAATATATATATATATATATATATATATATATATATATATATATATATATATATATATATATATATATATATATATATAGGGCATATGTATGTATATAAAGCAAGAAACATATTCTAGTCAATGTGTCACAACTTTCCATCGGCCTCTCTTCTGAAATTATATACACCAGATCTTTGAGATTGTCAAAAGAATTTACCAGCGACCCGTCACTGCCTTCCAATGAAGACATTGAATGGGAGAGAGTTTTCTTACTGGACGCTCTAACGTAGATTTTTGTCAAGTGCTTTAACGAATTCCCAAGAGACAACCTGAACTCGTGAGGCTTGATTCAATTGTGGGTCAGCTGTAGTGTTTGAGAGTTTTTTTGTCAGGAAGGTATCTGGTGCGTTTCAAACTATTTAGTTTTTATCGTCGACGGGTATATATATATATATATATATATATATATATATATATATATATATATATATATATATATATATCGTAAATAATCGCATTCAGTCGAAAGCAGAGGTGATACTGAGCAAGACACAATTTGGTTTTAGGAAAGGATGCGGCACAAGAGAAGCAATAGAAGTAAAGCGGGTTTTTTGCGAAAGAAGCTTAGAATATGGAAATGACGTTTTTGTATGCTTTGTAGACTCCGAGAAGGCTTTTGACAGGTTTGATTGAATAACGATGATGAATATCTTAAAAAGAATAGCAATTGACTGGAGAGATAGAAGACTAATTTTGAACTTGTACATGAATCAAAGAGCAGTAATCAAAATTCAACAAGAATACTCAGAAGAAGGTGAAATAGGACGTGGAGTAAGACAAGATTGTAGCATTTCGCTGCTGCTGTTTAACATTTACGCTGAGGCAATGATGGAGGAAGCCATGGAAGACTTGCAAGAAGGAATAAAGGTAGGAGGGAATTTGTTACAATATGTACGATTTGCAGATGACCAAGGAATGGTAGCGGGCAGCGAGATTGGATTGCAGAAGATAATGGATAGGCTGAATGATACGGCCTAAGATATAGGCATGAAGATTAATATAAAAAAAGACCAAGGTTATGAGAGTGTCCAATAATAAAGGTGAAGTTAATATCACAATAAATGGTACGAAATTGGAACAGGTAAGGAGTTTCAATATTTGGGTCATACTATAACCGATGAGGGAAATGTGAGACGGAAATATGCAGTAGGATTGCACAAGCAAAAGCGGCCTTTGGTAGTAGAAAAGAACTATTAACAAAAAGTCTAAAGAAAGACACAAAGATAAAGATAGTGAAAACTTTGGTTTGGACCACGCTATTGTATGGATGTGAAACATGGACCTTAAGGAAGGAAGATATTAGGAAACTGGAGGCATTGGAAATGTGGATTTGGAGAAGAATGGAGAGGATTAGCTGGACTCAAAAGGTTACAAATGAGGAAGTCCTGGAGAGAGTTGGCACAGATAGACAGTTGATAAATGTATTAAGAAATAGGTAGAAGAGATGGATAGGACACATTCTAAGGGGGGAAGGTCTATTAAAAGAGGTAATAGAAGGTAAAATGGAAGGAAAAAGAGGCAGGGGCAGGCCGAGATTAGGTATGTTAGATGATTTAAAGACCCACTCATATGTGGAAATGAAGAGGAAGGCGGAAGACAGAGAAGAGTGGAGGCGTTATGTGCCATGGACCTGCCAGTAGGCAGTGCACTTGGAGATATATATATATATATATATATATATATATATATGTATATATATATATATGCCTGGTAGGCCTATATTACATATATATATATATGTATGTATTATAGTAATTAATTATATTTATACATATATAATGTATATTATATAATATATATATATATATATATATATATATATATATACATGTATGTATATATTTCATATATTTGTACATATAATTGTTTAAAATATAGAAATACATTGACCATGATATACGCTATTAAGCTTTAAACATTAGATACTGAACATTGTATATACTTATATAATAAGTCATGTGCGATCATGGCCACTGGCTGGAGCCCGTGGAGATGACGGTAAGATATTCGACAGCGGATCAATGTGTGCGGGGTTCTAATCTTGGGCTCGCCCGTCACTGACATCGCTTTCAAATGAGAAAACTGACACTAACATTAGCTTTACCAGCCTTCTTTATATAGTACTCATGTATTTCAGTGAAAATATCGACAATGAACCTAGTTCACATGCCCGAAACAGTCGGCCTTTCTAGTCATTTCTGTTGTTACTTTCCTGCTCTGAGAAGAGAACTACTTGCAAATGTAAATATATTTTCAAGTAGGGAGCAACAAGTCATTACTTATTAACCTAATAATGACACTTAATCATAAAATATATTATTTTCATTTCTGATTTCGATTTAATATCCATTTATATGACGCCATTAATTTAAAACTTCGTGTAGATCATCTTATTAGCCATAGTAGCGGAGTACCTTAAAAGTTCTTAGAAAGAAGTACTCGTATCTACATGTACTACGCGAAAGGACTTATCGGTAAAACTGTACTAGAACGAAATATCTCACATTTTTAGTATCAACTGTTTGTGCAATTTTTAAACAACTAAACTAGTAAAAACTCTAAATGTGTTAAAGAGTAACTTTGAATTTTAAAAGAAATATTTATCATATAAAAGAAAGAGAGTTTTAAACAGTCAAATACTTCATTAAGCTTGTTTGCCGAAAAGAGTTAAGAGGCAGACCAAGACATGGGATATTGGATGATTTGATAACAAATTCTTGTATAAAGCTGAAATGAAATGCGGAGGATATAATTGGCTGGAAGAGTAATATGTTATGGACCTGCCGTTAGGCAGTGCACTAGAAGACGAAGTCTTTCTTTAGATTAAGTAATACAGTTTCTAACTTTGATGTTAAATGACGCAGTTTTTCTTTTTCACTGAACTCATTAATAGTAAATTGCTAAATCGTTCACTGTGCTCTAATGAAGTCACAGGTGAATCTGACAGCCGCTTGTGCCTCACAGATTTGTTAAAACACTGACTGGAGACGAAAAACAGGAAGTTGACTTGCTGAATGAGATGAAATTGAACATATTTAAAAGGACATTTGACACGAAGAACGTAAGATTTTGCAGCATGAAAAAAAGCTGTGTATAATCCAAATGTATGTTTAATGTATTTGTAAATTACTCAACTATTTACACAGCTTTTCCAATAGGAAATACCCCCATTCCATCAAAGCTGTAGGTAATTATTATATTTGCACTAGTAAAACTAACTTTGTCAAAAATCCTAACTTGAAAGGTATTTAAATTTACCCCCACAATTTCGTTAGTACTACATTATTAGTTAATACCAATAATCATCTCGTAGAAGGTGAACATTGTGTGAGAGAATTTTTTGATATTCTTGTGAATATTATTCAATTTCAAACACATTATACATTAGAAATTAAGATTCTAGATATTTTTGTAATCTTTGCCACATAATTTTTAGCCATTATAATCTTTAATATAATATATAATCTGTAATTTCTAATCTCTAATAAATAATGTTTAATCAAAATCTTTGCAACGTTAGTGTGAACATATGATTGCAGACAATAACTGACTGTTGACCATTGAGAGTGAAATGAGTATGGTCGAAATTCTTTAAAATTCTTTCTGTGAATTTCGATCGACTGGTGGGTTCAACCCTGCTGACAATGTTCATATTTCGAAATGAAACATTCTGTGACTTAACATTTCACTGCATTAGATGTTTTGGAAAAGGCTTAACCTTTGTGATGAGATGAACTTTCTTAATGGAGCGTTATTACTTGGCATGAACGTACATTTAGACTATAAGAAAATATATTTAAAATGTCTTGGACTTACCATTTAGCAGAACGTGAATAAATTATCGAAAGAAAGAGTATTTTGTTGCGCAGCGAAACGTTAGAATGTAATTAATGTACTAATATTAATTAATATAATTAAAATGACAATGAGGAGGTTGTAGAAAAATCCATTACTTTCTGAATCTGAAGTTGACAAGAATATAAATGAAGATATTGAATTGAGGAAAATAATCGTCCACGTATTTATGCATTCGTCTTCCATTGTAAACATTTTTGCAATCATCATTTTCTTGATAAACAAATCGACTCATATCGTTGCGAAATGTTTAAAACAATCTCTTATTTTACAATGCACATGTCGTGTTTGACAATTCGACTTTGTAATACAGCACGAATAATTTACACAAATTTACTAATATTGCAGATATATATATATATATATATATATATATATATATATATATATATATATACATGTATATACATACATATATATAATGGTTTATCAAAGGAAAGTTATTGATGATTGAAACTTTAAAGATCCACTCTATGTGGAAATGAAGCGGAAAAAGGAAGATAGAGATAAATGGAAGCGTTTTATACAATGGACCTACCAGTAGGCAGTGCATTAAGATATCCCACATATATGTATATATATATATTATATATATATACAATATATATATATATATATATATATATACATTAGCAAATATATAAGGCTTAGTTAGAATAATTTTATCAATAATATATGGAAAAATTTTATGATCTCTATTCACCAAATCACATGGCAGTAAGGGCAGAACAAGAAATTTGAAATAATAACGGCCATATTACGGCGTGATAAAATAACGGGCCAGATGAATAATTGTAAATCGTCGAAATTATAATAAAGTCGTTTTCACAGTATTATATATTCTTAAGAGATTTATTTAATTAATCTAGCTTTCATGATAGAGATTGTTATTTCCGGATTTGATCTCTCTCAATGGCTTTCCAGGAAGCCAAGCAGTTGGATATTAGGCGGAAAAAATCACAGGCAGATGAAGATGATGTGCGCTAGTGTCCAGTTAGAAGTCTGTGAATTTCCAGAAAAAAATTGGTTTAAAAACCAAAAAGATTAACTCTGCGCTTCTGTTAATCTAATAATAATTATATTTTCCTGGCTTCTGTCTAATGAGGTGTAATACTGATACGTATTTCTCACAATTGTTTATAAAGTTTATAATAGAGAACATTAAATAATATATTTATATAACAAGAAGACCTTACTCATTACTCTGCCGTTTGGTCATTACCCTGATAAAAGCTTTACAATTAGCCTTGAATTAGTGTTCTGAGTTTCTCGGGCAACTAGCGAAATAATTCTCAAGTACAGTACTTACCATACTTAAATAGTTCTCAAGTACAGTATTTACCGTACTTAAAAGAATACTTCAAGTATACCCGAGAAGGAAATTGGTTGGAAGACATGGACGCTGCATGTAAAAGCCTGTATGAGTATAATGAAAATTCTTATATGACCTACCATGTTCGTAAATCTATAACTTTCCTGATATTAAAGACATTCAAGCGATATTTCTTTATGTTTGGGAGAATTGGCTGCTGGTCAAGTCCTAGAAATTTCAAGAACATCGGTCTGTTACTTGCGCTTTTATTGCAAAAATCATTATCGGTATCGGTTATACAGTGTGTAGCTTCAACTTTTATATCCGGTCAGTAAAAGTCAGCTAAACCTGCATAAACCAGATTAAAGTTTAGTAAAAACAAAGTCTGCAGGATCAATGATCAAATCAGAGGCAATCGTAAGTCTTCCTTCGTTAAACCAAGATTATTTAGATTTGATTCTTAATCCACGTAATACTCTTTAAAATCACGAGACGACGTTACTGTAACATCATTAACTCCTAGGTGGATCAGTTAATGGTAACACAGAGCAAAGCTTAGCCCGGTTAGTTCTATCCAGGTTGAATTACCATTAACGACTTTTTACACAACAATATAATGATAAAAGCGGATCATTTTGTCATTTGGTTTTGTATCAGAAAATACATTATCTTTGAAGTTATTTTACAATTACAATTTAATAGAATATATAAATAAAACTGAACAGTTTTCATAACTTTTCATAAGTACTATTATATAAATATGATCTGAGTAATGGATAAAACCTCCAAGTACATTTCGATGTTCTGTTTTATAATAAGATGATCACACCATCGATATCAAGCCAGCTTATTTAGATGCTGGGCTTCGAGAAACAAAATCTGTAATATATGAAATATGATTGGAGAACAAACAGTTTAGTATAACCGTTTATAGAATTAATAAAAACCTATTTGTAACAGTTTACTGTGCGACATTATAAGAATTATCTGAAGATAGAGGATATTTTATAAGTTAATGCATGTAGGCTAAGGCAGGAGTTGGATTACTATAGGTCTTTATTAATTCAGAATGTGTGCAGCAACACAAAGCAAATTCAACTTAAGGCAATTAAAATTAAAAACTAGAACAGAAAAGGAAAACTTAACTGAACAGTCGGAACCAAAATAATATTAAACTCTCGTTCAACTACGACACAATACGACCCAATCTATCGAACGCTCAAAGAAATTGCGCAATAATGGCTTTCAAGTTAACACTTTCTAACTTAGCGCTTTTAAGCGCAATATTATTTAAACTACCATTACTTGCACAACAATATTTATTAATTAAGTTATTGAATTGTTAAATGCCAATCCAACTTTTTCCAAAGCCATTTGCTTTGCAATTACAAAGTGTAGAATTTAGGATTAGATGAATCCATTGTCTCTCCTCATTATATGTTACAATTAATAAAAGCTGGCAAAGCTAATATTAACGTAATTTTCCTCACTCGAAAGAGATGTCAGTTTCAATTAATCTTAACATTAGCTAAAGAACGAAGGTGCATTATATCGGCCACGTGCAAGTCAGGTGTGTTCCAGCGAAAAATAGGCTGAAGTTTACGGTGGAAAATGAAGAAAATCCTACAAATGTTCGTTTAGTGGAATATAATTACACAAAGGCCGTCAACCGGACACGCTTAATTCAATTTAGCTTAAAGAGCTCTGAATGTCTGAGTAGAGAGAGAGAGTGGTGTGTGGTTGACAGTGTGATTGTTCAACAGCAGCTAGGGAATGCTAACAACATAGAGAAGTAGCAACTTATTGTGAATACTAACATCATAGCAAAGTAGCAACTTATAGTGAATGCTAACACCATAGAGAAGTAGCAACGTATAGTGAATGCTAACAACCTAGTGAAGTAACAATTTTTAGAGAATGCTGACTATATAGTGAAGTAGACAACGTAGTGTAGTGAACTTCTAGTGAATGCTAAACCCAGTCTGCAGTAATACCTGTTAAATAACGTCAATAACAAATATGGAGAACTAATGCCAGAAATAAATGATGTAACAGAAAACTGTGAGACTATATGGGGGACTTGTGTGACAGTGATAAGAAAACCCAACAGCCGAAGATTATAAACTAAAAGAATTATTTGTGATAGAAGACGATCGATGTGATAGAAGACGATCGAAGAAAGCCTGAAATAATGAAATAAGAAATTTACAAAGCCAATAGAAATGAAGAAAGCAAGCATGAATTGACGACATGCCAGCAGAATTCCTAAAAGTAGACCTGTTCGCATAAGAAACACTATAAAATATGTTACTTTCTGGATTAAAACAATGCCCAATAAATAATTATATTCTGTCAGTGCTAGCCTATTGAATTCAATAGAGACCATTCTAGATTCCTACTCAACGTATAGTCTTGTTTATCTACAGCAACAGTACATGCTGCAGTAAATGTAGTTGATATGGAACATTCTGGGCCCGAAGGAACGGTAGTCTGTGATTACATAAACATTGTCTGCTACTCTGAAATTTTTCTTACTTTTTCTATCACAAAACATTATATCAGTATCAGATCCGCGCTTCAAGTGCTTCATAAAGGAAATTAAATAGACTGGCGGATCGTGGGCTTTGCCTGCAACCCTCTATGAAAACTCATGTAAGATCGAAGGATATATTAACGTGTATTTCGCTACAACTACTAACGTCCCGGCCATCATACTTGTTTGAGAAAACTGACGTTAAACCTTTATTATAATTATTATTGCCATGAGTAATGGAGCATACCGTCGGATGAACTTTGTAATTTTATCCCGTCACTAAAGCTGAATGTATTTGAATGTCTCAATAGCGTAGTAGTTAAAAGCGTCAGGTAACGTCATGAAGTTTAAGTGACAGTTCCTGAGGTGAATTGAACTCTTGTGGGTTCGTATCCCGGCCTCGTTGAGCTGAGAGTAAAATCTCGGACATTCATAGGACTGGTTAAACCGAAAATGGACTAAATTGCCTAACGGTTTAAACAAGTGATATTAGAAGTGATAAATATCGACATAGTTGACTAGTTCAGTATATTTCGTATCATTTATTTAATTATTCAGAGATCTTCTTGTTTATGGGATAGTTTGAAGATACCATACTCGAAGACTATATAAACCGCTCTCAACTTTGCGTTAATGATTTTCGAATACGCGAATTTCATATCGAATCTTCCTTCACTTACCAGTTATAAATCTTCTACACGCTTGCGGCTAAAATCCTGAATTCTCTTATCGTTTCATAATCTGAAGCAAATATTACATCAATATTAAAATAGTATAAAATAACTAAACATAAAATGAAGTTTGAACTTGTACATGAATCAAAAAGCAGTAATCAAAATCCAACAAGAATACTCAGAAGGTGAAATAGGACGTGGAGTAAGACAAGGTTGTAGCATTTCGCCGCTGCTGTTTAACATTGCCGCTGAGGCAATGATGGAGGAAGCCATAAAAGACTTGGAAGAAGGAATAAAAGTTGGAGGGAATTTGTTACAATATGTACGATTTGCAGAAGACCAAGGAATGGTAGCGGGCAGCGAGATTGGATTGCAAAAGATAATGGATAGGCTGAATGATACGGTCCTAAGATATGGCATGAAGATTAATATAAAAAAGACAAAGGTAGACAAAGGTTATGAGTGTCCAATAATAAAGGTGAAGTTAACATCACAATAAATGGTACAAAATTGGAACAGATAAGGAGTTTCAAATATTTGGGTCATACTATAACCGATGATGGGAAATGTGAGAGGGAAATAGGCAGTAGGATTTCACAAGCAAAAGCGGCCTTTGGTAGTAGAAAAGAACTATTAACAAAAAGTCTAAGGAAAGACATCAAGATAAAGATAGTGAAATCTTTGGTTTGGACCGCGCTATTGTATGGATGTGAAACATGGACCTTAAGGAAGGAAGATATTAGGAAACTGGAGGCATTGGAAATGTGGATTTGGAGAAGAATGGAGAGGATTAGCTGGACTCAAAAGGTTACGAATGAGAAAGTCCTGGAGAGAGGTGGCACAGATAGACAGTTGATAAATGTATTAAGAAATAGGAAGGAGAGATGGATAGGACACATTCTAAGGGGGGAAGGTCTATTAAAAGAGGTAATAGAAGGTAGAATGGAAGGAAAAAGAGGCAGGGGCAGGCCGAGATTAGGTATGTTAGATGATTTAAAGACCCACTCATATGTGGAAATGAAGAGGAAGGCGGAAGACAGAGAAGAGGCGTTATGTACCATGGACCTGCCAGTAGGCAGTGCACTAAGAGAATAATGAAGTAAGAACAAAAATACCTGACGTATAATCAAATTGGAGTTGTTGAGACTTAACGCATAATCAGAAGCTAATGGACTTCTAGGCCCTACCGGGTGGGTTTTTGACAGGATTTTAAGATATAAATTTATGCATTTTACTTTTGCTGACTTAAAAAGTAAACACGCAATATAGTGAAATGATCAACTATGTTGATATCAAACGCTTTTTAATACCACATGGTTAAACCGTTAGGCAATTTGTTCTTTTTTTCCGTATAACCAGTCCTATGAATGTGAGAGATTTTACTCTTTGAGATCAGCTCGGTTGGGATTCGAACCCACGAGGGTTCAATTCACCTCAGGATTTGTCATCTAAAACTTCATGACGTTACCCCTACGCTATTAAGACATTTAAAATACTAACTTCAATGCATGAATAGAACGATTGTTTAAACATCAGTTAGGAAGGACAAATGTATCTCCGGTATATAGTTACTTCAAATGCCAGGGAGTCAACAAGTAGAGTAGAGAATTTCTACTCCTTTAAACAAAATTAGCGATCTGCATTGCGTGACAACTCTGCAACTCTAAATATATTTAACAGCAAGAGGTTAATGACCCCATTATTTTTCACTCTGATGTAAGATAATACGAAATTAGGAAAATGGTAGTTTTATTTGAAGCAGACAAAGTAACCAGTAGGAGTAAGAGTTTAATAAATTATAATTATCCGGTTTCTAACTAAACAACGTCTTGAAATAAAGTAAATAATCATTGTAATTGAGCAATGAAAGTAGGCAGAAGAGATCCAATGTAGCAGACAGATGACGTCATTTCATTTGTCTTGCTACGAAATCCTTAACGTTTTGTTGTTTACATCATACTAAAAATAGTAATAACAACAATTAGAGTCTTACAAAGTAAAAAAGTAAACACGCATTATAGTGAATAATCAACTATGTTGATATCTATCACTTTTAAAACCACATGTTTAATCCGTTAGGCAATTTAGATCATTTTCCGTATTACCAGTCCAGTGAATGTCCGAGATTTTACTCTCAGATCAGCGCGCCCGGGATTCGAACCCAAGAGGAATCAAATCACCTCAGGATTTGTCATTTAAAACTTCATAAAGAGAGAGAGAGAGAGAGAGAGAGAGAGAGAGAGAGAGAGCTACAGTCATCAATGACAACATCGAGTACTATTGAGACAAAATAAGCCTCGATAGTACTCAAGATCGGCGAGTAAAAAGGTCCAAAACAGTGCCAATTCAAAAATTCAAAAAATCAGTCCAAAGAATCATAAATTCCAAAATTCAAAAAATCGTTCTAGAAACTCAACTCCCTCCCTTTCTCTTTCTCTCTCTTTCTCTTCCTACCTCCCTCTCTCTTTCTCTCTCTCTCTCTCTCTCCCTCCCTCCCTCTCTCTTTCACTCTCTCTCTCTCTCTTTCTCTGTCTTTCTTTCTCTCTCTCTCTCTCTCTCCCTACCTCTCTCTCTTTCTCTCTCTCTCCCTCCCTCTCTCTTTCTCTCTCTCCCTCCCTCCCTCTTTCCCTCCCCCTCTCTCTCTCTCTTTCTCCCTCCCTCCTTCCCTCTCTCCCTCCCCCCCTCTCTCTCTCTCTTTCCAATGAAATACTAAACAGCACATGGTTCGCGTAGCATATCATTATTAGTATTTCTGCTTTAACGTTTGTAAAGGAGCACTGAAGATCAATCAATACGTTTAGCTCAGCAGGTAGGCTAAATATTTTTAAAATCTTTAAGTAGCTTTTGAATTATACTTCTTTATACGATGGACTCTGAGCATCTTCATTAAATCCGGGTTAGTGGCTTATAATGAAGAAAGCCTGCCACGTTAAATCTGGTAATTCTAAAATATTGTAACGAATGCTATTTGAAGCAAAATAATTTATTCATGTTAAATTGTGAGACGATGTCAAACATTCAAGCTCCAGGTGATTAGGCTGTTATTTTGTGAGAAGCATTTCTGATGAATTATGTTCTCAACGTAACATTTCTACCATTAATGATCTGATGATCTAAGCGTGTGAAAATAAAATAAAAATTTATTTAAGCAAGAATCTGATGAGAAACGGAAACTTTCATTCATTGCGTATCAGCAATATTTTGCTAAAGGCTGATTGTATACTGCTAGAACAAGAGGGGGTGGGGGTATGGCGTAACGGTAAGAATTTTAAACTCGGATACATGTGGCCTGGGTTCAAAGCCTAGGTCAGTCAAGTAATGATGGATATCCCCTTGGGCCCATGGAAGGTTAATCTTGTATCGGAGTTTTGCTGCCGATTGGTGCTATCAAAATAGCAAAGATATGATTAACCATGGAAAGGATTAATAAGAACCTGCCAGTAACCTGTAAAGCGGTCTCGAAGACCGGATACCGGCCATAACACCGCTATATAAATTGTCGGAGGTTATTATTATTATTATTATTATTATTATTATCATAAGAAGTAGCCGCTTTCAGTGTACAACAGCGATAGAAGGTATGTCTACAGTAGCTGTTCATAGCTTCGTCAGATGCCATAAGTGTCTAATTAGGTTACAAGGAACAAAAGAAGCCATAACAAAATGAGAGAAAGCAAAATCCAAATCACATTGTATCATCATGAGCCGTGTCTTGCAGTCTAAAATGTTGTCAACCAATCTCAGAGCTTCAGCAATTATGAGAGATTAATTACCATTGAGTGTAACGACACGAGATAAACATACGTTGACAGTAAATATTGCAATTAATTACTATTATATCGACCAGACATTAATCAACCGCAAATCAGGTCAGGATTTTGCAGATTCTCGCCATGAATATGAAAAGTAGTAGCAATTACAATTATTGACAGTAATTAAAATTTGAAACTTTATCAAGAAGGCATTTATTTACTAGAAAACATGTTGCAATAAGTTTACAAGTATACGAGTTGGGTGTTCTTCAACTAGCAAATCTTAAAGCAATTGACATACTGTATAATAAATACTGTCGAATAGGCATTAGAAACGGAAAAGCATAAATACAAACTTCTCACAATGATCACGTAGTATAGACGGTCTTTCCCCCAAATACTTCAAATAAATTTAACTTAGAGCTAAACCATAGCTTCGACTCATTAGGCATCAATGTCTTCGAAGAATACTTAACAGCTTTAGAAAAGCACCTAGCTACCATATGGACATCGCTACAACAAGCTTAAACAATTAATATCAATAATGCAGATCTTAAAAAAAGACTTTAAAAAAAGTCCATCTCACAGATCTACCAATAAAAAAAGACTTTACAGTAAATAAGCTGTCACTAGACTGATATAATACAAAGATATAATATGACAACTAGTTGCAGGCAATTTAACTTATCATACATAGATATTTCAAAGAATTTTCGAATTACTTTAAATTCATAGTTTGAATAACGCTCTAATTTTAAAGGCATCAATTAAATGTACACTGCACATATACAGAGTAGTGAACGCAACTAAATCGCAGATAATATCTACACATACAAGATGTATAGCTACAAATTCAATCCACTGTTGTGCTAAATGACAGACATAAAGTACGTACTTCCATAAACAGATCGTTTCACATGAACTACAGAGCACTCCATCGATCATTTGGTTGTCTGCATAGTAAAGGCTATGCCATTATCCTGTCTTAACATAGCTCTTAACTTTAGAAATCTGACTTCGTCAGTGATTTTCCATTGTCTTCTTCGGGACCTGTTAAGTCTCCCTTTAAGACAAGATAAGACTTAGTATTAGATTTATCTTTTAATATTCGCAGCATTTGTTTTATCCTGAACAATACTTGATTTATAAAGCATAAAGAAACATATAATAAACAGAAAGCTTAAGCTTAAATAACGTCCCTTACATTGCCATATGGCGAGGAACCGGACGTTAAATTCTTATTGATTGATTGAAATAAAATGTTAAAGCCTTTTGACTGAAGCACACGAACACTAAACAAGTCTTAAAAGAACAGTAATAAGAAAAATACGATGTAAAGTCAAGCTGCATCAGATACATAACCCCAACTATATGTTCACGATTTGACTTTACATTCAGCTCTTCCAGGGTTTGAACCATAGACGTCATGATGGAAAGTTTAAAATCTTATCACTAAGCCTTAGAGAGTTTGAGAGAAAAGTTTAGACTGACAGATAAAGTTTACATAAACGAAGTACAGCAACATTTTTATTCATAACTTCTTTATTATAATCAAACTGATATTAAAATGTATTTACTACAATAATTTTTAAACCGGAACTCCAATAAATGCAGTAATAAACAAGATGTTATATTAAAAATTCAAAATGACTATTGTTATTACATCATACTTATCAATAAATAGTTACTCAATTGGAACACGATTAGAAATGCAGTCTAAAAGAAGAAATATTCATTTAAACATTAAAAAGAGGCAATAGTAGAACAGAGACATGGAAACAATTCTAAAAAGCAGATAAAACTTCGAACTAGTAGCAAAAAAGAACAACACAATTCCATAGAGATTAAAGTACTATCAATCAACTACAAAACAATAAAGCCCAGGGATTATAAATAAATTATTCAACAGTGAATATAAACTTTGAACAATATGAGTGCAAATGTGAATCTAATGTGTTCTTTCAGCAAAGTCACGATTGACAAAATACATAGCATAAATTTTAAACTATTACAAATTACAAATAAACATAAATAATTGGCATAATTCATAATATCATACAATACGGCTAAAAGTCATTGCATTCAATTTATTGCTGCTGATACTACCTTAATGTAGGGCCTATCTTCTGCAAGAGTTAAGCGACTAGTTTGTATATCAAAATTTAAATCAATTAAAATGGATAATAATTAACAACAATTTTCGTTATTACGTAGCAACTATTAATAGTAACAAGAATAATATCAAATATAGCTATTAGTAATTAACAGTACAACTCAGATATTACAAATGATACTACAAAAATTAAACTTTAACGATTTTACATTACAGCATTATGCAACATCTGATACATCGGCCATTACATTAAGCAACGGCTTAACTTAAACCGGGTGAACTGAATTCTGAAAATAATATGCATATACATCTATACTGTATATACTTAAAACAGCAAAAACATTCAAAGATTTTGGCACAGTATAGATAAATAAACAAAGATATAATGTTCACATATTTAATACTGCACTGGTGAAGCCACCTTTTTAAAATTACAAAACGTCAAGAATTTAATAGAAAATTTTTATAATAGAACAAAAGTATTCAAAATGGCCATATTTGAATAACACTAATATCATGTCATAATGAGAGAACAACTGTCGACAAAATAAATAATCTGGACTCCCATGAAAGCAGACAATTGAATAAGTAGCTGAACAGTTTTGAAAGCCACAATTTCGCCACTTGCTCTAGTTGGTAAAACACTCGACCGCGGATCAGTATGGGCGGGGTTCAAATCCTGAGCTAGCTCGTCAATGACATCGCTTTCAAGCGAGGAAACTGACGTTAACCTTAGCTTAATCAGCTTTTTACAGTAGAGAAAAACTCAGAAGAACTTTCTGCGGACGATGACATGCCACGACTCGTTGTTGAATTCATAGATGGCGCTCAGGTGGAATATCATGTTCAGAGCCACGACACCGTACTCACATAGTGTAAATGCTGTGAATGCTGCAAAGCAGAAAATAACCATAGTAAATGGAAATCATTACAGAAATATCCTTCTGTAGTTGTTTACAGTTCAACTGCTGGTACTGGCCGGAGCCAGTTGCGATGTCGGTAAGATATCCGACCGCTGATCAGTATGTGTAGGTTAAAATTTTGGGTTCGCCCGTCACTGATATCGTTTACAGCTTTACTTTAAGACATTGTAATCTGCAAAATCTTCTTGTATCTATCTTCTTACCCAAGCTATATCAGAGCAACTAAAAAATAAATCAGCTTCAAACTCGGCATTGGGTCCCAAGTAATCAAGCAAGAATTTAGACAGCAACGACAAATCACTATAGAACGCAAGCTTCCCAAGCCAAGGTGTAGATGAGGTATAGATCCTGTAATGAGATGAAGTTGTTGATCTATTGAATTAGCTTTCAACAAAGCAGACAGTAAAATGATGTGTATCTTTGACCGGCCATTTGAGTACTCGAGATAGTGAGTGAACGAGAGTGAGAGAGAGAGAGAGAGAGATACAGAGAGCGAGAGAGAGAGGGTTTAACTTCAGTTTTACACTTGTTTTCTACATAATATGAGAGAATATCAAATCTCTGCATAATTCCTGTCTTGCTCTTTTTCTTGTTCTTATTTAAATATTAAAGTATAGCATTCTTTGTAGCAAAGCCATAAAAAAGATCAGATTAGTGCATCTCCATAGTATGCCTAATTGTAAGACACCATAGGACTCATACAAAATGTTAAGACTTACTCAAGATTCATTTATATGTTACAATTATGAGAAAAAAATTAAGTTTTCGAGCAATGGTACAACAATGGCACATGGCACAACTATGACAGAACAAAAGCATTAAAATAGCTCAACAAAGGCACAACAATGACACAACAAAGACACAACAAGGACACAACAAAGGCACAAGAACGGCACAACTATGACAGAACAAAGGCACAACTACAGCACAACAACGGTACAACAACGGTACAACAATTACACAACAGAGGCACAGCAAAGGCACAACAACGGCATACCTCCGGGAGTGCAGTGCCACTTGTGCAAATAGAAGCAGCAGCAGAGTGCAGCCGAGACCAGCAGCGTTAATATGAGCGAGATCTTCTTCACTCTAAAGGATCTGATTAGCTAAACGAAACAGAAGCACAAATAGTAACAATATTTTTAAAGAAAGAAATTTACAAGAGGCATCAGAGAAACACATGAGGTCATTAAACTAAATTGTTTAATTTAATTAACTGATATTATTTAATTTAGTGTCTAGGCTCCGGAAATTGGTATAAAATTTTCTAAACAAATTAATCTCTTTGTAGCCCAACCCTAGTTAACTAGAGTTTTAAGGGAAGATGATGATGATGATGATAGTTTATCTTTAGCACTGACCAAAAGATTCTTGGCGGTGAGAAGAGCAGATTGGTGAACCAGACAGAACTCATACACCAGCAGAAGCTGATAGAGTGTGGAAGTGCAGATGAACGCCGTGAATAACTTTTCATGTAAAACTGCAAAATTGTGCAAGAACAATGACAGCAAGTCAGGAAAAACTGTTTTATTACATATATTGAACAAAATGCAAATTAATTATAATACCATTCAATTGGCTATCTGTGCATAAACCAAACTGAAAATGATCAACTTTTTTATTTTTTTATATTCCTAATTCTGAAAATTAATTACAAGCAGTTTGAATCAATAGTCATATAAATTTGTGCATCAAATCAACAAAGAATAACTATGCATATGACACTATATGTACATACATATCCCTGTAAACAGGATACTATATATATATATATATATATATATATATATATATATATATATATATATATATATATATATATATATATATATACCGTTTACAATAATAAGCCGGATAATTTTCTCAGGGAATTATGCCCCTGCCTAATAAATGTCAGTCGACGCTAAGGAAGACATAGAGGGCCCACCTCGTCAAATGCATAACCCTCAAGAATAATGGTATATCACTTCAATAAGAGGCAAAAGAAAGTAGAACTGAAGAAAAGAAGAGGCAGACTGGGATTAGGATGATTTAAAGATCCACTTACATGTGGATATGAAGACGAACATGGAAGACAGCGAAAAGTGGAAGAGTTACATATCATGGACCTGCCAGTAGGCAGTGCCCTGAGAGAGAGAGAGAGAGAGAGATAGAGATAGAGAGAGAGAGAGAGAGAAATAGATACATGTTTCCATAAATAGGCACTTCGAATAGTAATAGATACAGAATGATAACAATGCCTAGTTAATTTTCCACATTGTGGAGTAAAGTGCAATAAAGTCCTTTAAAGCCAAAAACGTATGCAAAGGTCCTGTTTCCAAAACAAATCAGCAATCATAAAATCAATTAAGAATTAATAAGAAAGATGGTTCAATTTACAATTTATAAACAAATAAAATACAATCAAATATCACTAACAATTACTAATAAATACTACTACTAATAATAATAGGGCTAACCGAATACGAATCAAACATAATAACTTGTTAAATGTAGTACACTGCAAAATGTAAAACTCCATTAAGAAACCTTGGTAGCAATATATTCCCGACCCTGGTTAAGTTGGGATTCAGGGGAGGAGGAGGATGATGATGATGATTTTAACAATATAAAAGAAATTGAAGAAAATATATCTAAGAATATCAGGTATCATTAAATTATAAAAAATGTGCAAAAGCGAAATCTTTTAAACACTTTACACTTTAAGCTGAAAAAAGAACAAAGAAAGACTAAATTAAGGAAAATTAATAATTAATTAATATTAATTACTTACAATAGTTTTCAGAACCCGAAATGTACGTGATTCCCACAAGACAAGAATTTTCCACTACATATACAATAAAGAGAAGTCGAGCGAGTTTAAGAGCCTTTGACTGAATTGATTTGTCAATGTTGAGCAAGTTCTCACAGAAATACTTGTAGTATATTAGTCCAATGATGAACCTCGGGGCTGAGTGGAACCCAACACAAATTCTCCAAACATAGCGCTGTGGCTTAAGTCCAGTTATAGAGCTGATTGATGGAACGACATTTCTAACCTACAAAATAGTAAATAACAAACTAATACAATGCAACGATATAACAACGTTATTGTTAAATTCATAGGCAACACTTTATTTGATGATTAGTTAATATCAAGAATGCTATTTAAAGCAACTAAAATAAAAGCAATGACTTGAATTTCAACCAACTTAGAAAACTACATGTACTAAAGATTAGATTATTAATTATGTTTTTATTATCAGACAGAAAAATCCAGAAGTGTACCAAGTATATCTTTTCATATCTCTATGTCACATAATTTTAATACTAATAGCCTATAACAGTTAATTACACAAACAACATCAATTTAAACCAATTTTAGAAAAATATTCAAAAAAATTTCTGTATTGAATTGTATGAGTGTATTCCTACTGACGATGAAAGTGATGTTTAAATATGCTTTAGCTTTCAATATTTCAATTTCAGCTTTAGCTTTCAATATGAGAGAGTTTATCAATAAGACTACTTACTCCACAGAAAGTCTTATTAACTTCATCATTAAAAAGCAGAGAAGTAATAAAGCAGTACGCAAGACTTCCGGCCACCAATCCACACGTTAATTGAGCAAATCTTTGAAAACTGACTCTGAATAGTAATACTGATTCATCATTAGCAGCTGGCTTCTCGGTTGTTGTGTTGGAAGTCGAATTATTATTCTTATTTAAATGAGTATGTCTTAATGGTGGACGCTGCATGGCTTACAACTTATTTCTGCAAAACACACAGAAAATTTTAAAAATTACAGACCACAGTATAGTATTAACCAAAGCACACATTATAGTGCATTGATCAACTAGGTTGATATCTATCACTTTTAATAGCACTTGTCAAATCCGTTAGGCAAGGTATTCAATTTTTTTGTGTAACCAGTCCAGTTAATGTCCGAGAATTTATTCTCAGATCAGCGTGCCTGGGATTCAAACCCACGAGAGTTCAATTCACTTCAGGGTCTGTTATTTAAAATTTCATGGCGTTATCTACACCTCTAACCACAACAGTTTTGAGACATTCAAACTATGTATACATGTAACAATACTTTAAAAAATTTTAACAACGACGATGACAATAATAACACTAAACAGTCGTAAACAATTAACAACAGTTTGAATGTAAACATAAGACCATAGTGATATATAGTACAATTTCACAAAATATTCATCTTAGCGAGTGTAAGCTAAATTCGCTAATTGCTGGTAGAGGAAAAGTTACATGTAAAACAAAATTTAGCTTTAACTCAATATAAAAACTGGTCTTTAGACGCATTAATTGGTAGAAAACAAGTTGGCTTGAATTTTGAAGTAACCTAATAATATTGAGGTCTCTGTTAAATATGTCCAGCTGAGTTAATCTAGCATGTTATCAAAATTTTACAATCGCTAATATTAGCATGTGCTATCACGCTATAAGTTGCACTTGTAAGTCTATAAAGTAGAAAGTTCAAATCTGGCATTAAATGCATTTAAATCATATACTTATACTTACCAATTAGACTATTTTTTAGAATTTGTTTATTTTTTAGAAATTGTTTATTTTTTACGCAGTGTTTATTTTGTACACGATAAAATGTAAACAAAGAGTGAAAAATGAACTTGGAATAAGAAATACCTCAGCTGCCAGCTGCCAGCTGCCAGCTGCCAGCTGCCAGCTGCGATCTTATTACAGAAAACAGCTGAGAGGAACAGCTGAGAGAGTAAGGTAAAAGGTAAACACGCATTATAGTGAAATGCTCAAATATGTGCGTTGATATCTATCACTTTTTAATACCACATGTTTAAACCGTTAGGCAATTTAGACCATGTTCTGTGTCCAGTGAATGTCCGAGATTTTACTCTCAGATCAGCGCGGCTGGGATTCGAACCCACGAGGGTTCAATTCACCTCAGAATCTGTCATTTAAATCATCATCATGACGTTACCCCTACGCTTGTGTGCAAGGCTGTAGAATTAAGTCATTAACAGTGGCAAGTGATGTTAGTGACCACTATGCCAACATTGTTGCTATAACTGCAAACAAGAAAAGGGTAAATTACTGTGATCGACCCACGACACGAATTTTCTCTAAAAAGGCTATAAATTCTTTTAAAAATCAACTTTATTTTACTGATTGGACACCCATTTATAGTTCTGATCAGATAGACACGTCGGTCGCCTACCTAACTGATACCTTAACTAACGCCATTGATAACAATTTTCCGTTAGTTCTACTGTCTCGAAAAAGTTTTAAGGACAAACCATGGATATCAAAGGAATTGAAAAAACGTATCAAAATAAAAATTTCTCTCTACCTACTTTTCAAAAAAACTAAAAGTATTGAAGATGAAGATAAATATCGTGCCTATCGGAAATCAGTGGAAAAGGAATTAGAAAATTATAGAAAGATATATTTCAGCGATAAATTAAATATAAGATTTAATTCCGCTAAAAATATATGGAAAAATCTTAACGACATCACTAGCCACAAAAATAAAATAGCTAACAATTTTATTGATAGAGTTTACTCTAAAAATGGTTTTATTTATGATAAATATCAAATGGCGAATGAATTTAACAACTACTTTATCAATGTCGGTATTAACTTAGCAAATGAAATATCAAATAATTCTAATGATTACCAGTCTTACCTTCCTGAAAATTTCCCAAATTCTATATTCATATACCCAGCCATCAATAATGAAATCTTCAATATCATTCAAAGCCTAAATAAAAGTAATGCCACCGGACATGATAAAATAACTAGTAAAATACTTCAGCTCGGTGCTGAATACATTATCAACCCAATTACTTTTATTATGAATAAATCTCTAGAGCAAGGCTTCTTTCCTACAAGCTTTAAACTAGCTAAAGTAATTCCTATTTTTAAAAAGGGTTGTAATCATGATGTATCTAATTATAGACCCATTTCTCTACTTAATAACTTGAGCAAAATTTTTTTTTTTTTTTTCTACAAACGCCTGGTTGATTTCTTTAATTTTAACAATACTTTATCTGACAGCCAGTTTGGTTTTAGAGAAGGCCATTCCACAATTGATGCACTTTTCAGCTGTATCAATTTACTGACAAATAAAAATGCCGAGAAAAGTAAAACTATGGGCATGTTTTTAGATTTATGTAAAGCTTTTGATACAGTCGACCATGGTATCTTGCTCTTTAAATTATCTAATTATGGTATTCGTGGTATAGCTTATAATTGATTAAAATCATATTTGTCCGACAGACAGCAATATACTGTAATAGGAGATATACCATCTGATATAAAATATATCAGAATGGGCGTGCCCCAGGGCTCAATATTAGGACCATTGTTGTTTTTAATTTACGTTAATGACTTACAATTTGCCTGCACCAATGCCACATTAAAACTTTTTGCTGATGATTCCAATCTTTTTGTGCATGGTAGCAACCTTGAAGAACTGTACCAGGCAGCTAACCAGGCTTGCTCACAAGTTAGTCGTTGGTTTATCTGCAATCGTTTAACAATTAATTGTTCCAAGTCGGCATATATATTATTTTTTCCTACAGATGACGATAGTGCAAACATTACGGCAAATGATATGTGTGTTAAATTAAATAATTGTTCAATTGGTAAAGTTTCAATCACTAAATTTCTGGGCATTCTAATTGATGAGAACCTTACTTTTAACAATCATATCGATGCTTTAATAAGCAAGGTTAATAGCTTAAATGGTATGTTTTACAGACGAAGGGACTACATACCTCAGGGATGCCGTAAAAATCTGTATTTTTCTCTTGTTTATTCGCGCATTCAATATGGTATAGAAATTTATGGAAAAACAACCTCTAAGTTATTACAGCCTCTGCACTATTCCTGTAATAGAATTTTACGAACTCTACAAAATAAATCCAGGTTTTGTAATGTCAAAGAATTATATGCTAATTTCAATACTTTACCTGTATATCAACTCTATATACTCTCTATAAGTAGATTAATTTATAAGTGTATTAATTTTGACGGTATTATGTCTACGGCAATTCGTGACATCATTAATTCTCTCCATCAAAATCGTTATTACAATACTAGACTGTCAAGCACTAATTATATATTTTCTAATAATAGCAAGCTTTTCTTCAAATCTTATATTTTTAATTGTGTGATGATTTGGAATAATGTTCCCTTAGAAATTCGTAATAGTAAATCTTTGAATTTATTCAACAAGAGATGCAAAAGCCATTTAATTAGTATTTTGTAATGATAAATATATCTTAATGTTGACAATTATCGTGCTATTTCTGTCTTTACTTAGGTTGCTTGCTTCAATAATTGTGATTTCATTTTTATGCCATCAATTGTTGTACAACAGTTTTTCGAACTTGCACGCCGGTTAGTCGTTACTGCTTTTTCGCTAGTAACTTTTGCTAATTTTAAATGTACATGTATGTTTGGCTGTTTTTTGCGTGTTTGCTGGCTGTCAACTAGATAGGGTATATATGCCCTCTTTGATGACCTTGTGATTGTATGTATACTTGTATATGTACTTCAATAAACATAGTTCTCTCTCTCTCTCTCTCTCTCTCGCTATTAAGACGTTCTCGAGTGTCTATTTACGCTCCGGCGTTGGGACATCCAGCTTGTTTTGTTACAACCTTTATTGACCGGATTTTGATTACTTTGGAGTACGTAGAGTAAAAAAGAAAATTTCTATGTATGCATATTGCAACAGTAAAAAGATGTACACACACAAAGTTTAAATGTAACTAGTTATTTATTTCTAATTATAATTATTTAGTTTCGTTGTTTGAATGTCGCGATAACGTAGTGGTTAGTGATGCTGATAGCGTCATAAAGTTTTTAATTGTAGACCCTGAAGTTCATTGAACTCTCGCTGTTCTGAGAGTAAAGTATCGGGCATGGACTGGACTGGTTACACGGAAAATTAAATAAATTGCCTAACGGTCTAAACATGCGGTATTAATAGTGATTGACAATAACATGGTTGATCATTGCAATATATTGTGTGTTATTTGTTTTTGATTATTATGTATATATACTTATGTAAATATCTATCATTGATGGATACCTATAATTGATTACTCTTGTGCGACCTAGCCTACCTTCACGCTCTAAGCTAGCTAATCGTTCTTACCAGCATGCTGCTCCGCAGATCTGGAATTCTCTACCATCCAATCTTAGGAAATCTTTGTTTGAATCACATCAGCCTTTGCTTTCCTATGAGCAGTTCTATAGGCAGTTGAAGACCTATCTTTTCCATCTCTCTTTTCCGTCTGGTGTCCAAGAGTTGCGACCAGTGACTAAACCTCCTTTTCTTTAATTCCCTTATCTTTGGACGGATTTTCTGGATTTTGGAATTTGCGCGGTTTTTGGAACTTCATTTTGCTCGCCGTCTTGATTTTGTCTCAATAGTGCTCGCTGTATTCATTTATGACTGGAGCACTCTAATTGTTGTTATGTTATCACTCTCTATCGTTATTGTGTGGTTAAGTTAACATTCCCATTGTAAGTATTCGTGTGTTGTGTCGCTCTGGACAGCATGTGGGGCCTACTGAAGGAGCTATCACTTGATGTAACTGTGTCTCAGTTGTAACATAAATTATAATTATCGGAGATGGCAAACGTTAGGCCTAAACTAGCACTTCTTAAAGTATTACAGGTCATGTGCTCATGATCTTTCTCAGCCGGGCGAGAAAACAGAAACTTTCACATTAAGATCAGATGGTACACTGATCGTTGAAGAGATTTTAACAGCAGCGTCTCAGACTTCTAGGGATATAGTTAATAAGTCTGAAAGCAATACTACGTAGTACACGTCAAGAGCCCAAGTTCAATGTTCTTGTGCGTAAGCTGCCTCTCACACATGGTTCAATCAGTCTACAACGACATTGAATTTCACAACGCTAGTGACCAGCTTGACAAATTTCTCTGAAATATTTTATGTAATGTATGGCAGGTCATGCAGCCACTCCATGAGATGAAGGAATTGTTGATTGGATTCTAACTCTTCATCTTAGACACAACAAATTTGAGAGTGTGGCACAAGTTGAGGCGACCATAAGCAGAAGAAACCGTCTGTACACTCAAAAGAGAAAGGCTTCCGAAAATGTGGTAATTGCATAGTCAATATATCTACACTGTCTCATAAAAACGACATCCCTTAAAATAATTATGAATAATTTCAGAAAGTATGCACTTATTCTTTTACATTATAACACCCTACTAGATAATCCAATTTGACACATTCCTGCCAAATCTAGTCGCTATATATTGAAAATTGTTAAATTCGTGAGGTAACCCTCATCAACTTATTAGATAACATTGGAGGAGTATGCATACATGTATAGACAACATGTCTACACTGCCTAAATGATCTGATTTTTATGTATTTTGTTGACTCCGAAAAGAATAGTTTAATGAATATAGTTACCAATTATTTTTTTAAGATCATTGCATCTTATATTAAAAATGGCCAACTTCAGCCTCGATACAAGCTTGCAGTCGATGTCGCCATTTATGAACTGCACGTTCAATGATAGTGTTTATAGACTGTTTGACACACTGTGTTCCTGGGAATTTTTTAAATTTTATTTCATTTAAATGTTTATTTCTGTTTGCATTTGTCAGTGATTTGGTGTTGGTGCTGAAGTAAACAAATATATCTCTCTCATTTCTAGTGTTTTTGAGGTTCTTTTTATCACCATTTGTCCTTTTGTCATGAATAGTAACAGTAAATTTCTTCTTGTTTGATGTATTGGCCTATCTGACTATGACTGCTATATAACTATATTTTCGTTTTTTGTGTAAATGTTCAAATAGATTTGTGACTTAGCTAACTGCTTTCTAATCAGATTAATTTGTAATTTATTTTCCTTTCTTTGAGTATGTTCATTAATTCTAAGGTTAATTTTTATTTCGGTTGATTTTGCATTGTACATGTAAATGTCATTAATGAGGTATAGACGGTGGTCAGCTAGACAAGATGTGTATCGTCTTTCCTGACGGCCGTTGTTCTGGTATTTATAGACTGTTTGACATACTGTGTTCCTGGGAATTTTTTTGTTTTTTAATTTTATTTCATTTAAATGTTCATTTCTGTTTGCATTTGGCAGTGATTTGGTGTTGATGCTGAAATAAACACATATCTCTCTCTCTCTCTCTCTCTCTCGCTCTCTTTGTCTGATTTATTAAGATTACTCAACTCTCATGATATTGTTTGTATCCAAGAACATTGGTTACTTCCTAATGAGTTAGATATGTTATCAAGTTTACATAAGGAGTTTTATGCTGTTGGTGTCAGTGCAGTTGATATAGGTATTTTGATTGGCATTTTGATTTGCAGACCATATGGAGGTACTGCCATCTTTTATAGAAAGTCAATCTCTGTTCAATACTCTATTAAACGTGTTTCTATAGAGAATAATCGTATTTCTGCATTGAAATTATCCACCGACAGTGGTCCTCTTCTATTGTTAAATGTGTATATGCCTACTGAATACAGTGATGATGAGAGTCTTGAAATGTGTATTGATGTTTATGCGGATATTGAGGCTGTGTTCACTGATACTGATGCAGCTCATCTTATACTAATAGGTGACTTTCATTGCCAAATTAAAACCAATTCGAAGTTTTACAATGTTCTTTCACATTTGCTATTGGAATGTGATTTGTTGGTATCTGATTTGTCTTTTTTGTCTAATGATTTTACTTACTGTAGTGATAACGGCTCTAATGGTTCATGTATTGATCATATTATTACTAATCGTTTGATTCATTCCAAGATTGTCAATATTAAAGTGCTGTATGATTTCCCATGTTCAGATCACAGGCCTTTAACTGCTGTACTCCAATGCATTCCTTACTCTTCGTCTTCTGGTGAGGAATGTGAAAATAGGAATCGTATTACACAATATCAATGGTCTTTGGCTACTCCTGATGTTTTATCTAACTATAAGTCAATCCTTAACTTTGAGCTGTCTAAAATTTGTCTACAGTCCGAAATCTTTATTGAATTGTTCGTTACATTGTAAAGATGCACTTCATAATGAGGATATTGATCTTTATTTTTCAAAGATCAAAGTATAAAAAAGGCAGTTGATTGTACCATTCCTAGTAGGCTCATTCACCCTAGCAACTACAATGTCCCTGGTTGGAATAACATTGTTAAAGACAAATATGAGTTATCAAGAGGTGCTTTTTTAGATTGGGCAACAGAAGGAAACCTTGGTATGGTTTCCATTTTGAGAGAATGTCAAGGTCAAGAGCTCAATTTAAACTTGCATTTCGCTATTGTCGAAATCATGAAGAGCAACTAAAAGCAGATGCATGAACAAAATTTCTTGATTTTCATGATTCCAAAAAATTTTGGAAAAATGTACATAAATTTAGCAATGGAAAAGCCACAAAATTCGCTAACTGCATAGATGGAATCACTGTTGATTCCAATATAGCAGCAAAGTGGAAGGATCATTTTCAGCATTTATATAATTCTATACAAGATGATAAAAGTCTGAAGATATCTTTTTTACACGAGTCTTTGATAATTTTAATAATACTCAGTCTATGAATATTAATTTACATGAGGTAATGATGGCTATTAACCAACAGAAGTTGGGAAAGGCGTTGGGTCCAGATGGTGTAAGCATGGAAGCCTTTAGGCACGCTGGTAGTGTCGTAGCTGAACATGTTTGTAACATTTTTAATATATGTCTGAGACATTGTTATCTGCCTAATGAGTCTATGAAATCCAATATTATTCCTTTGGTTAAGTGTAAATCTGGTGATCTAACAAGTATTCACAACTACAGGGCTATCACATTATACAATGCAATCACTAAAATTTTTGAACAGTTATTTTTAAGTAAAATAAAAGCGTATGATACTTCTGATGAATATCAAATAGGCTTCAAAGCTAATCATTCAACAGCTCTTTGTACAAACTTGGTTAAAAAGGTAATTGATTTCTATACAACGACAGAATCTACAGTTTTTGCTGCTTTTATCGATTTTTCGAAAGCTTATGATAAAGTAAATTACTGGAAACTCTTCAATAAGTTACTTGACGACAATGTCAATACTGCCCTAGTCACCTTATTAAGCTTTTGGTATAGTCACCAATCATCTACAGTACAATGGAATTCTGTTGTTTCGGACTCCTTTTATTTAGGGAATGGTAGGCCTACTAGACAAGGGAGCCTATTGTCTCCCTATTTGTTTTCGAGATATATTAGGAATCTTATAGAAGTGATTATTAATTGTATTATTGGGTGCAACTTAGGTGGCATTTTTTATAATATTTTAGCGTATGCTGACGATATTGTTCTTTTGGCTCCTAGTTGGGCAGGATTACAGTTTCTTATTAATAAACTACACAAGCATGCTGAGTTAGTAGATATGTCATGTAATACTGATAAAACTGTTTGCATGATCTTCTCTCCTTCCCGTAAGAGTAAGATTATGACTCATGATTTTCCTCGTCTTAAACTCAATGATGTTGATCTTAAATATGTTAGAGAATTTAAACATTTGGGTCTATAAGTAATTAATAGTAATTTTGATGATAATGATGACATTTAAAAAGAAATTCGCAATCTTTTTATTCGTACTAACATTTTAAAGAGACGTTTCGCAAAATGTTCAGTGAGTGTCAAAAGAGTACTTTTCAAGGCTCATTGCATGTATTTATACCACATAGGAATTTGGAGAAGTTATTCAGCAATCATGTTAAATAAGTTGAAATCCTGCTACAATAAATGTTTTAAAAACTTCCTTGGCTATAGCTATAGATATAGTGTAACTTCGATGCTGGAAGAACTTGGGTGTCCCAGTTTTCAGGATTTTTTTATCTAGTTCTGTTACTAATTTCAATCAAGATGGATTTCATGGACACCAGACGGAAAAGAGAGATGGAAAAGATAGGTCTTCAACTGCCTATAGAACTGCTCATAGGAAAGCAAAGGCCGATGTGATTCAAACGAAGATTTCCTAAGATTGGATGGTAGAGAATTCCAGATCTGCGGAGCAGCATGCTGGTAAGAACGATTAGCTAGCTTAGAGCGTGAAGGTAGGCTAGGTCGCACAAGAGTAATCAATTATAGGTATCCATCAATGATAGATATTTACATAAGTATATATACATAATAATCAAAAACAAATAACACACAATATATTGCAATGATCAACCATGTTATTGTCAATCACTATTAATACCGCATGTTTAGACCGTTAGGCAATTTATTTAATTTTCCGTGTAACCAGTCCAGTCCATGCCCGATACTTTACTCTCAGAACAGCGAGAGTTCAATGAACTTCAGGGTCTACAATTAAAAACTTTATGACGCTATCAGCATCACTAACCACTACGTTATCGCGACATTCAAACAACGAAATTAAATAATTATAATTAGAAATAAATAACTAGTTACATTTAAACTTTGTGTGTGTACATCTTTTTACTGTTGCAATATGCATACATAGAAATTTTCTTTTTCACTCTATGTATTCCAAAGTAATCAAAATCCGGTCAATAAAGGTTGTAACAAAACAAGCTGGATGTCCCAACGCCGAAGCGTAAATAGACACTCGAGAACGTCTTAATAGCGTAGGGGTAACGTCATGATGAAGATTTAAATGACAGATTCTGAGGTGAATTGAACCCTCGTGGGTTCGAATCCCAGCCGCGCTGATCTGAGAGTAAAATCTCGGACATCCACTGGACAGGTTACACAGAACATGGTCTAAATTGCCTAACGGTTTAAACATGTGGTATTAAAAAGTGATAGATATCAACGCACATATTTGAGCATTTCACTATAATGCGTGTTTACCTTTTACCTTACTCTCTCAGCTGTTCCTCTCAGCTGTTTTCTGTAATAAGATCGCAGCTGGCAGCTGGCAGCTGGCAGCTGGCAGCTGGCAGCTGAGGTATTTCTTATTCCAAGTTCATTTTCACTCTTTGTTTACATTTTATCGTGTACAAAATAAACACTGCTATTTTTTAAGGTATCTATTAAATACCGATATGGCTGCCACAATTTAAGCTACTACCTTTACAAGTTTTAACAAACATGAGAACCAAATTCAAATAGCAAACCAAATTGAAGAGCATTCATACTCCAAAGAAAATATACCATATTAAGAATTAATTTCTAATCAAATTATAGAACATAACTATAGCATAAAACGAGAAATGGGTATAAATATTGATCAGCAGTTTGCAGATGATATTGCAAAAAAGTAAAGTAAACACGCATTATAGTGAAACGATCCACTATGTTGATATCTATCACTTTTTAGTATCACATGTTTAAACCGTTAGGCAATTTATTCCATTTTCCGTGTAACCAGTCCAGTGAATGTCCGAGATTTTACTCTCAGATCAGCGCCACTGGTATTCGAACCCACGAGGGTTCAATTCACCTCAGGATCTGTCATTTAAAACTTCATGACGTTACCCCTACGCTATTAAGACATTCTATATGTAAGAATGTCAATATATACATTGTATATGTAAGAATGTTTATACATATTCTATATGTAAGAATGTTTATATATATACATGTACATTGCATATGTAAGCACATGCAAAAATATAACAGACAAAATTCAAAGGGAAGTCAATGATAAACTGAATAAGAGAGATTTAAAACTAAACACAGATGAAACAGAAAAATATACCATTGGAAACAAAAGTGATCAGGAATGGAAGAAATGCAAATATTTAGGTTCTTACTTGGATACTGAAAGAGACATGATCCATAGAAGCAATTGTGTATGGCTATTTTTAATAAATACAAGATGAAACTAACAAATAGCAAAAAGAACAATGAAAACAAGAATTGATATATTCAATGCTTATATTACGCCAGTTTACTTAAATAATATTGAGCTATGGACATTAACTTCAAAACAGGAACATGAAATTGACATATTTCATAGAAGTATATTAAGAAAATTACTTAAAATATATTACCCTCACATTATAAGCAACGATAACTTATACATCAGAACAAATGAAAAAATGGAGTCTTGCAATTAAAACACGAAGACTAAAGTGGAAAGGTCATTTACTTAGGTTACCGAACAATGCACCTGTAAAATTGCTTTAAATGAGAATAAAAAATCTCAGATAACACAAAGAGGTTGTCAAAATAAGCAAACATGGATCAAATTAGTAAATAAAGATCTCAAAGATATAAATCATATATCATATATTTGAACATATTAGATGAGAGCATCTGTGATCTGGCTGAGGATAGAGCGAGGTGGAATCAATTAACCTTGAAACCTACTGCAGGGTCCAAATAGGACGTAGCGCAGTCTTAGTAGTAGTAGTTTTAAAAGTTACAAGCAACGATGGCAACAACAACACTATAAACAGTTGTAAACAATTAGCAAAAGCAATCAACAAGTAACGTATTATGTTACTCTTTCATGGAAACATCAAGCACAATATAAAAGCATAGTGAAATAAAGGCTAGGAGTAGATACTTTCCATAAGACTGTTCAAATGCATCGCTGAAAAGTCAAATCGTCAGATTAATTTCTAAGAATTAAAAATATTAGGAAAGAGGTTTACAGGTAGGTCATAAGTCTCACAATTAATTGTTACATTAATTACTTCACAATTAATTGTAGGTACTTTAATTGCTTATTATATGGTGGAATTAATAGGCAATTTTATTTTTGGTTTAGCAATTTTTCATTTTCCGTACAATCGATCCGGTGAAGATCCGAGACTTTACTCTCAGATCAGCTCGATCGGTCAGGGATTACAACCCGCAAGCGTTCAATTGACCTCAGGATCTGTCATTTAAAACTTCTTGACGTTACCATTCGCTTCTAGACCTAACCATTATGCACGTTAGGCTACTGAGACCATTCAATTAGTTTTTCAATAGTGAAGCTGGTGATAGGAGTGAAAAGTCTGCGATAATTTTGGACTGATTATCTGGATTTTGGTATTTGCAAAGTTTTGGATCTTCTTTTTGCTCACCGGCTTGTATTTGTCTCAATAGTGCTCGATGTTGTCATGTCCGACAGTAGGACTCTAATGCTTGTTATTCTACGTAGTAAGGCTATATTTTATAATGAAAAGGAACTGTAGCCTACGCATATACATGCACATGTAAAATTACACATCATCAGCCTACATGTATATAATTATAGCCAGACTACTGCCATATTTAGGCCCTATGTAGGCCTACCTAGACATGTATTGTCGCTTATGTGAAAAGACAGCGCGCTTTTGTATTTAAAGCAACTTTAAATGATTATGAAAAATAAAACTAATTAGCAGCATGCTGGGTCAGAAAGTATAGGTTGTTTTCTTAAGACATTTCAAGAATAAATAAATATAGGTGTATTTTGTTTATCATTTTATGCACTTAAAATTACAATTTATTTAAAAATTTAAATTAAATTAAAATTTGAATTAAGTTAACATTTAAAATATATAGTTGCCTAATAAATTTTAATCTGTAGACTTTTTCCAACTTCGTCGACTCTCTAATATTACTTAATAATAATATTATTGTATTATTATAATATTATTATTATAATTATCGTATTATTATTAGCGTAAGAATAATATAAATGAAGTTGTATTGGCGCCGCCGCCCCGCACTGTTGGATCGTCTCACGCTTCCGCCGATATAGTTATGCCTCCTACAGTCACGTATAAATAAAGTCTTTAAAGAGTAATTTCGTCCATTGCTTTAGAAAACAGAATAAAGTTTCGAATGACCGTTTCTTAGGTCCTGCTATCAATTCCCGGTAGAGCTGAACAGAGGGTAAAATCTCGGACATTCATGGTTCAGGCTACTCCAGTACACCTGACGTCTTGAAGAGAAGCCCTTCAAGCTTCTGACTTTGACGCTAAACCCACGTTTTTAAATTTTAAAAAATTCGTTAATTGACGTACAGCGTAACCAAGTTCTTTAACCCCTGCCTCGCATTAACCTGACAATTAGGTTGTATAAACTTATTATGGCACAGAGGGCTATAAGTCGACCTACATAATTGAAATCGAATTAATCAACATATTTCAGAGAGAAGTTATAAGTAAGAGAGAGAGAGAGGGAGAGAGAGAGAGAGAGAAAGAGTGAGAGAGAGAGAGAGACGAAGAGAAAGAGCTGCTTGTTCATGGACGAACCATTGATTTGTTATAATTTAATATAGTGTTAATTATAATAAAACGATTTGAAACGATTTGATCACTTCTAGATTGTGATAAGCTGCCTAGTTTAATAGTCTCTTTTAATAGACAGATTGAGACTGCTTGGCCAGATAGTGTAACGAATTATTATTTATCGGTCAAGATGCAATTATTGCATGTGTGGTTATCTAAGTGGTCTGGGAGATAGCATAGTGGAGCAGATTGTATGTGATAGTGGACTGCTATCTGGATTTATCGCTTAATTTAACTGTGTCATAGTATCGTTGTATCGTACGATATACTCATATATTAACCTATCATTCATATAAAAAGCTTAACATGAGATCAGTTTAGCGTAATAAAAGTCATACTTGGTGTATGACTAGTCAGTTATAAGTAAGGCATTAGGGCGTAATAAAAAATTTAAAATCGCGATTTATAAACTCTAGTAAAATTTTGTAACCTAATATTTCTATTGTAAAATACAAAATGGAGTTCAATTTAGTTTACACATTTAGTGATTCTATCAAAACAATCATACATACAAATTGACTACTTGAAAAACTTAATTCGCTTAACACTCAGTCAGAAATGGATCTTCTTTTCTTTTTTTTTAACATGAGCTTGTTAAAATTAAACAAAATATAATAAAAAATATATTTTAATTTAATTGCGAATTAAAATGAAACATTGTTCGAAGAGTTGAGTCAGTTTCTAGATTTGATGGGTAAATTAATGTTAAATGAGTTTTGGTTAATAATTAATTGCAGAATATAGAAAGATGTGACCAAGACTTGAGATGTTGGATGATTTAATATCTAACTCATAATGTTGATGTGAAGAGAAAGACAGAGGATAGAAACATGTGGAGGATGAAGGAGTTATATGCCATGGACCTGCCAAGAGACAATGCACTAAGAGAAAGAGATAGATGGCTAGATAGATAGAGAGAGAGAGAGAGAGAGAGAGAGATGAATTTATGTCAGGCTACCTATGCTAATATCCTAATCTTTTCATTAACCTCTAATAATAATTAGGAGATTGCAGAAGCAAATTTTTATCAAGTAATTAATCACCTGATTGTCTGTTGACGGTACTTTGCAAATTATCGTATATACATGTAGATTACTGTAGGCAACTGTAGTCCCTCAAGTCTCCACTTAATTTAATATACAAGCTTAATATATAATAAACATGTCAATATATAAACATAATAGATTTTTCTGAATGTACGGTATTTGTATAGACTGGTAAGCGTGACATTCATTATAGTCAATTCACTGTAGCAGAGGAGTATAATTACATGTATATTCGTTAATGCACAATTTTACACAACCAAAACAATAGCGACAGCAGCAACATCAACAATGCATATACAGCGTGCATTGTAAAACGTACATAGCGCAATATCGCAGACATGCACTGCATACATGTAGTATGCATACCTATATACACATGTGACTGCACACACATAAATAGAAGTACACATACAGACAAATTCAAACAATATCCAGCGCAGTATAGTGTATGTAGATGCCAACCTCTCTCTCTTTCTCTCTCTTTCTCTCTCTCTCTCTCTCTCTTTATCTCTCTCTCTCTTTCTCTTTCTCTCTCTCTCTCTCTCTCACTCTCTCTCTCTTTCTCTTTCTCTCTCTCTCTCTCTCGGGCCACACACCTTTAGCTGTTTCACAATTTAGTGATTAAAACTATAGAATTAAATAACTTAAATAAGCGTCAAACTCCTTAATATATCGATGGCCTTGAGATTGTATCGGTTTTTGGACCAATTGGCAGTTAAACTTTGATTCTTAGCTAGTGTTCTCCCTCAAATTACTTTTTATCTGGTACGTCTGCTATCTGTACTGAACATTGCCCTCGTATACTGATTGGGCTGACCGGCTCTGCTTTTATCACCATCTGATTTTGTGTTGCTTGTCTGTGCTTGTGTTTTATTAGACCCCACCACTAAACTCTACATAGCGGTTCAGTGCGACCGGCTGTATGTTGGCATGCGACTTGTGTAATTGAAAATTACGCGGCAGTCATTATTTGTTGCAAAGGAGAAAAGGAACAACCGTATGGGCTAACAGCTAGCAATATTGCCAACGATATTTCGTTGTATATGTAGGCTAGCTGATGAACTGGGTCTCTAGCAGATAAGTTAAAAAACAGATGCGTTAGATGATAGTCGTAAAAACTGGCCAGTTAGCAAATTGTATTCAGCCTCTTTAGTTAACTGCTTTAAATATTGACCTGATAGTAACATTTGTAATTTAGAAGGTTACCCTCCAATAACTTGAATAATATTCCTTTTTATGAATTGGCCAGCTAGCAAACATATGTACGAACTGAACTATTAGAAGATAAATTTAAAAAATAGAAATTTAAGGTATCGACATTTCTGTGACTTTAAGAAAATTGTATTCAGCCTCTTTAGTTAACTGCTTTAAATATTGACCTGATAGTAACATTTGTAATTTAGAAGGTTACCCTCCAATAACTTGAATAATATTCCTTTTTATGAATTGGCCAGCTAGCAAACATATGTACGAACTGAACTATTAGAAGATAAATTTAAAAAATAGAAATTTAAGGTATCGACATTTCTGTGACTTCATTAAACGTCTACATAATTAATGAATCAAGCAAATATAAATGATTCGTTTATTGTATTCTATTTATCGAATTGTGCAGTGACCGCAGGGAATTGGTGAATAGTTGTAAAATAAGAATTAATAAGATTTAATTTAGTCAGGCAATACGCTATAGTAGTTATACTCTATGATTCACTATCGACATCATGCTACCTCAAGTAATTTCTAGGCAGTTACCGAGCCCTCTAATCCTCGCAATAGTGCTAGTTGTCATCACGGTCGTTGTGAAGCTGGTCAGGAAGTATAGAGCTCTCAACAAACCACTCGAGTTTCCTGTTAAACTACATGATCAGTCTGTAGAAATAGAGGTAGGTGCTCGATATTGTTCTGAATTATATAAATAGAGGTAGGTGCTCTATATTGTCGTGAATGGTAGAAATAGAGGTAGGTGCTCTATATTGTCGTGAATGATAGAAATAGAGGTAGGTGTTCTATATTGTCGTTAATGGTAGAAATAGAGGTAGGTGCTCGATATTGTCGTGAATGGTAGAAATAGAGGTAGGTGCTCTATATTGTCGTGAATGATAGAAATAGAGGTAGGTGCTCTATATTGTCGTGAATTATATAAATAGAGGTAGGTGCTCTATATTGTCGTTAATGGTAGAAATAGAGGTAGGTGCTCGATATTGTCGTTAATGGTAGAAATAGAGGTTGGTGCTCCATATTGTCATGAATGCCTGTCCCAATTTCAGGATTAAATGTATCGGTTGAGTAGTCGAACGGATAGCACGCTTGCCTGAGAGAAAGGAGGTCGTCGGTTCGAATCCTGTCAGATCACTCTGATTGTATCCCTTGTGGCACAAAAACAGACGCTAAGCTTAGCTTTGTAGCCTATATTTATATGTAGGCCTACATAGAGCGCATTTTTTCAATGAATTATAATAAAACGTCAAATTGAATGCCTGTTTATTTTATTATCATTTATTTTTCATACATTTATTTTATGAGTTTCATTTATTTATTTTATGACTAGTAGTCTAGCATGAAGAGCAGCTCAAACTGACACTCAAATATAAATGGTCGTGTGATTTATGCGAAGTAAAGGATAATCCACCTCATGTTTCATGCTATGTCTTAAATATTATGCAAATGCAAAGTAAACATTAATGTTAAAATACAAGAGCGAATGAAGAGTTGTTTGATTGATTTGATTTGTTGTTTTATTGGCTTGATTTGTTGTTTGATTGATTTGTTGTTTGATTGATTTGTTGTTTGATTGATTTGATTTGTTGTTTGATTGATTTGATTTGTTGTTTGATTGATTTGATTGGTTTGATTATTTTGATTTGTTGTTTGATTGGTTTCAGCCAGGAGTTCGAGCGTCTAAGTTCGCGGCCGATGGGAAGTTTCTTGAATACTACTATGAAGACTGCAGAACAACCCACGAGACGCTTCTGAGAGGAATGAAAGTGTCAAGTATGTAATAATTATCTTCTTTCATTTAACTGCAGTGATATGCAAGTAGATGCGTATATGGTATATATCGTGAAGTTGTTTCGAAGGCCATTGAAACCACGGGTCCTATGAATCCCGATGGAGTTGACTTCATTAATGGCATATGAAGATTTATTGCAGAGCAAACCGGCGATAATAGAGAGACCTCTTTTCGTTGGCAAAGGCTTGGTTGACTTTGCAAAGATTTAATGCAGTCTGACAAGGCTGTTCTTTTAAGCAGCTAGATGACCGCGAGTAACCGAGCAGTGATTCAGCACGTATTGCTCTAATCGTTTTTATCAAATCCCGGGTTCTTTATACCCGGGGTAAAAATTTAAAACTAATAAATAAAAAATAATAATAATAAAATTAATAAAGCAGTATATTGTACGCATAAAGTATAAATTATACGATGGCCTAATCGCTATAGACCAAGAGCCAAGAGTTCTACAAAGAGTTTTACCCGTGTTGCATTTCTATAAAATCTTACACGTTTGGTGTGGTGTTCAGCTAGCCATCAGTGAAGATACAGTGTATCTTCACTGATGGCTACCCGTACTCGTAATATTTACATTGTATTTTCTATTTGAGTGCATGCTTGTCACTGTTTGCATGAATGTTTTCGTTTGTTAGTTCCTTTACTACTATGTAGCATTTACTTGTATGTTGTTCAGTTGAAGCGAAATGAAATAAAGCATATCTCTCAACACGAATAGGCACTAACGTCAAATTTCCACACGCCAAAGACTATTAACACCTTGATATTAGTTGGGACATTGTGATCAAACTATTTTTTTTATAGATGTGAGAATAGTTTTCGTAGTGGAAGTTTTGTATCTGTCATATAAATTACCAGAAAGAAAGAGAGAGAGAGAGAGAGAGAAAGAGAGAGAAAGAATGTTATTTTTAAACTTATAGTTACAGTTTGCATAATAAGATTTATGTGAGCAGGTTGATTTAGACTTATACTGTATGCTTAGCGGACTATCAGAGGAAAAGACATTACTAATGTGGAAGTGGTTGAGCTATAAGTCACGTGCAGATTTATTTATGTCGTAAAAGATGGCAAAGTTGGCTCACAAAGCTGCAGAACTTCTCTAACGTTATGCTTTACCTGACAGCAATGTTCATCTGATGCTTTCAACATGTGACTCATTCTAACGATAGTAAATAAATCATGGATTGATGACAGAAAAATGTTTCTAAATCATTTGAGAAATGAGCTTTGAAGAAAATCATTGAAGGGATTTCTCTATAGTATTTAAACGCATTTGCAATAATTATTAGTTCGTAAATAAAAAGGATTAAAGATGAATTTAATTCTAAAAGATCTTTATTAATTTCTTCTAACTTTATATATATATATATATATATATATATATATATATATATATATATATATATAATATCTATAATATATATAATATCTGAAGAGAAATTGCATTTCACTGGAAGTCATTTATTAAAAGAAATAGAAATATAGAATTTGATTCTATATTAATTCTTATTCCAACCTTGAATATCATATTAGTTTTAATCATTTTATTAGCAAATGACAAATACTGGCAGTACAGGTAAACCGGCGACTTATTTAACTCAATTCATTAATATTACTCTGACAGCGATTTTTTAAGCACTTATGAAAACACTTCATAAAAGTGTCTACGAAGGTAAATGTCTATCAACCCGATATTGGTCATGATTATTAACTTACGGCAATTAAATAAAATGTATGATATGACTATTGTTGATACGCGCTCTAGGTAATCTGTAAGTTAGCTATTTCGTTCTACGTTTACTGTTTTTTCTGTTGGGCTGTTGGTGCATTAAGATGGATTGTTGTGGTGTAATTATAAATTATGTTTCTACCACTCTGTGGTGAAAGATTATACTGATTAATATTACTTATAAATGATCTCTCTCTCTCTTAGTGCACTGCCTACTGGCAGGTCCATGGTATATAACGCCTCCACTCATCTCTATCCTCTGTTTTACTCTTCATGTCCACATACGAGTGGATCTTTAAATCATCTATAACATTCCTTTTGATATACCATTATTCTTAGGGGATTCTGCTTATGACGAGGTGGGCCCCCTGTTCCTTCCAATATATATGATAATCATCATTAATTAGAATTAATATTGTTTTCAGATATAATTTTACTTTTCCTCGGTGTTTATTCAGTAAACTGTTTCATGTACGTATGTGTTGGCACCGGAAAGATTAAGTATAATTAATTTTATTCTTGACATAACATTTTTCAAATATTAATGTAAAACATTTCACGATGTCATTATCGTTTTTTATTGTTAAAAAGCTATCTCAAATATTCGCTCTATTCATTCTGGTTTAATTAATATTCTCACTCTTCTCTCTCTCTCTCTATCTTTGTCTTTCGCTCTCTCTCTCTCTCTCCCCCTCTCTCTCTCTCTTTCACACTCCCTTCTTCTTCAATCACTCTTTCTCTCTCTCTCTCTCTCTCTCTCTCTCTCTCTCTCTCTGTATGGTTTAGTGGCCGTGGTAGTAAACCACTTGAATGTGCTTGACATTATATGTATATTATATATAGGCCTATTTAAGTAAATGAAAGTATTTTAACCTATAATATTTTTATGAGCCTATCAGCATTTTGCTATGTTATTTTATTTTGTTATAATTATTTACTTCTTTTCAAATGTTACTGTTAATTGAATAGCAAAACATAATGATTTTATTTATACCGAATGCTTAATTTTAGACAATGGACCCTGCCTGGGCACAAGAGCTGCCATGAGCAAGACCTACAATTGGCTTTCCTATAAAGAGGTAGGCTACAAGCTAATGTGTTGTCTAAACATGTTTTTGATGGCCCTTACTAGAAATTAAAGCCAGAGCGCATTAGACCTGGAGTAAGCAACGCATTTGAATTTCAACAATTATAACAATTATGAAATGTCCAGCTAAAATTTATCACTTCATGTTTGGATTTGTTCTCTTGGGTAGCTCTTTAAAGTTATTGATTTAATTGGAATTTCCCAAAGGTTCTTGTTTTGCTTAATATTTACCGTGCATTAATATCGATATATCTTTTTCATTAACATTTTTCTTTCATATTTATATGTTAATTTGAAGATGATGATGATCATCATCAGTTCCTTGCGTTCTGAACAGAATATAGGGTGTCAATATTTCTCCATTCACTTCTATCATAAGCAATCTTCACAGCCTCTTTACATGAAATGTTCGATGTTTTCAAATCTTTGGTGATCGTACTGAGCCAACTATTGTTAGATCTTCCTTTTTCCTTTTTCGTTGATTTGCCTGTCAGTTAGTTGCAGTTTTTGCATGACTCTCTTCTGACATTCTCAATAAATTACACAAGAACCCCACCTTCTTTAAATAACAACTTAATCTAGTTCTTTTTTGTAGGACCCTATTGTAATTATTAATAATATATAATATAATAATAAGACTCTTTATTCAACTGAAACCTACTTTCGATTCATAAACTTAACCATTTCCAGAAGCTCGTAACATTCTCCAATGATTTATGCGCGTAGAGCGTTTAAATGTAGCTGTGCGACTTCTAATTCAACTGTTTGCTCATGTCAAGCCGCTTGCGCCAGGTTAGTGTGACGTAAACGGCGCTAACACTGAATGTTAATGCATAGGATAAAGGGGTTTGCCAATTTCCACTCGATCTGGTGGTCTGTCAGTGGCGTAGTGAGGGGGAGGCAGGCAGGGGCATGTGCCCCCTCTAAGATGTCTTGTAAAATTTTTATTAAGGCCACAATATAAGTGCAAACATTTTATAAAGTGTGTATCACCCCAAAGTGCCTCCCCAAGATTGAAGTGCCTCCCCCAAGACTAAATCCTGGCTACGCCACTGAGTGGTCTAAAAGCAAAATCCTGAGTTTCATTCCTCCTGTTCCATATACCACTTGCCATTACATGGTCTTCGTCTTTAGGAGAAACGTTTTGGTCAGTTTTTCCTCCCCCGCTCCAGATTATAGCAGACTGTGTAGAACAATATTAGCATTCACAGTTCAACTTATCCGTCTCCATCCGCCTACATCGAGAAATGTTCTCTACTTTAGATATACTACTAATTTTTATTAACCTGCGAATACTGTCAATTCTTTTTAAGACATTTCTGTCTAAATTTCTTTCAAAGCAAAAGCATTGCAGGCTTCAGTTTACTTTAATTATGGCACTTAAGGACGCCATTGAATAGATTATATTAATAAGTGGCATCTTGTCAATGCTCTGGATCTATTGTGAACACTCGATAGAAGTGCTTCAATATTGATTATTAAATTGGTACGTAACGCGCTAGTCTCTGGTATTGTGTACCTCGAACTTTCATGCATTATGTTTAAGCCATTGCCATTCAAAGCAAAAAACGAGCGTAAGGAATGATGAATTTTGAGTTTTTGCCTGAGAAAAAGCTGAAGAAGGAAATTGCAAACTACCTCAGAAGCCGTATTATTCCCAAGCAATTGGTCACTTTTCTATTTGTAGATAAGCACAGCCTTTTAAAAAAAAGATTAACCTTATTATCGATGGAGTTCTCTTATGGAGCTCGGAAATAGAATATGAGTAGGAATATGTACCTTGAACCTGTTACTTAGCATAACACTAGAGAGAGAGAGAGAGAGAGAGAAAGAGAGAGAGAGAGAGAGAGAGAGAGTGAAAGAAAGAGAAAGAGAGATATTCAGTGTATCGCACGGAAGCACAATTATTCAATAAACGAGATTATGAGAATATAGTGAAAGTGCGCGTATGTTTAAGTTGAGTTTAAATTGGGTAAATTTCGTCGAATGAACACAGGTTCTCACTTTTCACCTGTTGATCCTTTTGCGGGAGTCTAAGCCGTTACGCCATTATTGGCTCTCTCATTTATAGTTAATTTTTTATTGATCTCTTGATGTATTTATTTCTTTAAATCTTTTTGTGCTTACATATTTGTTTTGATATATTATATATATATATATATATATTATATATAATAAGTATAATATAATATATAATATATGCTACATGTATATATAGCATTATTTATAGCACTATATACACGCAAACAACATACTATAATTATTAGTGTCGATGACATTGACTGTACCATTTCTGTACGACTTTAAATAAGAAAGTTGTTTAAGAAGGTCGTACTAAATTAATGAGTCTGAAATTTTTTGCTAATCAACATCTGTCTACGGTATCAGATTAGGCCATTCAGATGATACCCTTCATTCTGATTAAAATCATCCATGCTAACCCTCTTATGGACATGATTATATTCACGTATGTCTTCTAGTATATAATTATGGATATTGAATTTATTAAAGCGGTACTTTAATTATCATTATTATTACAATTCAGATAAATTATTATCAAATATTTATCTAAATACTGAATGAGTCGAATCGTTTACCTCACGTTATTAGATTATAGAATTCAAGGATATGATAAGTCACAAGGTTACCGGTCCCGTCCGTACATGTATAGTCAATAAGCTTGCGATTTAATATTTTATGGCTAGCGTTATCATATTTATGCAAAATATATTCTTTTAAAATATCTTATTTTAAAATATCAATTGATAATCGCTAATACCTATGCTACTCCTAATGGCAGGTCCCATGTATTTATAACCGTCTACTTCCTCTCTCATCAATCATCACTGTATGCACGAACATGTTGATGCAGTGACCATTTTTTCTCCTGTCATCAAAGCTATACATAACATAACATAACGGCACACTGGGTCAGGAAGCACAGATGCTTGTATTAAGATCCATTTTCTCCTTCCTCTGCATAGTTATTAGTAATCGTCGCCTTTTGATGGCGCATCAATTGCAACCGGCGCGGATTTAAGAATAATCCTCCATCACTTTGGGATTTTTCCTTCAAAGCTGTCAACACTCGGTCTTCCAAGGTGGTCACCCACAAAGTACTAACCGAGGCCGATGTAGCTTAACTTCGATTATTGACGCACTACTAATCCAAGTGCGCTAATCCCGCCGTCGTTTGCCGCCGCCGCAAACGTTCTAATAATCATTAAATATACTAATCTTGAAAACCAAATGTTAGCTATGTGACTTAAACAACGATAACAGCCTGTTTCATGTTTTTTCCTTTTTCTTAGCTCTATTATCTTGATGAACGGATTAACTTTTTGATCGATGGAGTGCTCTTTCTGGAGCGAGTAAACACATTCTTTGTGTTTACTCGCTCGTTTTTGTTTTGCCTTGTGTTTTACTCGGACAACAGTAGAACTCTAATCGTATAGTTGTTGTTGTTGTTATTTCTGGCGGACCTGCGGCTCGTATCTACTTGTGCTCCTGTCACTATCTACGTTTGCAGGTTTACGATCTATCCCAGCAGTTTGGATCAGCCTGTCTCAACCTTGGCCTCAAACCTTGCGATGAGACCTTCGTCGGTATCTATTCTCCAAACTGTGTGGAGGTATTGTTTAAAAGCTGTCGTTTTTGCCGTGTTTGCATATATCCAGCGTAACTAGTAGTCAATTGGTTTTACTTTTTGGAATTGGTTCTAGTTTTTTTAATTAGAATTAATTTTAGTAATTAATTATCATGATGTGCGGCTGTTAAGTTGACGACAATTTCTGAACCGTAAATTTAACTTTTAATTTTACTAATCTGATATTATTTTTGTTTCATAAGTAATTTAGAATTAGTTGTCATAATGTATTTTCACTATGTGCGCATGGTGCATGTATGTAAGCAGACAAAATCTTATTTACTTCTTCGACTCGGACAGACTTCATTGTAAACGCAAATATCACTGCTTCTGCGAAAAGTCTAAAAAATTTATACAATATTAACACGTACGTAATATTATATTTATCTCAAGAAAAGCTCCAGAGTTCAGAGTTTCGTTAGAAAATTCACTGGCAGTACTAATTTTACTTTCTGTGAATGTACTAAGTGGGGTTATAGGCCTAAGTACACTGCTGCTGATTGTTGTTGTAGTGGGTGGTTGCTGAGGAAGCTTGCAGCATGTTTAGCATGGTAGTGGTACCTCTGTACGACACCCTGGGTGCTGAGGCTTGTGAGTTCATCATCAATCAGAGTAAGTGATTGATTTATTGAGAATATGGTTGTACTAATGTCGACAGTGGTTACAGTGGGAATTGAGAGTTAGAGTAATGGTCAGAATTTGTCGGGCCCTCCTTTAATGAATTTACGTATCTTCTAGTATTATTAATATCTAACGGGCGAACGCACCTCAGAAAAAATAAGAGAGCTGTTGGAACTGACTTTCCCTGCGTTCCACCCATTTTAACCACTGATTATCGATTTAATATACATTATTTCAATTATTTCTTTAATAATTTTATTCATCATCATCCTCCCTTGAATCCCAGTTTAACTAGGGTGGGGATACAAATAGACTGTCTCAAATCCTCTCTGTTCTACACTACACCGCAAGCCAATTCCTTACTTGAGCCTTTTTCGTTTGTTAAAATTTTTTTAGCAAAATCTGGAGCCTAGGCGCTCACCAACAGAATGCTCTTTCTGACGTTGGCCTTTAATAATTTTATTTGTAAAAATTTAAAAAAAATTTCTCTCTAAAGAATTTTTTAATTCTTTAATAAATTTATTATTTAATAAATTTATTACTCGTTTTATTGTATATTTTACTTAATTGTTGATATTCAGCGGAAATGCAGCTGGTGATTAGTGACTCCGGACCTAAAGCAGACATCCTGTTGAAGCACTGCGAGCACATGAAGTCCCTCAAGTATCTGATTGTCGTGGAGGCCTCCACACTCACCACGGAGATGATTGAGAGAGGTAGAGCCAATAACATCCAGGTCCTCAGCTTTGAGGAAATGTATCGACTTGGAGTGAAGAATCTACGAGATCCCGTTGTAAGATTTTGTTTTAGTGTTTTCGCTGGCTTTGATGATATTTTTATCCTTGTGCTCAGCGATGGTTGATTGATTTTCGTCACGGTAGATCATCTTTTATGTTGTCCTGTACAGAGGACCGTTTTATTTAAATTGTTTATCTACATGATCTCCTTATTATCATCGTTATAGCATAGCAAAATGGGACATTGGGTCAGGAAGCACAGACGCTTGTTTAAGGCCCATTGCCTCCTTCCATGATTATTAGGAGTCGTTGCCTCTTAATGGCACATCAATTGCAGCCGGCGCTGATTTAAGAATAACCTTCCAACACCCTGGGGATTTTTTCATTCAAAGCTGTCATCACTCGGTCTTCTAATGTGGTCACCCATCCATGTACTTACCGAGGCCATATTAGCTTAATTTCGATCATTGACGCGCAACTAAACCAATGCGCTAAATCCCCCTATTATCTTCATTATCTAGGAGCTACAGATTAATCTAAAGGCGGATATATATGTAGATCAAACCTGTCCTGATTATCGAATTATAATTTAAAATAGATAATTATGTTATTGATATATCATCCATCATCTCTGGAGAAGGAAATGATGAGCGTGCCTTTGTTATGTTGTTATCTTTTTCAACAACACAGCTTTAATTCGGCTTATAATCTATGAATTATAACACCTTGAACGAGTTAGAGAATCTCAAGAGCATTTCAAGCCTTCAATATGCGGTGCAAAACTTAAAAGATGAAAGATGATGTAGTATAAATAACAACATTTATCATAAAAATTCATTTATATATAAGAAGCAAATAAGAATATTCTGATATTTGTAAAGTATAGAGATGACTTTGCATGCTATACTCTATTTAACATTAGATATCAAACATCAAAGAAAAGTATTTTGAAACAATAATTGCTTGTATTTTACATGCGTTCGATTTATACATGAATTTAAGTTATATCTGATAGTAGTTCATTTATAATTTCAGCCACCAAAGCCAGAAACCATCTGCACGCTGTGCTACACCAGCGGTACTACAGGTGTGTTATCTATGCAATTAAGTTTTTACATAATAATAAAAATATATTTAACTTAATAGTGCACTTTTGAGGTAAGAAATAAAATACAAATAATAATTAATAATAATAATAATTACAATATTTTGCAACAATGTTATAAACGGCCAGTAAACTAATCTTCAGCTTTATTTCCTTTTGACTTAGATTGTTATTGTTTGAAGGGTTATAATAGTCGATTATATTATTATTATAGTCCCATGCTCTACGAATTTTGTATCTTTTAATGTAAGCTTTTTGTTTGTTTCATGACACAAATTACAACAAATACAGCATACTTAATTACAAACTAAACAAATTTAGTTGAACTTTCACAAAATCGTGCACCATCTTCATAATCTACTGCAATAACCTTCCGCTCACTCTCATTTTACTACTTAACAGCAGGTCCATAGCATATAAAAAAGTTAAAACACGCATTATAGTGAATGATCAATTGTGTTGATATCTATCACTTTTAACATCACATATTTAAACTTTTAGGCAATTTAGTCCATTTTCCGTGTAACCAGTCCAGTGAATGTCCGAGATTTTATTCTCAGTTCTGACCGTCTGGGAATCGAACCCACAGGGGTGCAATTCACCTCAAGGATCTGTCGTTTAAAACTTTATGACGTTGCCATTACGCTCTTGAGATATTCACCTTTATTACGTTCATAATTCATTATTTTCAGTCTCATAACTCTTCTATGCGATTCCAAGCTTTCATTTTCATCTCTATATACGAAGGTGTTATTAAATCATCTAAGTGATCTAACACCCTTGTCTCGGCCTGCATTTTACCTTTCTCTCGCTTAGGTTAATCCAAAATCGAAAGATTAACTGGTAATACTACTTAATTAGCTTATATCCTACCATAGTCTGTGGTTACACATCCGCAACTTATTTAATATAGTTACTGCTTACAAAGCTTAGTCAACGATATATAATTATACACATTTATAATTATAAATATATATAATTATACTGGTGTTTTATTTGTGCAGGCACTCCGAAAGGTGTTATACTCAGTCATAAAGCTATAATAGCAAACCTGGCGGCGTACCTAGTACAATATAATCACGTGGTAAGTACCTAGTACAAAATAATCATGTGATAAGTACCTAGAACAATATCACCATGTAGTAAGTGTACCTAGTAAAATATAATCATGTAGTAGATACCTAGTAAAATATAATAATATGGTAAGTTCCTAGTACAGTATAATCAGGAAGTAAGTACCTAGTACAATATAATAATATGGTAAGTTTCTAGTACAATATAATATGGAAGTAAGTACCTAGTACACTATAAACATGAGGTAAGTAGGCAGAGTTGTGAAGTAATGAAGTAAAAATACTTCGTTACAAGTAAAAAGTACTCAAGCAATACTTTTACTTGTAACGAAGTACCCTATTTTGCCCGGGTACTTTTTACTTGTTACAAGTAAAAAGTAATTTTTGTAGTACTTTTTACTTTTACTTTTAACCGATTAAGTGAAAAAGTCGCGCTACTTAATTTTTGAAAACTGCATGAATATCTACGACCAAATTTTGTACTAATTAATAAAATTGTTAATGCAAAAAGAGAATAATAAAGTAATACGGATTCATCGATATCATATCTGTACACTAGCTAGAGCCCGTAACTGCCCTAAATCAGGTGTGTAACGTAAATAAAAGCCTATGATCTACAGTGTATGTGGGTTGACAGATTTGACTCTAATTTTAAAATCTACTGTAGAGAGCTGCAGATTTGAGAGTGAAAGTGATTGAAGATAATTATCACAAATACAAAAATATACTTTATTCATAATATAATATATTTTGCTCTATTGAACAATGATAGCATAAATATAAAAAAATAAATCTTGAACCTACAGCTATATTTTGTAGACCTTGCCAATAGGTCAATGATTATTTTTCTCGTAACAAGTCTGAGTTATGTTGTGTTCGGGACACAGAAGAATAAACCGTTCATAAACTGCATTTATCTTGAGAGGCTACCGAGTTAGATCCGAAAACGACAACGGAAAACCATATCAGAAGCCATATTATTCCTATTTAAGTTGTCGGCAAAATTAAGGTGTAATTCATAGAAATTTGAGTAGGGATCAACTCGTTAGTCGGTGGAGTGCTCTTTAAGGAGCGTGATGGTAGTGAAGGCAGCATGTGAGTAGGAATATGAACACATTGGACCTGCTACTTACTTAATAGGACACTGGAGAGAGAGTCTGAGTTGACCATATTAATTTAACTTAATTGTGAATTCAAAATTTAATCTAATGTAAAAATTAAAAATCTAATATAAGACTGCGCATGTGGGTCGAATATTCTTTTAGTTCAGAAACTTCAGACACTGAATTTAAAGTTTCCGTTCGTAATATGAATTAAGTCGAGTAACTAACTAAACTAATTTAAGTACGTGTACAATTTTTCCATCAAGGCATAATTTTTTTCTTAAAAATTCAGAGTACTTTTACTTTTTACTTAAAAGTGCTACTTTTTTATCGAGTACTTTTACCTTTTACTTAAGTAAAATTCTGATAAAGTACTTTTTACTTTTACTTTTATCAACCATTTACTTTTACTTTACTTAAAGTATTTTGCTAAGTACTGTGTACAACACTGTAAGTAGGTAGTACAATATAACCATGTGGTACACACCTAGTACAACACAATCATACGGAATGTACTACGTATAACATAATCATGTGACTGGTACTTAGTACAATACAATCGCATGGCAAGTACCTAGCATAATTAATACAATCATGTAGTAAGTACCTAGTACAATATAATCACGTGTTAAGTATGTACTACAATGCAATCATGTGGTAAGAATATGAATTTCTCTTCTAGGTGGAGTCTAGACCTTTTGTGCTTTTTATATTTCTTTAGAATTTAAAATGTCTTGCAGTTGGTTAGGAAATTTAATACATATTTATTTTTAACTATAACCATAATAATTTTGTTTTAAATTTAACAAAGTCACATGTTAGTAGTTTTAGAATAACTTGTGTTCATTGTGATTTGATCTATGATTTAAGTGAATGCTCTAAATAATACGTTAGCTTCTGAATTAACTTAGGTTTCATTTAATTCATTCATTTAGATCTATATTATTCATTTAACTTGAATTCATTTAAATGAACAACCTTTTCTTCACTTAATTGGAGGAAGATATTTATAGTAACGTTTTTGATATTATTGTATAATTCCAGATCGATCTCTCACCTGATGATGTGCATTTAGCTTATCTACCACTGGCCCATATGTATGAGAGACTTAATCAGGTTTGAATTTGCTTAATATTTAAAAATTCATGCTATTTTTACTTTAGGATTATGTAAGTATAATTTAATTCTCTTACTGATCTTTTTTCATTTGGTATCCTGCATTTTAATTGTCTTGAATAAGTTAAGAGTTGATTCGAAGTCCTTCTGTTTAATTATTGACCTCTAAGTTGATGAAACCAATAATGTGTTATTTTCTGCATAATTTTCTGCAGTATGCATGGCACTCCCACTTAAATACAGTAGCTTCAATAAAATAATTAAAAATAGATACGTTTTAATATATCAATTATACTCAATGCCTAATTGCCTAATTTCACGTGATATAAAATACTAAAAGTTATGCTTTAAAGGATGACAAGAGTAAACTGTATGAACCATATAATAGGCCTACTAAATCGAATAAAAAATAGTGTGTAATACATAAACTGTTTATTTTACAGTGGTTTATGCTTCAACACGGAGCAAGGATTGGCTTTAACTGCGGAAACATAAGATTGCTATTAGAGGATATTAACATCCTGAAGCCAACTGCTTTTCCGACTGTTCCAAGATTGGTTAATCGAATTTACGATAAAGTATGTTTCCATTTCATTCTAATATTTTAATTAATTACTCCTTTTTAATTTGGAAAGCGGAATCCGTCATTATTTAGTGGAAACTGTAAAGTAATTAAAGGAAGAGCCAATGGAACAGATAATATGAATCCAAATATCAGATCAACTGATGTATGCAGATTGATGCATAAAATGGCCTCTCTAAGAAAAAGTTATATATTTTTAGGCCGTTTTAGATTTCATAGATGGACATACTTAGAAGAGAGTACATATTCTTACCAAATTTTATTACAAAACTTTGAGGTTCTTAGAAGTTATTTCTGTTTGAAGTTTCAAAATATGAAAAACATCAAAATTTTTTTAAGCATGTACTTAGAAAATTTGATTAGCTTTTGAGAACAATTGAAACTCTTTTATAGAACAACTCAGATTAGCTTTCTAAGCTAACTTTATTAATAATGAGAGATCTATCATTGGAGCTTCTGTTATCACTTGTTTTCTAACGTAAATCACGCCGGGCATCTGCTAACGCACGTATTTATCCACATTGCTGTCATATCGTACGGGTTTCTTAAACTTTGGGCCCCAGATTCTTATTTTATTAATAAAATAAGATTTTGAAGGTATTTTATTGCATTTTCTTAAGTTAATCTAAAGTAACTAAGGGAGGATGATGATGATGATGAAACACTTTTTACCTTGGTCAGAACATGATATAGTATACAATCCTTCTCTGTATAGTATCAAACATTTTTTTCCTGAAATCTGAAACGGTTGCAGAAACATTCAACTTATTTAGGGATGGCATTTTTTTGCGCTAGTCTGTAGATGAATATCAGATACTTTCACTGCCTCTTTTCAGCAGATGTAAATACCATTAAATACTAATTTTGAACAACATTTTTTGAGCTTCCGTTTAATATTTAGCTTTTATGATTTGTTTAATTATAATTATTAGATATTAAATGTATTCTTGTAGAATATTTATCTGAAGGAAAAGGGACATTTTATAATTTGTTTGTATTTGTTTGGTAAAACTTTATTTGGAAATGTTTATATGCCAAATATTAAAACAGAATCCGATAAAGAAATATTTAATGATACCCTGGCTGAAATTCAAATTGTAATTCAGGAGTTTAAAGATTGCAATGTTGTTTTAGGAGGTGATTTAAATCTAAATCTCATAAGCGGAAAAAAAAGACTGGTCTGAAACTACGTTTAACAGTTTATGTTTCGATGTGATTTGCCATTATGTGATAATTCTTTATCTAACGCTGATTCCTTGGATTATACTTTTTCCAATGAAGCAGCTGCAGATATAGTTTAATAGACTACTTTATTACTAGTAGGATTCCTTATGTAAGTGTTCAAGATTATCATTGATAGTCCCTTAAATATGTCAGATCATAATCCTGTCTTATTAACTATCAGTGATTGTATTGACCTCAATAAAGTGACATCAGCAACGGACAACCTCGTTCAAGAGCAGAGTAGGCCTAAGGTTAATCGCCCTCATAATGTTTTGCGCTAGGACCACAGCGATTTGAAATTGTACTATGATTCTACGTATGCATTGTTCACACCATTATGGCATAACATGAAACATTTGGCAGCATCGTGTGCACGTTCTAGTCATGTTTCAAACAATGATATTGTAGAATATTTTTATGAAACCATAATTCTATGTTTAAATAAAGCAGCCGCTGAAAATATTAAGGTAAAAAAAATAATTTTTACAAATATTGGTGGGATGCCGAGGGTAATACCTTACAAGAAAAATCTATTCAGACTCACAATGTGTGGAAAGAATCAGGACGTCCTAAATCTGAGGATATCTATATAGCCAAAGCGAAGGCTAAACGTGAATATAAATCATTCTTAGATAATAAAATAAAAACTGAAAGAAGTCAGCTCTCTAACTCACTGCATGAGGGCCTCTTAAATAAAGATAATAATTTCTGGAACGTTTGGAATGCAAAGTTTGGTGCTTCTAAGTCTAAATGTTGCACCTTAATTAATAACACTAACGATAGTAATTTAATTGCTAATAATTTCGCGTAATTTTTTTCAAAATGTATGTTAAGGCTTAGGGTTAGGTTAGGGCTTAGGGTTGAGGTTTAACTGGTGTAGGCTAGGGCTTAGGGTTGAGATTTGACTGGTGTAAGTTAGGGCTTAGGGAACCTGCGACACTGCATGGTGATCAGTCAATGACCAGAGTGATAGAAGTCAACCAATGAAGAACTAGCATGAACAATCTCTCTCTTAGTGCGCTTGATTGACGTAAATTGACGACCTAGTACAGATGGGCCAGTCGATGTCGGTGGTAACGGCAAGCTGACGTACCCAGGTGAGGCTGCAATCACACTGCCACGGGTTTCCCTCCAGCATCAGTTGCTTCAGGCCCGTCATGTTGACCAGGGAGGCAGGGCTCAGGGTGGTCAGGTTGTTGCGGCGTATATCAAGTCTAAGGACATGCTCCCCCGGAGCCTCTGAGAGCCCCTGAGGCACCGAGGAGAGGTCGTTGTTGCTCATTATTATTTTCAAAATTGTACAACGAAAATTCAGGTGATTTGGGTGATAACTTTGAAGAAAGATTTTATAATTATATTGGTGATAATCTAGATATAAAATTTGAAGTTGCTACCGTTGATGATGTAATAAGCAAGTTGAAGAAAGGCAAAGCATCTGGATTAGATAATATTACATGTGAACATCTTCAATATGCACATCCAATTGTTTGCAGTTGCATCACTATGCTGTTTAACTTAATTGTGGCATTAAAGTATTCCTGCTGCTTTTGGGAGGGGATAATTATCCCGATTCCTAAGGGTGATAGGAAATGTGATCATGTTAAAATTGAAAATTATAGAGGCATAACAATTAGTTGCTGTCCAAGATATTTGAAAGTTGTATATTGCGTTATGTAGGCAATTATTTCCTGACATCCGTTCATCAATTTGGTTTTAAACAAAAAGTGGGATGTAGTAACGCAATTTATTCTTTAAGAAAAACTATTGAATATTTCACAACTAAAAGCTCTACTGTCAATATTTGTTCGTTAGATGTATCGAAAGCATTTGATAAGATTAATTTCAAAATGCTATTCTGCAAATTGATGAACAGAAAATTACCAAGAGTGCTAATTGAACTATTGATAAATTGGTACGGCAAATTAAATTCACGTGTTAAGTGGAATGATGCTGTATCAAGTAGTTTTGTCGTTACTTCGGGAGTTAGACAGGGCAGAATTTTATCTCCAATTTTGTTTGCTGTATGTGTCGATGATATGCTAGTTAAACTTGAAAAATCCAAAATTGGTTGTTTCGTATCTTCTCTGTGCTGCAGTTCCTTTATGTATGCGGACGATTTAATATTATTATCACTAACAGTGAAAGATTTGCAGTCCTTAATTGATATCAGTACACATGCATCAGCTAATGTAGGTTTAAGTGTTAATTGTAGTAAGACATACTGCATTAGAATTGGTCCTAGACATAATATTAAGCCATTAATATGATAATTGATAACAGAAGCATAGAGTGGGTTAATGAAATACGTTATTTGGGATTAATTTTGGTGTCTTCTAAAAGCTTCAAAATCAATTTTCAAAATCGTAAACATAATTTTTTTAGGGCACTTAACGCTGTCTTCAGCAAAATTGGGGGCAACTCTGCACCTTCTGTAGTAATTTCACTTGTTGAATTATATTGCGTACCTATTTTGCTATATGGTTCTGAATGTGTAGAAATGTCAAAATCTGTGATTCAGAGCCTAGAAAATGCCTATTCTCAATTGTTTAGCAAGTTATTTCGTACTTTTGATAAAAATATAATTACGCAATGTCAATTTTTTTCAGGTCAATTTCCGATTGAACTTAAGATTGCAAATATAAGATTTTTTAATTTTTTGAGAAAACTGTGTCTTTCTGATAATACTTGTAAATACTTTAATTGTTTCAATGAAGAGTTATTGCCATTAATTAATAAATACTGCGTGAATTAGTAATAACTTTATCTTGCCAAAGAGCTTCCAGGTTGAGAGACTTGACTGGAAGTAATTATTGCGAAACTACTTTGAACGATCGCTAGAAATCATTTAATTAATTTTTAGTTATTAATTTTGAGTTGATTGATTGAGTGTATGCTTACGTTGATTTTTTGTCAACGTTATTTTTGTGTTTACTTGTATGATTGTATTGTATTTGTTTCTTGTCTTGCTACCTGAGTGGTGAAATAAAGCTATATATATAGAATGTATATAATATAATATATATAATGTATATAATATACATTTTATGTGTCTCTGGTATTTAGTAACTTTAACTTAGCTCGCTCTCTCATTGAGAAATTAAAAGGAGAGGTTAAAGTTTTTAAAACAAAAATTCACTATCTCTTTTCATTCTCCACTCGTTTTACTAAGGAATTTTTCGTTATTAGCGTACATATTAAATATTGTTTGGTAAACTAATTCGTGTCATGTTCTTGAGTAGAATAATAGCATATTTAATTGTTGTAATGTGCTTTATACAGCAATATTAAATCATTTTATTGTCGTAGGTGCAGCAAGATGTTTCTAAAAGTTGGTTAAAAAGTAAGCTTCTTGACTTGGCAATACGCAGAAAAATAGCACTTCTGAAACGGTAAGAAAATTATCTCGACATTTCTCAAGTTGTACTGTATTGCTCATTTATTATGGCCACGTAGGCCTAACATCTTTCAACTCATTTTATCCTTCGAAATTTACTTAACTCATTATTGTTAAAGCGAATGTTGAATAAATGCTTATAGATTTAAAAAAAGCTGTTCTATTGACTTATTTGTACTTACCGGAGAACCTTTAGACTAATCAGGTAATTGCTTTCTAACGCTCTACTAATTCTTTACTATTTAAGCTATTTATTACTTACCAGTTCAAATTAAATGGCGTGGCTACTGTAGGAATTTTAATTATTTAGACACAGCAACGAAAATTATAATTATCAGTAAAATTACTTGTAGTCAATTTTAATTTTTCACCTGATGACAATATCAGAGTAGGATTGACCTAGATTTCTGACATATTTTGTGTAATTCATCAACCAACTGTAAGTCTTGATCGAAGAAGCTCCTTTATTTTAATAATATGGAAGGTAATATTTTGGTAAATAATTCTAACTTAATTCTTCAAAATAATTATATATAAGTTTACTTAAATTGATACAATTTACAATTTGCTAAACGCAGTGGAATAATTACGAAGAACTCTATTTGGGACTGGCTGGTGTTCAACAAGATAAGGAACCTGATGGGAGGAAAAATCGTGGGATGTGCTGTGGCCTCCGCCCCAGTGTCTGGAAATGTATTGAACTTTGCCCGCTGCGCCCTGGGAGAGTTTGTAAGTTAATAAATCAATATCCTAATTCATCATCATCATCATCTTCTTCTTCTTCCCTTGAATCTCAGTTTAACTAGGGTCGGGATACAAATAGACTGTCTCATCCTAATCAAACCTAATTGAATATCGTAATGATTGATAGTATCAATCTATGCCGAAACAGAATCGATATTGTTATTGTTATACAACAAAATTGATTTTACCTCAGGATTAGAAGCAGAGCTGATTGGGTCGTGAAATGTGGAAATGATTCTGTGCTTTCTTTTGTGATTCTGTGATTCTTTGATTTTGTGACGTAGATATAAAAATGTAGGCATTAAAGGGAGTTGGCAGCTAAAAGAGGCTAGATATAAAGTTAATTGGTCAATTACGCTTTGGTCTTCACACATTGAAAGCTGGTAAATCTAATTTTAACATTAGTTTCCTCACTCGAAAGCGATATCAGCGACGGGTTAGCCCAGGATTTTAACCCCGCACATACTGATCCGCGGTCGAGTATCTTACCGACGTCGCCACTGGCTCCAGTCAAAAAACTAAACTCGATAATATGAGTTATTATCCCGAAATAATATTTGTTTTACTGTAGATTATAAATTAATTTCTGTTCCTCTTACAGGTATTTCAAGTCTACGGGCAAACAGAAGTCACAGCTGGCATAGCAATGACTTTTCCCCACGAGTATACTCCAGGTTAGACCTATTTGAGTAGTTTTCGCTAAAACCAATTTAGAATATTCATTATAACGCTGAGCCTGCAGCAATATCGTTACGTTTCGAACTGCGAATTAGTATAATTATGGGTGTTCAAAGTTTGGACTCGCCGATCATTGCTACCACTTTGAGAGATAAATCCAGGCCGGTGAGAGAGATATGGTATTTAATTCATTTCACTTCATCTGAACAACATACATGTAGATGTTAAATGCTAGCAAACTAAATCATACAAAAATCAAACGAAAGCAAACATCCGTGCAAGCATTGATAAGCATACACAACAATAGAAAAAGTAAAAGTACATGTTATGAGTACTGGCAATCATCAGTGAAGATACACAGGTGAGCAAGTAGGGGTCCAAAACGATACATATTCTAAAATCGAGAAAATCGATCCCAAGATAGAAATAATTTAAATAAGATTCTGCTTACAATTCGTCTCTGTAGTAATAAAAAATGCCAAAACTTGACATGAAATTCTTGACATGTGTATATATATAGTGCATTGAATCCATGTTCAATTGCTTATTTGTTATTTTATTTTATATTATGTTTATTTTATATTTCATTTGTTATTTTATTTTATTTGCGTTTTCAAGTTATTTAGTATTGTTATGTCTGTCATTCTATCTATATTATCCCTAGGTACTCTATTCTGACGCCAAATTACTTGGAAATATAGTAATACGAACTTTAAAGCATATTTCCTTATGTTACTATTTCTAGACACTGTGGGACCTCCTCTACCATGCTGTCACGTCAAACTGGTGGATATCTCAGAGATGGACTATTACGCCAAAGAAGGAAAAGGAGAAGTAAAACAACTTTGTGTGGATTATTTAATATAAAGTCTATATCTTTGATGGAAGAAAGAAATTGGATATGATTAATATTTATTCTTCATACGTGGAGAATATATAGATACAAAAATGTAGTTATTGTACTAAGCGATTTATTTCACGGATGATGTAGAAACAGGTCTGCACGAACTACATTAATACCAGCGTGAATATTGAAGCATATAAACTAGACAATCTTTTAAAGTAAAACTGGAAGATATTCAACTTAAATTTTCAAAGCCAGTTACAATATTTTCTTGCAACATACTTCTGTGTGGTAAGTATGTATTCCTACACATGATGCTGTGTTGTAGGTGTGTGTTCCTACACATGATAATAATAATAAAGGTTTAACGTCCGTTTCCTCATCCAGGGATGATGTCAGGCACTTATGATGCTGTGTTGTAGGTGTGTGTTCGAGGCTCAGCGATGATGAACGGCTACTACAAGGAACCTGAGAAGACTCGGGAGGTGATAGATGAGGAGGGCTGGGTTCACACTGGGGATGTGGGACAGTGGCTTCCGGTCTGAACTTATTCTATAAAATAATATAAGACGAAGACAATTTAATACATACGAAGACAATTTAATACAGACGAAGACAATTTAATACAGACGAAGACAATTTAATACAGACGAAGACAATTTAATACAGACGAAGACAATTTAATACAGACGAAGACAATTTAATACAGACGAAGACAATTTAATTCCATTCCAAGGCGCAGCTATACGAAACTTCAAATGTAGTCTTTAACTTGAACAATGCGAATTGTAATTAGCCATTGTAATTAGCCATTTAACAATTGTAATTAGCCATCAATGTAATTTGACAGCTCTTTGCGTTGGTTTTTATTGACTTAGCCTTTCTGTGTTAGTATGCTTCTTAAAGTCACGTACAGTTTTTGTGACGCTGTGTACAGTCTGTCAGCCTCAATATGCCACTCAACACAACTTTAATCTGTTGCTCACTGTGACAAATCTATAGGTTTAGTATTACAAAAATCATATCAGTATTGTCTAGTTTCTAAAATTAGCTTAATCAGTAACACTATTACTGTTTAAAAAGTGCAAACAAAAAAGTGCTTCACAGAGCTACAAAGCAGCTTCACAGCAGCTACAAAGCAGCTTCACAGCAGCTTCACAGCAGCTGCCTGGTATTCACAATTGTACCAATCTTACTGTGATGTTGTAATTAGCCATTATGTTGTACTGAAAATAAGTCATTGGATATTACTTGTTTTTTTATTAAATTGTGACAAAAAATAAATTATCGAATATTAATTTTTATTCTCAACGCAGAACGGAACCTTGAAGATCATTGACCGCAAGAAGCACATATTCAAGCTTGCTCAGGGGGAGTATGTGGCCCCAGAGAAAGTCGAGAGCGTTTACGTCAGAAGTCCATTCGTTGCCCAAGTCTTTGTCGATGGCGATGGATTGCAGGTAAGGCTTCATAAGTTGAATTTTAAAAATCTTCAGCAGTTTTTTCTGATTGTTGACCCCTAGATTTACTATAATTGAACAACGTCAGCAAAGTAATGTAGTTATTAAGCTTTTGATGTCGCGGTGTTGATAGTAAAGTTACTTGTTTGACTGAACGACATGGGTTAAAGTCTTATCGTCTGAAGAAATCTCTAAAATAATCATTTAGAGTCTCTAAAAGTGGGCCAGATTAGAAATTGAACGAAATTAATTTATCATATATGTGTGCTTAGTCAGCTGTGTCTATGTATGCTTTGTCAGCTGTTGTTATGTGTACTTAGTCAGCTGTTGTTATGTGTGCTTAGTCAGCCGTTGGTATGTTTACTTAGTCAGTTGTTGTTATGTCTGCTTAGTCAGCTGTTGTTATGTGTGCTTAGTCTTCTGTTGTTATGTGTGCTTAGCCAGCTGCTGCTGTATGTACTTAGTCAGCTGTTATTATGTGTGCTTAGTCAGCTGTTGTTATTTGTGCTTAGTCAGCTGTTGCTATATGTACTTAGTCAGCTGTTGTTATGTGTGATTAGTCAGCTGCTGTTATGTGCGCTTAGTCAGCTGTTGTTATTTGTGCTTAGTCAGCTGTTGCTATATGTACTTAGTCAGCTGTTGCTATATGTACTTAGTCAGCTGTTGTTATGTGTGCTTAGTCAGCTGTTGTTATGTAGATCTATTAATGGCAACATTAATACAATCAATATTAATACTAACTAATTAATATTAGTTCTATTTCTATTAATTCTGGGTTCATGAATTTAAAATACTCTAATCTAATATTTTTGCTCTTTTTCAGACATTTCCAGTTGCAATTGTAGTTCCTGATCCTGAACATTCCATTCCGTGGGCCAAGGAAAACTTGAACATTGACGCTACCCTGGAGAATCTGTGTTCTAATCCGGTCAGTGGACAAGCGAAAATATAAATTAAACTCTTAAGTAACTTAGTGATTATAACAACTTTAAATTGTTTATGTTGTTTTCATTTATTAATATTAATTGCATATTACTTAAAATAATGCGCAGTAGGAATCAATTAGTTGAAAGCAATTAAGTGATAGCATTACCAAAGCTACTTGTGAATAGAATAATAATGTGGTTATCTTATAAACATCTACTTGTATATATTTATTTTTTAATTTAATTTAGGATTTGCATTTATATGTCGAAGCCATTCAAATTGGGCACTGATATCTTACAGAGGATCAAAACTGTCTTTAAAATTGACCTATAATTTTGCTTTAGCTGCTATATTATTTTATTGAAAGATGGAAACATTTTGCAACAATTTTCAGTCGATTAACTAATACCGTACCTTTAAATATATATTGCTTATTCCAGAAGCGTTTATAGAAAGTTGATTCGACACATTGCAAAAATAAGGCGCTTAAATTGATTAAAGAATTAATTAATTGCTTAACAGAAATTCAAGGAAGCAGTACTGAAGGATTTACTGATCAAAGGAAAGGCTGGAGATTTGAAAGGATTTGAACAGGTAAAGTTTTCATTTAAAAATGTTTCGATTTTCAGAAATTCAGAACAAATCAAGTACATTTTTGTTTCTGGCTTAAAATTCCTAAATTCATGTCATGTTCTAATCTCTCGCTCATTATGGAGTACTTTTATCAAGTTTATTGTTAACAACAATCTATTCTTAATACTGCAACTGTGCATTTACTATTAAAAATATGCAGTATGTATTGCAGGAACACTAGGATACTTTGGATATGAACTTTCATTGCCGACTTCAGTGAACTCATTGAACTTCAGTGAAAGGCACAGACTTTTACCTTAAATTTATATTATTTGTGTTTATAACACCTATGTTTTATGCCATCTATGTTTATATCACCTGTGATTATATCTATTGTGTTTATATCACATGTGTTTATATCACATGTGTTTATATTATCTGTGTTTCATATCGCCTATGTTTTGTATAACCTGTGACTATACACCTGTTATTATATCACCTGTGTTTATAACACCTGTGTTTATATCACCTATGATTATATCACTTGTGATTATATCACTTGTGATTATAACACCTGTGATTATATCACCTATGATTATATCACCTATGTTTATATCACCTGTGATTATAACACTTGTGATTATATCACCTATGTTTATATCACCTATGATTATATCACCTATGATTATATCACTTATGATTATAACACCTGTGATTATATCACCTGTGATTATATCACCTATGATTATATCACCTGTGATTATATCACTTGTGATTATAACACCTGTGATTATAATACCTGTGATTATATCACCTATGATTATATCACCTATGTTTATATCACCTGTGATTATAACACCTGTGATTATATCACCTATGTTTATATCACCTGCGATTATAACACCTGTGATTATATCACCTGTGATTATAACACCTGTGATTACATCACCTGTGTTTATATCACCTCTATGCAGTCTAAGCTTTTCTTTTTTTTTTTTTTTTTCACTTATAATGTCACTTATCAATTCACTTATCATTACACTTATCATTTCACTTAATCATTTAACTTATCATTTCACTCTTCATTTCACTTATCTTTAACTTATCATTTCACTTATCAATTTCTTATCATTTCACTTATCTTTTCAGATTAAGGATATCTATCTGAGTTCGAAGATCTTCACAGTGGAGAACGGATTGCTCACACCATCACTTAAGTCCAAGCGACCAGCAGTCAGGAAGCTTTATGCTGAAGAGATAAAGAAGCTGTACGAGAAGTACAGCAATTAAAAAGCAAAAGTTAAAGCTTATGTTAACGTCGGTTTCCTCACTCGAAAGCGATGTTAGTGACGGGAGAGCCCAAGATTTGAACCTCGCACATACTGATCCGCGGTCGAATATCTTACCGACATCGCCACTGGCTCCAGCCAGTTTAATTGAACAATAAAACTAAAATATTGCAACTCAGCAAATTTATGCGCGTTACCTCAATAACACAATTTTATTCTATATCGTCATGTGTTGAAGTTAGTTTTCTTGTGACATTTACATAATTATGCAACAGAATGATGACAAGCTGGGCCTTTAGGAAATTTCGCAGCTTCGATGGTGATATTTTTTAATAAAAATTGCTAGATTTATTTATATTATTTGTTGTTTATCAACTGTCTATCTGGAGAGAGTTGGCACAGATGGACAGTTGATAAATGTATTAAGAAATAGGAAGAAGAGATGGACAGGACACATTCTAAGGAGGGAAGGTCTATTAAAAGAAATCATAGAAGGTAGAATGGAAGGAAAAAGAGGCAGGGGCAGGCCGAGATTAGGTATGTTAGATGATTTAAAGACCCACTCATATGTGGAAATGAAGAGGAAGGCGGAAGACAGAGAAGAGTGGAGGCGTTATGTACCATGGACCTGCCAGTAGGCAGTGCACTAAGAGAGATATATCATTAGGAATTGAAAGAAGAACTGGATTGGTACTGAGAGGGAATGGTTTGCTGAAGGTGGTAATTGAGGGTAGAATGGAAGGAAAGAAGGATAAAGACCGAGACTTCGGATGCTGGATGATTTGATAATTCATATGTCGATCTAAAGAGAAAGGCAGAGGAGGATATAAATATATGGAAGAGTTATATGCCATGGACCTGCCAATAGGCAGTACACTTAGAGAGAGAGAGAGAGAGAGAGAGAGAGAGAGAGAGAGAGAGAGTTGTTTTTGACACTCTCTAAAATGCAAACGAGTAAATGTCTTGAATGAGTTTAAGCTGTGTACTTGTAATTTTCTGAGTAATAGCAGTTTTTGTTTTCATTGTGCCTCATTTTTTCTTAAAACGTAAATTGCTAAGGCAAAGTTCGAATTTTACGTCAGTTTCCTTTCTAGAAAGCATATGAGTGTGGGGCTAGCAGGAGCCTGCACCTACTGATCCACAATCGGACTGCTATACACTTAAAAACTATGGAGAACCTTAGAAAATTTGAATTTTGTAATCGTAGATCTGATGATCGATGAAAAGCATCCTGATGGAGTAACTCCAATCCCCTGGTCAGAGGATAAAAAAGTAAACACGCATTATAGTGAAATGATCAACTATGTTGATATCTATCACTTTAAAATACCATATATTTAAACCGTTAGGCAATTCAGACCATTTTCCGTATAGCCAGTCCAGATTGTCCGAGATTTTACTTTCAGATTAGCGCAGCTGGGATTCGAACAATATTATTCGAACCCACGAGGGTTCAATTCACCTCAGGATCTGTCATTTAAAACTTCATGACGTTACCCTTACGCTTTTAATACATTGAAATACCCTACCTGGTACGTCACTGATACAGACACTCTCGCATGAATTAACAGCTGCATATCAAGCTGCGCTGCTGATCCTGCAGCTGCTAGCAGCTGCTAGGAGGAAGCTTGTAATTTTGTAGATATGTATTTGTATCCGATACTACTCCTAGCCTTTGAGACCCTGGACGGCTAGGCCGCTGCAGGCGCAGACTTCATTGATGTCAATGATGTGCCAGACTATATAAAATAATAAATATAGATCTAATATCGCTGGCGACTATATGTGTGTCCGAGGCACTTTTAGCGAAAGCGCATTCCGGGGTGAAGAGTCCCTCTTAGTGCACTGCCTACTGACAGGTCATGGTATATAACGCCTCCACTCTTATTTGTCTACCGCTTTCCTCTTCATTTCCACATATGAGTGGGTCTTTAAATCATTGAGATAGCACTTGGTCAAAGTCTTTGATTGAGATTAGCATTCACTCTCTCACTCACTCATTCACTCACTCACTCACTCACTCACTCACTCACTGTGGAGTAGCGAGAAGGGGCGGGGGACATGGGCCCCCTTCCAAAATATTATTTAATATTTATTTATTTATTTAATATATTTATTACACCTAAACTATAGGTGCACAAAATTGTCTAAAGTGTGTTCCTCCCCATAAATACCTCCAGCATTAAAGTGCCTCCTCAAACACTAAATCCTGCTACACCTCTGCTTGACAGGTCTTCTTCAGTTCAAATTTTGATGAGTCAGTTTTCAAACCTTAGCACACAACGCACCCCTCGTATGGGCTGAGTCATAGAAGCATCTAGTTACTACACCGCCTGCATAATTTCAAATACATATCACGTGACTTGATTGGATTGTTTATACCAAGCTTGGATTGATATTAGCCAGCTGTTCCAGCAATGCATTCGGTTTAATTTCACAATAAACAAAATTCAGAAATGAGGATTAATGTACCCTCGCATTAATTTTTTCACACACTTGAAAGATATTCATTTATTACATTTAGGCTATTTCTATTGCTTTTTTTCAGCATATATTTTCAGTAAATGCAGACAGACGAACTGCGCGTATTTACAATTACTAGCATATATAACGTAGGCTTAAATCAACTAACATTCATTATGTTGGTCTGCCTCAGGCAGGCTGAGATTAAGAATGTTAGGTGATTTAGAGATAACTTCATATGTGGGCATGAAGAAGAAAACTGAAGACAGAGAAGAGTGGAGGCGTTATATACCATGGACCTGCCATTTGGCAGTGCACTGAAAGAGAGAGGGGGACGAAGAGAGGAAGGGAGGGAGTGAAGGAGAGTGAGTATAACCATCATCTGCGAGCGAAAACACCGAAGATAAAAACCAAACTAAGAATATTAGTAGCAGATAAGTTCAATAATTCTTATGTTCAAGGCACAACACTCAACGATATTAGTTACATTAACGAATAATAAAGTTAAAAATGAAGGAAATGAAGAAATTGGTATCTTACGGTATTTTCATCCAACCGACACTAAAAGTATATGTAGGTCTAAGTTATAGATCTCAATATACATGTAGTATTGTCTTTACAACAGGAGAAAAGCTAAAAATTGAAAAGTACAAATTAAAAGATTAAGTGTAATATTGAACTCTACGTGTTGATCTCCCTCAAATTTACTTCATTACGAAAATTAAAATTTTAGTTGCTGTATTGCCAGATTATTACAGCAGTAACAGAAGTTTGTCAGACAAGCTACGCTACGCTGCTTATTATAGCTAGGCCTAAACATCATCACTAATCAACTACTTTATTTTATTATACTACAGGGTGTCAAGAAAATGGGTACACATCTTCAGTATTACTTAAACTGATTGTACACTGCAATCTAGAAATAAATTCAAAGTAGCATGAAAAGTTATGATCGAGTTGTCCTGAGAGGATACTAGGGATCGATTCAGGAGAATCGAAAGACAAATTCAATTGCGAACTTTTCCAACCGGCATGCTTTTTGGCATTGATTATATAATTGTAAATAATTCAAAAATTGATAAGTAATTTCTTAAACTATTTCTAAGTTATCTTAGAAAAATATTTAATTCAACTCTTTTGACAATCATCTGCTGAATTTACATGTAAATGCAGAAATTGTCAGAAATAAAACTCTTGCTTATTACTAATTCGATATCTCGATTCTATTATTAATATTCTGCCTTACTTCTTAAGCCGAAGAGGTTCCTATGTAGATAAATAGCATGTGTATATTTTGAATGGGCACAATATAGTAGATTTTCTAGACTACTTTACAATGTAACTCTCATAATTGTAACTTCGTGTACTGAAAATTTATTAAAACCAGCTGCACGAAATTTTATGATATTGTCACCATTTATAGCTGATTAATTAGTGCATAGCTTATTGATTAGTATATAAATGATTGATTAGTGTATAGCCGTTTGATTTGTTAATAGCTGATTGATTAGTGTGAGATTTGATGACTGAAATTACCTCGTAATTTGAAACTGGACTGCTAAATATAGTAGACCTGCGCATTAGTAAATTGGATGGGAAATGTAGTTTCACTTTGCTAAATGTGAACGATAATATGACATGTAAAGTGATATAGATGTATAAATCAAAGCGCTATAGTGTTACTAGTTGGATTGATTAAACCAATATTTCAATGAATATGTTGTTAGACGCACGGTCTCAGGATCTAGATAGGCTTTGGTACGGTTAGGAGAGAATAAGCTACTGTGATAATTAAATACAGTATTGCTAGATATCGTCATGGCTGACCATCTCATTATATTTTGCGTTTAATCTTTTCAGTTGTAATCGATCTTCGCAAAATTTAAATTATTGTATTGTATTTTGATTTTTGCGTAAGTGTTCAAATCTGATATAAATTCAGTTATTATAGCCAACAAATGCTAACAAGCCTATAGGCAAGTTGGGGCATAGTAGCTCAAGTTTATGATACAACGTTTGTTTTTAAGAGATTTGGCACTTTAAGTCCTTAATTTATTTGTTATTGCTCAACAGTATCACGTGATTCCCGGCATAAACAATCAATGCAAAGGCTGCAGTTTAGTTCCAACAATTATTCTAAAGTAACTTAGAATGATTGAATTAGTTAAACTGATAAATTCAGATTTACGGTTCGCATTAAGAATTGCGTAAAATCTTAAAATCATACAACTATCGACCAGTATAGAAGATATAGTTTACTTTGAGATGGGGAACGTTGCTGTACGAACAAACCTCTGTTTTTATTTCTGGTAATATATTTGAGAAGTGTTCCCATCAACCAGACAGGTCAACGGGTCTGATGGGATTGTACTCGACAAAGAGCCTCACAGCCTTAGCTATCCAGTGAAGATACTAAGATATCCGGGATGTAGCTTCCGGTGGAGAAAAGATGAGTGAAGAATAGAGGCGAATCAACGTGTATTCAAAATGAAGTCAATGTTATCTATTAGACTTTTTCCTCATTAAAAGTAAGAGGTATATCAGGCTGATAATGGAACTTCCAACCGTATACCTAACAGGCAGAATAAATTAACTATATTAACTAAATTAAACTATTAACTATCTAGTAGACTATCCAATAGTAATATTGGATAGTCCAATAATAATAAACAGACTATCCAATTGGAATAGTCAATCTGTTAGACTATAAATCAGGATCATGTATATTTTAGAATTAAGTGAAAATTGATAAACAATCCCTACAAGGGTCTAACACCCGGAGACCCAACTCTATGCAAGTTTAAGCAGCTATGCTCTTCTCTGCTAAGCAGCTATACAGTCGCACTTAGCTTAGCTGCGCAGCTAGGGAAGTAGTCACCCAGTAGCTGCTCAGCTAGAGAAGTGGGAGGGCTCTATTGGCCAAACGTCGGCTGTGTACTTTGTGTCTACCAGACAATCCGTCTGCTCCAGTTTTACGTCCTGATATCCGCTCTGAAGACATATTCCAAACGAGACGTCAAAGGTAAGAATTAGTTTCACTTTTTAAAGAATTAAAAATAGGCTTTTATTTTGTGAAAGTGTTTCAGACTAAAACACACTAGTTTTCCATACAAAACAACTCTAGTTTTGGTTGGTGCAAATTTGTATATAGTTATTTGTTAAATTGTTTCATATTTTCTCTACGGCACGGTGAAAAATGAAATTCACTCATGTTTGTTTCTATTGGCAGTGATAGTTCAATACATGTAGCGGGTTGCATTCTAACATACAATAAAGCAAGGATTCTAACGTATAATAAAGCAAGGATTCAATGCATAAGTAGGTAACTTATGCATTCGAAGAGACTCGAGCTGTTGGGTTCCTATCGAGCAAAATTTAATTCCATAAACTACATGTAAATAATTCTAACTTTAATCTATAGCTAATTAAAATTAAAATTAGCTATTAAAGTCAGATTAACGTCCATTTCGGTAAACAAGCGGCTGTCGGAGACAGTCTGGTGGTTACGGATTCATGGTCGAATGCTTTGCCGAGCTAGGTGCTACCAGCCTCTCACCGGTACACTGAATCAGCCATTTGGCGGAACATTTATTAAGAGTCTTGTTTCTTTGTAAAGTTATTTATTACACTATGTACATTAAGCCTTCGTATAATGATTGACTAAGTTAAGCCCTCGTTGAATGATCGACTAATAGCTTAGGTTATTGCAACAATTTATAGTAGGTTATTGCAACAATTTTTAGTAGGTTATTGTAACAATTTATAGTAGGTTATTGCAACAATTTATAGTAGGTTATTGCAATAATTTTATAGGTTATTGCAACAATTTATAGTAGGTTATTGCAATAATTTTATAGGTTATTGCAGCAATTTATAGTAGGTTATTGCAACAATTTATAGTAGGTTATTGCAATAATTTTATAGGTTATTGCAGCAATTTATAGTAGGTTATTGCAACAATTTATAGTAGGTTATTGCAATAATTTTATAGGTTATTGCAACAATTTATAGCAGGTTATTGCAATAATTTTATAGGTTATTGCAGCAATTTATAGTAGGTTATTGCAACAATTTATAGTAGGTTATTGCAACAATTTATAGTAGGTTATTGCAATAATTTTATCATCGTTACTAACAGCTCTTTGTCACTGTAAACACTATGCTCTCGGCAGTTAGACGTGTTTTGCGTAATAATAAAAGAACAATTAGAGTGTTACTGTCATCCATGACAACATCAAGCACTATTGTAAAGCCTTGGGCTGACAGATGCCATCTAGTCTTTAGGTTCCAAGCTCACACACCATGCGAGCAGGCGTCTGAGAGGACGAACCGTAGCATACTTGAAAATCGATTTTAAAAGTGTCTGATATAGGCCTACATAATACAGCTGGATTTGTTTTGTTTTTGCGTTTGCAATTGTTGTAATGTATAGAGGTGAATTTGCATGATATACTGTATTAAACACTAAGCATCAAACATTAGGGTAAGATTGGAAGTATTGTATAATCCATTTAGTACGAAGTTCTAATTTAAAAATTGACGTATGCTTTACATTTGTAGAATAGAAATGAAATCTCAAATTCTGACGTCAAAGTTTTGCACAGGTTTCTTGTGGAACAATTGTAGAGAGTTCTTCTGAAGATACTTTTTATAATAATAGCGAAAGGCAGCTGACAATGAGGGCAATATGACTCACCGTATCCTGTAACCTGAACCTAGTGTGTACTGCATGATCGTACTCACTGCTTGAGATTTGATGGCTTGATTTAACCCTTTGCTAAAGTCAGATGCATAGGTCTGCAACTTAATGATCGTGTAGATGAATAATTCTACTAGAATCCTTCATCTCTGAGATATTAGCGAGTTGTTTAAAATTGAACTTTATTTCACTATGTTAATTCTGCATACATGTGCGTTGGGGTTAAGGTTTTAAGGTAGTAAATTAAAGGCAATGGAGAATTGTTTAATACTACATTTTTGTGAAGCGTTCGTGAGAGAGGGAGAGAGAGAAAGAGAGAGAGAGAGAGAGAGAGAGAGAGGGAGAGAGAGTGAGAGAGAAAGAGTGTGAGAGATAGAAAAGACAGAGAGCGGTATTTCAAAACGGTCTAGTGCACATATAAATCTACATATAGATTATGTAAGCTACATGTACAACTGTACTCAGCTCTATGCTTGTAACAATATTACCTTAAAAAGCCAAAGATAAACCTCGCAAAAGTCAGAATATGTGTAGGATAAAGGTTTATATAATTCACAACTCCTCGAACTGACTCTCCTATCATTGCAACATAAGGCATTCTTAAATTAGAGCAAATTTAAATTATTTAATGACAAAATAATGTAACTAATACTTGAGGGGTACAAGCATGAGATTGACACCCAAATCCTTTCAGTTTCTGTCCTTGTAACAACCGCCTCTCGGTATGTAATGATATACGAATACATTACACTTGGAGATATTAGAGAACTAATTCAGTGGGTTTGGTTTATGGTACAATGGTACCACCACTCTGCACGAGTGTTAATATCTCGTCTGACTTGAACTGTAGTTTGTGCTTCACTTCTGAATGTACAGTGTGATTGATACATACCAGACCCTGGCTGTACACGGATTAATTTTCGAAATAACATCGAGCTATATATGGTTATAGCCCGGGTTGTATTTGTTAAATGTTTCATAGGGGTGGTTGGGGGTGTCGAAGGCTTCACAGGGGCCATCAGGGCATTGTCGTAGGGGGATGCTAAAACTGAGGGTTAAAAATTTAGCAGGTCTTCCATGGGTGGTTTAACCCCTCTAACCCACCAGAAAATAAAACTCTGGCTATAGCCATTGTCTTGAATATAGATCTCTCTCTCTCTGGTTTTTTCTTTCCATATATCTGTATCTCTTTCTCTATCTGTATCTATCTGTATTTCTTTTTCTCTCTCTTAATCTTTCTCTCTATAGGTTACATATATACATTTTGTAATCTGAAAAATCGTCTATTAACGATTGACACAAATGTCGATCATACATGATGTATTCAGAGTTGAGCTGGTCGATACGTTGCTGAACAGAAGTTTGGTGGTATAGTCGTTAATTCATAATAATAATCACAGAGAGGCTTTTTATTAATGTTTTTAAAGAGATTGCTTTTATCATTTCGATATTTTGTACTATGCATATATAGTTACTTAAGGTGACTTTATAGTTTTGGTGTTACCAACAAAAAGATATACACTTGTACTTCGATGTACAAATAAATAGGGCAGAATAGCAAAGTAGCATCACCATTATCTTCACTCTAATCTTTCCTTGAATTTTAGTTTAACTAGGGTCGGGATTAGGCAATTTTTTAGAAATTTCTGGAGCCTAGCGGTCACCAACCGAATGCCCTTTATGACGTTTGTTTGAATCTTAGTACTTTCTCACCTTTCACGATACGTGCAGTCAACGGTTGTTCGATTCTTCGGCAACTCAGACACAACATGAGTAGAATAGCAAAGTAGCAAAAAACGATAATGAAGAATTTTTTGTCACTGTTTGAAACGTGCGTCAAATATTAAATTCTAGTCAGATCAGTAAAGTAAATAGCTACAGTTAACTTCAATTTTTAACCACTGAAAGCATATTATTCAGGTTTTACTGTATACAAATTATTGATTTCTGAACAGACTTCGAAAATTGCGCAACATAACATTGAAAAAATCTTTTGAATAATATGTGGGTTGAATTTTTTATATTTAAAACTTTTAATGCCTTATAGTATACGTGTAGTTTATCCAAAATATTGTCCAGACTATTTGTTAATTACTGGCTATTGATTATCGGTTTTGCGCTAGATTCTCCTTTAACATCTGCTTCGCATATCGTAGAATATCGCAAGACATGTTGCATAATAATTTTGACTGGAAGAGACTTATATCTTTTCCCACTAGTATATTGTAATTTTATTATAGATGAACATTTGCACACTAACAATTTTTTATTTTGTAATTTTCGAATTACTTTTTTAAGCTAGTTTGCATCTAGTGTAGCAAATGGAAAACGCCCCAGGTGTTAACTAATTCTCGTTTGAAAACAAAATAAATATATGCACAATTATTCAAATTAGCCTGTTTCATCGAACAGGAATGTATGAATAAAATGTACTTTGGTTCGAATTCGGCCGCTGGGATAAATTTCAAATAATTCCAGACCTGCATCGAACTTTGGTGTGCAATTATCTGAACATATGAGTATGATTTAGGATGTCACGTGACAGTCTACCATACAAAAGTATAAAGCAGACCGTTGTATTGCATGCAATAAGCAGGATCTATACGTGCATAGCAAAATTAGACACTCGTATGGTACAGTGTTTGCAATATTGACCGTTGATTAAACTCTTCCTCGACTACACAAGGGGATTGGGCCTGTTGGGACGCCCCCCCCCCCCTTTTCCAATGGGCGGCTTTGGATGCCCAAGTTCATAGGATTAAGTTTTAGATAACCGTCATCATTTTGTTTTTGCAACCAGAAACAGTTTTTACTTTCTGCAACTCTTTTTCTGTTAACAATTACGTAGGTAATGAGTGATAAATGTTTTTGTTCGTATGGTTATACAAAGGACAACGCCCTGTGTTTCCATGGTTTCCATTTTGGTTGCTGTTTTTGTTGAATACTTCTAGTGTAAGACGTTTCCCCCTGCTGGGTCCGGGATACTAGCGAACAGATCAACAGTAGACTGCACTTGCCGTAGAAGGCTACTGAGCAAGAACTGAGGAACGCAACGGGAAACCACGTCAGGCGCCATATTATTTCAGAGCTATTGGCTACATTAAAGTGTGGATAGGGTAGTATTTTGCTAAGGAATTAACTCATTACTCATCAAGTACTGTTTATGGAGCGTGAAAGCAGTATAAATCGATGTATTGCTCTGTATGGATCATGAGCGCAGTAGAAATACGTACCTTGGACAGTGAGAAATGTACGTTTTGAGTTAAATTGATGATATTCGCTTTTAAACCCTCTTCTGGAAATTCTGGATTATCTAGCGATATGCTTGTCATTATTTCAGTGTGTGATCAGGCATTAATTGCACACGGATATGCAATATGGTTAAGCAATTGAAATAATAGAGTGATTTATAAAAAATACTGTTTGCTATTCAAATATATGTGGATGCATATCTTAACAGACTCTAACGTTAAGCATATTTACCTAGTGAATATTATGCTCGATGAAATGGATATTGGACCGAGCCGGTGGCCGGTCAGTATAGATAGGGTTCAAATCCTGCGTTCAATCTGTCACTGACTTGCCTTCGAGGCAGGAAACTGACGTTAAACTAGGTTTTTGAATCTTACTTTAGTTGTAGATTATATCTATTTAATCATTTTATTACCGAAGTGCGTCTTACTGATTAATTAAAACTCTATTGCAAAAGAACTTTCTTTTGTTTAAACTATTCTTCATTAGAATATTTGACGATTGTTTAAACAGAATTTGGCACTTGAAAGGATTTACAAGAACTGAATTAGTGATGTTACAGTATACCATTTTTCTAGTAGCAAAATGGATTTTAGAAAGATATATTTTGATGCTCGTAATATATTTATATAGCAGTTAATTTTGTAAATTGGGCTATTATTTTTTTTGACAGTTTTTAAGAATAAAGACAAAACAAATATTGTGATTACTTAACGGAATTCGTGTGTCATTTTCATTACTAAATGAATGTCTAAAGCAAAATGTATAAAGCTAACGTTTACTTTTTAATGCTCGTTTTGTGCATATCGTAATTTTTTAACTGTTTGCCCCCTTCTTATAAAGATATTATAGAAAATATGATGAAATAATCTGTCACAAAGAATCTTTTTTGGACTCAAGTAATTGTAAAATTGCGCCATCGTTGACAATTTGCTCGGTAGTTCAGTTTAAAAAGCCAAAGCTAAAGCCATGTTTAACGCCAGTTTCTTGCTCGAATAGCATGTCAGTGACGTAGAGGGCACTGGATTTGAACCCTGCACTTATCCGCTGTCGAACAACTGACCAATACTCCACCGGTTCAGCCAGTTTGCACTAAGCGTGGCCATAGATTTTGTTATTTAAAGATCTTTCTGAATAATGTAGGCATATTGTAAAAGTTGACATAATTTATGACTAGCTATGAGGTTTCGGTAAATGGGAATCAAGAGAAATTTAATGCTACACTTATCTCTCCCTCTTCTAATCGCTATCTGCAACTCCTAATCTTCTTCTCTCTTCCTCTCTCTTCCTCATCTATGTCTCTATCTATCTCTCGCTCTTTCACTCGCGCACTCTCCCTCCCTCTCTCTCTCTCACTCTCGATCTCTTCATTTTTCTCTTTTTCTCCCTTAGCTCTTGAAGTTTCACTGTCCCACTCTCTGCGCCTCACTCCGTCGCTGCAACCATCGTATCAATAGAGTTACTGATATAGCTGAGTATATCATGACAAGATAACGAGATCCTGTTGCTAAGTAAATAGCGTAATATATCTCTATGATAGGCTGGCAGCGTGAACTAACCCCTTAATATTAACATTTGTTACCATTAAGAATTTAAAGTTACCACATATCATTCTCTAGTATCAAAATCATTAGTTAGCTACAATTACAAATCGTATAATAAATATAATTGCTAAAGTCTGTTTCAAACGAAATCCACTGTTTTCGTCGCGTCGTCATTGACGCGCTAGAGAACAAGGAAACCGACGTTAAACTTTGCTTTAGCTTTTAAATCATTACATCCTATAGGATGTGAAGTTGGGTGTTTGCCTTCGGAATCACGACGTGATTGCTACATGCAATAACGTCTATTTAATGCAACTCTCCATTTTCAGAATGAACCATTATTTTCTTTGATAGCTTTTCAGAAAAAAGACGAACAAACATTTTGATAACCTCTCGGAATTCATCTCTCATTTTCTTGACTAAATCAATGCAAACCACATTTTGCTTTACAATAACAACAACAATAACAATACGATTAGAGTGCTACTGTTGTCCATGACAACATTGAGCACTGTGAAACCAAATCAAAGCCGATGAGCAGAGTGAGGGGTCCATAAACGGTGTGAGCCAAAATCCGGGTGGTCAGTCCAAGGAAGGGTACTAGCGGAATGGAGGTTTACGTGTTGGTCTCAGTTCGTGGACGTTTGGTGGATATGAAAAGTCGAAGAGAAAAGAGAGAAAACTTGTCGGGCGGCTATTCATTTCATAACTGGACTGGTTATACGGAAAATGGACTGAATTTCCTAACGTTAAACACGTTGTATTGGAAATGATAGATATCAACATAGTTCAACATTTTACTATAATACCTGTTTACTTACTGCAAACTTCGAATGCCTCCTCCCTCTCTTATAAAACTGATTTAAATGGTTCAACCTCAATGGAGCATAGAGCCAAGCAGAATACATCCTGCTAGCGCCTACGTGGACATTGAGATAGGCTGGCTGCAGCTATTGTTTATTAGTAGAACACTTGCGGCTCATTATCTTGTGCTATTCGTGCTGACTAAATGTATGTTGTTTACATGCTACATCTAGATAAACGCCATTTTCGGACGCTTAGGTTTTAGGCCAATACGTATGAATATACTGAGATATGGATTATTGAAGAGCTCGTTGAATTTGATTTAAAGTGTTTAATAATTACAATTTTGGTAATTAAATTGTTAAGGGTATGATTAGATTTCATCAACTATTGAGCTTCTACTTGCGGCTGCGTGATTAATATATCGTACCCGACATATTTAACTGGAACTGGGATAATAATTTTTAAACATCTTATTTATTAGCATATTTTATTTTTTGTACGCCATTTGGGTGACTATCTGTTTTAGAGCCTTGTGCACGTGGAATTAAAAATAATAATTTTGTATGCATTTAATTTGCTTATTGACAACAATTCATTAATTCAACAGGTCTTATGCTTGTTGAATTTGGAAAATATCATCTTGTTGTATTATTGTTGCAAGGTAGTTCACCTTTACCATCACACCTGCTTTAGTCGTCTCTTACGTACACTCGACTGTTTGCTTGCCCTATTCTGCAGAGGTCCCAACCACACCCGGGTACAACACGGGGATTATTGATGTAAATTGGAAGATTTCCGCACTAGCTCTTAATTGCCCAGTTAAGCCTGCTATTGCTGTGAAATGTAAAATAATTTTGAGCCAAAATATCCTCAAACTAGATCTGTAAGTGTCTCTGGCTGGAGCCAGTGGCGAAGTCGGTAAGATACTCGACCGCGAATCAGTTGGTGCGGAGTTTAAATCCTGGGCTCGCCCGTCACTGACATCGCTTTCGAGTGAGGAAACTGACGTTAACCTTAGCTTTGCTTTTTACATTAGTTGCGGCCAATTGCAACCATACTGGCTCTATCCTGTTTCACCTTAAGTGTATTGAGCTATTTGGTTATTACAATTCAATACTCTGAACGGAAGCCTTTTATTTGCTCTTAATTTTAAAGTATGCATATTTAATGAGCTTGTCGCATATTGTTGTTTTAGAGAAGTTTCTAGCTTTTGATATTCAAGATGGCCACCGACTCACCCAAGGTTCCTTCTGAGATTGAGAAAGACATCACGCAGTTCGACTCCTCGAAGCTCAAGCACACGGAGACCGTGGAGAAGCATAGCTTACCCAGTCCTGAAGGTAAACAAAAAGACCATTGAATTGGCTTAGATAGCATACACATCCTGAAAACAAGTTTTTTCTCTGATTGTTTGTACGCTGGTTCTTGTCTACCAACGGCTGGATTCGATTCCATGGAGATGCTATTGAGGTGGAAGTATCGGATTTGTAACTTGCCAATCTTGCAATAATTTCCAGCTAAGGTTGTTGGGATATTGTTGATAGTATTTGCATAATGTCTACTGTTTAGAATTGGGAAGATTTTCTTTACTCGATGTCATTTATCAACGATATTTGCATGTTAAAGTATCTGCTACTTTATCATTTTGATCGCGATGTATAAGCATTTGATATTTGTCCTTTCTACTTTATACTCAGATCACATGGAAAGCTTTTTGCATTTCAGTGTTTAGGTTGACCATCGAATAGCGTCCGGGTGTCTGCTAATCGTGTCCTGTTTGCTATAATTAGTGTTTGCTCATTTATTGGCTAGAGCCAATAAAAGTGTAAATTCTCTCGTTCCTACAATAATCTGCTTGTTCTCGTGTTTCTGCTAAGAGTCCTAATTAACTACTTGTTTCAACGCGCCATCTGCTAATTGCAAATTACAGCCTCATAACAATTAAAAATCCATATTATATGAATAGGTTAACGATGAGAATATAAAGTCTTCGCATTTTTATAGCATAGCGAATCGTACTAGGGTAAATATGACAAAAAGATATTTCTCCACAGTTACAAGTCTTTTCATTAAATCAGATGATTCTAGGATTGGAGTTTATGGTTAAGATAGATGGGTGTATGGTGTTAACTGATATCTGCAATGTATAACTTATCAACGAAACCTCAGCCTTTCACACTATGCTTTAGAAACGTGTACGTTTCACTAGGTTTATTTAAATTGTAGTACAGACTAGCTTACAAATAGATATTGTACAGTTTGCGCTTGCCAAAATAACACTCTGTTGTCAATCAATTGAAGTTGCCATTTGTTTCATTACCACATTGATTTAGTTGCGTAATTTGATAAAAAATAAAACGATTATTGTAACTAAACATATTGCTGATAGCCAAATTAATGCTTTATAAATTTGTTTATTGCCATGATAACTATATTTCAATGTGCAATCTTTTTCTATTTTTGTAACTTTTTGTTAAGAGATCAGTCAAGGCTCTGCTATCATCAAGACCACTTTTACTCTAATGTAATAATTACTCGACCTCAAAATGTTAGTTCTAAGAAATTATATTTTCTATGCATTTATGTCTTTATATTCTGAAATATTTTAAAGAAAATTTAGCTCTAATTCTATTTATCAATCGATCAATGACGATTTGATGACTTACTCCTCACAAGAAAACGATTTCAGGAATCTCAATTTCATATTAAAGCTAACTGAAAGTTTATGTATCAGAGTAATTTATATGTCGAGTAACTTATATTTTGCTCTGTAATTTATTTGCAGTAATTAGTCAGGAGAAGACGATTCAGAATATTGCGGAGTTTGATAAGTCGAAGCTGAAAAAAGCTGAGACGGAGGAGAAAAACACTTTGCCTTCAAAAGAAGGTAACAGTTGAAGTTTTCTCTACTTGAATATACTACATTTAATTCCTTTTATTTTACTTTCTTGCTTATTCTTATTATTTACCCGTGTTGTGTACAGGTTGCTGAACATTTATACTTCCATGTTAATTTATACTTTTGCTGCTAAACTTAATTTTTGTTTGTTTGCTTTAGTATTTGGTACTTAACGGTGCTATTTTGAAATTGCAACTTAACACGATTTCAAGAATGATGCACTTAAGGGCAATAAAATATGCCTTTGACATCAGCAATGAAAGAGGAAGGCGGCAAAAAACGATAATAATAATTTTCTATGAACTTTCAAACACTGCGGCTTTTTCGCTTGTATTTCATGAAAATTAGTATAATACTGAGTAATATCGCTTAGTTTTTAGATACGCAGATCAATAGCAGAGTTGTACTTCATTTGAACTATACATGCGCAGTTTATCATTGCATAGCTATAGTTAATTTAAAGAACTACACATTTAATTAGTTAAAGTCTAAATTGTTTTTAAAGATTTTACTAACGCGTGACTTGTATGGCACTGCCGTGACGCAGTGGAGAGGGCATTGTCATGCCAATCCGACGGTCGTACGACGGTCGCACGCACCTTTTCATATCTAGACCCCTCCGTTTCGACCCCGAATACGGATTAACGGCACGCTAAAAAGATGTCATTTACTAACATTTTACTTGCATAATTTACTTCTTATTTATTTATCGTTCAAGTTTCGAGCAACTGCCATCCAGTATCTAGTTGTGCATATTTCATTCATTTTACTTTCGATTTGGCTTCATTCATTTCACTTGCAGCCAACATGTCACCATCATCTATCTGCTTTATTTCCATCAGTGTCTACATGTATGTCCGGTCCACGAATAAAGATCAAGAGGCAAGTGCGACGATTGGCATGATTCGTTTATACTCTATTTTTAAAGTTGATTCTTCACATAGCAGATCGCAATGCTGAAATTATTAATTTGAATTTATTTTTGTGCTGTAGCAACGTATAACAAGTTACAATCCTTAGTAGTCCGGTAAATATTGCGATTCAATTGATCGATTAGTTGATTCATTCAGCGATGGATTGAATTATGACTCATTGAGTTATTAATTATATATTGCAGTTATACAAGAGGAGAAGCGTGCCAGTCTAAGTTCCTAACTGAGGATTAAACTCCAGACCACTGGCTCTGAACGGCGATCAGTTACCACTTAGGATGAAGAAGCTGTTCGCCTGCTGCATTCAGAACAATTTGACTGACATTTTTAGTATTTCTTTTGTGCCTTTTGTATGCTTTCGATTCTAAATCCATATTAAGATATACAGTATGTTCGCGCACTTGTACGTATATAGACATCATTTCATTCCATGTTGAAAACATTCATTGTCCCAAAGTTAAATGTAATTAAAATCAATAATCATGGCCCAGTTTAACGATGCCATTGATTAACCAGCGAAGAATTTAATTCTCTAGATAATCTGAGACGAGATAAGCTAACCCGATCACTATAAGCCAGTATTCTCTTGACGTGCAAGGCCCACTACTTACCTGTCAAAGTATGCATCTATCACAGACGATCTGAAATTTACATGATATAGTTTGAAAAAGTCCACAACTTCATTCCAGAAATGCGATTTCTCCAGAAACGTAATTTTATATTTTCTGATTATGTCGGATATATTGTTTGCTAATTTGTGCTCCTATGCTTGATTTATGTCCATCCAGAGTTGAATACTGCCTTCCAATTAATCGAATAATTCTCATTCTATTGATCATCATGGATAAATTTGTTTACTGGCAAACCTTTTATTTGCTGTTACTTTTATAATTTTTAAAAATCATCGCGGCAGGTACATAAAGCCAAAAATAGTTAATATTTTTCAAATCAAAATTAAGTTCTGCTATTTGTAAGTAGTGCTTGTTGACCTTCGACGCTGAAGCTTGTGTATCACAAATCTGCTTATATATAATTATTATTAATTATAAATATAAATAGAATTAGTATAAATTATATTAGATAAATACAATTAGTTCGCTCGAAAATAATTTAGAAATTCGAAATCCTAAAATCGACGTGAATCTCTTAAAATTCTTGCCAGCTGAAATATGGATATTCAGTTATTCGAGCTTACATAATGATCTGTATTTGATGTTGACTGCAGTATTAATTTTATTAGTCACGAGTAGTGTTAGTCAACTAGTTTTCTATTGTCAATAAAGCTTCGTATCATTAATATGGCTTTTGTGAAATAATGCATCAAATAAAAAGTTAACGTTTGTTTCTCTACTTGCCTGTGATGTCAGGAATGTCTGTATCGGAGTAAGCTACTGAAAAATACAGCATGATCTTGCAATCTCGTCCGTTGATTTCGGGCACGAAATTTGAACTAGCCGTAGTCATGTCTCTCAGAATAAGCTAACTTGTTTCAAATAATAGCTAAAACAATGACTTTCTTGTCTTTCTTTTAATAATTCTCGACATTCTTTAAGTTGAATAGAACTTTATTTAATAGTAATGTAACTTTATATAGTAGTATTCTAACCCAAAAATAGTCGCAGAAATATATAATCTAGTATAGTCTATTTAGAAACAGTTCACTGAAATAATAGTTTCGTTCAATGTTTCATTACGTAAGAATTCGATTATACCTGCCACATTTTTTGCTTGACCTATAATGTACATTTTAATTATTGTACTCGGGGCAATCCAGAAGTGATCAACCGTAAATTACACATGTTTTTATAGGCGATTAAACACTAGTTGAAAAAGGCAATGGGGATTTATATTTGCCTACACGTGTTTTAGAAACTTCCGACGATACTGTCATAATTGTGACATACCAGTTTACATGTAATATCATAATGCTTTTTTATAGCGTCAAGCTGCTTGTGTTGCAAGTATAGTATGTTTTACAAAGGATCCAAATATTCCGGGGCGCTCGCTCCATAATAGAGCTCTACACTTATATACACGCTATGAGGTTAATCTGACTGGTCACTATATAGGATATGTGGTCATCTAACTGGTCATTTTATAGAATGTGAGGTCACTCTGACTGGTCACTATATAGAATATGAGGTCACTCTGACTGGTCATTATATGGGATATGAGGTCAGTCTGACTGGTCAGTATATAGGATATGAGGTCAGTCTGACTGTTCCTTATATAGGATATGAGGTCAGTCTTACTGGTTATTATATGGGATATGAAATCAGTCTTACTGGTCATTATATACGAGTAAAGTTAACGATATTTAATCTCTTCTGCCCTAACCCTAGTCCTATTTCAAATCTTAGTCATGACTCACCCTAACCAATAATGATTAATTAAAAGTTAATTTTAGTTTATTTTCCACAAATTTTGTAACTATATTGCTGTGTCTTCGTTCCGTGATGAGCGAATGATTTGCTGAAAATCGCACAGAAAAAGCTTCTAGTTGATTAAACTTAAGTAAACTCAAAAGTCGTAACGCAATTTAAACCAAAATTAATTAATTACTTAACTAAATTAATTACTTAACTAATTAACTAAAAATTAATGAGATACATGATCAGAATCGACTTTATATATACATGTATAACGTGTTCAACATTTTGTAACTTGCTGTAGCCTGTAGGTTGTTTACCTTTTTATCCTTTTTCTTGCCAAGTCACCCATATGGGAAATAAACGGATTTTGTTGAAAGTTTTAATCATTTCAAAATTCTAGCACTTAAAATTCCTAATTATTAGACAGAGAACTGTCTGTAGAACCTGGAATGTGTTTAAATTTACAATTCTCCCTAATATCGTTCACACAAGCTTGCTTAAAGTTGACATTAATATTCAGCTATAGGGTACCTTATTTTACTGATTAATTACAAATATACGAAATAAAAAATATGCTTAACTTTGGCAGAATAATGTTATCGATATGTATACAAATAATATCTAATATATACAAATATTTTTTATTTTTAAGGATTTTCATAAAATCAAGTTTTTCTTAACATGTTCCCATATGGGTGACTTGGCCACTTGGTTACATTATATTTAGTAACTTGTATGTTTACAATGTTGTTCTTCTGTTTCTAATTCACATTTGATAGAGTCGAATTATCCGGCTGTTGTAGAGGTGTACTATAGTTGACTCCATGCTTGACACGTCGGCGATATAACCTCCGGGATGTGAAACAGACGATAAATTCGGATTTAGCCAAAAACTCAAAGCCCGAATTCCACTATCTGTAGTTTTATAACTTCGCTAGCTACAACCCTATGAATAGTCTCTCGTATGAAGGCTGTAAAGTAACAAGAACTATCAGAGATAAGAGAACAGGAGGGGGGGGGGGGGGGCAAGCGCGAAATTGATGACGGGTAAGGACATGAAGAAAATGATAATGGTAGCTTTGATTTTAGAAGTGATGGAGATGTATTCATTGTCAATTGGTACGGTAACTCAGTAATCAATGTTGCCAGCAACTGTGAAACTCATCAGCCATTGCAAAATGCCACCAGGCGTGTAAAACGGAACTCTAATATCTCATTTCAGCAACCGTACTGTATTCGAAAATACAATGAGGGAATGGGAGGCGTCGACCTCTTAGATAGAATGTTTTCATCATATCATCCTCTTATCCGAGGAAAGATATGGTGGTGGCTTCTTTTAACATTCTCAATTGAAGCTATAGTTGCTGCTTGGAGGGTTCATTGCCACATCAACAAGATTACCCATCTGCAATTTAGACGACAAGTTACTCTAAGTCTTCTGAAATCAGTTGAATCTGTTAGAAGGGATATTGGCGGTGGACATGTGGTTGAACTTCCACTGGAAGTAAGGTTTGACGGCATGAGAGGATGAGTGTAAAGCAGGGACACTGTGTAGCATGTAAGCTGAACACAAGACTAAGTTGTGTGAAATGTAAGGTACCCTTGCACTGTGATAAGGGAAAGTCATCTTTCCGAGACTATCACTCTCAGCCTTTTCCAATTAGATCAGCGGCTTCGGTAGTTGTTAAGCGGCACCAACTGGCGTTGAAGATAAAATGTGACCTAGTCAGCCATTGTAATAAATGAAACTTCCCAAAGTCTTGACTCAGATTATGCTCTACTGTAGTTGTGATATTGTAATTGTATGCTGTTCGTTAGGCCTATTACCATGAATGTGCATATATAAACTGGAATTTTCGTGGGATCATATAACATTATTACAATATTTGATAGATTTATTTCCGAAATTTAAGGCCACATAGGTTGTATCTACTTATTAAAAGCATTACTTAAAAAAATAAAAGATAACTCATTAAATTTGATAAATTATTTGTTTTTAGTTGTCTCAAAGTTTGCATAGAAATTTATCAACCACAGTGCTTCTAAAGAGCCAAGTCACCCATATAGGAACACCCACTTTTTCCAAAAATAAAAAATTTGGCTGAACCTACACAAAAAAAGAATTATATAATATTTTTTCCATAGCAAAACCAATGTAAAAATACCAAAAATTGTACATTTCTTTTCCATGGCCTAATAAAGGTTAAAGGCCCGAAAATTGCTTTCGATTATGTCACTTAAGAAAACAAAATTATCACTTATTAATCGTTAAAACCGCTTTAATCGTTAAAATTTCATTTCGAGTTAACGATTATATTAACCGTCAACTTTCGCACTCCAAACTATTATCTTTCGTCACTTTTATTGTGGTTGCTTTTGAAGCGATTTCTGCTGTTATGGTTTTCCTATTCCTCCAAAAACTATGACGATTCATTGTCAAGGTTGAACGATATAGCCAATAAGAAATTAGTAAACAGTCACTAGAAAGTGAAGGCCAGACGCAGTTTGTTGACACACAAATGCTGTATTTGAAATGTTTCAATATCGCAATGGTTAGAGGTGTAGATAGCAGCATGAAGTTTTAAATGACAGATACTGAGGTGAATTGAACTCTCGTGGGTTCGAATCTCAGTCGCGCTGATCTGAGAGTAAAATCTCGGGACATTCACTGGACTGGCTACACGGAAAGTGGTCTAAATTGACTAGCGGATTTAACATATGATATTAAAAGTGATAGATCTCAACATAGTTGATCATTTCACTGTAATGTGTGCTATTATTATTTGTACTGTCAATCCTAGCAGTTTGATCTTAAAGGCACAAAATAATCATTTTCAATGCGTTTCTTACTAGACGATAGGAAATGGTAAAATGCTTTGAAGCCGTATGTAATCATCTGCTTCTGCGGGGTAAAAACCAATACAAATGTTAGTTGAAGGAACATTATATATTTTATCTGTAAATTGTGTTCAATGCAATGTTTGTCAACAAGCGACTATCAGCTGTAATGTCGTCACATGAACCGTGACTTTTAACTTTTACGCAGGATTCTCAGGCTAAACGGTTGGGTCAGGAAATGATAAGACTTGTAAAGCTAAATATAACTCATTCATCAGATGCCGGGACTGTGAGATAGCTAGTAGCTATAGCAGAACATTGAAAAAGTTTATTTGGGCCCCTACATACATGTATGGGCTACATATGTGACAGTATTGCGTGGCCATTTGTCTTTAAATTGTTGTAATTTAATATTTGTCAAACCAATATTTTCAGCACAATATCGTTATTGACCAATATTTTCAGCAACCTTGAATCTCAATTTAAATGGGGTCGGGAATGAACTATGATCTAATAGTTCATTGCACATTATTCCACGTTATTCTTTAACATGTAATTATGGTTAAAATACCTGAATGACCAACGAAAACTGGCTGAGCTATAACTTGCATCCTAGACTTTTGCTATTCACAGGTTTTGTCTTTGTTATACCTTAATAGCGACCTTGAGCTTATTCTAATAACTATGTATCTTGTGAAACACGTTACTTCCTTCCTCGGTATTAGTCATTTTTTAAACGTATGCCTTTCTCGGTGTGTGATTCTGAAGCTAAACGAACCCAGAAAGGACAAAATTACTAGCTTTGCATAATCATAACTAGGCAAATATGTCGTAGTCATAGCATTAAGTTATACACTAACGCAACTGGAATGTGAACTTGAGCAATTTACTATGCTTCACTCCACTTACTGTTATAATTATTTTATAAATCGTCCAACGACAAGGTCTTGAACTCGAGCCTTTACTAACCCGAGGATTGATTCGTAGTTTACAATAACTACGAAAGATTAATGTAATCAGCGTTTAGATGCTAATACGATCTGTTGAAACATTTACAATTTACAATGTCATTTCGTCGACCTTTGGTCGATTCCAATTTCCAGATTTGTCATCAATAATTATAGATCTACTTCACGAAATAAGTTATATAGATTTACGATTTATTTATAATAGAGCAGTCAGCTTTAAATAAATTTCAGTATTAAAATTCTGTTACAGTATTTTCAACTATAGGGAGGCATTAGTGAAAATTGAAATAGATATCTTATATTAAAGTGCAACTGTGTATTATTTTCTGACTCTCAACTCTCTAGTTTGGTTTGTTATTATTTTTATTTTTTGTTATTATTACTATTTGGTTGATTCTTTCAAAGTGCAGGATAATGTTGTTTTAATGAAAGGAACTAAAGAGTCCGCTTTCAAACTATTCTCGTTGACCCATATAACGCAAAAGTTTTATGAATTTATAAAAAGATTATTGAGGTTGAAAAATCACAGGAGCTCAATAGATAACATAATAAACTAGTCTCATTATTAGATTTGCTATTTATTATGTCATAAAATGCGACAAAGCACTAAGATCCAAACCAACGTCAGAAAGGGGCATTCATTTGGTGTGAGCGACAAGACTCGAGATATTTCTACAAAATTTTCTAAAACTAGACCATAGCTAAACTGGGATTCAAGGGTAGTTGATGACGATAATGACAATGGACGATCTCATAGATGCAAGGCTTTTTCTTCAATAAATTGTCATAGAGTCTTGCTTTAGTAACAATATAATAATAAGGGTTTAACGTCCGTTAACTCATACTAGGATGAAGTCAGGGACGTCTGCAGTAATATGATTCCTTCTAAGATCTCAAATTTAATAGAATTCTTATCTCCTACAAGAACAGTCAGTAGGTCGATATTGAAATATTATCTTGCATGGAGTCAGTGCCAACCGTGATTCAGATAAGATATTTTAATTCCTATGTATCATGACCAAAATCGTGATTATCCTATATTATCATTGCACAATCACATCTATCTGCCCTTACACTTACAGTTCCAATCTAACTGTCGCTCCCCAAAATTGAAAAGTAATGGCACGATGAATGGAAGTTCTTTTAGAATGCAATACTACTGTAAGCAACCAATCTCGAAATACAACTATAGAATCCGTAATATGTAGTATCATGAATGGGTCCTAGTTTGAATGATTACTCGTAAGCATTCCATCAAGTGTATATTTCTTAGAAATTCAGTTACGGTCACTATTAATGCCCAAGACAATGTTTGCACAGGAGTTGTTTTTGTTTAAGCAGTAACTTGTTTTTGTTATTGTTCGCTGATGCTGTTGTAGCACTGGTTATTGCTGTTACTGATGGTTATTTCTATCAATACTGTAACTTAGCAGGTATATATGTCAACAATGAAGTTGCTCTATGTGGGACTTAATGTAACGTATGAAAGTATTTAAGTTGAAAAGTGTTTCGACTTTTTACTTAACTATATTAAGTAAAATAACTTACAACTATTAGATATTAGGTATTACAACTATTAGGTATTTCAATTTTTAAATATATTTTAGTAGAGAGCTAACTTTCATATATGTTAATATATAAAGCCAAAGCAAAGTCTCCCTGTGTTGGTAATTGATTTGACAATGACATCTGGTTCAACCAAAAAGTTATTAACACCGTTGATTACATGTAACTACTTACATATCAGCTGTTGTGAGTTTATGCTCGAATTCAATCGATAAATTAGGACGAATAGTTGTTAAATACTTTATCCTTGGATCTTTAGATATAAATTATCCAAAACTATGATTATGATTTAGTGCTCTCAGTACTATTCTGCTCCGCTCTGTGTAGTGTAAAAGCTGCAATAACAGTGAACTATTCTTTTGGACCTAAGAATTCCTAGTAAAAGTGTGACGATTCATTTTCAAGGTTGAACGATATGGCCAATATAAAATAAGTAAACAGACACTAGAAGGTGAAGGCCGGAGGCAGTTTGTTGACACACAAATGCTGTTTTTGTATTGTCGATCCTAGCAGTTAGATCTTAAATGCACAAAATTATGGTTTTCGATGTGTGTTTTTCTTAGTAGAAGATAGGAATTGGTAAAATGCTTTACATTTTGCCGTATGTAATAATCAGCTTCTACGGGGTAAATATCAAAATAAATGTCAATTTAAGGAACATTTTGCAATTTTTCTGTATTTATAATTACGTTCAATGCATTTTTTGTCGGCAAACGACTTTCAGCTGTAGCATCGTAACGTGAACGGTGACTTCATGACTTTTACGCATGATTGTGTTAACTTGTGTGTTGAGTTGTCAGGTACTGACTTGGAGGTCAGACGCGCGACAGACGCGCGACAGACGCGCGACAGACGCGCGACGAGCTGCGAGTTAGATCGCGACAATGGCTCGCTGTGCTCAGTAACTAAACAAAAGTGCCGCGAGTAAAACCCGCTAGATTTACTCTCAAATTAGTACGAGCCGTTAAATAAAATTTCTAAGCTTCTAATTTTGACCTTAAGTAAACCACAATTTGCTTACACCTAGGACGCTGAAATGAAATCATGAAATAGCCAGAAATGAAAAAACAACATTTAAAGACAAACTGAACGTAATCTTTAAAATTATAGTACACTGATGAGAGGACAGTTATAATAAACTCAGCATAATAAATTACAGCAAGCGCTTCTTCAAGTTTTCTTCGAGATACGTACATCGGTCGAGTGCACGCGGCTGCAGGCACAATACTACTACTAATAATAATCACTTCTACAATGTATTCAATATAGTTAGCATTAATAAACGATTAACACCGAACGGTGCTAAGGAAAGCAACAGTTACGCAAGCAATTGTCTTATACAATTATGGATTATACTGCATATCGCGCATAAACCATAACAAAATAAGAAGAGTAAACAATGGTAGAATAGCAATAGATAGTCAAATATCCATTTTATGTTAGGCCTATATAAATCATTGTTAAGAACGGTAGCGCTTTTTCCAAAATGACTAAAACGATAAGCCGACAAATAATTTCAAATTGATCGTTACAACAGAAAGGCTTTCCATCTAAATTGGGTTTGCAACACTTGCCGAACGCAACAAGTAATTATGATGATGCGGCAGATTATTCAAGCTGCTAATGTGAACAACTCTAGTTTTTTACATATTTACAAGAGAGATAGGAGATTTTCATATAACAACTAGCAGCTGGATAATAGTTAGCCATTTAACTCACAACAACTGATTATAGCGCATTATACGGAATGTTATTCGACAAAATTAAAATATAATATTATCATCATCCTCATTTAGGCATGTAGAAATTTTCTTGAATTAGAAATCTTTCATTCGATGTTGAAGTAACATTACGCATAAGCTGTAGTGAAAACATGGGGTCTCACTGGATATTATTAAACTAAGTACAGTTTAAATTTTTGTTAATAGCTAGTACTTTAGCAGGAGCAATCACGATTTATCACGAACACTAAACTCCATAATTAAAACAGATATATCAATTCATATATCACTCAGTAAATCAAACACTCAATTGGTCGTTCAATCAATCAGCAAATCAATTCTTCAATCAATTACTTCATCAATTAATTAATCAATCAATCAAGCAAGGATTCAGTCTATAATGTCTTTGCTAAACTGAGATAGTGTGCTAAATGGCACAACTATGTCTGAACCTTTAAACATCTGCAAAATGGAGGACCTGTTTCGATGCCTATTTCGGTCCCTGCAAGATTCCTGTTATGACCTCTATAACACCATCACGGAATTATTTGTCCTGCTACCTCGATGTAGCTGCGATGACTTGTGTACAATACCAATAAGCCATCACTAGGATGATAATAAATAGTAGCTACAAATGCCGACTTTGAAGCGCATTCTGACAAATTAATAGGCCAGGCATAAATTTGTAGTTGAAAATAGAACATCTACAATTTAAAAGCATTTAGTGAACAGTAAATTATGTTTACACACGCGTTAAATCAGTCTGAACGTTGAGAGGACGATATCTAGTCATGTTAAATACTGAACTTTGTTCCTCGCATTTACTTTAGCAATCTGCCAACACTTCAGTGAATCCGGTTTTGAGTTTATGGCCAGTGTAAACGTTGTGAGAGCGATGCAATTCAAAAAGAGAAATATATGGTATAAACGACATATGACCACAATTGTTTTACCAAAACATAAATCGTCGTCGATTTTAAAGTTTCGAACAATAGCCGCTGACAAAATCCTGATTTCATCAGTTTTCCCCTCTATGCTTTTTTAGGAGGGGGAATGTTAACTAATTTAATTTCAGCAGGTTATACTAATTTTCACTAAGCGTATAACATTTAAAGTCAGGTTTACAGACGCAAAAGTGTGGATTTCTCCTAAAACAAAATTCTAACAACAATAAATAAATAAATGGTGTAATTTTTAAAAACAAGCGAAGAAGACGTTAAACAAATTGGATTTGACATTTCTTTCTTGATAATGCCATATAGCTTTTTCATGTACATAAATAATTTAGCATTTCTGATAATATTTTATACTTGTAATTAACAGGTTAGTTCTAGACAGATATAGCGATAAGCTAGATGCAGCAGTAGGTTGCAATATCTATGATCTTGACAAGTTAAAAGATTTTACTCAAACAAATCATTCCTGCATCAAGATTTAAAGTATCTACTTTAGCGTTTCAACTAGATTTAACACAGTAAACATTATGTGTCATCATCATCGTCGTCATCGGCGTCATCACCATCATCATCATCATATCATCATCATCATCATCGTCATCGTCATCGTCATCGTCATCATCATCATCATCGTCAGTATCATCATTATCATCATCTTATTATTATTATTTTGATGTATTTTCCACCCACCTTCCTGTCTGGACAGTGTTAGATAAACGCTATTCTGGACAATACTAACTCTAAAAAGTCAATAGAAACGTATGGCAGCATGCAACAATATAAATATGAACGTAGATCTTATATAATGTACTTGTACAACAAGCGAGCTCCGTTAAATTAAACTTTAAACAAAAACTAAAGATGTTTAACAGTATATTTCGACAAATATAAAAACAGGTATAATCATAATGGATTCGGAAATATAAAGGTCGTAAGAAATCGTTTCATATATTTATCCCAGAATCTTAACATTGCATATTATTTAGACAGCTTTGTTACTTTTTGTATTGCACGGTCTTCAATTTTAAATCAGAAATTGAGAAGTAATTGTTCATGCTTTAATAAGCGTGACATATTAGCCGCTTAGTCTTACTGCCGTCACTATTTCAATGCAATTCAGTTGCTTAAAGTGTTGAAGACTTATTTGTAGATATTTTTAATCGACTAAAAATTACATCTTCACCTGCAAGGTGATATACTCTCTTACATAGGTCAGCTTAGTAATAATCGTAAAACTCATTGAAGTTAATTGGCACCAGCCTAGCGATATCTTAGTCCATAACAGTCATTGTACACTTTATGTCAAAGTACAATTGGGAACTTAGTTATCTCATGAAACTCTAGGGTAATTATATCACTTGTCACTTTTATTACTTATCACTTAGTCCCAAGTTGTTAGATTTCAGAATCCATTATAATGATCAGTAAATCATAGCATCGTAAACGCTTTACATTCGATGCAAAAGTAAAAAAAGACGATTCTTATTAACTACGCAAAAAATCTACGATAAATTACAAATGGAGGTATTTGAACAGTTTGGTCACAATACCTTGCTTATACAGCAGCTATTTATATACACGTTGTTGCTTGCAACAACAACAAGAAGGTCAGAAACAACATCAAAATATCTAAGACAACGCGCAGTGGTTGCTACGGCATAAAACTTTCAGCTTCATATGCGAACGCGAATAAATGATATCTATGGAACTGTAATGCGCAAGAAAACTAAGAATTACATGAATGTAATATGAATTTCATAAGAATTACATGAATGTAATATGAATTTCATAACATAAAAAATTCATATTTCGAGAAAGGCTAATACATTATATTTTTTCAGCATTAGAAGCCCCACTCCTTATGAAGACCGCAAAATTAATCAAGTATGAAACAATATCTCCAACAAAGAGTAAGAGGTAACAGTAGTAACGAAGTTTACTTTAACAATATCGTCCTAATTAAAATTTGAATTTAAATTACACTAAAATTAACAATGATTTGACAAAAACCATGCTTAGTTTGAATTTGAATGAAACCATGCTTAATTAGAACTTGAATGCGAGAAAAGTTAATATTTAGTCCATAATATGATTTTAAATCTCAAAAGCTATTTTACATACAGAATGGAACTTTAATATTATGCTCATTAAAACAATTCTATGATTATGCAAATAGGCCTATGTGTACAAAGGCCACCAATGAAGTTAAAATAAACGGACTCTGACATTTTTTCGACACAGGAAACAGACGTTAAAAACTAGCCTTAAGAACTAAAAAATCATAGAAAACAATTTTGTTCTAAGTTGTGCAAGTTTGCATACAGTTTATTACAGTTGCAAATAAAGCATTGGGGGGTGGAGATGTAGCAAAAGTTAACCCCATCAAAATGGCCCAAATACAATGGATACAAATACGTAAAATATTGTATACAAAACACTTCGTATGTAATAAATCATAACAAATCTATCGGCCATTCGTTAAAAATTAAAGAGACTTTACAATATATAGCCCACTCTTAACAAACAACATTTTTCTTCTACGGCTTATACGTTACAGATTTATGTATAATATTATACATTACACAAAGCATACATGTATATACATTATATATACATTATATATAAATAGTATATACATAATATGTATACTATACTACATCTATAGCATACGTATAGGATTTTCATGTACATACAACATTATACAGACACATTTTGTAAGACGAAACTGTGAATTTTGAGATATTAAACTAAACTTATTTCAAACCATTTTCGCGTGATTAGATAATGAATGTCTATTAGTATCTCCTGCTCCTAGCCCCATGTATTGTTATGCAGTTATGCATACATTTTTAAGTAAGCGACACCTTTTAGAACAATCCATACAACTGTTCTAGATTTCTAACACTGAAGCATTATGCACTAAGCAAAATATACTGAGTTAACTGCAGCTCGGTCATTTGCAGCATTTTTCTAACTATTGCAGTTGCTAAAACGTTTTAAGTAATACAACTCAGGAAGGGAGCACTCTAATAGCGTCATAAGATCATCGTAGCTGACCGACAAATATTTAATTAAATCATAAAATGTACGTGAAATATTAACTAGTACTTTTAGTAGATAGGAAGGTGAAAATCGCACCCACCTGAAAACAAAAAGCCAAAGAGATCAAATAACAGTCGAATTAGTAATCTACAGCATTCTTGAGACAATGAAATGGACGTTAAACTTTATCTAAGTATAGATTTATTGTAGCAAAGCATTTCCATATAATTACTGTGTCCGTACAGTGAGATTCCGCTTGGACCTGAAATTTGCTTACTTTCGCATCATTATGAGATTTGCTTCAAATGGTCGGTAAATATTGCACCTTGCTCGTTCCGATTAGATATGTTATACAGAGCATTAAGGCTTAAGCGAAGAAATAAAATTATTTTATACACTTTCTGCTGAAAAGTACTTGCGATTTGAGATCAAGGTGCATCAGACTATAGATAAATTCTGCACCGTTAACCAGTAAGCTGCGGCAATATGTGGCCTGTAGTGTAGGCCTTACAAAGCCGCATCAAATGTTGTTTTAGGTTGATGTTACAAACCTTTGCAATAGAAATCGCTCTATGGTTAAATACTATGGCTGCCTTTCACACTCTGAATGAAAGCAAAAAAATCAAAGAATAAAAGCAGATAATTTTCGGCGATTGTATTAATCTAATACGTTTATAAATCTATCAATCATTTATTAATAAAAACGCCATCAGTAGTAAGTGAAATGATAGAGTTGTTTAGTTAATCCTCACATCTATCAATCCATTACTGCAGATATAAGCCATTCCATTAGTGAATCATCAATTTACAAATAAATTTATGAATTCCGGTAAGAGTGAATTTATTATAAATTAATCATTTCTTAATTAATTAATTAAGCTCAAATAGCAGCACCAATAGTAATGTTTTAAATTAAATGATAAAATTCATAATAATAAATTAAAATATAAACGATTGCAAGTATGAATTGAGCCTTTAAATGCTCTTAAATTATCTGATCAGTTATTGTGATCATCTATAAAAAGTAATTAGTTCATTTAGTAGGCCTAAGTAACTTACAAAATCAATCATTTATTGCATTTCAATAAACAAACGCAGTTGCGAGTAATTTAATATTCGCTGCATCGAAGAGAAAATGCGTTATATTTTATTTTTAGGTAATCATTTATAGAATGGCAAACATGTGCAACTTTAAGATGAAGTTTCTTCATGGCGTTCAAGTAAAGCGTTCATCATTCATCATGAAGCCTTTTTAATTTATAGAGAAAGAGATGAATAGCAGCCTATGTAGTAATCCTAGTGACACACCCACTGTATATGGCTGCTGCAGCAATATTAACATAGCAAGCCGAATACTGACGTAAAATGCGAGGCCTATTGAAGTTACTTACATATATGATATATATATATATATACATGTACAGTTCAATACAAGAATAATACAGCTGCTGTAATCTATTTCGCATAGTACAGAAATATTATTATGGTATTATGCTATGTATTATGCTATTCCTCAGTGATGTCTGCTCAACTTCTGCATCAAATTTCTAATTTAATTCGACGCAATTCAACATCAGTTTCGAACCGGTTAAATTCGGATCTAGTACTAGAAAGTTATCCGATTCTGTTTCCGGTTTTGGATACGACCACATCTGTTCTTCCACAGTTTCTGGACAAAATGATTTCTCATTGAGTTTATCAATATTCCTTATCGCATTCGATAGTCCCTTGAATTCAAGTACTCTGTGATTCAATCAAAATCTGCAGGTTTTTTAACAAGAGGTATATTTGTGTTGTATTGATCGCCGCATAATCAGGCCAAGTTTTGCCGATATGTAATCGTAGAATTCGACCACCAAATGGTATCGAAACCTCTCCCCAACATCAGTTGATCTACGCCAATAGAATGTATCCTTCTTCCGTTATGACCTAGAAACAAACAATATACACATCTAACAAAAATGAAGTGAGGCACTTAATTCTAGACTTTAGTAAAATAAGAAATAATTATTAATAATTAAATAATTCTTAATAATTAATTATTATAATTAAATAATTATTCGTGAACGAAGGTAGGTTCAAGAAATTAGTTCATTTCTGTAGTTTAATTCACTCCCTGATGCAGCAAAAAATTAAAGAAACTTGTTTAGGGAGTCGAAATTCAAAAACGAAACTTCAAGCAATCTCTATATATATATATATATAGAATATATAATACCATTTAGATAAAACAAACAATATTAACAGCATAAATTGAAAATTTCTCAATACCAAAAAAGCGACGATACTGTCCAATTACATGCATTTCATTTCTATGTATATTATCTAAATTATTAAATTCTTTCATTTATTAATTGATTATCGTTTATTATTCATTTTTCATTTCTAAATTTATCATTCCTAAAGAATTCAATACTATCATTGACTTAAAACTGCTATTTAAATTACAAAATACGGAATCGGGAGAAATTTTCCTGATTGGCTTCCTTAATTTTTTTCAAATTTTCAAATCCCGACCCTAATTGACATGGGATTCAAGGGATGATGATGACGATGACTACGTAAGTGCCTCAACAAGGCCTTTATGTCCATTCATGCGCTTCTCTCTACTATTGCTGAACATTTATAACTATATGTGATAAATAAATGAATAAAAAATAACTAAATAAAGCGCTTATACATGCATTTCAGCCAGCGTTATCGTAATTTAAGACACTTTACTAATTAATTGAATTTAAATACGAACTGTTCGACGAAGACGATGTCTTTTTAGTCTCGGCGATCTCTTTCTCTTTCCAAACGTTCCATCTGCATAAAATATACAAAATACAAAAATATCATATCATCATAAGCCTGACATTTCCAAAGATTCTAAATATTCCATCGGACAAAATTTTCCGTACACTAAAAAATTAAAATCATCAATTTCCAGTAGTATCCTAGTATTGATATTATCCTGATAGAATTTTGATATTATCTTTAGAGTATCCTGGTAGTATCCTGGTAGTATCATGGTAGTATCCTGGTAGTATCCTGGTAATATTCTGGTAGTATCCTGGTAGTATCCTGTAGTATCCTGGTAGTATCCTGTAATATCCTGGTAGTATCCTGTAGTATCCTGGTAGTATCCTGGTAGTATCCTGGTAGTATCCTGTAGTATCCTGGTAGTATCCTGGTAGTATCCTGATAGTGTCCTGGTAGTATCTTGTAGTATCCTGTAGTATCCTGGTAGTATCCTGTAGTATCCTGTAGTATCCTGTAGTATCCTGTAGTATCCTGGTAGTATCCTGCAGTATCCTGTAGTATCCTAGTAGTATCCTGTAGTATCCTGGTAGTATCCTGTAGTATACTGGTAGTATCCTGTAGTATCCTGGTAGTATCCTGGTAGTATCCTAGTAGCATCCTGTAGTATCCTGGTAGTATCCTGTAGTACCCTGATAGTATCCTGTAGTATCCTGTAGTATCCTGGTAGTATCCTGTAGTATCCTGGTAGTATCCTGGTAGTATCCTGTAGTATCTTGTAGTATTCTGTAGTGTCCTGGTAGTATCCTCTAGTATCCTGGTAGTATCCTGTAGTATCCTGTAGTATCATGGTAGTATCCTGTAGTATCATGGTAGTATCCTGGTAGTATCCTGTAGTCTCATGGTAGTATCGTGGTAGTATCCTTTAGTATCGTGGTAGTATTCTGGTAGTATCCTGCAGTCTCATGGTAATATCCTGGTAGTATCCTGTAGTATCCTGTTGGTATTGTTATGTGCGTTAAATTTAGCTTTGATATTAAACAAGCAAGACAATATGATGAAATTCAGCAAGTATTGACATTGCTGCTATCGAATCGTAGATAATATATATATATATATACAGTATATATATATATATATATATATATATATTTGTACAATATGTCTCAGTTAGGCGCCGCAAGTGCACTCATTCAATTATTCAACTTTCGCTTAACCCATGCATAACTCTTTCGGCCTCCACTTCGTTTAGTATTACACGTCTGTTCGCTAAATTTAAAATGCATAAACATAATTGATTAATTGCTAACTTGATTAATTGAATATTCAATTAAAAACTTAGTAAAATATGAGGTAGGCGTTCTAGTCGAAGTGGCCGGGTTTGACGCTGATGAAAATTCTGAGACGATATAACGTGTAGCTGATGATAATGTTTTATGTAATTGAACTTGCTGAGAAAGCATCTTCATACCTTTTTGCACAGTCATTAGTGAATTTTCTCCGATGTTCAGTTCTTCGCAACGATTGCCTATGTATCCGTTGGCGCATCTAAGAGGTACAAACATATTGCAGGTATGAATTCATACATGAACATGAGATTAAACGAAGTTATTTTAATTGTGTAAACATTTTTAGCAAAAATTAGCAACGCAATCAGTAATAACAAAACTATGTAAATTATAGGAAGATAGAAATAAATTAATGAATTAATAAGTGGGCAGCATGCATCAAGAATATTTGTTTGCACACATTGAGCTTTATCTAACGGCTAGACTAAACTCTGAAAGCAAAATGGAAATATGGAATCTGGTTTGGATTGAAAGTTTCTGAAATTCCAGTGAGATAGAAATTAGATGGTTAAATCATCGAATATTCTTGGATTAATTGACTTGTTCAAGTCCTTTATTCTCACAGCGCTTATCTAGAGCAGTGTCAACAAAATCCTCTAAAACGCGGGACAAAACCAAACGATATTACCGAAAAATAGGGGAAAACACTGCATTCCATTGATCCAGTACTCTATAGCTGTATGCCTAATCGCAACATTGATATTTATCACTCTCTTAGCTTCTCTCCCAACAACGCGTCCCGAATTTATTTACACAGGGTAGCATCCTTAAGCTGCAATCTTAAGCTGCAATCCGTATTATGTTACACCATTCGATGTACCATCTGACGTAATGCTAAAAATCTTTAAAGTCAAGGTCGTTACTGCTCTCAGACGAAGTGCTGCGGAATAAGAGAAAAAAGTTCCAGATTGCGCAAATTCTTGATTAATTATTAAATGCAAATTTGTAACATTTATCGCGTACTGGTGGTCTATTGGCAGTACGATTCTCAACTAAGCAGAAAGGTGCAGATTCGAAACACATTCATGGCGAAAATCACGTAAGTTGAAAACGGACTCTAATAAAAATATATAGTAGGCCTACAGGCCTAATATAATTTAATATGATTATCCCGACCACTAGATAATCTGGGATTCAAAGGAAGACGATGAATAATATAATTAAGTAGTTCATATATTTAAAATTTGAAGGACAAAATATACATGTATTACCATGAAGGTTTATTGTAAATATTGAAGATATCCATCGACATAAATCTTGAAATTAAAAATTATAAATATTCCATATAAATTCTTGGCTAAAACTTGATTAATTATTACTACTATAGAAATATTAAGTAAGTAAATATTTAGAAATTAATATAAAAAATAAAAGTAAATAAATATATATTAATTAAAACAAATTTATTTTATAGTTAATCTATGTTTGAAATTTCGAAAGAGTTCCACTGCGAAAGCATTTTGTAATTAATAAAAATAATTTAAAAAATAAATACAATTTAAAGCACAGCACGAAATAAGCCCCTCAGAATCGAATGGTTACGACTACTAATACAATTTTCTCTTGAGCTTTAATTGTTCTCATTTCAGAATATTAGCAACAACTGTTCAGCAAAACGCTATGAATCACTGGACAGAAATTCAGGTTCAAGCGTTGTAAATTACTGCAATATCACACTGTTTACTACTATCTTATGCATCTTATATTCCTGCGAGGAAGAGGAGTGAAAACAAGGCGTAGTGTAGACTCGGAAATGCGTGGAATAATTACATATCCTCTTAGCCGCAATTTCATTTAAGATGGAAGTACATACATCAGAGATACGCTATAGTCACGCCGACAGATTCGCATCGATGCTACTTCGGAGCTCGATGATGATAGCGAGGATACAGTAGCAGCCAGAACTTGACTAAGTTGCAGTGGCAGATACAAAACTAATGAATTAATAGCGATAAAAACCTGATAAATTAGTTGAATTATTATAGAAGTATTTTAATGCAGTTGAACAGATCATTTAAAACTGTGGAAATATCTCCGGTGCATCTCATAGTTGAGGATCAACTACGACATCTAGCGCTTTCTCTCTCTCTCTCTCTCTCCGGTTTCCGGTGGTCAGCTAGATAGAGCTCAATTGTGCTCTTTCTGACGGCCGTTTTATTTGTATTCTGTCTCGTTGTTTGTGCTTTGTGCAAATTTTGATTCGGTTACAAAAAATGATCATGATTCATGGTGCTCTCTCTCTATCTCTCTTATTGCGACAAACTTTATCTTACATTTTTAAGATTCAGACGCATAAGCAGTTACAATCGCAACTGCAGCTGCATAGCAAAGCAAGGCAAGTGAAATACAAATACTTCAGCCGCCGCTCGGAAAGAACTGTGTAATGAATTCAGCGGCTGCAGTTAGGGGCGGCGATGAAACATTCACTGACTAGTGCAGACAAGAAAAGCTTGCACTTATAAGAGGACTCGAGTAACGGAACTCACAGGCGGTCGAAAATGCGCCCGGGTTCTGATTTACGCCAGTGTTACTGTCTCATACTTGCATTCACAACTTCTTCTAAACCGCAAACAGACGTTATGACTTTTCGCTTGCAATAAACTAACTAGCCGACATAAATCTGCATTAAAAACTACTATAGAGATATGAAATCCGTGCTGTTATAGTCTGAAAATGTCATAATTGATTATGTTAGTTGCACAGAGTTATACTCCAAAGGGTACTTTCTAAATATTATATTATTATTATTATTACTATTATTATTAATATTATTACTATTGATAATAATAGTGCTAATATTAATAATAATAATTATATTAGTATTAACTAATATAATTATTAATATAAATATAAATGCCATTATTATTTTTGTTGTCATGATTGCATGTAAGATTGAAATTTTATATGATTTATTTTGTTAATTAATAATCCTTGTTTAATCGAAGTAATAGTTAAATAAATTGTTCTTCTTCTGCTGGAATCTGTCACACGCTTATGAAACGACCATAAACAAGGAAACTCTACTGCAAATGTTGTTATTATTATTAGTAATGTTATTATTATTTACTATTATTATGATATTTTTATTATTAGTAATGTTATTATTATTTACTATTATTATTATATTTTTATTATTATTAGTAATGTTATTATTATTTACTATTATTATTATATTGTTATTATTATTAGTAATGTTATTATTATTTACTATTATTATTATATTGTTACTATTATTAGTAATGTTATTATTATTTACTATTATTATTATTATATTGTTATTATTATTAGTAATTATTAGTAATGTTATTATTATTTACTATTATTATTATATTGTTATTATTATTAGTAATGTTATTATTATTTACTATTATTATTATATTGTTATTATTATTAGTAATGTTATTATTATTTACTATTATTATTATTATTATATTGTTATTATTATTAGTAATGTTATTATTATTTACTATTATTATTATTATATTGTTATTATTATTAGTAATGTTATTATTATTTACTATTATTATTATATTGTTATTATTATTAGTAATGTTATTATTATTTACTACTATTATTATATTGTTATTATTATTAGCAATGCTATTATTATTTACTATTATTATTATATTGTTATTATTATTAGCAATGTTATTATTATTTACTATTATTATTATATTGTTATTATTATTATTAGTAATGTTATTATTATTTACTATTGTTATTATATTGTTATTATCATTAGTAATGTTATTATTATTTACTATTATTATTATATTGTTATTATAATTATATTAATATTTGGAATGTCTCAGTAACGCAGTGGTTGGAGACACCATATCACATCAAGAAGTATTAGATGACAGATCCTGAGGTGAATTATAATCCTAACTAGATTTATAAAAATTATTAATTAGGAACGTTCAGGTAATGATTAAACTTCAAAAGGTTTTATTTTTGTTTGAAGTTAAAAGTTTTATATTTAGATGGATTAAAAGATTGAAAGAGTTATCAAAACTCAAAGAGTGGTCTCCTCAAATCAAAGGGTCCATAACGATCCTACTTCAAACGCCATCGAAAGATGGAGCCACATATCCTGTGAAATACCCTTGAAACAACAGCAGCAGCATTTAAAGTGCTACTGCCGTCAATGACAATACCGAACAATATGGAACCCAAAACTAAGCCGACGAGCAAACAACAAAAGGTTCAAAACGGTGCATATGCAATATAGAGAAACCTGTTGAAAGATTAGACAATCAAGTAAATTAGATTTACGGGATAATCGCAACTCTTGGACAAGAGATTGAATATATTGTATAGAAAGATAACTTTTCCCTTTGCTAATTTATTAATTACAAACAAGTATCAGGAAAACATCTTGCATCTCAGTATGCTCCCAGATGGGCCGGCCGATACGAAAATATGACTCTGATGTTACTTGCGCTCTTTTAAGTGACGGGGCCAAGATACATATTCAATTGTCTATACTCAGAGTCTGTTTTCACGCTCCACAAGGAGCACCCCATAGACTAACAAGTTAATTTCTTCAAAAAACGGACTATGCCTTATTCATATCTTGTGTACCTTACGACGTGGGGAAAATAGAGTTTCTGAGTTGGTTTTCAGTTGTCTTCCTCAGTTTAGGATATTAAGGATAGGACGTTAGAAAAGTATGCAACATGTGTCTATGTCTTGAATGGAATTTGAGAATAGAGAAAGTAAAATTTGCGTAACTGAAATAGTCTTCTCCAAAGGGATTAAAATTACCTATTGAAAATCCATAATGTAGCGGAACAGAAAGCTCTTCTGCAGAGCGCGGGTTGTTTAGAGAATTGAAAATAACAGCTCAACTAATTTGCTAATTAAAGACACTCTTGTGTTTCACCAAGAAATTGTGCCAATTACCCATCGCGGTACTTACTGACTACTTCGTGGTGTCGGGAAGTTCAACAAACTCTAATAACTCGCTGCTTTAGATAAAGCAATGAATTCGATGATAATCAGATCTTATTGTCGATAGCCTATTTTTCATTGTCTGTTTTTTCTAATTTTTCTCTGTAGAATTAAAACCTTTTGCGAAAGCTAAGTTAGTGACATGTCTAACGTGACATGCCGTTAAATGTTTCCTTTAATAAACAGTGACATAAATAAAATCATGTAACAAAAATAAGTGAATTGTTAGCGTAATGCTTACTGGCAGTATTTCTGTCCCAGTGCGAAGAGATAACACGAGCCTCCATTCAAACAAAATGTCTGCTCCTCACATAAAACTGAATGCTTCTTCTCGTGTTCAGGATCTGAAAATATCAATCAATTAATAATTAATAAATAATTAATTAATAAGTAATAATTTAGTGAATCGACCAAGCTACCAAGCTTTGAATGTTGAGCGGATAGAGGATTGGTTGGCTCAGTCGAGAGATGTATGGAATAATTTGTGAGAAAGGCATATGTAGTAAAGAGAGTTTAGAGGGAAGAACTGGATGCTAAGCTAGAGAGAGGTAGACCACAACTGACGTGGTATGTGGTCATTAAGAATGATATGAAAAACAGGGGATGATATGGTTTGGGATAGAGAGGACTGGAGAAAGTCTATTCGAGTTCCGACTCTAGTTAAACTGGTATTTAAGCGAAGATGATGATGATGGTGATGATGATGATGATGCTAATCAAGCTAGCAAACAGTAATTATTTCAGTCAAACAACTGCTAGCTATTAATTAATTAATTACTTACTTAATTAGTTATTTCCTATGGATAAACTGGAATGCCTTATAAGATTATAATTTACAATAAGCTTTATTAACTCTGGAGAAACCAATTGTAGCTGCACATTTATGTCATAAATACTCACAAACCAGGCCAGTGTTCCATGTCCAAGAAGTGCTAGACTACGATACTGTATCACAACTAAATCTCTACGGATCAAGTTAATCTTTATACGGAAAATACTCTTTCATAATTGTGATAAGATTCGAAATTCAGAAGGATTACCTTGATCATGTATTTCGTTACACAGAGGAGATTATGCTCACTTCATATATTTATGCGGCAGCGAAAATAACATGCAATTTAATTTAAAAGATTTCCTCAACTAAAAGACATTAAGTCGCTGGTTATTATCCAAGATTTCTTTAATTTGAGAAGCATTTTTGAAGCTAACTAGTGGAAGATAAGTTAGAGAATGCTTTTATAATCACTGCACAACTGCGGACAAGGTGAAAATCATGTTATACTCAATGTAGTTGAGACATCGTTTAAAATTTCGAACAGTTTTACACTTACACCTTTTTTCACTAGTTCATTACTATACTTTTACCTAACAACTTGAGGTACCTGGATTTATACGGATCATTTACTAAAGTCACGGATGCAGCTGTAGTACGTGTGGAGCGCCAGGTACGAATGGGATGAATCCAATAGATTATCCGGAGATTTGCGATAACTAAATGAATAAGCGGCAAATGACAGCTGTTGCCTGAGAAAATCTTGAAGATTTAATGGGAAGGAAATATAGTCCATTATTTCTAAGTTACAGAGAATTTCTGGCTGGAGCCAGTGGCGATTTCGTTTAGATTTTCTACCGTGGATCAGTAAGTGCGGGGTTCAAATCTTGGGCTCACCCGTCACTGATATCGTTTTCAAGTATGAAAACTGACGTTAACATTAGCTTTACATTTAGCTTTTTAAACGCATCTAAGATAATAAGATATGCTAAATACAGCCGATATTGCAGAATAATATGTAGTTTATTTAGAAACCAACTTATCTTGACCTTATATCTGATGCTGAGTTTGGTTTTATAACCCGACAAGATTTTTATTAACCTCACATCGAACGTAACAGTTAAAATAAAATAAGGTTTTGTTTTATAGATCGAGTTCATTCACTTAAGTAAATAGTAAAACTACTATAATCGCTTAAATTTCGGAGACAGTACAAAATGAACTTTTCGCTACAAATAATCTTACATAGGACCTCTGTCGCAGCTAGACTATTTAAAATCCTGGCGAAGATCAATGGTGTAGTGTGGTAGAGCATGCGTGTGTGATGTGCAATAAACAATGGTACGGGAAACCACTGGGAGGTATTTAGAGGTGAAATCGCTTAATAGCTAGTTATTTCAATACAGTACTTGTAGATATGTATCTAATTTATACTTATTATATACATACATGCATATATATATATATATATATGAATATTTACTAATTTCTCTCTATTAGCATTAAAGATGATCAATGTTAATGATGATCAAAGTAAACAAATCATAATTAACTTAAATCTCAATGAGTGGCAAAAAATTCATACTCTTAAACATGAGATTCAGATGTAAATAATTTCAAATTGCATGTACATTAAAACGAGTTAATTAAACAGTTTTTAAATTATTCCATTTTACTCAAAAGGTTTATTATTCAAGTATTACAAATTTATATAACATTATTTGATTTAATATAGCATCATTTTACTGGTTTCCTTGCATTCTTTTCAAATTATTAAAGCAATAGCGCCAACACAGACAATCAATTTGAAAGCGAGATTGTATGAAACACTAAATGAAAATTTGGGTAGGGAGTGAACAAAGTTGCAGTAAAGAAATCAACAGGGGTAGAGCAGCAGCAATTAGAAGTTGAGGATTTATAGTCCACAGCTAGTGGAATATCTACAGCATAGAATCGGTTTTTTCAAATGTCCGTTGATCCACTTAAGCGAAACATTTTGTTCAACTGGTGCTTGCTATCGAATGGCACGGTCGGGCGGCTAACGAATAAAGTTTAACTCAAAGGTGGCTGTGGTGCCACTCTAGCCAAAAAACTATTAGTAGATGGTAGGTAGAAGTTAGTTGCATTACCTGTGGCGATGTCGGTAAGATATTCGAGCGCGGGTCAGTGTGTCCGGGGTTCAAATCCTGGGCTCGCCCTTCAACTGACATCGCTTTCGAGTGAGGAAGCTGACGTTAACGTTAGCTTAATCAGTTTTTACCTCATACTAAGACGAATTTTAAATAATCAGAATTTAATTGAAAATGTGTGGATTCGTCGCTCCCTTGGTCTAGAGTCTGTATGTATCCAAAAATTTCAAAGAGCGTAGGGTGAATGGAAAATAAACACTTCAATTCGGCAGTTCAAAAGGTAAATTACAAAAATGCAGGTGCATTTCGCTAGTGTAACATTTATGAGGGATAACCCTCCCCGCCCTCCAGCTGATTCGATATGCATTAAGACAAGTTGAGTTAGAATTAACTGGCCGCCGTTGAACGACTCTCAGTTTTTAAAGTTGATTTTTGCTCGTCTAGAGCGAGATAGCGGAAGTTCCTGGAAGAGAGATGAAAGCGACGTCAGAGTGAGACAAAGAGCGGCAGATTGCTGAAGAGAGGACGACTACTAAATGATAAGCGCTTCGCTGTCCATTATACCATTCACACAAGGGAGTGAGAATCGTTGAGCACAGCAAAAACAACATCATCATCTTCTTCTTCCCTTTATCCCAACTAGGTTCGGGATACGAATGGACCTTATCCACTCCTCTCTGTCCTCTTTCAAAATTTCGTCCACTCGTTTTAGAAAATGTTGTAGTAATTTCTCGAGTTAGGCGCTCACCAACTTAATGCCCTTTGTGACGTTGGTTTGGATCTTAGTGTATTAGTCGCTTTCTACGACACGTACAGTCACCGGATGGTTTATTCTTCAAACAACCAGGACAAAACAAGGGAAGTTTGGACCATATTCATTCGAACTCTTTCAGTTACAGCAATAACAACAACTACAACACTACAGCAATGCTATTTGTATAAGTATCTGTAAAACTAGCTGTGAAGATAATGAAAGCATAGAAGATTTGCGTAGCTAATGACAAGAGAAATCAAAAATCAGTACCTTTCTGCAATGACAAATCTTCGAGGATCGTTATAGTTAAGGAATTTGATACACTCCGGGGGCTTAATAATATGGTTAAGGAGTGCAGTAGTTTCCAATGTTTCATAATATTTCTTTCGGAGAGCTAGCCTCTGGGATAGATATTTGAAAGAAATCTTTTGGAATCGAAAAATTCCATTCATTTCAATTTTCCTTTATTCAAAGAGTACTAGGCGAAATCGAAAAGGATGAAGGACACCAATGAAAAAGAATTAATTCTGTACAAACTGCGTATTGACAAAGAAATAAATATATGCATATTGCATTGCAATTGTATGTGTAATTTCAATTCTTTTGTGATCAAATCTTGATGACCAATTATTAAATCAACCAATATCATTAAACTCTCAACTAATTCGAACGAGATAGGACGTCTAAAAATTGCTTACGAGCATTTTTATTTCTTTAAAATTTCGTAATATTTGCGTAACTAGTATATATTTATGTTAAATATCACGCTACTTTGACCATGGATACAAATGAAATTTAAATCAGAAGATTTAAATTTCAAAGATAAGAGATTTACAAAAATAAAACCTACGAACAGGTTTATTAAATGAAACGTCTTAGTCCAACAGAACGAATAAATATTTCATCTGTATATCATCTCCGTGTCTACTGACAGATAAACTCCGCAAGAATTTTCTACGAAATTCAACGCGGAGGATTGATAAGGTTGTAATCAACCGTGATTTCTTCTACACAATCCCATCAAACTCTGCAGCATGAATTCTCTTTCCACAGCACAGTTCTGTCAGGTATTTACACTTCCATCGTGTATTTGCACAGGCCGACTGAGGTACAGGACGTCAAATCGATCGACAGCTTCGCAGGCTATCCACTGTGCGATTAGAAAGCTAAACATTTTGCCCATTTTTTTAACGCTGACGATAAATCACCGCTAGTTTTTCCTGTATGGAAAACGAATTCGATCGTCACCGGCGACTTGTCGACTGACTGGAATATAAGCTACCAGCACGGAGTTATTGAATTATGTATTGTTTTATAGAGGTTTGTATTTCCTTCCCTTCAACGCATGTACGTGAGTAATTCCTCATTGCGTCACGTACTCTTGCTTCTCCGAGTTTAATTTTATTTTCAAATTTTAGCTTGGTTAGCTGGGATCATTCTACCATTGGCAGGGTTTATCAAATCTGCAGACAAGGTCAACTTATTGTAGCAAAACGTAGGCATTTAGATCTGCTATCATTATTCAAACGCCTACAAAAGATTTAAATTAATTTAAGATATCTGTTTTGATTATTTACTTTCATTTGATCCATTAATGCTATCAGACATGCTCTGACATTTACTATGGCACTCCGATTAGTTACTTAGACTCTACTCATTTCACCCATTTAGACTTTCTTCTTAAAAGGATAAAGCTATCACCATAAAAATTTGATATGAGTAAATTTAAAAGTATACAAATACTATCAGTTTGCAAATCTATTAATAATATGATCTATTATTACTATTATCTATTATTGTTATAAGTTACATTCATTTTATGATTCTGTAAAGAGAGTTTGGAAGGAAGAGCTGGATGTTAAGCTATAGAGAGGTAAATATAGACCACAACTGACATGGGTTACGTGATTAAGGTAAGAAGGACATGAGAAATAGGGGATTGACTGATAATATGGTGTGGGACAGAGAGGACTGGAGAAAGTCTATTCGTATCCCGGCCCTGGTTAAACTGGGATTTAAAGGAAGAAGATGATGATTTACATAAATTTTATAAAACTCAACTTACAACGCTTTTTTAATTTTTCAAACATCTCGCACTGGCGGGTAATGTGAAGCGATAGCGAAAATCCTCCCATTTCCACATCTTTAGTTTAGTCAAGTTTTCCACTACATCTCAATCGCACTTTTTACACTACCCTTTTTCCTATTGTTTATCTCTTTATACTCTCTCTCTCTCTCTCTTTCTCTCTCTCTCTCTCTCTCTCTCTGTCTATCTCTCTCTTTATATCTTTATAACTCTCTCTCTCTCTCTCTGAGTCTCTCTCTCTCTCTCTTTCTCTCTCTCTCTCTCCGATTGTCTACAGTGTAAGGATTGCTAGGAAGGACCCGCTTATCCCTGGAATTGTAGTGAGTAGCGTGCAGCCACGGCAGATCAGAGGGAAGCAAAAAATCATTTCCAGGTGCCACGCAATTAAATCCAGATTTCTGTGCACCATTCGAAGCTTGTTGTTGCGGCATCCACATGTTCTCCATCTGGCGTCAAGAATTTAACTGGATAGCATGGCTATGTCAAGGATATAGAATTGACCGGATACGACAAATATTACGATTAAATCAATCAGTTATTTATTTAGTTATTTCGTTCAGTAGTAGCAGTAATAATAAAAATAGTAATAAATATAAAAGTCTAACTTCCGTTTCCTCATCCAAGGATTATGTCAGGGACGTCCCCACAGCACAAATCACTACAGATCAATTCACCCAGACCAATCTGCAAAGTAAATATGCTGAGGAGAGGTAAAATACTAAAATAAAAGCCTGTCAAGTGGTCAAAAATGGTCAGTAGTAGCTGTATTGTGTGTTTAACGTCCTGTTCAGAAGACGGGGCCTTCTCTTCAAGACGTCCATTTTGTTCTGAGATGCATTTCGTTTCGGAGATGCTGCTTAGTTAATTTCAAGACCTTGAAGAGGGCGTAAAAGATTACAGGACAGCAATGTTGACAGCAAAATAAGGACAACTATGCCTGACATGTGAGCGACCACTTTATCAAACGGTGGAACCAACTTGTTGATTTGCAGAGAACTCGCTGGAGAGAGAGAAAGAGAGAGAGAGAGAGAGGGTGAGAGAGATAGTGTGAATTATGCTCAAGTGGTAATAAGACTAAATATGTAATATTTGTAATTTTTTAAACATAACAAAAAGCAATTGCTACTGTCTTTCATTACAACATCGAGCTCTACTAAGACTAAATCAAGCCGATGGGTACTACGTTTCTTACAGTGTGAATTTAGCAATGATTTGAAACATCTTTTAAGAAAAACTTTCGTGAGGAAGTGAGAGAGAGAGAGAGAGAGAGACACTCATAAAACTATATATGCTATTTTAGCTATTAGCCAATTGATTTGTTCTAGTCTACATCGTGCATGTGAGGGATTTTAAATATACGACCTGGTAATTGAAGATTTTCTAATATACCGCAATTCAATTTTCATGCGCTGGCTCTCAAATAACTGGATTGTCTTAATTTGGACAGACAACCATATCGTCTAATTAACGACCCTGCAACCTTATACTATAATGTCACAAGGTTTGGATCAGCTTGGTGACTAAGCTATCTAAAATCATATTTTTTATTGTTGCTCTAGCTAACAAGATCTCACGTCTCGCCCATTCTCCCATATACCGCAACATCTGCTTTATCCGTCTCATATTGAAGCGACTTCAGTTGTCCGTTTAACTGATCACATGTCACGAGGGACAGCTATCAGACATGGCGGACAAGGTTCAGTCCAGGCATATAGGAACCTCCGCTCGTCTAACGCCTCGCGTAGGCTTCACAACTACTAGGAACGCAACAGTCGGGGGTCCTCACATTTGCCGACAGAATGGAGCCCCAATTAGACCAAGCGCAGCGCAATGTTCAGCGCCTTGTTAACTTGTTCTATTAAGATCATAGGCTGTTTTAACAAGGCAAGGTGGTATGTACCACCCAACACGAAAAATGCTTACGAATATTTTCTACTGTTGTCGAACTTAGAGGTCACTGAATAGACCTTTCATTGATGTTTCCAGATTTTTAACGATCGATGATTGCAAGATCGAATAATTATAATTGTTGTAATAACAAGATTTTGTCGTACTGATGACAGATAAATAACTTTTTAGAAACACAGATGTAATGCATTTCAATTTTTTCATATTAAAGGCGAAATCAAATGATAGGATAAATTGCAAAAGACATAATTAGCCTTCTCTAATCAAAGTATATAACTATGGCGATGTCGGTAAGTTATTCAACCGAGGATCGGTATATGTGGGTTTCAAATCCTGGGCTTGCCCGTCACTAACATGGTTTTCGAGTGAGGACACTGACGTTAACATTAGCATTAACAGTTCTTACAATGGTTATATAGTAGTATACTGATATAACGTGTCCATTGGCCTTTTATAAAACGTAAGAATTAAATAACTGTCATAGAAAAGCAAAAAATTAAACACACTTACCACGTTTAACCCTTAGCGTTGTTTCGAAGAGTTTGGTTTGATTGAATACGTTGGCGGCTCGACATTGATAAACACCGGAGTCTGAGAGCCTCGCTTTCTGTATTGTTAACTGAGATCCCTTTCTGCAAAAATAAAAACTTATATAATGCAATCTTTCACTTATTTTCCAGAGTTAATCAGAATTAAAACTAGCAAATGAACATGTAGGTTACAAAGGGTTTGCTAAGATAAATTTAACTTTTTCCGAAAAAACCTCTCGTTATTTTTCTCCAAAAATTGGTGAAGTGGCCAAACGGTTTCTACAAACTTTTCTGAAAGCTGGCTTATATTGAAACTGCGGAATTTTTATTAAAGTTGAATTAATGCAGATAAAGTAGTGATACTATCCTCATGATCAATCACTAAGGAAACTAAAGTACTTGTTAAACTATAAAAGAGCGAAACTGAATTTACCCTTCAATCTGCCTATATCATATCGTTAACAAATGCTCCTGCCATATTTTACATACAGTGGTATTTGCAAAATGTACTTATTAAGTACACTTTTTATAATTTTGGTGAAATAAAGATAATATATGATTCTATCGGTTAGTATTAATATTAACCAATGGAATAATTTAAATACGATACATAAATATGCTATAATTAAAAATTTCAAATAAAAGGCTAACCGAAAATGAGTAAAATCCTTCAAAAAAATAAGTATTATAAAAGTAATGTCTTTAAATAAAACTCTAACTTAATCTACTTATAATATTTCTATTTATTTCATTGCAATTACCTAGAAAGCAGCAGAAGAACTTTTAAAACAATTTTACGAGACATTTATAATGGCGTCAGACATTTTAACAGCAGTTTATACATTCTTTGTATCTTCAATTGGTTTTTAGACAGAATCTCTTCTGCCGTTCTGTCGGTTCAAATGCGGACTTAGAATGTCTCGTGGACCAATGTAAACACGCAGCATTGCAGAAAGGCTCCACGTCGAATCTCGGCAAACAAATCCGATCCCTTCTTAGTCAGAAGAGTGACATTAGTTCTAGGCTCCGATATTTGTTCACTTAGATATGGATACATCGAAATTGCTTAATGAAAAGTGTAACTGGTACTGAACCGTCTGAAGTAAGAATTTTATAATGAGATGAAATAGAAACTTCCGGGAAATTCTCGAGAGGAGCTGAATTTGTTTTGATTTTAAATTGGATAATTTACATTTGAATGAGGATGTTGTAATTCAATAAGCGATTTCAAAATATTTATTGTATTTGCCAATTTTGATGACAATTCGTTATGTTTTAATAGTTAAATTACCTAGTTTTTTATAATCTTCGGAATTACTCAATATACTGAGTGAATTTTTTAATGATTTATACTTTACTTAATTATGTAAGATCTTATTAATTTTTCGCTTATATAATACTTTATTAAATTATTTGAGTTCACTTAAATAAAGTTAAATACATAACTAACTCATTAAACCTCTCATTCCTTTTTTCCTTCATTCACTCATTCCTTCCTTGATTTTTTCATTTATTCATTCATTCAATAATTCGTTCGTTCGCTCGTTCGTTCGTTCGTTAATTAATTAATTAATTAATTCATTCATTCATTCATTCATTCATTTATTTACTCATTCATTAATTCAGTCAGTCTGTCAGTCGGTCGGTCAGTCATTCAATCATTCACCAATTCAATCATTCATTCATTCAATCATTCATCCATTTAATAATAGTATAAAAAGTAGGTGTGGCTTACTTTCTCTCCTTGACGTTACGTAAAATAGGGGACCCATCTTTATACCAGCTGATTTGGGGTTTGGGTCTACCTGTAGCCCTACAGGACAACCGAACCCTCTTACCCTCCGTTGTTTCCTTTGCATGCCGCATCTTCCTTATTTTTGGCTCTTTGCCTGCAAATACACAAAAGCAATTCAACATTGGCCTCTAGCTATATTAAATTTAAGACGTTACATATTTTCCACTGTTTTTGTTTAAATATCTACAGTATATATATATACACACATAGATATATACATATGGTATTATATATATATATATATACATTATATATACATATATATATAAGTATATACATACAATGTATGTGGGTACACTATGTTATGTATATTATACATGTAGGGATACACATGTATATACATGTCGGTATATGTTGTAAAGTTTTAGACAAGGGTAAGGATAGAGTTTAGAATGGAAGCTGTGTAAAGCTACAGAAGGTTTCAAACGAGATAAAATGGCGTCGTTAATGACTAATAACATATTCTACATGGAATAAAAGGTTGGCCGAATACAAAATTAAGACGATAAGAAGTGTAAAGGCTAATAATATAAATATCTCTGTGTAGTACAAATAACCGTGTGTAATACAAATAACTATATAGCATAGTTATTTGTATTTACATATTTAGTTTAGATATAAATACCTCGAATTCATGTTCGGTGAATATCTAATGTAAATAGAAATGTACACACAATATATTGTATATACGCTAATATACATACAATGCGTATATACAAGGCGTATGTACGTTAAAAATAAATATGTAGAATAAATATGTTATAAATATGTTTAAATAGGTTGAATATAAAAATCTGGCTTGCGCGTTGCATAAAATATCAAGACAGAACTTTGTTAAATTAAAAACTCAAACTAACAGGCGAAAAATTGTTTTCACCATGAACTTCCTAATTATAATATCTTAAATGCAATTATTTATGCTTGGAGTCTCATAGTTTCCGCTTAACTAATATGTTAATACATGTACAAATCGCAATTAAAAGAAAAAAGCTGGTAAAGCTAATGTTAACGTCAGTTTCCTCACTCGAAAGCTATATCAGTGACGTGCGAGCCCAGGATTTGAAACCAACACATACTGATCCGCGATCGAATACCTTACCGTCATAGCCACTGTCTAAGAAATTTCGAAAATAGATTCATAATAATAGATTTCTGTTTCAGAAATAGATTCATTTCTGAAACAGAAATGAATCTATTTACTAAAACATAGAAAGTCTGTTCACAACAGTATGATACTGCCAGCGATTGGCTGGATTGCCTTGATCTTCTGTTATCAAACAACAGGTGCAAGGGTCAAATTCATTAGTCCTCCCATCAACGACGTGTCCCATTATGACATAGGGAGGAAACTGAAGTTAAACTAAACTTCACTGTAGACAAATAAGTCTCGTCTCTTCGATTAAAAAGTAAACACGCATTACAGTGAAATGATCAACTATGTTGATATCTATCACTTTTTATATCAAATGTTTAAACCGTTAGGCAATTTAATCAGTTTTCAGTGTAACCAGTCCAGTAAATGTCCGAGATTTTACTCTCAGATCAACACGGCCTGGAATCGAACCCACTAGAGTTCAATTCACCTCAGGATCTGTCATTAAAACTTCATGATGTTACCTCTACGCTACTGAAACATTCTATAAATTCTATGTAAACTGTCTTCGGTTAGGATCGAAGTCCGGCAGAGATGGGCGGTACGGTCTCTGCTGTAGAGTGTCAAACGGTGCGGACTGAAGAACTCACGAGCAGCACTAGGTGCAGGGTCAGCCACCGTGTCAGACAGATATGATATATCGCTGTCAGTTGTCTGGTATCGCAGAACTTTAGGCTGATTGTATTCTCGCGCAATGACATTCAGAATTGTGTCATATCTGATGCTCCAATTTGCTGCATCGACATTCAGCCGGTGATGCTGTCATAAAAGTCAGAGCTCTTCGCTAGCTGGGTTCAAGGCAAGTCATTAAATAAGTGCAATGGTTACTAGGGTTACGAGCCGATAAAATGGGACATTATAGACTTCTTTATTTCAACTCTTTAATTTCTACTTTATATTTTCGTTTTTAGTTCGCCATGGTTCACATTTTAAACTGTGTTCACTTATTGCATTTACTTGTTTGTTTGCATTGCTTGTGAACATTACAGGGTTGAATGACCCTTTTTGATGATCTAAATAAATAAATAGAGCGATACGTTAAAATGATTTTCTAGCTTCATGAGTTGATGTTTAATAAAAACCAGAATACACATACGAGATTGTAATAAACATTTATTAAGAAATAATTATACGCAGCTATTTATAAAATTACCATGCGAATATTAAACACATTCCGAAATACATGAAAATTTCGAATTACACGTCGGCAATCGAAATACCCAAGAAATTTAATCTCTGCTACTCAACTATTTTATTTAAAATGATAGAGTAGCAGAGATAACGTTAACAGAGAATGTGTTACGCTATTGTATAGAAATAAACGACGATACAACTATTAAAACAGTATTACAAACATGCTGAGTCACACTTCGTATTGACATTGTACATGTAGAATTCCGTAATCAGAAATGTATTGCTGCTGATGATGAAAGTCACTGATTGCAGAGCGCAGAGAACGACGACATTCATTACGATGTTGTCCAGTTTAATTGCGATGGAGTTCCAAGGGCGGAAGTAAAAGTCAGAAGTACGAAATTGATGAAAATCACCCACCAGATATAAGGAGATTAAATACGCTCAAACTACTTATGTCTATAATTATAATCAATGAAAAGCATTCTACCTAGAAATCCATAAGTAGCGTTAAATATATTGTAGAGTTACAGCAAAAATAATGTTAAATTTTGAGCGCTGGATGCGCTGGCCGAAGGAACTATAAACGACAAATTTAAAATATACAGCAATCTAAAAACATATCCATTTAAAAGAACAATTTATTGCAAGGAATGACCGTATAATAGGCTCAGCAATTTTTACTAAAGCATAGGTCAAATAATATACAATAGGTACAAATAATATTCAGTAGGTACAAATATCAGTTAAAAATATTCACTTTCATTCCTTTCAATAATCGAAAATGATTCTTTGGCACAAATCGAGTCGTAGGAGAGACTAGATAACACAATGAGTAAACAGAAAGGTCGCAGTAATAAGCCGAATTCTTCACCGGAAATTATTTTATTTGATGTCCTGACATTCACAACAGTGTTTACTAAAGAAATGATTACAGGGAATAAACAGTCAGTCAACTGAATTTGTTAATTTAATAAAAGGAAATACGTTCATTGTATAAGGCAAATAAGAGGTAGTTATCTATTTCAGATATTATAATATAAAAAACAGAAATAAAAACCTGCGATGTAAGTAATTGTTAATAGTAACATTAGCTTCGTAGAAATAGCGCAAACATAATTATTTTCCACTTTTTTCATACTGTGAAATTAAAATCCGAGGTTTGAACGCAGGCGGCCTTAGTAAAATGTTTCACTATTAGCACTATCCTTTCTCGTTTTATATGTTTATTGTTAAAAGTTAAATCCGGAGCATCAATTCAAGCACGAAGCCTTATTGAAGAATGATCTTAACTAGCTGAGAATTACGTTACTATAAAAATACTTCTTATCTTAAGCAGGCCTCTTAATTTTCTTTACGGAAGCATTTTAAAAATACCGCAAACTTTACCATTCTGAAGTAATTTCAATCATCTTTTATGAAAGTAAACATCGTTAGAAATCGATAAGAAACGGGAAGTGAAACTTCCAGTACGATGAGCAGTGTTGCAAGCATGCTTTCGCCCGTTTGTTACCTCCTAGTATTTTACAGTAAAAATGAGGAGTTGTATTGAGGTGACTAGTCGGTTCAGACTTTACATCATGATGGCATCGAATGAACGACGGGTGCTTGTTATTGTTGCCTACCGCAGGCAACGGGTAACAACTGTTGAGGAAGAGGAAAAATGGTAGGGAGCCTGCCAGTTGCTACTTCTCGTTCAGTTATCAAGGCACATCCCCTACTGACGTATAACAAATTCCCAGTCAGAAAATTACTTACAAATCACTCATAGAAACTCTCGCCTCTACTGCCTTCTCTTTGATCAGCAGCATTTAAACGCAGAGATAATCTGATGCGGTTCAAAGCGATTAGGATAACCAGCTTAACACAACTTGTAAATAATTTAAACATCATCTGTAGTTCTGAAGGCAAAATATTGTTAGAAATTTGAAATTTGAATCAATAAATAGCAATAATAATTACTAATAGAGGCATAACGTTCGTTTCCTAAAAATAATAATAATAATGGATAATAATACTAATGGAAGATGTCAAAAAAAATATCGATCATTAATAATATTATTTAAATTTATTAAATAGTACTGTATCACGTTAATGGATAATACTATATGAGGTTTTTGAACGATACTATATCGTGCTATTGAATAATACAACAGTATATCACGTTACTGAATAATACTGTATCAGATTAGTGTAACAATTAAGCAAAATTATATAATATATGACAAGAGCCAAAGCCTTCCCTGACATCATTTCGGACGAGGAACAGATATCAATGAAATTTATTAAACCGAAATATTTTATTTTCAATAATTAATAGATACAAAGTCGTAATTCGTATTTGTTTTGATGGTAGAAAACCATTTTAGTTAGGTAGAAGCATTTTATGATATATTCTCGGAATAGTATACTTGGTTCACTGGCTGGAGCCAGTGGCGATGTCGGTACGATATCCGACCGCGGACCTGTATGTGTGGTCTCAAATTCTGGGCTCGCCCGTCACTAATATCACTCTCGAGAAATGAAACTGACGGTAACATTTGCTTTACAGTTCTTACAGCTTCTTTGTCCCTCATTAAATATTTTGTGGTTTATATAAATGATCCAGCCCGCTAGAGACCTTATTTATCCTTTATGACTGTAGCTGATTTTAATACGCATTTTCTAATTTTAAGCTGTCAGTAATATCAGTATTTCTATTGTCATCTTTTATGCGCATAGCTTTCAAACGACACTGGGAGTCTTTTAACAACTAAATAGGTAGGTTATTTAAGTAAAACATAGTCGACTTAGAGCCAAAAGTTTATATTCATTTGTTTAAAATAAAATTTCATCATTTATTTACAATTAGTTTCATAATTATCTATAAGATATAAGTAAATAATTATCATAATTATCTATAAGATATGAGTAAATAATTATCATAATTATCTATAAGATATGAGTAAATAATTATCATAATTATCATAATTATCTATAAGATATAAGTAAAGTAGACAATACAGAAACAAAGCGAGCATTGAATTTTCTAAATTATCTAAAATACAGTTGAAGCAATACGATTATAAGCCCTATATAATTTAGAATAAATATGAAATTTGACAGCCACTTAGTCAGAATATAAGAATGCCATAATTATTATTTTTTCATTAAAATTTAGTATCTAATATACAAATAAGTTATGAAAAAGTCAAAAACAAAAGTGTAAAACGTATGTAATAAAATGAGCATTTAAGATAGTCAATCTTAGATAACTTAAAATTAGTTAAAACATGAATATAGAATAAACGACAAAAGTTGAGTTTGAATCCAAAACTAAAGGACTAAAACTGGAAGATTGCTGATGTGCCTTCTGCCGATGAAAAGAGCCAAATCCGATCAAATTAAAAATACGAGGACGACCCTAAATACCGACGACGTTTTGCAATTTAGTTACGTTCACAGCATTCAACCGTCTACGCCTAAACCTTCAGTCAGCATCTTTAAATTAAGTTCTATCGAATAGCGCGAGCACAGTAAGGCATACTCGAAGACCCGCTCGTAACAAAGGTTAACAACACAAAAAATAATAGCACGCATTTTAGTGAAATGAGCAACTACGTTGATATCTATCACTTTTAATACCAAATGTTAAATCCGTTAGGCAATTTAGTCCATTTTCGTGTAGCCAGTCCAGTGAATTTTACTCTCAGATCAGATCGTCTGGGATTCGAACCCAAGAAGCTTCAATTCACCTCAGAGTCTGTCATTTAAAACTTCATGACGATATATACACCTCTATCCATTGCGCTGTTGAGACATTCAATAGTTACTAATATGGTTAAAGGTTGCCTCATTCATATGCAAGAAGATGAAGGACTTTAAAATGGAAGAATCGACCTCGAAGCGGGCAGGCAGGCACTGTGAGTTAAAGCCTTTAGTAACGGCATGCCCGCTCATTCGTCAAAGTGATGTGCCTATTTGTTCTTGGCAATGCCGTTACTTAGGGCTCGGGCTGGCAACGAGCTAAATTCAATAAACAGGAAGTCGAAGAAAATATCAGCAACTGTTACAGCATATCACATTTTGTTCATTTTTGAGTGCATTACGTTTTATCTCTCCATCAGGACTACATCGTTGAATCACGTTTACCTCTTCGCGTTTCCGAGGCTTATTATTAAAGAGATGTGACTATCTTGAGTCACATGAGGAGCAGTAGATGGGGAATGAATGCAAAAGTTGAATCAATACAAAAGTCAATTATCGAACGTGAAATGGAACGATCAGTCTTTTTTAAAGTTTTTTTGACGCTCTCGTTAAGTCTACCAATTGCATGAATTCCATCTAAAGTGAGAGACATATAGGCCTACATTCAAAGTAGATATCTAGCCAGATCTAGTTTTGAGTCGCTTGAACACTTATGGTATAATGGAATATCAAAAGGAATGTTATAATTTGAAGATCCAGTCGTATGTGAACATGAAGAGAAAGACTGTAGATATAGATGAGTAGAGGCGTTATATACTATGGACCTGCCAGTAGGCAGTGCACTAAGAGAGAGAGAGAGAGAGAGAGAGAAAGAGAGCATATCTCACTAAATTGAATAACTTGGTTGATATAGATGAGAACTGGTGACTTTTCTGTCAGATTGAGGGGAGTTGTCATCTCGATTCACTTCAACTTGATTTTGATGTATGATTAACTTCCATTGGTTCTAGGAGATGCCAATATGTTGTTAACTGGCTAAGGCTTTGAATCCAGATCACATTCTTCCGATGTAAACACGCTATATATGATACATCCATATCCTCTTCTACAAATTTTAAATTATCCTTTTGAGCTTTCGAAGCTGTCATTTTTGCCCTTAACAACAAATTACTAAGTAATTTGTATGAATTTAAGCTAGTCATATTGCGCAAGTAAGACTAAGTTTACCTTCTATTTTTGTAATGCAAATATTTCATCAAAGACTATCATTCCAGGATCTGAAACTTATGACCTCTTAGAGCATTCGCTACATCCAACCAATCTAGGCATTTGACTTACTTGCAAGATACATACGGATCTTCCAGTTTTGATGGGTAATTTGTTAAATAGTTTCGGTGCGTAATAAAGGTTTATTATTACGTAAGACAGTTCTTCAATTTTTACTTCACTTCGTGCCAGAGGTAGACATAGAATTAATATTCAGAGTCAACAAATCAAATGTCAGATATAGCTGAGAATTGTTTAGATTTATTACCCCTAGAGCGAGCTTTCTAATGTCAGTATTAATCTCATTGGTAACATACAGGTTTGTATCGCTACAGAAAAATTACTATTGTCAATAAAACAACGCACTTTTGTGCACTGTCAGCCTTCGTGAAAACTTAACCCTAGAGCCTTTAGATGATATTTGGGGCTAAATACAGTCGAATACATTTCATCTACACGATTACTCTGGATTTGAAACCTGCTCCTATCTGACTATTTAGGTGCTTCACCACTAACGACCGAACGCGTAAATTTCTATTCTTCAGATTGAGCATCACTGATGGTGTTTCTAAAGTGGAGAAACTGGCGCAAAATTTTATTTCACCTTTAGCCTTTCTTTTTTTCACAGTGGGCGTAACAGTTTTTCTACATCTGAAGATAACGTTAATAACATCAATTTATTACTCGGTTATCGGCATCGATTGACAGCGAACCAAATATAGTCACCGAGCAATAAAGCACTTGAAAGTTTATTACATTCGGAGGGAAGTTATACAAACAGATCGTTTCTTAAATGCTCTCTCGTGTAGAAAGACGCCGTATAAGACTATCTCGGAGACGAAAGCAGCACTTCATAACGTCTAATCGAATAGATTCGTCTATTTTTAGAAGAAATCTCAATAATAAACTGCCACTGCCCTATTTCAGTCACGCGTCCTCATTGAGAATCTAAAAGAGGCGTCTTCGAAACACGATATCTCCCCACTGTGTTTTGACCGATGGGTAAACACTGCAGCTACATTCAATTCCAGACCATCGTAGATTAACTTGTTGAGTCTAACCGACAACGTTTCGAAATGCAGACTTGAGTTTTCAGAATTGAATGCTGTAAGCGAAAATAAAATGTGAAAGGGAGAATAAATTCATAATTCGGTTCATAAGCCCCTAGTACTTCGTGAAAGCTGTCCCATGCAAAACGCCCACGGGTCTCAAGACCTACGTCCTACATCAGTCCACTCCAAGAACTATACAATACGGCGTCTAGATTAAAGCATTTACTAAGGATTGTAAATATTCAGGAAGTTCTTGTACCGGCCGGTATATTGCTCTAGAGCAAAGATGCCATATAATCCATCCACGCATTATCAAAACGTCTGTCATATATCTTCCCGATTTTGAGGACACCGCTAACTCGGATAGCACAGATGATATAAGAAATTAGCTGTAAAATGAGGGTGGGCGGAAGTAAATGAATCGCATTTGATTTACTTTGTGGTTATACTATAGTAGTGAACTAGAAAGCGGATAGATTTCTAACCCCCTAAAAGGGATCATTTTGTTAGAATAATATTTTATATATTTCCAATTGAAACTCTAGTATCAACGATAGTATTACACTTTAGTATAACATATACGATAATAATTGAAATATTAATATTTTTGGAATTAATAATAGTAATTGTTTAGTAGAGATAAGCCATACATTTTATATATTATGAAAACATAAGTTTTAATTATATATACACGTATATCATAGCCCGACTGATATAATAAAAATGTATCTTTAAATTAATTATAAGATATTATATTGACGATATATAAATATCAATATAATAAAGATATATATATTTAAAATATATATTATACTTTTTTTCCTACATAATTTCGATTTATTTCATTCAAGGAAACTCTCAATTAATACAATAATTAAATTTATATTGACGTAACTAATAAGAAGTCTGTGAAGTTGACAACAATATTGTACAATTTTTTCCAATTTACAAGCGCAATACGTCAACCTCAGAAATTATATAAAAATAAATCCCCTATCTGCAATATAGTTTGACATTCCAACTCGATTTATTCCTTCAACAGTACTTTCATTTTTTACAACTGATTTTTACCTTTTCTTTATCTTTCTGATTTCTTTTACAGGAATCAAATTAAGTGCTGTAAAGTAAAATATGAAAGAAAATTATTGTACCTTAAAAATATCCATTTCCTGAAAATTACTTCACCAATAGCTTTCATCATCTATTGGATAAAAAATCGCATAGGTATATTATTGTGATAACGATAAACTTATTATCGAATATTTTCACGAGAAAAGCAAAACATAGTCTCTGGATGAGAGTCCTAAAATGCGCATCCCTGCAGGACAATTCGGCCGGAAATGTGATACAATTTCCGTGCCTTCCTCCAGCCATTGAACAAGCCGACACAATGCTGTCAGGTAATGGGAAATCTGAGAAGAAAGTTCGGATGGAACGCACCCATATTGCATGTCTGTACGTACGCGGTGTGGTCGAAACGATGACAAACCTTTGATATGTATTGAAGCACTTGTCAATTTCCATCAAACCAGATGAAATCTCTTCACTCATGCACATCAGGGAAGCCGGCGAGTTTTATCCACCAACGTCGACTGTTTTACTGCCTCTAACTCGCATCTCAATCCAAGAGTATCTGCGGTCGTAAAACGAGTTAATTCGGAAAACGCTAATAGGCGTATCGGTTACCGTTACTTAGCGAACGAGAAATCGACTAGTTTAGTCCACTCTAAACTGAGTTCTGTTAATACGACCGCACATAAAAGGATGTCTATCGGTATTCATATGTTAAGGAAATTACTGACAAATCAGATAAGCCCATATTATAAACAACAAACTAAATTTATTAACTAAAACTCTGTAAAGTCTAAGAAAAGTTGTTGTGAACATTTTAAGAAACTCAAGAAGTCTGATTTAATTGACGAAACGCTAGAGAAGGAGGAAGAGATATGAAGAGAAACAACTATGACTAATCGAACTACCCGGAAGTCCAACTGTGAAATTGTTTCCGAACTCTGCGGACCCGAAGGGATAACAGAGTGAGCCGGGAAGCGTGTCCCTTGAGATTAGAATTGGCGCCAATGGTCTCGTGATCCGCTCATCCAAATCGCTTTCCGTTCATCCATCCTGGTACGATCTGCAAATCGCTAAATTATCAGACTGTAGATAATATAGCTTCACGCGATCTCTATGTAGCGCATGCATTTGTACGTCTGTATTGTTTTACATAAAACTAGACAGTGTACATGTAAATGATATGCATATGTACGTCTGTATTGTTTTACATAAAACTAGTCAGCTGTACTTTTAGATGTATATGATATACATATGTACGTCTGTATTGTTTTATATTACACTAAACATCTATACATGTATATGCATACGATATACATGTGTAGGTCTGTATTGTTTTATATAAAACTAGACAGCTATACATATACATGTACATGATATACATGCGTGCGTCTGTATTGTTTTATATTGCACTTAACATCTATACATGCATATGATATACAATATATACATTCGTAGGTCTATATTATTTTAGACAGTACTAAACATCTATACATGTCTAAGTTTGATGGCAATGGCTAAAGCTGATGTTAACGTCACAGTTTCCTCACTCGAAAGCGACATCAGTGACGGGAGAAATCCAGGATTTGAACCCGCACGTATTGATCCGCGGTCGAATATCTTACCGATACCGCCACTGGCTCTAGCCACAGTGCATATAGTATACGCGTGCAGTGTATTGTTTTAGACTGTATATGATATACATGTGCACATTTGTATATACATATAGTTGTAGACTCCTAGTACACAAATTTAGTGATATTCCTTTGATATCACGAGTGAGATTTATTCGCTAGAAGATAAATAATGGATAAAGCAAGTAAACAGCTTTGTATGGGTGTAAAGCGTTTAAAATGAGGTCTTATAGTTTATATTAGAACATGTACTATTATAATACACATACACCTACATGTATAGAAAGGATATTTGAAGTGCTATGTATTTCTAAATGCATGTATGTCAAATGTTCTACTGTTTATAAGAAATATTTAAATTAAAAATTTGAAGAATAATTTATTTGTTTTAAGTAAGATCAATGTAATATATATTTTCTTCAATGGCAGTCCACTGTATTCCAATTGCAGTCCAATATTTGAGAAATAGTGAAAACAATCATCATGCTACATGTATTTGATGTCATTATTTATACATAATTAGAAGATAACTTTTATTCACAATTACTCGAATAGTAGTTTATTTATATTACCTAAGACCTTCATCTTCGTTTATCTCAGCATTTTATATCCCTAACCTAGAGTTATCATTCAAAAGAACGAATGACAATCACTCTCCAAAACTATTAACTAAAATTATTAACTGCAGGCAATCATTAACCATAGTAATTAATTTAAACTAATAGAATATGAGAAAAAATAATATTTAGTCAAATCAATCCAGTATTCATATACTGCCAAATCCTCTCACTGCACACCAAAATAAAATGTCGATCAAATACTGAAATAAAATAGTTATAATTTAATTTAAATTATTATAATTTGCCCAAAGATATGTTAAATATTGAGGTTGAAACAGGAATCACTTATTCCTAAATCCCTGCCTCTTCTCGCACTATAATTACTTTACCAATTAATTACTTAACTAATTACTTAAGTGTAACTTGCAGTCAATTGGCAAAAGGTTTCATCCGTGAGACAACTAAGAATAATTAAATTACAACAAAATTTATTGATACTCAGTGCAACGAAAGCAGCAAGAACTATAAGCTTTCATTCTAATGTCAGGTGATCAGGAGAATTGTTTTAATAAGAGTTTACTCGAAATTACTGCTATTAAGTGATATAAGAAAACACAATCGTTTCACTAGGGGCTACCAGACAATGCACTTCCTACCCCGAGGTCTATTCTCTAGACAAAAACATCTATTTTTAAGTCTTCGTATTTACGACTCCACCTCTATTCTTCATAACACTGTACGGTGAGTTTTAATCAGGTAAACACGAAGAATCCTCCACAGAGCGCGAGCTGCTATCTGTAACACCGTGTTATCTTATCATTAACATAAGCGCAGTAGTCAAGTTTTGGACTTTACAAGTATCTGTAGAAGCGGAAATGGCCATTGAGATCCAGGTAAAAGTAGGATTGCGAGCGGGAGAAGCAAGCTTTCCAGCCGAAAGATAGCAGGGAAAGACGTCCTTGAGTAGCGTTCAATCAGTCAAATCCGTTTTCTCTGTTCACTTTTAACTGGAGTATTGACTACTAATGTTGATTTACAGATTTTTCCAGACTTTGTCTTTAAAGATATTATAAAAGGGGAAAAGTTAAAACAAGCCACTTTGATACGAGACCTTACAATTGTCCGTAGATATACTAATTTTTGAAGAAACTTATCGGATTGCTTGAAAAACTTACAAATTTAAATTATAAAAATTAAAATTTGTATAAGATTTAAAAATGATTTCATTGAAGACTGTTTGTTGCTCTTACCTTCAAGTTTTACAGTAAAACTACGCAATTACTACAGATTTAGATTAGAGCAGTAAGTTTTGGATGTTGTCTGTGCTTGTCAGAGGAATGTTTAAGTATCCAAATTATCTTATCTTATAAAAATATTAAATTATCTTAAATTATCTATGGCAGATCGCCATTTTCGAACGGAATTGCTGAATTTCAATTGGTGAAATGCTAATAATGAATAAAATTAAGGAAACAATAACATTAATAAAGTGATTCAATTGTGGCGTTTGACATACCACTTATTAGTTAAAACTAACATCTGCTGCTATTTTTAGTTTTACGTCTATTTTCATACCACAAGTGTACAGGAAGAAACTGTGAAACAATATATGATTTTCCGCTTACATGATTAACACATATTTCATTATATTACGTGTTATTACTGTTGCGTTACACAATATTGTTCGAGTTATTGCAGATTTATCTGAATAGATACTGTGTTAGTGTTAAATTGCAGATTTATCTGAATAGATATCTATTCAGAGAAAACTGATCTGGAGTGGGTACTTTGTTGTGACGTTTTTACTTTCACTTTTCATAATTACTTTTAATAACTAACGCGCACATTTTTCATAGTTAGTGTTTATGCGGTAAAGCCTTACTATCTAGACTTTACTATATATTAACTTTTATTAATTATAGACCGATAATAGAATTCTGTTAGAGTAACCATACTCTAGGACCTATACATGTCTATTCGCAGCAGGAAACATAACACCGATGTTTAATGGACCTTTTGCCCTATCGACTATCTGATTAGCCCTAAGCGGTTGCCCTTTTCGCAAGAAAACCTCCGCAGAAATCATATATGCATTTTATTGCATCGATCGAAAGAAGATAAACACTCTTCATCTTCATTGGCCTTTCAAGACTTGAATATATCTGTTATTTATGCAGCTGTGCGGCCGCAGCTGTAGCAACAGCAACTCGCAGCAGCAGCTGTAGTAGCCTATAGCAACATTACTGTAGGCCAACTAGGCTAACCAATACACCAGTTTAACATCGTGTTCATCATATAACTATAATACTATCACAATAGTAGTCATAATATATTCAAATTGCAAAACATTCACATTCAACCCAAAACTCGAAACATTCGCTCATGTAGCGAAATAGGTGACAAGCTATTCAGTAAAAGAACATTAGAGTGGTTTTTGTTTTTTAGTCTATGAAAGTAGGAACTAAGAACGGTTTTAATTTTTAATCTACAAATTTAAATAAAATAAATTTACAAAGTAGTTTATCTTCAAATCACGAAATATTACTACATATGTTTATTATTGAAAACCCAGTCAATTGACTTAATCACCTACCAAATTTCAGGTGCAGCCTACGGCGAATCTATTCACAAGTTTCTCGGATCCAAGATATAACCAAAACTACTCTATGATATAACCAAATTAATCAGCAAAATGCAATTCACGAGCCGAAGTGAAACCATGAACGCGAACAAGTTGTAGTACTGCGAAATATTAGCCATCCAATCGCTTCACAGAATCGACTAGCAACCTCGCAATCACAAACCATTTAATAGATTAATTGGACCCAGAAGATTACTAGGATCAATGGGGCTTCACAGGGACGAAAGACCACGATCTAATGCTAAATGAACGGCTTTACGGACACAACTGGATAATTAAATATTGTACGTTGAAGTTATTACAAAATAATCCATAACAGTAAGAATATAGCGGCTGCCTCGTATGTATTTAGAACCAGCCGCTGCGTAAATTGCATAAACTAGCCAGTAAAGAGTTTTCAGAAATTCAGCAGAAGTAGTTTAGGAAATGGAAATAAGAGCTTTGAACAATATGAACAAGACTAAGAATTAGAATAGGAATAAGAATAAAAACAAGAATAAGAATTAGAATAATAATAAGAAGAAGATTAAGTCATACGTCATAGTTGTACAATACTTGATACATCTATGACGTTTGACTTATTCTCCCACATTTTCTAGGTTGAAAATATTATGCCAATAAAGAGGAAATTCAACCATGAAAAAGAAATAAAAAGGCGGCATGCGAAGAGTTTTGTATCACGAGGTGTCAGTACTTCCAAACATTCAACGCTCGTTTCCTCCGAACAACGCAAACGTTGTTATATCTTAAATATCGGCGTTCTAAATTCCATTAATGCTAAAAATGATTTCATATTGATGGAATGACTTTTTCCGCCATATCTAGGTATACTATGAGAGAGGAGATTAAGTTAAAACGTAATGCGTTATCTACTGTCTTCACCTGGCTTGAATTAGCCCGAAAATGTAGAATAACTTTTACAAAATCCTACATTTGAGCTCATAGGAATTTCTCAATTTGACAACAATTGCAGAGTAAAGTTAACCGTTTAACATCAGGTCACACTTGGATGTATCATAAATATCTCACATCTAATATCAGTCAACAAAATCTTTGCAATTTATATACAAGCATATCTACATAAAGTTATGGATATGGGGTAAACTGAAAAATTCGTCAAATATAATACTCCACTTCGCGATTGTTTCTATAACTAAAATCTAACAGCCTATAATAATTATTCAAACATTTTCTATGCATTATCATTTACAACATGATAATGCAACAACGGCAATACCGATAGTTCAGAAAATTCTGTAGCAAGAATCAGCAATAATTTTGCATAACTTGCAAAATCATATAGATCGGATATAATGATTCTATGACAATACGATCAGTAACTTCTAAACGAATCAAAGTAGGCCCAATTACTCTATAAAGCGTTTTCTATGTTTAAAGCATCAGTGGTGCTAAATTGATAATACCTTATTTCGTAAATTAGTAAAAACTTAATTTTTGAAACAGCCTTTGCAAGCATACAAATTCTTAATCATCAATTTAAAAGGCCAGTTTATTTATGCGGAATAATTATTTACAAACGGTCTTCAACATCCATGATAGTTGAACAATTGCGACAGACCATAGACTTCTAGATAATTATCATGATGCTATATATAAAAGTGTCCATGGACAGACACAAATAAAAGTAGCCAGTTTTTGATAAGCTTAACTATCCCAGGTATCGGTCCTAATGAGGAACACGCGATGTCGGCTCCAGTAAATATAAAATCCAGGATTCATGCGATATACACGGGGGGAGAAGATGATAAATTAGTGCAGAAGTATCAGACACCCGATAACCACCTGTGTAGTTTCTTATAGTATTGGGCCATTTGCTAAATTTACACACATTAGAACTACTGACGTGGGTTCAGCAGCGAAATACTAAATGTTACACAATCTCGCAGCAAAATAGTTGCCGAAGTGATTTAGAATTTGACGTCGAAGGATAACATAGCGTTTATTGTTGTTTTAAATAGACTTTTGACCTTAAAAATTGAACAGTTATCAGTAATTGGATTCTACATTACTTAAAGAGAGTAGAAATAATCTCCATTAAGGAATTTAAGTCACTAAAGAAACTGCAATAAGGCTCAAGCAGAGATAAAGTATTCTAGAAAATTCTTTTTACTATACATAATGATAAATCACAGTTGCTTGGTTCAAGCGTTCTTTAGAAAAACGAATTGTGTTTTAGTGAGTACAATGAAATAAAAACTTAAATAATGAATTCGCTGATAAAACTTAAGATTTCAACTACGCTGAAGGAACATCAGAGAGCCTGAAGACTAAATTGCACCATTAGAACATTTAAAATTATTCAGTTTTTCAAGAATTCACATTGATGTCGAATATTAGTCAATACACGTCAAGATACATTAAAGTACCTAATTTTTTGGGTGTTCAAACAGATTCAATTCAATTTAATCAATGCAATTTATCAAGAATACCAAAAGAGTCATTCAACCCTGTAGAGTTCACATTGAAAACATGCAAAAACAATCAAAATGCAACATGAAAAAATATAAATTAAATGTGAAGTATGGTGAACTGTGAGGAAAATAATAAGCTATATAAAGATAATGGTAAGATAATAAAGATAATCATTCCGTGGATTTGCAGTCCACGACAACATCGACTGCAATCCACGATGATGTTAAGCCCTGCAGTCCATAACGATGTCCGACGTCCCTAACATCATCCTTGTATGAGGAAACTGACGCTTAACCTTTATTATTATTATTAAAACATTATATTAATGGAGAGTACCCTGAAACTAAATATTAAGTGAATTGTACTAAAATTCTTCTTCAATCTACAAGTATAATACTATAATAAACGTTCCAAACGTACAAAATGACAGAAAACTTCATTCAAGTAGCGGGAACGGACTTGCACAGATCGAAGAGGTTATGATATCGAAATAGAGCCGGATCTCTATGCAAATCGTGAAGTTGTAATATGACTGACAACGTAGACGCTCTGTAGTAAACATATTGATAGAGTCCCAGTCTTTCACCAGACTTCCGGTGTAAACAACTTTTATTTCGGCATTTCGCTCAAATTTTAACCTAAAGGTGACGAAAATCTAATAAACTACTCATACAGATAGGCAAAAAGAGAGTTGAACAAGCAGCTAGCCTAAAGAGAGAGAATTCTCATTCTTTAAAAATTCCATTTTTGGTATTTATACCTTCCACTAAGATTGCAAATCGAAAAGTATATTTAAGAAGGCTACTAACATATCCAATTATTAGACAATAGCAGCATCACAATCTTTTCGCATTAGGCAGATTAAGCACCACTCCCAAGTATAACATTAATAAGTTGCACTAGTATTAAATTAGTAGTTACTGCATGTTCTTCTATTGCCATTAAAGAGGAGAGGTTCCATAATGCGGAAAATCTTCAAGTTCTCTCATATTTTGTAGCTTTTATTATTTCGCGCTGTAGCACTTTTAAGATGAACTATGCATTGACTACGGATCAGTTGGTGCAATGTGATTGCATTCATGGACTATTATTATATTCCGGAACTGATTACATGGTATCCAAAGGCAAATAATAAGTGTAGGAGAATGCCTCATTAAATGCTAACAGCTCTAGAAATACCAGACGTATCAATTTCAATCGGTTAGACCGTTAGACAAAGTCAACGCAGTTTCGCTGTGTCATTTCGAACACAAAATTTGAGTGAAGCTGATATTACTAAAATCTTGCAAACAAGGCGAATTACTTGAAAATATAGGCTAATTCTAACAGCCTGCTCGCGAAAGAGGCAACCAACTAACATGTAGATACTTCAGTAAATTTAAAACAGTATTTTAAGCATGGACAATTACATTCTCTAGTTCCCATCCATAACACTTTTCAAGAAGCTTTCAGAAGTTAATTTGGAATGTTTTTAGTAATGTTTTTAGTATTTAACGATTTAAAAATATTTGTAGATGCGCAAAAATCAGTGACCCCTTTTGTGTCAATGCTGACGTATTGGCGTTTTTTTCCGTCTAATGCTTCGACGTTTTTTGCGGAAGCTATTGTGCAGGGCCCCGTCAATGACCTTTGTACACTCTACAGCTTCAGAAGGCTGCTGACTAGAGAGCAAAGGCCTTGATGTGTTTAAGAACTTTGGGATAAATTATAACAAATCTCTTGTCGCCTTGAAGTCTCTCAGAGAATCTGAGCTAGTTTAATAATACTCACAATTTCGACAATTAAGCTCTCAGAATATTGTTATAAAATCACCAATTCACTAAGTCTCAAACGTTAACCATGGTTCAATTCCTTATAAAGTGAATTGAAGAACACATTTTCGGATATGCAACAGTTCATTCTTTTTCTCTTGAGTCGAATAATTGTTTGATACATTCATCATGGCGAGTGACTGCTTTAGAAGACTGAGATATTTTGCATTATTCTGATGCAAGTTCAATTTGACTATAATTATAACCGAAACCTGGTGACCCAAACGTCTGGCTACTGAAAGTTATAGTTGTAGGTAGAGGGCCGTTTGGCTCGGCTGGGTATCGGTTTCTCTATGTCAGCTAATGCCATAATGGTTATCAGTAAACTAAATACTATCCATGATTAACAATTGAGCCGAGCGTTACACCATTCGAGGATAAGTCGATAATGTATCATCGGAAAATGATAGCCAGACACAAAAAGATAGCCTACACAAAAATAAGTTGAAACACATCTCAACGACATAATCATACAAAAGAATCCAGGAGCGGGTTGACCCAATACAGTCCGCTCCGCCTATAAAATCAGAGCTATGCCGATAAGAGCATAAATTGTGCTAAAGGCGTCGCTTTCTACTAAAAAAGCAAATTCTTCTTGTAAAGCAATGAAATAAGATTCATTTGTAAGAGTTGAAATATTAGTTTGTTTTTCAGACTAACATGTGTCGTGCAGGGAAATAAGTCTCAGGGATACAGGTGGAAAATTTGGAATACCAGGCCACAGTATCAACAGTCGCTTTCTTCAGTTGAAAAGGCAATGCTCGAGCGATCGGCATGTGCACGTGTGTTTCGGTAAATTAGTCATTGAATTAGATGCACTAGTTTTAATTTTAATTTCATTTTACTACTAATCGTAATTGATGTATTGTTAATCGTTTCATACAAGCCACAGCAGTACCGAGCGGGCTGAGAAGTAGTTAATTAAGCTTTAGTCGTGATAAACGCTACACTCTAAACCTTCTTTGAATCTGACCTGATCCAATTCTAAAACAGCTAAGGTTAGCGTCAGCTTCCTCGCTCGAAACAGATGTCAGTGACGGGCCAGCCCAGACTTTGAACCATGTACATACTGATCCGCGGTCGAATATCTTACCGACATCGCCACTTGCTCCCGCCAATATAATCTGGAAACCTAAAGCATAGCATTCGAATAACCTGATTCAGTGACCTGTGTGTAACGAGGATATAGGCGAGTGGAGGCATGAGAGTGCACGCTTGGAATGTTGATAAAAATGTGCACTCCTTCCCAGGTGGAAGGCGCGATGGGCTTGGCTGGAAGTCGTTAATTAAACATTAACCAAGTTAAACGCTACAGGTTCACTCGGGAGGCCCTTTGGACAGTCAGAGCCTAGTGGGAGCACTGCGCACTGGGATACATGAAATAATTAGTCTTATCCTCCTATATGACTCTGTAAATGTATTGCATCTGTAATTACCCTGTTACAATATATTACATCTTAATTGAAATGTATTTCATCTTTACTTACAATGTTATAATGTAATACATCTTTAGTTACATTGTAATACATCTATAGTTACAATGTTACAATGTAACACATCTATAGTTACAATGTTACAATGCTATTATATTATATATCTTTGTTATAATTTATGTATATCTTCAGTTACAATATTTCAATGTAATGCATCATCAGCTATAATGTAACCATGTAATGCAAAGTACTGCAGTGTTCTTCAGTTGCCATAAATCTTAGTTTGCAATGTTGCAGTAAATTAATTTACGTTGTTACTATGTACTATATCTTCAGTATTAACTACACGGACTTTTAAATAGCAATTATTTTAATAGCATGTATTGAACTAACGTTAAAAACATAAGCTTTTAGCTAAAATCCGTCAGTTCACTAAAAAAATTTGAAAGAGAAGAACAAGAGTGAAGATAAATAGGCAAAGAGTTCAAGATTCTGGGTGCTGCATAAGAAAATGAACGTCTGAAAATAAAAACATATCATGCCGGAACGCAAATACATAGAATCGTATACATTAATACATCATATATTTTTTACTTAATTTTGGTTAATTCATTCAAAATATTTTAAACAGAAGAAGTTCAATTAAAGACTTTTTTGACGTTTTCTCCAGTTATTTCATAACATAAAATATGACTTTTTGAACTGTTTAATAATCATTATCACAGGCAACTAATTTAAGCAATTTTTATCTAACGATACAGACTGCTGCTAAGAAACCGGCCATTGTTGTGTTTTAATAATTGTCAAAATTTAAATTAATTGTTAAATATGTTAGTAGTATAGAGTCCAAATTTTAAAAAATCATTCGTGTAATTGCTTATACAGTTGTCATTAAATTCTAAACAATAATTACCATTCTTAATTAATTGTCATTGTTAATTTATTATCAATATTATGTAACAGTCATTCATAATTAATTTAACATTTTTAACTACATGTAATTAATTTTCTTTCTTTGTACCACAGTGCATTTAGTTATCGTTCTTTAATGACAAATTAACACCTTACATAAATTAAAAATTATTATTAATATTAATGTTATATATAAAATATAATGTAATAAAAATATAATATTTATAGGTCTATATCGTAATAAAAATAATAATGATAATAATAAATATAATAAATATAATAATAAAAAATAATAAATAATAAATAATAATAATAATAATAAATATTTTTTCATCTTTCTATTAATTAAATAAAGTCTTTTTTTATTTTATATTTTAGCCCAGGGCCTTATACAGCCCAGGGCAATTAAAAGAAATAATAAAATAATAATAATAATAATAATAATACTTAACAATACATTTGTACGACAGTGCTTCATTATTTATCAAACACAACAGTGAGTACTTACCGCAACTTTGGCACGAGTTTTCTTGAACTTTTTCTAAGTTCCTTTTAGAGGTAATAACCGGATCTGTAAAGGTAATAAAATCCGTGGAGATGTCGTCCGTAACTAACGCATTGTCCGTTAAAATACCTCTATCGCGCAGTTGTTGCTGCGCTAATGAGTCTTTTGAAAACTTTGCGAATACAATGTAGGTAGATTTCAGTGTCGGTTTCGTCGGTAGACACTCTGGGGTAGGTCTTTCCGAGAAATATCCGACAGTTATAAAGCCTTTCTCCGGCAACGAATAACCGGGAGGGCCTTTCAGAACCTTGCGCACTCGGAATCGGACGAGGTACATTGTTGAATTATCGGATGTTTTGAAATCACGATTCGCACGACCTTCGAATACGAATGTGGAAATGAACGTATTGGAGACAATATCATCAAAATCTCTGGTGCAAGTCCGACTGAAGGCGCTCTGAATGTAAATAAGCAATCCAAGTGCTATGTATCGTAATCTAAAGCTATGCATAGCTACGAACAGATGAGATGTGCGATATCTTTCCTTTAAGGAACCATCGCGGCGAAAACTTTCGCCTTTTGAGTAGTTACGCCCAGCGCAGAGATACGATAAATCCAGCTCCGTCGTAGCAAGACAGCAATTTTAATCGTAAGTAATCCAAGTAACAAGCGATTGAAAATAGTAATCCAAGTTTAGGGTTTTTAATAGTAGTCCTAGATTTATCCGTTACAGTGAAACGATACCCTTAAGGCATGACGTTTAGATCTGACACACTTTATCCAATTCCGACATTCCATTTTTCAGGCAGTTAAATATTTATAAGCGCAATTCATGACATCGCAGTTTAATAACGCTCTGTTCCGAGTCCTAAATGAACTTTTATTATCGTACAATACTCTAGTTTCCTCTCTATTTATATAATTGAATTATACTCACAGCGAAGAGTGTCTATTTAGTATCATTGTAAACTAGAGCGTATGTAACAACGTGTTTCGTGAAGGTAGCACTCTATTACCGTAATTGTAGTAATAATAGTAGCATTCCAGAGTCACACGTGTTTTAGTATCGAACAATTCCGGAACCATCTCATCACAAGACTATTGAATGAAGAGAGGCAGAGGTAGAAGAGAGAGAGAGAGAGAGAGAGAGAGAGAGACATCAACGTAAATGTTTGTGAGATGCTCGGCTGCTGGCACTCCATTGGGGATTCCGTTAGCTCTAATTTGAATAAAATTACGCCTAAAATTTTCCTCTTGCAAGAAAGAAACTGTTCTTTTGTTTTCATATTAGAGATATATTCCACAAAACGACTCCGATACTAAGCCTGGAATGACCAAGATGAAGAATTGGTTGCCACCACCAGGAAATGATTTTCAAGGCCATAATATTGACTATAATGTCAGATTAACATGCGACACCGGTTTACATGACCCCTTAAATTCTTCTTTACCATAATATAGTCACATTTCTTCGATAACATCACCAATGTCTGCAGTTAAAAAATTAGACAGATATCATTTAATTAAATAAATATTAAATCTAAATAAAGTGCACATTGGGCAATGTCGATATTAGAGACCAGTCTAAATATATAAAAGCATTATTCAAAGAGCTTGCTTAATTACAGAGATGGGCAATGTTGAGATAACAGGAGATCAATATGAATGTATAGTGACAATATTGAAAGATAAAACTATTGAGAAGAGTGCAGAACAACACTGAACTTTTTTTGAGTATGAATTTTTATGGGATATTATTCAACTTAAAAAATCACCTACTTCCTCTTCTCTCTTTGTTTACTCTATGCAATATTACACTATGCAGCATAAAGGGACGTTTGAACGTTATTTAATTTTTATGCTGAGATTACAATCTGTTATATTGTATCTTATTGCAAAAGTATATTATTGCATAAGTATATTATTATTATATACTTATTATATAAGTATATTATTTTAAAAGTATAGTATTGTTGTAATTCTAAAGGCTTTTAAAATGCAGATGAAATTTCAGGCTGTATGGAATATTTAACTGAAAGGTAGACTTAATGTCTGCTATAGTGCTGCCACAACTTCATCGTAACTAGTAACAGCTGATTCTAGAGCCTTGCTGCTGAAGCTGGTAACGCTGTAGCAATAGACCAGGCTAATCAATTGTATTGTCAGTTCAAAAATTTATCCACAGGCATATACTATACACTTTAATGATTTAATAACTTGAATTGAATACAAACGCTAATTTTAAATTATATTATATATGAATTGATAACTGCTTTGTAGCTTATCTATTAAGAAATATTTATTTTAATCAAACTATTATTCGATCAAATATTAATAAAAGCGCAATTGACTTTAATATCGCGAAATTATTGATGAAATCGAGTGTTAGCTACATCTCTTAGCTATAGATTCTAATTTTAAGGTAATTCGGATAACATAGCTGTTACCTAAAATTGTGATCTCTTGGTTATCAGGATAATAAGAAAACAATGTCGTAGATTAAAAATTATCACAATTTTCCTAAATTGTAATTGTTCAATAGGATTAACACTGCTTTAAGTTTATCCATAATATATTAGAATAGTTTATTGTCTTAAGAACAAAAGTAGATGCATTTTCCTTTAATTTGATAAATTGCTGTCTGTGCGTAAAGCTTTTCTCAGTTTAAACATAAAGTTAAAATATGAAGGTATAATTATGCACAGAACTAAAATAGTAATTTTATCCTCTTAACTACAAATAGTATTCCACGATTGTCCTCAGCGAGTTGCATATATTCAATACTATCTATCCTTTTGTTATTTGTATTGCTCCATTACAACCGACAATTAATGCTTTTTGAAATAAATTAAAGAAGTATTATATTGATGTTTTCTAAAGGATACTTTAATTGAATCTTTTGCAGTCTGATTCGTGAAACGGCAAAGAACTTGAAAACAACTGGTGTGGTCCAACGGAGTGCGGTAAGTGCTCCAGGTAAGTTATTGAGAGAGAGAGAGAGAGAGAGAGAGAGAGAGAGAGAGAGAGAGAGAGAGAGAGAGAGAGATAGAGAGATGGAGAAAGAGAGAGAGACAGACAGAGAGAGACAGAGAGAGCAGAGAGACAGAGAGAGAGAGAGAAAGAGGAGAGAAAGTGAGAGATAGACAAATTAAAGGTGAGAGAAGGAGCGAGGGAGAAAAGCGGAGAAGAAGCCTACCGATGTGAGACATGAACGTAAGGAAGTTGTTACAGCTACAGCTGTGATAAAAAGAATTCGGAACTTCGAAGTCAAGTCAAAGGTGTCCAGAAGTGAGGAAGTAAAAAATAAAGTAAAGCAAATGATTAAAGTACAACAGGAAGAAGCTGTTCGAGAGAAAACCAAAGATGTAATGATAGAAAAAAGGAAACGAAGTTTCAATTAATTTAATGCAACTTAGGCCCTAATTTAATTTAATTTAGCTTAATTTAACTTAATTAAACTTAATTTAATGAAGCAGAACAAATCACAAATTCAAGGGTGAAGGTTAATCAAAAATCCAAGGAATGAAAATAACATAACGAGTAGCCTTAATTTTCGAAAATAAGGTGAAAATTCTGAGCTATGAAATGGGACACTGTTTATGGTCTCAAGAATACTTTTAAATAACAGATGGAGGAAAATACTTACACTAATTACTTATAATTATCACTAGAATTTTTGTCAAAATTTGTAACAGAATATGTTGACTACAATAATATGCAGTTAAGAAAGTTTAACAAAATTGTACGAAATTTACATTTAATACTAATTAAGTTAAGTTATATGTTGATTTAAAACTCCACAAAATTGAACATTAGCAAGGAATGTCATAGCAATATCGCTATTCTTTGGTCGCTTATCAATCCAATCTAGAAGGACTTGATCTCCTGCACTTTTCATTAGCTCTTCGATTCCACCACAAATCATATTCGCCTTTATCGCACCTCGAAACATCGTCTTCTTAAAAGCTAATGATCAATTTAACGTCCCTTTAAATTCCATCAGAATACTGTAGGAGTGGATCAGGCCAGGATTCGACTCCAGCATCATTTACATTTTAAGCAGGTGTGCGATCACGGAGCATCAAACTGGATCCATTTCATTGCGATACAAACAACTCTACATCCAGTCTTGCAAATTATAAGTTACAATTCAAATGATAACGCAGTAATTGATGGCTATACGTTATCACTGAATCCAATTACATGTATAATCCTATTACAAGTATATATTATGTTCGTCTACAGCTTATCTATGATATTGTTTTTAGACACAATTGTTATTTTACAGTTGGTGCAAATTATTTATTTTGTAGCTAGACAAAATGCTTTACTGTTAGACAACAGTATTTACTCAAAATTATTAGTTCCGGTAATATATCCGGTGTACTGAAGAATAGACCCACCGTTTACTGCACATGTCGTAAGAGGTGACTAAGAAAAAAATGTGGAAGGCAACGGTAACTCACCTTATGCAGAAGTCATATTTTTCTTAATCTATAGACTACGTAAGATATGGGTAAGGCATAGCCTCTTGTGAAGGGATTAACATGTTGCCCTATGCAGTGCTAGTTCTGGAGCGAGAAAGCAGACAAGCAGTATGAATACAGTATGTACCATGTAAGCATAACTTACCTGACACTAGATTGAGGTATAGAATTCATAGATCGTAGCAAAAATTTAATTAATTAAAAGCTTGAAAATAATTCTTAAAAATAAATAACAAATGATTACATTATTTAATTCTCAGCACTACAGAGGAACAGATGGGTTGGTATTGATGTCATCATCTACACTTATAATCCACTTATAATGATATGAGACCAAGCTTTGATATATTCAGTCCATGTAGTTTATTAATTTGACCTGACTGATACGAAATATCAGAATTTTGCGCCTCCTTTTCATGACCAAATTAATTAATTAATTTATAGGAGAATTTACAGCGATGATTCTCCAACTTTTTTGTGGAGACTCAACTACATATATAAATGTATTTTATTCATGAAATTAAATAAATTAAGCGAAAATAATTCCAATAACGTATATCGTAAATATCGTAGAATATCAAACTAAATGAGAGACAAATGCGCTACCACGAAGAGATTGATGTCAAAAGTGATTAATATGATTAATATCGCATTATGAAAATTAACATATAACAATCACATTAATTAAATTAGCACCTACAAATACAGGAATAAAATTTAACAATAAACATGTGCCGTGCATAATGTATTTGAAAGGTCTCGTTTTATTATCTTATTAGCGTCAAAGTGTAAAACTTTGCAGCACACACTGGCGATTTAATAACTTTTGTACATATGTACCTTGCTTTAATCTTAAAATAATTATGTAAGATTTTATGATTTAAATTAAGATTTATATTAGCCGCACCTGACATTTTAACCAGTACAATTACATTGCGGGAGTCAGTCATTAAATTACACCAGTAATTAATAGTAAATGATAACTTTTAGGTATAAATAAATAAATTGATAAATGATAATGATAAATTCTAACAGGAATTTAACTAACTGTCTGGTCGAATACATTTGTGTTCACTAACTTAAATAAACTATATCTGGAATTATACATGTTTTCAAACTGCTTATTTCATATATTATTTGGTACACCAGATAAAATGTTAAGATAATACTGTATTCTTTTTAAATTCTAAATCTCTCATAAATTCAATCTCCCAAAAACTCAATCTCTTATAAACTCAATCTCTCGTAAATGTCGCATAAATATATGCGAAACTAAATATAATGTTCAAAACCCTGTTTTGAAATTTTTACTGAACTCCATTGGTCTTTACTCGTACGGAGATGGCAAAAACACAGAAAAAGCAATATACATCGGTTTAACTGTTGAGAGAAGTTAGAGAGGGCTGTACCGGGTTTACAATTTCAGTGGATTGTTTCACAACGATTTGTGAATGGATTTTAAATCCTTTTCAATTTTGAATTTGAAACATACGGTCTGACAGCTTTTATAATGATTGTATCTTAATATTTTAACATTAGATAATAATAATAACATTAAATAATAAAATACGTGCTATATTGATAGTAAAATTAATATTAATATATCATTATACGATATACTTATCAACTCAACCTGGTAAATAATATCTTCAGATTATCAGATGCACAAAATCAAGATTAGCCCAGACAATTGATATTCGTCTTTGTAAATTACAAACACATTCTTTCTCTTTGCCTGTTGTTGCACATGTATTATATATAGAAGAAGTATTTTATAGGGATTCGGATACCACATGGCGCCACTTTCGCCAGTTTGTCCTGACGTCATCAGTAAGTTCATCACGAAAAAGGATTCACAACTCTTAACATCGTGTCGATTGCACCAGCGTCTTCTATATACACATGCTCCTGTGGCTGTTTGAATACACCAGTTTCACTTGTTCCTAAGAGGCGGCATACGAAGATGTAGGCTGAACCCGCTGAGCTATTGTTATGTGCATTAATTACAGAAGGTATAATAATAAGACACATTACCTTGGACTGGATGTTTTTTAACAAAGAAATATTTCAACATTTAAAACTGTATTTCTAAAACACGTCTTCTTAATGGAATCTAAAACTTACAACAATATCTCTGTACTGATACAGAAGTTATCAACGCTTCTTTATTGTAATATTCTACACGGCACACATACTAATAATTGTTGTTTGCGAATACGATTGTTGAACATTTCTCTCTCTCGCTCTCTTTCTCGCTCTCTCTTTCTCGCTCTCTCTTTCTCGCTCTCTCTCTCTCTCTCGCTCTCTCTCTCTCGCTCTCTCTCTCTCACTATCTCTCTCTCTCTCTCTCTCTCTCTCTTGTGATGAAGATATTCAATAGATATAGCCTCTCGCATTTCTCTTCACTCTTTTATTTTCCTATTGCAAAACGCTATTCGCAATCTATTCGCGAACAACAAAAGTGCATTTAACATAATAACTTCAATGCTAGAACTCTTTTTTCTTCAGTGGACTAGTAATGAGACAAGTGGAGACGATATTCCATGAAAGAGGATAACTGCACGGAGACAGTTCAGCCCACACGTTTAGCATTGAAATGTCGTTACGAAGCACTTATCAAGTAGGAATTAATTAAGTGTTGATGATCGGTACAAGCCCTGCTACCCATTGTTACTTGCACTGATTGTCCGTTGATTACTCCTCCAGGATATCACAAGAGCGGAAGATTAAAGATTTACTGTAAATCTAACTGAAACCGCAAAACCGAGCTGTCCAAATGATACCAGGCCGTAACAATACCTACTGTTAGGGATAGGCTAGTGTATAAAATACGTTCTATTATATATATATATATATATATATATATATATATATATATATATATATATACATGTATATATATACAGTATAGATATATGCATATATACATATATATATATATATATATATATATATATATATATATATATATATATATATATATGCGTGTGTTTAGGCCTATGTGTGTGTTTTCTTCCATTATTTACTGAGTTATCAAAGAAAACATTCAGCCATGATTCTGGAATTGAAATTCAATAGTTCTTTTGCAATTTTAAATCATAAAAATTAAATTTGAATTATTCGTAGAGGAGCCAGTCCGACATATATCTGCTAATTTGTATCACAGTCGACACAAAAATTGTTTCAAGTTTTGACTATTTGATGTAAGCCAGCATATACATGTACATGTATGTAAGATCTAATATTTCATTACTGGTAATACAATAGTTGTTTTTCTATTTAAATTTATGCAAAAAACCTTAGTCTCAAGCCATTTTGTAATTTTATTCTTTATTCTAATGTAGCGTTGAAAAGAGCTGCTTATTGTATGCTAATATGATATAAGGAGAGGATAAGATGATATTACTCGAAGAGGAGAGTATCAATATATAACTGCAGGCCTTTTCCAAATATATAAATACAGAGAGAGTGTGATTGTGCCAACATTTTATTATTGCATTATTCAATTTTCAATTTAATTCCAATTGAGTTTCAATTCAAGAAATATCAGTCTACTCAGAATTTGAAATCGGACCAAAATGATTAAATGCACTGAACTTGGCTTGGTCAATGCAATGCAGTAGGTGTTAAGCTTAAAACACACGAATATTCAGCAATAAGACCGCAAATTAGTTTAACAATAGATGATTAGAGTTATAAATATATCCATATTTGATGATAAATTTTGTGCTAAATAATTGAAATAATTTCATTTCTCATATTTTTAAAAATAAGTAAGTTTAAGGTTTTTATTCTAAACTTGTGGTCACTTTTCATTCACACTTTCACTGTCAGATGTGTTCTGCTGTGGTTTAAGATCCCAGACCTCTTGTTCCATAGGCCAGCCTGCTATCATCTTACTAACAATCTGTTTATTTTTTCTAAATTAATCTAGGGTCGTTATTTGTTCAATACTACAAGCGAGGGCAGGATTTCAATCTGAACAGAAGCAAAAGAAAGATTTGATTCATGAAAGAGAAAACTAAAATGATCTACGAAAATCCAATTTCAAAATACAATTTGAGAGACTTGCTGTAGTCCGCTCTTTTCTGTAGCCAGCCGATTATAATGTTTCATATACGTATATTGATAAAAATCAGCGATTGTCAACTTTTCACTGATGGTCTTTACAATGTTACAACTGAGCAGATTTATATCCCAGCCGAGAGCGATTAGATGAAATATATGTCTGCAGATTCTTGGAGTGATAACAGGCAGACGTTTTAAACTTCTTCCATACTGGAGGGCAGATATGGAGATGGATTCTAGCTTGAAGTCATCCTGTCTTGATTGTAAGAATGTTTCCAGTTTTTGAGTAATAAAGCTAATGGCTTCTTCATTGCATTGGGCTGCGTATTAGAGGGTAGGCACGATTAAATGAAATAAAGAATAACAAGAAACGAGGTCTAAATAACTTTAGGCCAAATGTACTTTATTAAAGATGACAGTTTTAAGCCGCTATGGAATACGTTTTGCTTATATATTTAGAGGTCAGAACGAATGTAGGATATTGTACAGCATAATATCTAAATATTTTATATGTTTAATATGATCGTAGATTGAATTAACTCCTAAATAAGAAACTAAGAAATAATTAATACCAGCAACGACCAACGAAAACGAGCAAATTCCATATAGGAAAGCAGGCTTATTCTTAAGCGTTTTCAAAATGATAGACACACAATATTGGGCAGCCCTTCTTGATTAAAACGACAGATTTTTATACCTTTCTATTAAAATATGGAAGGCAACGGGAAACCGCCTCAGAAGCCATAATTTTCCCAAGCTATAGGCTACATAAGGTAAGGATAAGGCATAGACTTTGGGAAGAGATTAACTTGTTGATCTAAGTAGTTCTCTTATGGAACGAGAAAACAGACTTTGAGTATGAATATGTACCTTGAACCTGCCACTTGGCAGTGCACTGAAGAGAGAGAGAGAGAGAAAGAGAGAGTAAGATATCGGTAAACAGAATTGTTTTTTTCTCAGGAAATTACGCCCCTGCCCAGTAAATGTTGCTCGAAGCTGAGGAAGGTATGGAAGGGGCCCACCTCGTCAAAGTAGAATCCTCCAGAATAATGGTATATCAAAAGGAATGTTACAGATGATTTAAAGATCCACTCGCATGTGGAAATGAAGAGGAAAACGGAAAATAGAGATGAGTGGAGGCGTTATATGCCTTTTACCTGCCAGTAGGCAGTGCACTAAGAGAGAGAAAGAGAGAGATTTGATGTAATTCAAAAATTATTGATTCGAGATGTCGAGTGTTTCATAGACAGATAGAATCAGATGAGTCGTCTAGTGAATTTCCAACTCAAGTTAAAGAACGAAGTCTGCGTTTTATTTATTCCGTTATACTAACTTGCCACTCACAGTAAATACACAACAATCGAACGATGTCTCACATTTAAGTGCGACGAGCGAATAATTCTACAAATCGCTTAGTCCCGTTTAAACTGAAGTAAAAATTACAACTAAACCAAGTGTTATTCCGCCGCTTAGCGGCTATTTCATTCCATTAAAGTTCCAGAGAAATTAATTGCGTAACTAAACGAAGCGGATGGCTTAATTTGTTTGTGTAGGTGGCAGTACACGTTAGAGCTGAGAGAAATTAAGTTATACAAAGTGATTGCAAAGCTGCATTGCTCTTCCATGAAGACTAGACGAGGAATGTTTTCTGCTAGGCAACAGTCCTTATTTACAGTTAAACGTGGGCTCAGTTATAACCGATTTATTCTAGTTTTATAATTCATTCTAACGATTTCATTTTCAATTCAATTAAAGTCATTACATCGTTACGCATTGTTTTAACAGTAGGCGTATCTTATGTTATTAAGCTTCAACAAGCAGCTACACATCCAGCTAGTAATCTGCTATTATTAACAGGATGCAGCCTTTAGTTATCATTCCGCTATGGAAATCCCATATTATATCCCCTACTGCATTCCCCTATCTAATATCCAATGAGTATGGTAATGACCATTAATGTATAGTAATTAAGTACAATATATGCTGTTGACATTGTTGAAACGTACTCTATGTAATTTGTAAGTGAGCTTAACTATTTCGTTTCTTTTACTATTTTACTGAATGCTTATGCATGTACTGAATGCTTATGCATGTACTGAATGCTTATGCATGTACTGAATGCTTATGCATGTAGTATCGTGTTGCACTGATATGCTTCTATCATAAGGTGGCGAAACAAAGATTATATTTGAATTTTTTACTTCTTGCAAGGAAAACGATCAAATATTAGACAAAAAATCTTAATTATCTTCTTAGTTATAGTCATGCAAGTTAACTTAAATACTATTCTGCAATAATGTTATAAAATAATAAGTATATTTACAAATACATTTTGATGATCTCACGCATAGCACTTGTAGCTATATCCGCATTAAAAAATTAGGGACTTATTTATTGATAATTAAATTCGAATAACTCATAAATCCCAAATTTACTCAAAAAAACAAATTCAAGCAATTTGCCTTAAAGCCGACTCACCAGACTAAATATGCAGACTAAATATGCAGACTAAATATGCAGCCTAAAAATGTAGATATCACGCTAAACACTATTTACTTTATGCTATCAGAAAGTTGACAAATGTCATGTTTCGGTGAACCAAGATAAAGGGAAGTCGCCAAAGTGTGCGTAGGTGTTAATATGTCATTTAACGGCAATGACTTGCCTAGTTGCAACTGTAATTCTAAACGTTTTTCGGCGGCTATGCATACCACATTTGTGCTGATTCATGTAAAATGTGCACATATTATAGCTAGTTATAGTGTAACAGTAAATAAGCCTGATATCGATTCTATGATATTCTAAGAAATGATTCATAGTTTAATGAGTTGATGATTAAAATCTAATCTAACAAGTTAGTCATTGTCATAGATCAACTGTACAATTTGAACAGCGTTTCAAGTAGCATTGAGCCAAGTAGACTATTTTAAAAATTCAGATACAGAAGGCAACGGAAACACCTGTGCAGCACAGTAATGTTAAGTAGTTAACAATACACATTCATATTAGTTAAATAGTTTTCTATCAAACTGTTCATACAAATAATATTAACCACAAAGTTAGAAGGCCAGTCAGAAGGTTCATGGCATACATGCATAACGCCTCCACTCTTCTCTGTCTTCCGCCATCCTCTTCATGTCCACATATGAGTGGATCTAGAAGTCGTCTTACATTCCTAATCTCAGCAGCCTCTGCCTCTCTTTCCTTCCATTCAGCCTCTATGACCTCTTTTAATACAGACTTTACCCCATGGAATGTGTCATATATAAAAACCAAAATTATCGACTTCAACCAATAAAATAAGCTTGCTCGATTTTGCTATGTTCTGAAATCTATCACTTGGAATTGAAAAAATACGATCATTTAGGATAAAAGTATGCTGCGGGTGTAAACTTGAAAACCCTAGCAATTGCAGAAAATAGTAACTCCGCTTAATTTCCTCAAAAAGTACATTCTCTCTTCGGCAACTTCCGGTCATTCGAGGCGGAAGAGCTCTTTATCCATACAGTCCTGGATCTGGAACAATCGCTCGTGAGTGCGTTATTGTTATCGTTTCCAGTTGTTTGACTGGTCACTAGGAATATATATATCGAACATCTAGTTTTCAACGTAGCAGAGCTCTGTAAAATGTTTCTATTAAAGTAAAAAAATTGTAATTATCAGCTGGTTTTGTAACTTACATACGCATTTATATCAGAGAATCATCTGATTAGTATATTCAATGCCGAATATCTTTGTTGATCATTAGGCGAAGATTAGCACAAGCAGATCAAAAATGCAATAATTACTACACCTAAAATACAGCTATCAAAATTATATAAAATAATTCTAAACGTATTGTCTCTTTTCGTTTTATTTGCATCAGATTCTCCACCCAACGGTAGACAAATTCGTCTTAGGGGATTCGAAAAGCGTTTCCACTGTCTACAACCTACATTAAATCTAATATAGTTAGCTTATCTGAGATGGCATCTGGATTGGCTTAGTAGCATTTCTAAAAATTGTCCGACAGCGTATCAGTATTAGTATGGTTCAAATCCAGTCCTCGTGCAAGGCACGGACACACTTTCGCTGCCGGAAACTGATATTTAATTAGGCTTTAGCTTTGTTTTTTTATCTTTGAATATTTACAATGTAACAATTTGTCATAAATCCATAGATATTGTGGACCATTCTAAAGATCTGCAGACAACAGATCTCTGCAACAGACAACCCTATTAGCCCCAGGCTGACGCAGCAGCAGGTTGGGCAATGAACGGACGGGGATACATCGTAAGTCGTAGTTTAAGAAGGGGCGGGGGTCTATGAGAGGATAGAGACGGGGGGGGGGGGGGGGGGGGGGGGGGCTAAACATCGGCGCCAGTAGCTCTTGCACTGGAGGCCATCTGGTGTCTGTCACGGCGCTAGCATCTTCTAGGATGAGATAAACAGCTGCCATTAGTACGAGCTAGAACATCTCTTTGATTTCACGTCGATTCCACGATAACTTCATCTAATTTCTGCCGGTTCCACAATTTCACGCTTCACGGTAAGGTTAATTCAAGAAACTATTTCACCCCAAGGCAAGGCAGCTAAGTTGCCGTCTCGTTCGTATACGTTGAACGTAAACTTGAGTAATTTAACGAGCTAAAAGCCTTAGCAAGTCTTATCCGGTGGGCTAAATCAGGGAATCACGCAAAATATTATTTCAGTACGTTTTCACGATTTCACGAGAGTGTGTAGAGCCATACTCTCACTTTTAATTTTTGTCTCTCTCTCTCTCACTCTCTCTCTCTCTCTCTCTAACTATCATCCAGTTTCTCAGTCTAAGGTCTATTCTCCCAATTCTCCCTGCGTAGAAATGTAGTAGAATGTAGCGAGAGCAACGCTCAAAGTTCAAGTTCTAAACAAAATATACAAAAATATTCACTATTAAAATATTTAAATATTAAAATAATTCTAACCAGCGATATCAGGTATATTATAAGGTTAAGGCTAATGCAAAGTTTGAAATCAGTTTCCTGCTCGAATAACATGTCAGTAACGGGGAGAGCACTGGATTCGAAACCTGCACCTACTGAACCTCACTCTGTTGACTTACTTACAAACAAGCCACCGGCTCAGCCCAGATATTATCATTAATATTGAAGACAGGAAAACTGTAGGCCTAGTCTATTTCTGAGCCATAGGCGCAGCTAAGCCATTCTTGCGCTTATATACACATTTTGGTATATAAATTATTACATTTATTTGTTTGCAAAAGGCAACATTTTGTTATGTTGCATGCAGAGTGTGCTTCCAAAAGTTATGAGTGTATTTTAATATTATTGCAGTGTTTCAATTAATCGAAGTATTTAATTTCAATCCAATAACGGCTAGATGTTCCTCAAAAACTATAAATAATGCCCATCTTGACTTGTTTTAAGAGAGAGAGAGAGAGAGAGAGAGAGAGAGAGAGAGATATGTGTTTATTTCAGCATCAACACCAAATCACTGACAAATACAAATAGAAATATACATTTAAAAGAAATAAAATAAAAGTTCCCAGAAGTACAGGGTATCAAACAGTCTGTAGAAACTAGAACAACGGCCGTCAGGGAAGATGATACACATCTTATCTAGCTGACCACCGTCAATAGTTTAATATTTGATAAATATAGGATTGCCCTAATTAGAAGATTTTGACCCCAGTAAATACGATTTGGCCTCACTCATTTGCCCCAGATGTGAAGATATTCATACATCAAGCGGTTGTACAACTTATTAGACTTCAGGAGGTCATCATCGTTTAATTAAGAATAATTAAGAGAAAAACTGGGAAACATAAAAGCTAACGACGAACTATTGCAGCGTCTTTCAACGAATTTTGTTGCATATTTTAAAGAACTATACACGTTTTGTCTTCACACAATAAAGACTATCGCCACCCACTTCCCCCTTTCTCTGAAATAATTTATTTAAGAGGTTATGGGACAAACAATTTCGATTCTTTTATGCCAGAGCGACAACGTGATTGTCATTTTACACGTGAAACTAGTGAAAGTAAATGCTTTCACTGTTTGCATGAGTTTGATAATTATTAATAAATAGAGTATTAAATAATATGATCATTAGTAATTAGATAATTTAAATTAATTTGTAATTGCTATACCTATATATATATATATATATATATATATATATATATATATATATATATATATATATAAATATATATAATATATATATATATATATATATATATATATATATATATATATATACACACACACACACACACACATTGATATCTTAACGTTCTACGGAACATTTTCCAGATCATCTAATTTACTTGTTGACTATGGTTGGTTCGGAGTTGATAGGTTGTAATGCAGACGTCATAATGCATGAAAATTCATTTAAAATTATGAAAATCAGCTAAACAACCAATTGATAAAATTATTAACGCAAACTTTCTTTCAGATTCATTTTTATAAAAGCATTTATTAGTAATGCACAACGTTTACGTAATACTTCAATTATTTATGGCTAGTAATAACTAGGTATTGCATTTAACCAGTAATTAACCAATAATTAACCAATTTCTTAGTTACCCTGCTTTTAGAGAAAGGTTTTTGTTTTTCGCAATAGATTTTTTGTGAAAATGTGATTTGATAAATGAGCCAAAGAGAACGACTTTCTGATAGATAGCCAGTAATACATTTTAGTTTACAATGATGAACCAGTCGTAACATTTTTAGTCCTCATAGACGAAACAAATGTCAGTCTGATACCAAATTTAGACTGTGCTGTTAATTATCGTTCCTCAAGAGAGATAAGAAACTAAGAAATAAAAAATCCTTAAAAATGCTATAGACCTATTCATTTTCTAATATAAATTTAAATACTATAATTTTAGTGACTAATTTATTATTGGCTCTATGCTGCATTTTTCCATGATATTTCGTGGAAAATATCTGTGAACAGAAGAAGTTGGATTTATCTTAAAATAGTAATGCATTCAACCCATTATACAAACATAAAATAAATATTTCCTTTCACGAAAATTAAAAGCGACATTATATATTATGAAATTTTATACAAAAATAACGATGCGAAAATTGGATATAGGCTCTACATTCCACAGGCCCGACGATCCTCATGAAGGCCTATTAAGGCAAAAAAATAGAATCAGGGTAAGCAAATATATAGGTTCACATGAAAATGAACGATTATTATGCAATTAGGCAATACGAGATATGTATGAAGAAAGCACATAGTTTTTCGTGTTAATCTCAAATTTTTATGAAAATATTTAATAAAACTAAACAAAGAACTTAAAATATGCTTAATTGTTTCAGTTCAAAATAAACAACATTTGCATTTTAAACCTTTCACTGTCTTTGTCAGAACTACACTTGAACTACTGCTCAAACGTAATACGTTTGATCTACATGTACATGCAGGAGAGTTGTATTTAATTTATTGAATCTGTTCAAAACGCTTTACTGCATGGCGTAATGACTTGATTGGACAAATCTCCAGAGACTCTGAGATCTTGGATCCAAGTCTCTGGAACTTAGCAGACTTAAATCAGATTTAATTACATGCACGTAATTTAAAGCACTGAATAATTCGACTTATATGCCATCTGGTGAGTGTTTTTACCGTAAAAAGGTACAAAGAAATAACGGGGCCTTTTAACTTTAGCTCTCTTTCAAATTGAAGCAGAGCATTTAATTTATAATCATAGGCACATAAATGCGTGGAACAGTCTGCCGAATTATTAGGTCACGATCTCTTCAGTTGAATATTATAAGAATGGCTTAAATGAGGCGTATCTTAGAAATTTATTAAGAAATTATAAATTTAATTATTTTTGAAGCGCTTACTTTTTATGTCAAAGTATCTCAATACACTACTTTCTGCATGTATACCTACTCTTAAAAATTTATTTGAGTACCATAGTAAATAATCTAAATATTATTTCACATAATCTTGGTTCCTATTAATTTTGCAATTTATCTATTCACGGAACAGGTAAGTGCTATTTTAGCCTTTATTTGCCGATTCACTCATACTTGTGTAAATATAAACGATTTGATAAATGTAGTAATTAAATAAATAATTAGTGAACCTTTTTATATTAATTATGTAATAAGGAACTAACATTTAAACAAGAAATGTTAATCGTTGATTTTAATGTAATCATGAGAGCTCGAAATTTTAACCCTGTTACTAAAAGAAGACCATGAAGACTGATATTTTCTCTATGGTCTGAGAGAGATCATGATAAAAAGCTACAGTCGTACAAGGCATGATCTTTCTTCTCACGTGGGCAGGGAGCCCTTGTGGAATCCCGCCTTGGTAGATAGCCTCAGTACTTTATCAATTACTGCCTTGAAAAAATACTAACGTAAAAAGGATACAGCCCATCTGATCGACAGCCTTGCCATGAAGGTGAATAGTGAATTGAGACATCTGTCGAAATGAATCTTAAAAACGAGTAAGTTATTTTATTTTACTGAATATGTTGGAACAAATGACAAATAGCCTCTAATGATTACATTACAAGGTAATAGTAGGCTTAGATTAGAATTATAGCTGTTAGTAGTTACTAATGAACTTTTGACCACCGAATAAGAAACCTAAGTCACCTACATCACCTACATCACCCACAACAACTACATCACCTATATCACCTACATCACCTACATCACCCACAACACCTACATCACCTATATCACCTACATCACCTACATCACCTACATCACCGACACCTACGACTAATAACACAGCGAAAAAAGAAGGACCACGTGTGGTGTGCTTGCTGGAAGCAAAGTTGAACTGAAAAGACTCAAGAATATTCCTAGCTGTTATTATTAATAACTAATATCATAAATATAATAATAAATTGTTTTTACAAATGCTTAATTTCCGTTTATTTATTCAAATATGGTATCAGAGATCAGTGATAATTATTTCAGAAGAATATGATTTAAATAAGAACTAACTCAGTACTTAGTAAAAAAGAAATTCTGTGTAATTCAGTACGGAATTTTGTATTTAGGTTAATCTTCTTCCATTTATTATAACTATTTATAAAATGAAAATTCATCCAGCTCTAAACTAATGGATATCTAAATGGAATAAATCCTTAGAGACTGCTTAAACACGCCTTCATTTCGCAAAGCAACTTTAACAAAATTATATTTGTCATTTATTCTTTAGCGATGAAAGACTCCAGACTCCATTGATTTACAAAGCATTTAACTCGATTTTTATTTAATTCTGGTTAAAATAATACTGTAGCAAAGTCATATCACTCTGATGCTAGATAAAGCAATAATGACTCAGTTCAATTGTATTTCTTCCTTTAACATAGAAACTGTATATCTTTGAAGAGGTAGACACTGTGACGTATAACTAATAACTTCTAAGTGAATGATACTTATCCCTTTATGGCTGGAGCGATGTCGGTAAGATATTCCACTGCGTATCAGTATGTGCGGGGTTCAAATCCTGGGCTCGCCCGTCAATGACATCGCTTTAGAGTGAGGAAACTGACGTCAACATAAGCTTTACCAAGCTTTTATACAATACTTTTTCTCTCATTGTCTGGAATTTTTTTTCCTGTCTTTTCTCATGTAGCCTCCATTATCCGCTTTATGTAGCAGGCTTACACATTATTTCATCATGAATTTTCAGGCCCTCTTCTGTCCGACGTTTTACCACTAAACCAGCTCTGTTATGAATCGCACCTTTTTCATAAAAATTTTCTACACAAATTGTATTGGATAAGTCTATCTGTGATTAAAATGATGTAGTAACATTCCTGCTTAACCGATTGTTGAAGATGCTAAACCTTTATTGTAATAATTCAAATACTATTTTATTTATTTGATTAGTTCTTTACGTTTGGTTATTCAGTAAAATTAATGAATTTCTAGAGCAAGAATTGTAAAATCGACAAACGACGGCATGTTACGAGCGTAATCAATTTCGTTGGAGACTTTGTGACGTTTGGCGGACGTTTCTTTCAATCCTGATTACCTTGTGATCCATTCAGCTGACTCGAATCCGCAAACCTTCTCAGCGTCCTATGCAAATGTGATGGCGCCGGCCACAACTCTCTGGCTCTCTGATGTTCCCGCAAACTGTTGCAGCTGGACAAGGCTTCCGGGCGTGGGTTAAAACCAGACTTCGTATTAAGTCAATGCGTTTCTCGCTGTTCTACTTCAAGTGAGAGATCCTAGGCAAAAATTCGGACACAGAAAATTTAAATAACACAAAAATTACGTCCAGTGCTGTAAAACTATTTTAAAATGCGTTGACGATAGTCAAATAATTTTAGTGACAATTTTTACTCTGCATATTTTACCACTCCAACATTTTCTTTAGTAGGCCTAATAGAATAGCGACATAATTTCAAGTTTCTTGTGTCATGCATTCTAATTTTCCGCTTCTGTCTCTGCACTTAAAAAGGGAACTAAAAGGCTATTAGGCACCTTCCGTGAACATGATAAATGGATAGAGTTGTACTGTCTTATATTCTTAGGCAAGCTATTTAGTAGACACCGGACTGAACATAAATGCATAAACTGTTATAAAGCATTTCTAGTAGTTTATAAAGCTGAATATATTTATTTAAAGTAATATGAATATAATAATAATAATAATAATAATAATAACATCACGAATGATATCATGAGAAGCAATAAGGGTAATGCGGGTTCTTTGCGAAAGAAGATTTGAATATGGAAATGACGCTTTTGTATGCTTTTTAGATTTTGAGAAGGCCTTTGATGGGATTGATTGGATAACGACGATGAATATCTTAAAAAGAATAGGAATTGACTGGAGAGATAGAAGACTAATTTTGAACTTGTACATGAATCAAAGAGCAAGTAATCAAAATCCAACAAGAATACTCAGAATAAGGTAAAATAGGACGGGATTATGTCAAGGTTGTAGCATTTCGCCGATGCTGTTTAACATTTACACTGAGGCAATGATGGAGGAAGCTGTGGAAGACATGGAAAATTAATAACGGTAGTAGGAAAATTTTTACAAGATGTACGATTTGCAGATGACCAAGGAATGGTAGCGGAAAACGAGACTGAACTTCAGAAGATAATGGATAGGCTGAATGATACTACATTGAGATATGAAGATTAGTGTCAATAAGATCAAAGTGATGAGTGTTTCACATAATAATGGAGAAGGTAATATCACAGTAAATTTTATGAAATTGGAACAAGTAAGGAGTTTCAAATATTTGAGTCATACTATAACCGATGTCGGGAAATGAGAGACTGAAATATGCAGTAGGATTGCACAAGCAAAGGCGGCCTTTGGTAATAGAAAAGAACTATTAACCAAAAGTCTAAAGAAAGACACAGAGATAAAAGGATAGTGAAAACTTTGGTTTGGACCACGCTATTGTATGGATGTGAGACATAGACCTTTAGGAAGGTAGATATTAGGAAACTGGAGGCATTAGAAATATGGAGAAGAATGGAGAGGATTAAATGGACTCAAAAGGTTACAAGTGAGGAAGTTCTGGAGGGAGTTGGTACAGATAGACAGTTGATAAATTTTTTTAAGAAGTAGGAAGATGAGTTGGATAGGACACATCCCATGGGGGAAGGTCTGTTAAAAGAGGTCATTGAAAGTAGAATGGAAGGAAAAAAGGCAGAGACAGGCCGAGGTTAGGTAGGTAAAATTAGCCTTTACCATTTAAATTTAAATAAGAAATAATTTTAATTCTCTATAGATAGTTCACTTGCTTCACAATGCAGAACACCTTCTGAAATTGATATTGTCCATTTTGCGAAGTAGAATATCACTACTGTGCATCTTTATTCATCGGAGTTAAAGCCTCTAACGATGACCAGCTAAAATCTAACATCGTTTTTAACATTTGACTTCCATTACAGGCTTCATCATCTGAAACCTCATTATCTGCATAATGTTCAGCTTCAGCATATTATTTCTGTAATCACGCTACATGTAATAGTATGTCATCATGGAAAATATTCCCATTTTAGAGCGTCAATTACACAGCTACAGCAACTTAACAGTTTTTGAAGTGAGGAGGGGTAACTCTGTATTAATTATCTTCTTCTTTTTCTACTACTTCTTCTTCGATTTCTTTTCTTCTTCTTCTTCTTCCTCTTCTTTTCTTCTTCTTCTTCTTCTTCTTATTATTATTCTTTTCTTCTTTCTCTAGTGCACTGCATAACGGCAGGTCCATGGCATATAACTCTTCCAACTAATTCTATCCTCAGCCTTCCTTTTCATTTATATATATGAAATTGTTATTAATTATACAAAATTAAAAGACTACTTTAACCTATTTTAGCATTAGCTTCACCTCTAAACGATAGGTTTCTTATGAAGATATGTGAACCTTGTCAGCAAACCCAGAACCTATTTTGCAAAAGGAAATCGAACTATTAATAGCTGTTAAGCAACTTTTTCAATAAGTAGTCCTGATTTAAATTTCATAAAATTCAAAATACTTCTGGATTTGGGGAGCAAATGAAATTATTGCACGGAGGATCCTCTGCGCCCCTCACCTCTAATGGGGTACACCGTGAAAATGCTCGACGACAGTAATTATATGCCATCATGGATGAAGTTAGGTATGCATTTATGAAATCTCTTTTCAGGTTTCCTCGCATTGTTTATACCGCTCAGTCTTCTATTATGGACGCCCACGCACTGAATGGTAATTTAGCTGGTAGAAATCTAAAGGCAGAAGGCATTTATCTGATCCAATACCAACCATTCAAACATTTATATGTTAATTAGTCCATCAAGTATATATTCGAACAATTAAATAAAAAATTAATTGTTAAATCAATTAATGGCTCAATTATAGGACAGTCTCGGTAATCCGAAACGACTTTGAACAAAAAGTCTAAACAAAGATAAAGAGATAAAGATGGTGAAAACCTTCATATGGAACACGCTATTATATGGATGTGAAACAGAAACATTAAGGAATGAAGATATAAGGAAGCTAAAGGCATTGTAAATGTGGATATATATGGCGAAGAATGGAGAGGATTAGCTGAACTCAAAAGGTTACAATTGAGGAAGTTCAAGAGAGAGAGAGAGTTGGTACAGGCAGGCAGTTGATAAAAGCATTACGAAATAGGAAGAAGAGCTGGATAGGACACATTATAAGGGGGAAGTATACTAAAAGAGGTCATTGAAGTCAAAATGGAAGAAAATAAAGATAGAGAAAGACCGAGATTAGGTATGTTAGATGATTTATTGGTCCACTCAAATGTGGACATAAAGAGGGAAGCGGAAGACAAATAATAGCAGAGGTGTTGTAGACCATGGACCTGCCGGTAGGCACTGCACTAAGAGAGATAGAGAGAGAGAGAGAGAGAGAGAGAGAGAGTGAGCGAGAGAGATAGAGAGAGGACAATCTAACATTCAAGCAAACATTCACATGTAGTTATAGAGGAGACAACAACCAGTTCAATATTTTAATCCGATGTTTGCGATACTCTGAAAAATTCTAAATTAAATGGTGCAGTATTAGAAGGTGTCCTTTGAAGTATGAGGAGTGGCCTCTAACTTGTCTGTCGGGTGGTCTGTCTACGTTAAACTACATGTATCGTATAAGTGAAGCAATTCCCTGAATTAACGCATACACTAAATAAATAAGTATTAGAAAAGATAGGCAGTTTGTAAACAATTAGAAAAAGCATACTTCGTAAGTTCGTATACGGTATCTAACCACTGTACATGGATGTACAGTGTTTAGATACATTCATTTACATGTATTACATGTATTTATATGTATACATTTACATGTATATACTTAATTTATGCTGTATAAATATGTACCTTAGAAATATACATTATATATTTACTCATAATGTATAATGCATAGTTTTGTCTGTACCCAATATATGTTAAAAATATTACCTAAATTTAACGGTCAATTACAGAAACTACTTGAAGAATTATCAATCTATGGAATCAAATTATTGTTTTAATATAAAACAGACCATAAGCTTAGATTTTTAGCTTTATTTTAGCATTAACGTGTAGTGCATGATAGTGCTATTAAAAGGACAATTTATTATTTTAATTTCCTTCCAGAATATTTCTTTCTTAATTACGCATTAGTTTTAAAAAGCGCTGCAGGTGTGCTGTGAATAACTTATTTGTAAGTTTTCTTCACGTTGTATGATTTCCCATTTGACATACTTCCATATCTGCTCTATTTCTTTCTCCGCCAGGGTTGGAGTCTATTCAATAGGTATGTCAAGCAATCGTCGCTTCGATTTGCATGTATTTTGCCAATTTTTATGCAATATTATGCAAATGTCATAATGCAAACCATTTTCTCGCTCAACTAATCTATTTCTACCTCTAGATTGCTTCGCCACTGATAGGAGCCAGTGGCGATGTCGGCAAGTTATTCGACCGCGGATCAGTACGTGCGGGGTTCAAGTCCTGGGCTCGCCCGTCACTGATATCATTTTCGAGTGAAGAAACTGATGATAACATTAGCTTTAAAAGCTATTTTGGATTTTCAATAAATTGCAGGTCCAATAAATAATATGCGACCGGTCTTTACTAGTATAAAGCTCCATGAATTGCCTGCTCCAGCCTTTTGTTCTCCTGTCTCTAACAACCAATACCACTGTGTTGCAATCATCAAATTTAATGCGTCAAATGAAATCTTTTTATTTTTATCTATAGGATAAAGAAATTCTACAGCATAATGTATGCAACATCATCATCATCTTCCCTTCAAACACAGTTTAGCTGGAGTCAGGATACGAGTAAACCTTCTCAACTCCTCTCTGTTCCATAACATATATTATTAAAAAAGATACAAAAAGCTAGTCTTAACGTCAGTTTCATCACTTGAAAGCGATGTCAGTGACGGGCGAGCCCAGGATTTGAACACCGCACATACTGATCCGCCGTCGAATATCTTACCGACATAGCCACTGGCTCCAGTACAGCAGGACACGAATAGACCTTCTCAACTTCTCTGTGTCACATACCAAATCACTCAAGACTATATTTTCCATTCGTTTAAGAAAATGCTTTAGAGCCTAGGCGCTTACTAACCGAATGTCTTTTCTGGCGTTTTTTGGATCTTAGTGCTTTAGTCACTTTCTACGACACGTGTGGTCAAATTCTACAAACAAGTCGAATCAAACACGGCGAAGCATAATGTATGCAACAAATTTAAAACACGAAGAATGGCATGTGGACAGATGTTCCAGGTCTAGAATAAGGTCTCTCCATTCACGTCACTGAGCGAGCACGAATGGAAAGGACTAGGAAAAAATGCATCAGATTTTAAAATGAACATAGAGTGTTTCTCGCTATACACGGATGATTTATCATTAAATATTCGAGTCATGAACAACGACTAATCCTGAAGCTCTCCAACAAGAAAAAATTGTAAATACGTAATAAAGAGTTTTTCAACTAATAATTACTGCCGATAGAAATGCTCGCTTGAGTCTACTTAACATAACAGATATTTGTATTAATCCTTTAGTTTACACTCATAGAGTGCTCTTTTAACATTTCTGAACTAGTATCAGAGATGACCCTGGTGTATGACCTCGATGAACCTTGCTGACCCTGGTGCCATAACCTTATTTGCCCTGGTTCATGACCTTGCTGGCCTTGGCATAGTGAACCTGCTACCTTGGTGTAATGACCTTTCTGACTCTGGCATTGACCTCGCTGACTCGGGTTGAATGACGGTGACGCTAAGGTTCATTTTAGACATTGTCTTCTTGTCATGTGTAATTTCATATATGAAATTACAATTAAAATTAAATTGAAATTAAATTGAAATTAAATGCACATTTAGAGATTCTGACCAATGGCTAAATCGTCATCAATATATAGCTTTTGAACTTCTGGCAAAAGAAAACGTGTGTGATAATATCCTTTTGGTCATTTGTCTATAAATATGCATTGCTATTGAATATTCGTCGAAGCAATGTTATCATCATCTTCATACCTTGAATCCCAGTTTAACCAGGGTCGGGAATAGACTATGAGTCTGATCAATATTATATGATATTATAGTTGTATATTATTACAATAATAACTGTAATGAGATTTGATGGTCATAATTGATATTATATCAATTTCTAAATCGGATAGCATCAATAGATACTTCGATATCTTCGCAACATCAGAAAATCTTGATATGAATTCAAATTAGCTTTCATGCTTCCGAAGTCTGTGTGCTATAAAGTTTATTATTTAAACGATATGTAGGATTTAAGGCTGCCATACGGAGTTTTCAAACAGCTCTGTTAGTCAAATATATTTTTTCAAATGAAACATTTTAAGAGGCTGAATTTTTAAGTTTACGTTTAATTTTATCCTACCCTTGAAGTTACAAAGACTTTAAATTATTTGCCTTTTGACGCTTTTTCACTATTATCAGTAGCATTTTTCAAATTTAGTCTCATGTAACTCATGCAACTTCTCATAGTGGCTATGACGTAAACCTTTAGGCCTTTTAAGATGTATATTTGGCAATTTTAATTGCAGAACTTTTAAATTTTTAAAACTCATCGAACACGAAAAAAGAAGAACTAAATTCGCCTTAGGACTTCAGAAGATTCTGACAATCCATTGCGTCACTACTTTGTTACCTGAGGGGATAATCGACACGTAGACAAAATAGTAATGAAAAATTTCTGATCAATTATTTAGTTTGAGGTACGAGATTTGTATCATTAATTTCCTATGTTGAACGATGTTATTTCAGATTTGCGAGTTAACTTAAAATTTTCCGTTAGAGATATAGTTAAGTTAGCATTGAAGGGATCAAGACTGAAATTATAAAAACTTTGCTGATGAAAAAATGTAATATTGTGAAAACTAAAATTTTTTGATGTTGCTAGTTGGATCATATACGAACGATGTTCAATGAAATTTAATGATTCATCTTTTGAAATCATTTTATTTATGATTCGCATTTAATAGCATAGTTCCATATCTGTCGAAACCATTTTACGAAAGATTAAATTAAGTGATAGCTCGGTTTTAACCAAACATTTTTAAAAACTCAATTTTTTACTGACTACACTGGTCAACAGGTTGCAGAGTCGCGTGCATTCGGCGAGTTTTTAACATCATCTACTCACTAATCCTAGAGGTCACACGTGAGGAGCTTTAGTGATAGTAGGTAAGACTCTTTTGGTTACAAAGCTTACGTTTTTTAATTACTCACACTGTTTAGTTTGCTTTTGAATTTCTTTCAGAACTTGCCAGAAGGTATAGTAATAATACAAATACTTATATTCCATTTCAAAATCATTTTGCTATCAATATTCTGCATTTTTGATGTCCAAGAAGAGTGAGAATACAGCCGAATGAATATTGTTTTGTGCAAAGAGGTAATTAATGTAGATATAGCAGCATTGAAGTAAATTCAATAGTATATTTTAAGTCGATAATTGGAACATTTGACTAAATAGGCTTATTTAAGAAATGCGTAGATCCTAACTCACACTACCGTAGAATTAGTCAGTCGCTCAAGTAATCACTTAATTTATTAGCCACTATCTCTCTCTTAGCGCGTTGCCCACTGGCAGGTGCGTGGGATATAACGCCTCTACCCATCTCTATCTTCCGCTTTCCTCTTCATGTCCACATTCGATGGTTCTTTAAATCCCCTCTATTATCTATAACATTCCTTTTGATATACCGTTATTCTTGGGAGATTCTGCTTATGACGAAGTGAGACTCCTTACCTTCGTCAGCTTCGACTAACATTTACTGGGCATGGGCTTCATTCCCTGAGAAAACTATACTGTTTACCAATATAGTAATAGAACTAATTAATTAATTAGTCAATAAATCGCTAATCACTTAATTTATTAATCAGTCACACAAATGACTTGATTAAATTAATTGGTCATTAATTCAATAATCCCTCAAACAGGCATTACTCTATTACTTATTTAATGGTCTTTTTATCTTTGATAATACATTGTTAAGCTTCAATACCTGAAAAACATTCAATAATTTTCGTTATAATTTACCGAATAGCAGCGTATTCCTTTCCCGGTAGGGTGAGCTTAAAAATTAAATCTTAAAATAATCAATTGTCTCCTAAGTGTATGCAATTTAAATAATTGGAATCGTTTAGTAATTGTATTTAATCATTATAGGTAATTTTATGGCAAAATCTAGCACATATTTGCTATTCTGTATCTTCTTGATAAATGTGTATCACTATTGTTCCCCAAATCGTTACATTGGTCGTTTTGAAATATATAAAATTTAGAACTTCCTAATTAGAAAATAAGTAAAGAAATAATGTGAAAATAATCGCGAAACTTTTGCAGACATACTGTTTTAGACTTACTTGTTGTAGACTTACTTGTTGTAGACTTACTTGTTGTAGACTTACTTGTTGTAGACTTACTTGTAGATTTACTCGTTGTAGACTTACTGGTTGGAAACTTACTGGTTGTAGATAGACTTACTGGTGTACTGACTAGAATGCTGAATGAATAGCACGCTTGACTGGGAAGCAGAAGGTCATCGTTTCGAATCTCAGCGGTATATGTACGTCTCTAATTGTATCCGTTGTGATACTGAGACAAACGTTAGACGTAACTATAGAGCTTTTAAAAAAGTTAAACCTCTATTATTATTATTACTATTATTATAATTATTATTACTTTAATTTGTTTAATTTTTATTTTACCCGGTGTAAAGAACCTGGGGTTTGATAAAAACGATATAATAATAATAATAATAATAATAATAATAATTATTATTATTTTACTTGAACCTTCATCACAGTCGTACTTGACTAGAAGCGACGATATAGGCGCTGTTCAAAAACTCAATATATCAATTAAGAGGTTGATTTCTTGGCGTCTATTTTACACTTCAGAGATTTAGAGTGAAACAGCATCTATAAAACTCCAGATACACGTGTTTTGCTAAACGAAAAGAGTAACCACTCCAGCGAGAAGTTGTTCCATTTAGAAAGGAAACGCATTTGCGAAACCTTCGAAAAATTTTTAGTTTTGAAAAATATTATTTCCGAGGTAGTTTTCTCTTGCCTCTCCGTTTAATTAAGTATCAAAATGTAACATGCGCAGAATATTCATGGCCGATGAAACTATGGCTATTACAATAAACACGATTAAGATTATGTTATAAAGGCCAAAATAAGATCTAAATTTTAGTTTAAACTGTTTCTGCAATATTTATTCCTTACTACATAATAGAATAAGTCTTTTAATCACTTACGAAGTATGGAAATTTAAATTCACCAAACCAGTTCTATATTGAATTATTAAACTAGTATAACAATGTAAATAAAATTGTTCACACTACTCAGCAGCAGCAACAACAACAGCAACAATAACAACAGCAACAACAACAACTGCAACAGCAATGACAGCAACAACAACAACAACAACAACAGCAGTAACAACAACAGCAGTAACAGCAACAACATAACAAAAGCAGCAATAACAGCAGCAGCAACAACAACAACAACAGCAACAGCAGCAACAACGGACCTCCAAATATTACCACATAGCAGGAGGCACAATTTATATAAGTAACTGCCAGTCTGCTATTATTATGAAAAAATTCAACGTATTAGATATGTGTAATTGTATATATCTTTTAGTATTTAGTTCTACTACGTAATAAATGAATAATTAAGAATAATTAATAATTAAGAAAAATTAAAAATATTATGAATAATTAAGAGAATGTAGTGCGCACCAAAACACAGCTATGCAGAGAAATAAAATAATCCAATTAAAATACAATTCTAAAAAATCCTAGATTACCAGAGACTACTGAAAGATAGATAATTAAAAGTTTATTGAATACTGTTAAGAGACACTGTATACCAGATGTATTGTACAGTGTCTTTTAATACACACTATGACTGTTCTTGAATATCTAAATTACAACTCCCACTGTTATACAGCATTTTCAAAATCATAAGCTCTAACAGTGGTTTCCTTTAACAAGAAGAAACCTCCCATTTACAAGAGCAGTTTTTCTCGCACAATGAAGTGCAGTACCGTTGGCTTGAAAATTTAGCATTGTATTGCTAAATATCAGGTGCATCCAACGTCTTTTACGAAGACAGTTCACACAGCCTTTGATATGCAGCATTTTGCGAAGTTTGCTTTGCCTTTAAAGTCAATTCTCATTAAAACCTATATGTATATGAGTTCTTTAAATAATGTATGTAGTTCTCTAAGTTTTCGTTCTTTAAATGCATATTGATTATTGTATATTGTAACCAAATACAGTCACGTAAAAATAGCCAGTCATAAAACATAGTTCTCTCTCTCTCTTTCTCTATCTCTCACGTAAGGGAACTCAATCAACTATTAATTTCGATTATTTTTAATTGAGATTAAGTTATAATTATTCTACACCATACAATAATACAGATAAACAATAGCAAATGTTGTCTAAATGCCACTGCTGGAGCCAGTGGCGACGTCGGTAAGATACGCGACCGCGGATCAGTATGTGCCGTGTTCAATTCCTGGGCTCGCCCGTAACTGACATCGCTTTAGAATGAGGAAACTGACGTTAACCTTGGCCTTACCAGCTTTAAATCATTTCAGTACTTACTTGGTTCCACTGAATACAGTTAAAAATTCTTTGTACTGTTGATTTTAAACCTTATCGGAATATTTCCCTATTATTCCGATAAGGTCCTCCAATATTAGTCATTTTTGCATTAATTGAATTAAAAATAATATTACATGTTACGAAATCAGGTGTCAGTTCTCTAAAATTTCAATATCACTATTTAATTTCATGGTTTTATTTGCTCATTGCCTCAAAAGCAATTACATGCATTTGGTCCGTTACTTTTGCGGAAATAATTGACGGCTGACATGACTCAATGCACGAAGCTGCAGTTGTGGCGAATTCAGATCACGAACGCCAGTCACGAATAAACTAGAAAGAGGTAAAAGCTGAAAAAATAAAAAAACTAGAAGGCGTCGGTGAAAGATTAAGAAAGTTGACACAATGATTTTGACTGGAATATTTGCGCAATACGACGTCAATATGAATATTATCCGTTAGCAGGTGCCTTTCAGTGCAAAAATCAAGTATATCTGTAATTTTAGAGCAACTTCGAAAAGATATTTCTGGATTCTTACAATGTAATTTTACTAATTTCCTATTTTACACTCATGTCAGTCACTGTCAGCTTCACTTCAAGTGTCTTTCTGCTTAAATGTCGTTGTTTAGGTTTTACATTTTCGTATTTTTTTCAAAATACTCTAGCACGTGTTGTCTGTCGATAGTCGAGTCTTCAGGCTACCTCTAGTTCCTTGCTTAAAAACCTTCATTGGCTTCCTGTAGTTCAAAGAATTAAGTATAAAATTGCTCTCTTAACTTTCAAAACACTCCTGTTTGGTAAGCCTTCTTACCTTTCTGATCTCCTAATCCAATATCAACCTTCTCGTAAGCTTCGTTCTTCCGATACCTAACTGCTTAAAATTCCTAATATTCTCACTTCGTTAGGTAGACGTTCATTTTCTTTCTTCTCTCCTACTGTTTGGAACTCTCTGTCTCCTGATATTCGCTCATGTTCTACTACTGCCACTTTCCGTTGTAAGTTGAAAACACATCTCTTCCTACCGTAGATTTTATTTCATCTTGCCTGTTTTTTTGATCACCGGACCGGCACTGTTTAGGATCTTTTATTTCTCTTCAGCATCGTTTGGGGTGAATCGATTTGTAGTGACATGTGATGGGGAGACGTCCCTGACATCATCCTTGCATGATGAAACAGACGTTAAACCTTTATTATTATTATTATTATTATTATTATTTAAGTTGACGAACTATTAAATTAAACTTCAAAACTTGAATTCTAATTGAAATACGCAGAAGTAGACCTCATCAGGTTTTAACATTCATCCTTTAAATTTAAATGATATATTTATCAAATTTAATTAATTAAATATAATTTAATCTGAAATTCTACTCGTATGAGAAACGAGATGAAAAATTTTCATTAAATATTTTAGAATTTAATTAATATAATAGAGATTAAGAATATGTATATTTGTTTCATTTAATTACTATTATATGGTTGCACTTCTCGTTAGTATCATAACGTAGCGTAAGTATCGTTTCGCACTTTTCGTCAAATAAGCAAGTGTCACTTTTCCTGAGAAAATAGGACATTTTAGGCTAGTATAGAAATAATTGCTTTCTTAACTCCTTGTGCAATAAAATATCAAGAATTGCCAGTACTCGTAATAATTTTGAGCTGTGTGGATTAATCGCTATCATAAAGCGCTTAGTATTAGAAAATATCGTATAATGATAAAGCGATTATTACAAATTATGTAATTTAATTCACTCCCTGATCTCTTTTAGTGTACTGCCTACTGGCAGGTCCTTAGTATATTGCGCCTCCACTCTTGTCCGTCTTCCGTTTTCCTCTTCATGTCCACATATGAGTGGGTCTTTAAATCATCTAACATCCCTAATATCGGCCTGCCTCTGCCTTTTTTTCCTTCCATTCTGCCTTCTATGACCTCTTCTTGTAGACTTTCACCCCTTAGAATGTGTCATATCCAGCTCTTACTCCTATTTTTATACATTTATCAACTGTCTATCTGTGCCAACTCCCTTCAGAACTTCCTCATTTGTAACCTTTTGAGTCCAGCTAGTCCTTTCTGCTTTAGTCCATATCCACATTTTCAATGTGTCTAGTTTTCTGATACCTTACTTCCTTAAGGTGCATGTTTCACATCCATACAATAGCGTGGTCCATACCAAAGTTTGCACTAGCTTTATCTTTGTGAATTTCTCTCGACTTTTTGTTAAAAGTTTTTCCTATTACCGAAAGCCACTTTTGCTTATGCAATCCTACTGCATATTTCAGTCTCACATTTCCCGTCGTCAGTTATAGTGTGACCCAAATATTTGAAACGCCTTTCCTGTTACAAATTTGTACCATTTATTTCAATATTAATTTTACCTTTATTCTGGGACCCTCTCGTCACTTTTGTCTTTCGATGTTAAACTTTATTTCTTATTTAAATGCCATATCGTTCAGCCTATACATTATCTTCTGCAGTACGGTCTCGCTGTCCGCTACCATTCCTTGGGCATCTGCAAAACGTACAACTTATAACAATTTTCTTCCTGCTTTTATTTCTTCTTCCATATCTTCCATGGCTTCCTCCATCATTGCCTCAGCGTAAATGTTAAGCAGCAGCGGTGAAATGCAACATCCTTGTGTTACTCCACCTCATATTTCACCTCTGAATTTTGTCTTTGTTTGTCAGTTGGATTTTGTAAAGCTAAAAAGCTAAGGTTAACGTCAGTTTCCTCACTCGAAAGCGATGTCAGTGACGGCGAGCCCAGGATTTGAACCCCGTACATACTGATCCGCGTTCGAGTATCTAACCGACTTCGTCACTGGCTGGAAGTCGGTAAGATACTCGACCTCGGTAATTGCCTTTGAGTCATGTAAAACATACTAATATCTATATATGTAATAGATATCAATTCATGATATATATTCCTTATCAAGTTCAATTTCTGCATTGACTTCGGAGTCCGGAATCTTAATATTTCCATTTATTTCGAAGTTTTCGACTAATTCGAATTCTTTCGAAGGAGCCCATCCTACGTTTCTAGTCTAACAGAGAAAATTAAAGATTAAAAGCTTTAATTATATGCGTGCGCTATTATTCATGATAATATTAAATGTGAGAAAGGCTCTAACACCTTCAACCTTTTACTTTTCTGTCATATATTTTGTGGCTCTCACTTTAAAAAGCAATATGTTCTTATTAATTACGTCTATGCTATGCTCGCTAAGAGTGTCGTTGACAATGTGTACTATTGCATTTCTTAAACTTCTATCCCCTTGACTAATAATGCCGTATTTTAAGATTTTGTAATTTGGAAGTTTTTATTATTTTGAACTTTTGCTAAATTGAACTTCAGCTTAAAATTGAACATACATATTTTGTTATCAATTTCTTTCCACATTTTGGGATATTATTAGTGGGCCTACTATCCTTATTACTAACATCATCGTAATCATTATTAATATTATTACTATTATTATTATTATTATTATTAAGATTATTATCGTCAGTAATTCATCATTTTGCTCACGTAGTAAACAAGACTATCGATGCAATTACTTTCAAAATAATCACTATCTTACAAACAAGATGAGTTGACCTATATTAGTTGACCTATATTAGTTGACCTCTTTTATTAGACTGACGCTTAATTATTAGCCCAGCTGGTCAATGGGTCTCTGAGAAATTTTCAATATTTTAAATCTCGAACTTCCGACTTGGATTCAAGGTTTGTAGCTCTTAGATCCACGCGCCTTAATTTCTAAAACTTTCTTGCCTGCTAGTCATTTTCTTCTGCAGTCAATGATGTATTAATAACGCATCACTTTTACACTACAATGCACAATCCATGAACTCTTAAGGTTTTATCATCTATTACTGACAAATTAGACTCGACTTCTATTTCCTTAAGTAATAATTTAATTTTGATTGCAGCTGCTAAAAATACTGCAATATAATAATTGCAATATAATAAGTTAATATTACAGTTAAATGTCCTGGTCCATGAATGATAATTATTTATGAAATGTCCACCTTACTAAACAACATATTCATGATTTGAAGTCACTAAGCTATTAATTGAGCAATAAATGGTTAATTCTTAAATGTGTTTGCTTGCAAAACTGTTAGTAATGTGCCAATTTAAGTAAATAATTTTAACTAATTAAATTTGAAAATTTTTAAACGTATACATTAATTTGCTTCTTGTTTGCAAATTAGCATATATTATTAAGCAGTAATTAGAAATATATGGAATCATTTCTTGGTTGAAAGTAATTCTATCTCTGACAAAATTTGTCTTTTAGCCAGATTTAGGTATGTGCAAGATATTATTTTTGTACTGTCTGGATTACAATTTCAAGATCTTGCATCAGATGGAGAAATAAAATTTCGCCTCTGGCCTTGCAATTTCTAGAGAATTTAAGCATAAATATGCTAAGCTTCGGAAACTATAGGAATGGACAAATGACGACGTATGTTTTTGCATACAGATATATTTTAATTTCATCTCCTTCAGCCATTTCACTACTACAATTTCACTTAGAAGGAGCCAAAAGCAAATGAATCTACAGCACGTTCAACATTTTCTAGACCACTTAATGTTAAACCATCTAGAAAATAGATATGAGTCCCTAAATACTCCAAATTATTACTATTTTGCTAATTCTAACTTTTTCTATTGTTCCAATAACTAAAATCTGATAAACTCATACCAGGCTGCATTCCAATTATTTAGAAATACAGAACACATAGGCCTATTTCTACAACTCTTCAAGCTGAAACGAGCCCTTCTATTGCACCTTGTGGCACTCTAGATAAAGTAATCTACTAGAATACTTGCTTTAAGTTTATCGCTAATGGATTTGATAATGGCACCAGAATGACAGCGCGTGAATCTGTACAATCCTACGCTTTAAAGAAGCAGATGTAAATAAATAAATTATAACACCTAAAATATATGTGAATCAGTTTACTGAGACAAATAAAAATAGAAATAATTTTGCATACACATACTAACTTAGACGTCCTATCACTACAAGCCCATTTATCAAAAGCTGTTAGCAAAATATATATTAAGAAAATATGAATTATTAAGACAACATGTATTGTAAGAAAATTCTAAACGGTACCGGTTCAAACGGATCAAGATCAATTACAAAATAATTTCTAATTAATTAATATATAATTATAATTTATTAATTGTTATTTATCTACTAGTTATTGTTACTATTTATATTTAATTATAATATATGTATAAATTAATTTTGAATGTTATCACTGAATGTTATCAACTTGCAGGATGTATTAAGAGCTATAAATTAGGCTTTAATTTAGAATAGCAAAATTAATATTATCCCTTTGAATGGCTTAGGAATATATGAAATATGACTAATTGCAATAACGAAAACGGTGGAAATTGATTAAAATGTAAAAATTTATTTAAATCATTTCTAAGTTTATAATTAAGATAATCTCTGTAAGATACAGTGCAATGGTATATAAATTGAGCTATAAAAAGTTTAATCTCAATAAATTCTGACATAACTATTCCAAACATTCCAAAATTTAGTAAATTTACCAATTGATTTTTTACAAATGTCTATTTATGTATATTTGCATTTTAGCACTCTGTTTAGAAAAGCTCAAGCAAAATTTCGTTGAATTGAGAAGGAACTCAAATGCTCCAGAAACAGTTCGTTAGGTTCGAAATTTGCGCCTGTTTAATACTCTCATAATGACATTATATCGATTCGTGAACTGTCTGGTAAAAATACACGAAATATCTTCAAAGCAACAAAGTCGTTTCTTTTGCTATGTCAAACAGTACGTCCAGGATTTCAATTACTTAGTGGTTTTGCTTTATATCTTCTCCGAATGGAGGCTGTTAGACCACAAAGAATACCTCAAATCCTAACTTGATTTCTATGATTTCTTGAAACATATTGACATATTTTTCGTTCACTTATTTTGAATAAGATTTTAGAAATTGTATATGTATTTTTATCACTTTTCATGTATTTTGCGGTGAATAGAGTATCTTATGCATTACAAAATTTCAACCAAAAGATACATTTAACAGGTAACCGTAATATTTTCACGAAAAGAACTTTGGAAATTGCTATGTTGTATTTTGAGACACGTGAATTTAAATGCAAACGCTACCAACATTTGGGCGAAGGCTATAGCCATGCAGTGGTAGTGTTGCAGCTTTTTTTGAGAAACTTAAATATTTTCCGCAGGATATGAAACAAATTAAGGTAATAAAGTTCTCCATGTTTGGTATTATTGGCTGCTGATCAAATCTTGTAAATTGTAAGAACATCAGTCCACTCGCTAACGCCTTTATTGTAAAAAACGGTTATCGGCTTTAAAAGACCGAATTACCTGAGAAAAATGGTATAAGCTTATATGTTATGTGCTTACTATTGTCGTGACAAACGGACATGATTTCATAGAAATGAAGAGACTGTCTAAAGTTATTAGTTCTATTTAAATATGTCACGACTAGTGGTTTAAGATGTATATAAATCACAGTGAAACTGTATACGACACTTGGTCAATGACATGTCATTGATATCAAATGTCTTCATCGCTAAAAGGCTGGAGCTAAAAGTCTAAAGCCAGGCATATTGCCATTTGCTATCTCTGAAACATATCAGTGACGGGCGTTCTCGGAATTTTTACCCTGAACGGTTTTGGGTCGTAGTCTTAGGAACATGACAACAACATGTGCTTGCAAAGTTTCCTTTAATAATTTGTTGTGCTTTTGTTACTTCCATAATTTTCTCCTTGATCTTCGTTTTTGATTTGCAACCGTTGCCTTTGATGGCACACTGATAACCACCGGCGCGGATTTAAGAATAACCTTCCATCACCCTAGGGATTTTTGGTCACTGAAAGCTGTTAAGTTGATAGCACTCGATCTTCCAAGGTGGTCACGCGTACTTGTACTAACCTGGCCCGGCGTAGCTTAGTTTCGTTCATTGAAGCGCAGCTTAATAAACTGCGCTAAATCCCGCCCCCCCAATTTTGAACAACATTCGGATAACTTTTGGAAATCCTTCAGTCTCGGCCTAATTAGGAGTATCTGTTGTATTTATTGTATTTAATTTTATTTATTTTATGTGGATTTAGATGGATTGTTGTTTCCCACATAGGGAAACCTAAAATCTAAAAGAAAATATATTTGCGATATCCAATGTTGTTAAGTTCGAGTGATATTTTTAGATAAAAGCAAAAATAACTTTATTATTCAAAACGTAAACAATTAACATTTCAAATATTGATAAAGTTCATAAATCGTTCTCTATACAGCTTTTAAGTGAATTTTTTAAAATTTTATTGGTTCATTTTATCACTGATAGATTAAAGCGCTATAAAAAATTAATCTTTAAAATATAGAACAGTTGCTGCTATATTTTCAACTAATTTTGAAAAGATCTGATGATAAAGAAATTCTAATGACATTTTAATTGATATCAGAATTCCCAGGCGGCTTTACAAAAAAAACAATCAAACGGTAACCTTAAACAAGCGCAAATCTGTGATTCATCATAAACTATAGATTTTTAATGGGCGGTATTTAAGCTTTAAATCTCCAAGTTACCGCCCATATTCCTTTCACATCGGAAGAAGTTATATATTTCCGCAGAGCTTTGATCTTAAATGTCGAGCGCTATAAAATCCAATTTCGAGCGAACGAGTACCATACAGGAAGTATTTTGCCAAATGTCTCATTACTAATGAAAGTCCCCGTAAGTTATTCACTGAGCTCTAATTCCAGTGCCCCTCCCCTTGCTCTTCTTACGTTTCTGCTCCTGTACGTCTCCATGCAATCCTCTGTTCTTGATTGCACGGACAAAATTAACCATCCCAGTGAAAATTAAATATTCTACGCATTTTGGCTTGAGCCGTGGCGATGTCGGTAAGAATTAGACCGCGATCAGTATGTACGGGTTCAAATCCTGGGCTCGCCCGTCACTGATATGGCTTTCGAGTGAAGAAACTGACGTTAACATTAGCTTTTAGCTTTTAGCTTTTTTGTCAGATTTTCTTATGATACTGCCAGACGTTGACAATTTCCTTCAAAAATTATGATTGTTGAGAAAGCGGATTAGCGTTAATTAACGATACTAGAATTTATTTTATTTTGTTCGAAAATTGTAACAGTAGAATATTGTACACATAAACGTTATGTTGTGAAATTATAGTTTTGTTGAGTAAGTTTAAAATAATAGTTACAAAATTGCAATGAACAATATTACGCTATGATAAATTTATCTCGCCTCGTCTTTTTTAAAAGATTGCGTTAACGCAGAATCAGTAAAATGTCTCCATCTAAGTAAGATTTGTTAAAAATTTGTACTAAACTAAGCGAAACTCAAAGAATATTTGATACCTCGAGTATAGAAATTCTTCTCAATAGCAAGAATGACAGCGTTAAGTGTGATGTAGTATGATAGACTAAACAATTTTCAGAAAAAACATCTTCGATTTTTAATAAGTTTTTTTTATAAGAAGCTCGTTTTGATTTTGGGAAATTTAATATAAGATTAAGCAATTAAAGCAACTATCTACCAGAGGCGATTAAGGTAGATATGAGAGAGTTAAATAAAGGTTCATCAACAACCATATTTCTGGATGGCATCATCTGTGAATTGGACTACAATCGTGTGTATAATTAACACTTAAATGCCAAATTGGATGAAGCACGCTTTCTGCAATATTTGCAGTCCGTTAGAAAAGTCTGACTCTATTTTTATCTCAAGTCTATCTAATTCCCAACGCCCGACTAGCCCTTCCCGAGTGTGAACAGATATAAAAAATAAAATTCGAGCCCAAAGCTTAATTTCATTACTCTGCTACTAGATCGATGCTGTTATGCATCTGTTCAACCGTTCAATGTCGGCTGTTCAACCGTTCAATGTCGGCTGTTAAACCGTTCAATGTCGGCAGTTAAACCGTACAATATCGGCTGTTCGACCGTTTAATATCGGCTATTCAACCGTTCAATGTCGACTGTTCAATCGTTCTATGTAGAGCAGAATATAGAGCAGTCGATTTAGCTGCGCAAAAACTGAATGAAGTTAAGCTAAATTTCACCCGGTTAATACTTAGTGGGTGAACAACTTGGAAAATCGAGTGTTGGCAGCTTTAAATGATATTTAAAATTCCCAACAGTGTTAGAAGGGTGCTAGAAAGTTAATTCCTGGCCGGCTGCACATTTATGCGCCAACAAAAGGCAAATATTGCTTATAACCATAGAGAAATATGTAAGAAATAAATAGATCTACTAAAACAGCAACTAATGAAGCTATGTAGAACATGCAGTATGTCATACGTGCAACTATAAGAAGATAGAGATGAATGGATCTCCGTAGCTTTTGCAAAAATTGAAATAACGCTAATTCTCAGGGTTACAAATGATGATAATCATATGCAATCTTCGACAAATGCTTCAATGTACATTAAACTCACGAAAAAGATATATTCGAAGGATGTTTAATGAACTAATATCGTTTGTATTCGTTAGTTAAGTTAATATGAGATAGCAAAAACTTAAGACGTTTTCTCATAGAACGATAATCGCATAGGATTATTTTATTGCGTTGTATTTATAAACACGACCTCTACTTAAATCAGAAACGGAAACGGCGGCAGAAAATTAAAGTATTATCACCGATTTCGTTTGAATTTTACTACCACGTCCACTGATTATTTGGGCAGTTCCGTTTACTCTCAGATTTTAACGTTTAAATAGATGTCTTAATTACGTGACTATTTACTTTAAATAATTCTGTATACTATGCCAACTATAATCATCGATAGTGAGGAAAGAGTTTCCTGCATGCCTGCATTATTGAAATGGATTTATATAATGCCGCCACATTCTCAGAGACCCAACGTTTGCTGAAGCATATCTGCGGGAATATATGTATATAAGAAGCGATAAGATTTATTGATTTTTAGAATATCTCGTTGAGACGACCTTGAAATCTACCGATGTATGATCTACTGAACTGCTATGATTTGTTCTGGGAATAAGTTTTGAAAGCAATTGACACATACAGAGCACTAATACTTATGCCGATTTCATTTGTTAGTTGATTAGGCTATCTTCAATGAAAAATAATAGTGAGGAACCTTATGTTCAAACATGACTTAATTAATATAATGCAAAATCTTTAAAGCAGTATACTACATGAGAGCATAAATCTTTGTCATGTTGGCTCCGCTACTGTTTCATATAAACATCAGTTATATATCTTAACTACTCCACACCGTAAAGTTATTGTACGCAATAAGAACCAATCGAAGCGCATTCTAATTATGTGAATTACATAAAAAATTACCACAAATCGAGCTCTATGGTTTTATATACGTTTTATGCAACTAGGAGAAAGTAACGGAGCCAGAGTCACCACTGAAAAGTGATTTTCATCTTCAATTAAGGACGCACTTCAAGTGAACGATCTATAACTTGTAAAATGTAACTTTTAGATTTGTAAAACTAGGATTTACATAAATACTTTCCAGGTTAAAAAGAACTCATATGCAATTAGACTTTTTTCTCCCAATTAAGGTCGCATAGATTATTGTCAACCATCACCTACTTACGCTAATGCTATTCTTAAGCGTAACAACTCTTAAAACACATTACAATGTACGTAATGTTTTTCTTGTTCCCGTTCTCCAATCAGTCAATGCATACCAACCGCTAAACAATCCCCCGTTCAACGGCATTCCCCATTGCTGTTCCCGCTCCCCTTACCCCCAGGGTAGCCACTCGCCGTGGCACCTAACGTCACCAAGCCCTTGAGGCTTGCTCGCCAAGGAAAGCTCTTATTTATTTTACTTTATATTTTATTTGTCGTCCATCTTCCACTCTACAACGAGCAACGGTTGACATGTTTAGATTTGTCGATACCAAGTGTACCAAGTTTCTCCACTCCATTATAATTTCATCGTCAAGTATGCAAATATCCCTATTTGCACTATTTGCAAACAAAACAGTGTTGCCTGTTGCCGACTTGTTTGTTAGGAAGTAATTTTTATATTAAAATTACCTTTAATTACTTGTAATTTTAAGTGAAATGTTTAATTACTAAGTTTTAATATTTATTTTTGTAATTTTTTCTTTATTTTTTGCTTAGAGTTGGATTAATTTCATGCCTTCAATTAAAATGTTTGAAAATGGTGACTGTGTCTTAAATTTTTGCAGTAATTCCTAAAGAGGTTCGTAAGTTTACAAATTAATCCAAACATTTTCCTAATGGACAATAGGTTTGTCACTTGATGAGCTAAACTACCTCAGAAGTTTTCTTCATCTGCATGACTGCATGACTGCATGACTGCATGACTGCATGACTGCATGACTGCATGCCTGCATGACCGCATGCCTGCATGGCTGAATGACTGCATGACTGCATGCCTGCATGGCTGAATGACTGCATGACTGCATGCCTGCATGGCTGAATGACTGCGCAACTGCATGCCTGCATGACTGCATGCCTGCATAGCTGTATAACTACATGACTGTTTGACTGCGTGATTGCAATATTGCATGACTGCTCGTTTGCATGACTGCATGTCTGCATGATTGCATCACTGAGTGATTGCATGACTGCATGACTACATAACGGCATGACTGCACGATTGCATGAGTGTATGATTGCATGACAGCATGACTACATGACTACATGACGGCATCGCTGCATGGCTGCATGGCTGCATGGCTGCATGACTACATGACTCCATGACTACATGACTACATGACGGCATGACTACATGACGGCATGACTACATGTTTGCATTTTTGCATGACTAGAAGATTGCATGATTGCATGACTACATGACGGCATGCTTGTATGACTACACGACGGCATGACTACATGACTACATGACGGCATGACTACATGACTACATGACTACATTACTACATGACGGCATGGTTGCATGACTGTACGACTGTATCTGACACGATGAGTAGAATTATCTCAGACGATTTCTTAAGCTGTTGGATTAACTGTTGTAATTGTTACATCATTTGATGCACTGTAATTATCTGATGTAGTCAGATTGCGACGAAATAAAGGAATCATTATAAGATAACTTTAATAATGTCTAGAACGGGTACGCATAATCCCATGAAAAGTATTCAATGTTTGCTCTCTTTAGTGTTCAAGAAGGAAATAAGTTCGAGGCTAGTTCAGCTAAAAATCGAAGCCGCATCCATCTATATGTACAACAAATGTCCTGCTACCAGTTGGATTACTTATTTGGTTGGAGCCATTGGCGACGTCGGTAAGATACTCGACCGGGGATGAGTATTTGCAGGGTTCAAATCCTGGGCTCGTCCGTCACTGGCATCGCTTTCGAATAAGGAAACTGACATTAACCGTAGCCTTTTCACCAGCTTTTATTTACTCCAGGTTAGTTTCTCGAAACTGTGACTCGACGTTCATATTCGAATGATAAAAAGGAAAAGTGTCGCAGATCCTAATTTTGTTTTCTAGAAGGACGATACTTTCCTTCAAGTGCTCGTTAAACCTAAAGTAGTTTGAGTTGCTAGATATACGCGACACTTTCTGGCGAATAACTTCGTGTTAGATGTCAAGAATCTCTCACTCTAGTACTGTCAATATCTAAATAACAATTGCAAAGGAAATTACTAATAGCTAAAAGACAATAAACAGCTGATGTACTGAATGAACGTTTATGAACTTCTATTGTAAAATGTTATTTCCATCTACAGCTTTTAGTAAATTTTCTTAGTTTTGTTAATGTAATTGCTAAAGTTTATTATGTCAAATTATGTCAAATTAAATTATGTATGCCAAATTTGTTCTAATTAGTCTTGACTGGACAATGTGTAATTTTGAAATAATAGATACAGTATGTGGCTTCCTGATAATGACTACCTGCACTATCCCAGCGTCCTTCATTTGGATTTAATTCATTTAATTTTGGATTTGATATGGCGTCACGGCTAGAGAGCTCGCCTTGAATGTCCGAGTCCACGGTGCTAAACCCAGGTCAGTCATCAACTACAGATATCCTTTGGGGTTCCTATAAAATTAAAAAATATCGGAGCTTGCTCACAATTGGAGCTATCGAGTTAAGTTCTGAATAATAATAAAAAGTATTTTTAAATGCGTCAGAAATATAAAAAGTAGTCTCAAAGATCATTCTCCGGTCATGACACTGCCAAACACATTGATTGCATAGAAAATGATAATTCGTGTAAAACATTGTTTTTAGTGTTTTAATAATTTTCATGTTTTACAGACCTGCCGAAAAGATCGGACTTAATTATTTTTAGTTGAATAATCTTCACTCTCATTGCTCTAAATGCGGATTTTCATATTTTTTATACTTTCGCTGTTTTTAAGGGATCAGATTTAATCGAATAGAACGAAACGTTCATACCGGAGTTCAAGGAGATTTGAGCGAGTCCCACAAAGACAGTAATCGGGAGCACGGATACGGATTCTTACGCTTAGTAATAATCAATCTCTTCCGTTTGCGAGGACTCTTTCCAGTACGCGACCTTGAACATTAAGGCCGCTTGTCGGTCTACACTTCAGCTAAACTAATGGATTGATGCCAAGTTTGTAATATTTTAGCTATTCCAGAAGAATCAAAGGTCACTCGAGACACAATACTTACTGCCGGACTATTCGGAAAGATTAATTAATTGCTAATTTTGGAATAAGCAGATTCGTTTCATTAGCTCGCACTTTGAAGAGTTCAAAGGATCTTTCTTGATTTAAGTAGGACATCTTTCCTTAAATGTTAGATTGCCGCCTAACACAAAAAATCGAGGTAATTTCAAATAGGAAATGAGCTAACCTTAAAATAGGCCAAGTCTCAGATGTACTGTATATCATCCCATGCGAAGAAGTCAGAACGACATTACACAATCTCAACCTTCTCACTGAAGTTAGACAACACTTGTGATTAACTTAAGTTATACTAAATTGAAAGATTTCTCAAGAATTCGCTTTCAACTATCTTAGAATACTTACAAGGCGAACAATTTAGTATTTTACTGAAAAATAGAAATTGGACTTACTTCATTCAGACTACTTTGAAGCACGAGGCTTTACATCACACAGAGTGAAATATTTCTATACAAGTCAGACAAAAAATCTACTTCTGCTGCAACAGGTTCCGAGACAGAAATTCTTAAAAGTCTTACGGAACTGACATATTTGGTATTCTCACTGTGTTGTATTATTTCAGATTAGACTATTCCAAAACGCCATGTTTAGCGTGGGTCCAATCAATGACGTCATCACAACGGAAATTCATTGCAAGACAAACGATTCCCAGGTCATTCTAACATACAACGTAACCCTGCGCGTGATAGAAACCGAGTGCCCTACATACGCCTTTCTTCTATCATTCGTATTCGTCAGCATCACGGCTACGTTCGGATTCATTGGAAACTCGCTTTCCATCCTAACTCTAAACAGGGATAGAACTAACTGGAAGTCAGTGACTCACTTCCTTCTAACCGTTCTCGCGGCATCAGATATTGCCCTTCTCTTTCCGGTTGTGGTGGTCATTCTGGTTCCAACTTATTGTTCCTACTACAGATGGCAGTGTACGAATGAAGTCAAGAACGCAGCTCCGTACATTGAGAAATATGCTTGGGCGCTGGCCAGTGCCTGTCATATGACGACCATCTACATCACTATGCTGGTCGCCTTCCATAGATATGTCTACGTATGTCGACCTCATGATACCCATTGGCTGTCGGGACTCCGTCGTGCTAAGGTAATCTTACAATATATCACAAAAATTAATAGGAATTATTATTATTTTATTAAATTTAATTAAGTTATAGGAGCCTAAGAAATAAAAGTAGGAAATTAATATTTTTAATATTAATGCTAATGATAATTTAGGAAATTAATAAAGCTGTATATAATGTATAGTTGTTATTAAATTTCAATCGGTTTAAGATTTGGTTGTTTTCTTAAAATCACACTTGATATGCACAACAGGTTCAGCGTTTTTCCTCATAATTTACATTTATGCTTCAAATCGCCCTTGACACATGCAAGAGTCTAGAGTATATTTCGTTATTTCCTTATGATTCAATAGGCCATTCGTTGAAGCATTTTTTAAATTTTGTTTAATACATCGGTTGAAGATGAACGATTATCTATTAGGTCTTTATAGGTTAGTTATTTTTCCACCGGTTATTTCAGATAAACACTTCATATTTTTAAATAAATGAAAAGTAACTAATATGACAAATTATAATATCTTAAAAATAGCTAATATATAAAATCAATCATATTGAAGTTTAACCATCTCTACATCACGCAATCGTGATTAAATGATATTTTAAACTGATTTACTACGGTTGGACTAAAAAGTCTTCTAGCATTTTTGTTGAAATTAGCAATACTTGAGCAATTTAGATAAAATAATTTTACCGGCACTTAAAAATGATTAATCATTTCTAAAGGATATAATAAAATAACTCATAGTCCAGAGATATGCTTTAGGCGAATTGAAGTAAGAAACTTCAGTCTTTGCATCTGTACTTGACATGGATACTGTGCTATTGAAATTATATTTGACAAAAAGAAGTTTTTTATACGAAATTATTTTATTACTAAGTAAATAATCACACGTAAGATGAAATCGTTTTATTATTAATTTAAGTAAATAATTATATATTAGATATAGATGAATTACTTTCAATGTTAGAGATAAATAGCGTCATCATGGTGAAGTTGTTTAGCAATCTCTATCGCTATTTAGAACAAAGTATGGTTAAAATGTACTTCGGGCATATATATATTTTTATTTATTTCAATATATTTATATGCAAACATTATATATATAATATGATATAAATTTATATATAAACATTATATATACCCAGAAGGACTTTTAGTCATGTTTAACAGTACATAGCGATATATCAAAACATATAATCCCGAATATATATAAGAACAATATGTATATAGGCCTATATATATATATATATATATATATATATATATATATATATATATATATATATATATATATATATATATATATAGGCCTCTCATATATATATATATAGGCCTATATATATATATATATATATATATATATATATATATATAGGCCTCTCATATATATATATATATATGTCTCTCTCTTAGTGCACTGCCTACTGGCAGGTCCAGGGTATATAACGCCTCCACTTTTCTCTGTCTTCCGTTTGCCTCTTCATGTCCATAAATGAGTGGATTTTTAAATTAAATCATCTATAACACTCCTTTTGATATACCATTATTCTTCGGGGATTATGCTTAAGATACGGTGGGCCCCATATGCCTTCCTTAACTTTGACTAACATTTACTTGAAGGACAGGGATTCATATCAGGGCTTAAGGGTAAACAGGAATTTTTTGTCATTCCCTGGCAAAAAATCCTGCCCTTGAGCCTATACATGTATATATATATATATATATATATATATATATATATATATATATATATATATAATATTATATGAAGATGAAGGAAACCGCTGAAGCCTACCTAGGAAAGACTGTACACCTAAGCCTCCAGGTAGCTGGATTACAGGAGCACGCCACAACTCCCATATATATATACATGTATATATATATATATATATATATATATATATATATATATATATATATATATATATATATATATGGATTTCCCAAATCATCCACCAAAGGGCCAAAGATTCATAAAAAATATCATGTGGTTTTATTATCAGTCAATGGGTCATTCTCTAAAATTACGCCTATTTAATAATCTTCAGTATCTTTTGGATAATTTTAAAGCTTTCAGATAACTTATCGTACACACAGGGCATTGTAATTACAACATGAAGTCTTTCGTTAAAACAGTAAAAGTTACTAAAAAGCAATGTTTCAATACTGACATTGTTTCTATACTCGGACATTGTAATTACAACATGACGTTTTCGTTGAAACAGTCAAATTTACCAAAAAACAATGTTTCTATACTAAACATCGTAATTTTCCTTAGCTATAATTGTGATTCTTTCACGAGAAAGAGTTCGCTAGATTTTACATATCGAGACCGTTTGGTTCTTTGCACTGACGTCCTTACGAACAACTGGACTTGTCTCTGTTATGTTCATTACATTAAATCTCAATGTAACGGGGCTGTAGAGTCGAATCCTAATAAGTAGTGCAGTGAGAAAACTGCAGAATTGTTAATAGAGAAAAATGCAAGAATTGCGTGAAACTTGAACATCGGCGTAATTAAAATTGTATGACTTTGAGAAATCCGAAATATCTAAGAATGCAGTGCATCACTGCTGTAGGTAAAGAAAAATCAGAACAAAAGTAGAGTTAGGTTGACCACGTACATAAGAAAATTGTGATTTGCTCAATATTTGCTTGGATTTTATGAATTTTTGCATTCTTGCATTCAATATATCTTAATAGAAGCTTCAAACGAGAATTTAAATAACATGAACGCTCATTAAAATAATTATTGTATGTATTAATGAGAGATAGGTTATTTTATAATTTGAGGGTGGTAGGCTATACATGTAGGTGATCTAACAATGAGTAACGTAATTATTTACTGAGCTTCTCTGTTGGTGGCTTGGTAGATACAGAAATATTCAAGTTATAAATTGACATTTATCGGCAAAATTAGATGGCCCATTTCAAAATAGGCCATAAAGGTGTTTAATTTGTGTCAACCTGATAAAGACTAAAATTTTAAAAAAATAAATAATAGGCTAAAATATAAGAGATACACAACTCATCGGGAATGATTTCTCATATTGCATTATCTGAGGCATCTTACAGGAGATGAACTATCAAAATTGTTCTGCTATTTTACTAATGTTTCAAATTTATGTTTTACGCTTTGGGCCTTCATTTTGCTCACCGGCTTGGATTTGTCTCAACAGCGCTAGATGTTGTCTTGGACGACCGCAGCACTCTAATTGTTGTGTAAATGATCAAATTCCCTCACAGGCTCCTATATGTGGTCCATTATAACAACAATATTCTACAGGACATTTTAAATGCTTAGTGAATCTATGTTAATCATGATTAGTATTGTTCACTTTTACAGAAAATTCGCTAAGGGCTGAAAATCAATATTTCTCATTGACAAAGCTTCTTTAGTTGTAACTTCTGGTGTTTCGAAATATTGTTTTAAATAATATTTAAAACCCGGAATATAATTACTGATCAAATGTAGTGGAGTCGTAATGTTCTAATAAATTACTGACGCATCAATCTTCCGCACGTCAAAGAATATTAGTACTGATGTGACATTCATTAAGTATTACGCATTAAAATATTGTGGAACGTATGTCATCAATTTTGTCCAATGTAATTTATTTTAATGCAAAATTTAAAAAGAACAATTTTTTGAAAGTTAAGCTCAGAGATAAAAATAAATTCTTTAGAATCTTTTGCGTTGTTTTTTTAAATAATAATAATAATAATAATAATAATAATAATAATAAAGGTTTAACGTCCGTTTCCTCATACAAGGATGATGTCAGGGACGTCCTCCCATCACATGTCATTACAAATCGATTCACCCCAAACGATCTGAAAACACGTGCTGAAGAGAAGTTTAAAATAGAGTTTAGAATAGTTTTGAATAGTTTAGAATAGTTTTGATTAGATTTGAGACCAGATATCTGATCAGGGTCCAGGATTTGATGTTAGACAACTGTAAACATAATAACAATAATGGCACAGATTGAGATAATTGAAGTGTTTGCGTTACGATTTATCATACGATGTAGCAAGATATTATAGATAGATTGAGGTGTTTTGACCCGGCCATTAAAATGCAAAGAAAAAGTTAAAGAAAATTTCATACAATACTATACTAACAACTTCTACAAATCCTGATAGAAAAGAAATAGATACACTTCAATTGTGTCATTAAATCCTCTAAATATCGTTAAACAATTGTGGACTAATATTACTTTTACTTTTAAATAATTATAAAGCAAAATTTTATTCAATTTTATTTACTAATCAGCGTTTGAGATAATCTTCAGTCATGACTGCACTACGACAAATTTACCTTCGCCATTAAATTCATGAAAATTTTTTCGCTATTAGTTAAAATTTGTAAGACGATTGTTGAGCAATTAATTCCGGCAATCAACCTGGAAAAGAGTCCACTATAGAGTCCAATGAATGTTTATTCTGTATTCAAGAGTGCGAAGATAAACAGTCAATTTCCTCTACTAATCGATATAAAACCTTTATCTTTTGAAGTCGCCGACATTGCGGTCATTAGACTTTGTTAAGTCTGATATTTTTAGAACTAGCTTTCAGTGTTCTAACAAGTGTCAGGTCCATGGCATATGACTCATCCGTTTTTATTTATCTTTCGTTTTCTACGGTTATGTTATTAAACGTTTACTAACTCCTTCTTTTTAACTAGTTCTTTTTTCCTTTCCGTTTTTCTTGTAGTATAGCTTTAAACTAACTATTTCCCTTTAATAAATAACTTAGAAATTTAGCTAGGTTTGGTTCATATTACTTAACACACATAACATCTATTGATCACCACTCTACGGTATATCAGTTAGTGAAATTTAGCTGATTATTCAAACAGTACCTTTGCTATGTAATTTGTTTCCTTATAACTACCATGATTCTAAGAAATAGACTTAACTTAGGAATTTTTAAGAAATTGCTACAAGATTTTTCAAAAACGAATTTAAAAATAGGGGATTGAATTACGGTATGGTATGGGACAGAGAGGAGCGGAGAAGGTCTATTCGTATCCCGAGCCTAGTTAAACTGAGATTAAAGGGAAGAAGAAGAAGATAATGATGATGATGATGACGATGATGATGATGGTGATGATGATGGTGATGGTGATGGAGATGGAGATGGTGATGATATCTACCTAGTTTCAAATGTTGGAAAAATTACGGCCGTAATATTTCTTGTAACATTTCCTTTTGGTTTCACACCAGACAGAAGCACGTGTAACTGCATTCTTGTGCAGTTGCTATTTTTGTAGTTATTAGTTATTTCCTACTTTGCAGTCGCTTCTTAGATAAAAAAAGGTACAATGCAGTGCATTGCAGTCAGCGTGGATTAAGAATAACCTTTCAAGATTATGGGACTTTTAAAATTTTGCCAGCACTCGATTTGCCATCGTAATCACCCTGCCAACGTTCTAACCTGAACAGCTTTGCTTAAAGTCTTTTATTGAAAATATACTGGCATCCACAGAATGATTTCGCTCCAATATCGTTGTGATATATGAATTGAATGATTTTAGACTCTTTGCTATAATTCTCTGTTACCAGAATCATCTCCTTTGCAAATTTAATTTCTAATGTTCTTTTCTTAGCACAATTACTATCATATAAATTCTTAAATTACTTTTATTGCATTATTTAACTCTATATCTGTTAGAACATTGAGGCATACTGAAAAAAACTGCCTAAATATTACCAATAGCGAAACAACCTCTCAGCGTATGATGTTATTCACATCAGTCCTGCTATAAAGTTACTTTTCTCTTACGAAATTTCATCAGTTAAAAAACCAATGTTAACGTCAGTTTCAACTCTCGAAAGGGATATCGGTTACAGAAAACCCTGGATTTGAACCCACATGCTGATCTTCGGTCGGATATCCTATAGTCATTGCTACTGGCTCCAACCGGCAATTACTAATCATCATTATCATCTTCCCTTTAATCCCTGTTTAATTAGGGTCGGGAAACGAATAGACCTCATCCATTCCTCTCTCCTCCATACCATATCATCAGCCAATCCCCTATAATCTCTTCCATTCCTTTTTCAAAATTTTGTAGCAATTTCTGGAGCTTACGCATTCACTAAACCAATGCCTTTTCTAACGTTGATTTTGATCCTAGTGCTTTAGACGCCTTCTTCGTCATCTTTTAGATGATGACGTGCAGTCATCACTCGATCTATTCTTCAAACAACCCGAATACAACACGGGGAGTTACGACAATTAGTAATAATTTAAAATAAATTATTAATAATCTCATTATATTAATATTATTCTTACACTGTGTGGAAGAGCTTGATGTTAAGCTAGAGCGAGATAGAACACAATTGACGTGGGATGCAGTAATTAAAAAGGACATGAAAAACAGGGGATTGACTGATGATATGGTGTGAGACAGGGAGGACTGGAGAAAGTCTATTCGTATCCCGATCCTGGTTAAACTGGGATTTAAGGGAAGATGATGACGATAATGATGATTCTTACATTGTATATTTTAAAATATCGCAGATTCACGTCGCCATTGTGCCATTTTTCGCATTCCTCTTCAACCTGCCCAGACTGCTGGAGTATGAGGTGAAGGAATACATGGTACAAGCCTATCCGGACGAAACACTCATTGCCGTACCGGAAAGCTTAGACGAAGGCGACTGCTTTCCAGCTTCGTCCGTCCACAAGCGGGTTGAGTTGACACAGGTGGCACTGAGCTTCTGGTTCAAGATAGTCTACAAGAACGTTTGCTTCTATCTCTTCATGTACATACTTCCTCTGGTTGTCCTTGTCTTTGTCAGTATCCGTCTCGTTCAGACTCTCAGAGGCAGGAAGCGCAATCCACTGCGTGGACCCAAGAAGAGCCGGCAGCAGGAACTGAGAGATAATAAGGTAACTCTAATCCTCGTCATCGTCATCGTCGTCTTCATCGTCTGCCAGACACCAACCGTTGTACAACGCCTTGTACTTGCTCTAGCAAACGCTGAGGGCCTTGCCTGTGGTCAACCGTATAACAATCTAGAACGATCCGCAGACTATTTGGTGGTCTTCAATTCTTGCGTCAATTTCGTAGTTTACGTTCTGTTTGCCAGACGATTCCGCCAGATTCTTGTGGCTGATATATTACACTGTGCCAATCGACGGGCTGCTAGGTACTGCAACGAATTCGCTGAATGTTTGTCTCCGAATTCGGAAGTGTCATCGAGTTCCGCTGAACCTCCATCACATCAACAGCTGTACGGTCAGAGGCGACAGTCCGCTCTGCCGCATCAACCTCGTGATCAGGTAATGATGGCGCAGCCAGTCCTTAAGATGGTTGCAAACAAAGATGGGCAAAATCATCACGTCCAGCTGCAGGAAAAGTTCACCAAATCAGGATCGATTAATAATAAAGTGAGACCGTCAGGTCTACCTTTGAGTAAGTTAGATACTGTGGTGTCAACCACAACGATCAATTCCATTTCCTCCAACGAAGGACATGTTCCAGAATCTGAGGTATAGCAGATCTGAGTGGAATTGTAAACTTACTGGAGTTGTAGACCTATTTGTCTTTTCGCGAAATATGACATATAAAATATAGCGAGACATCTAACAGCTTATTTATTTCAGATTAGCTGTAACTGCTTTTTTCAAGTATTCTCTACTTTGTGGTTTAAGTATTAAACTTAACATTCTGGCAGAATCTGTTTCGAGTGATTGTAATTTTTGGGGACTGGATTATGGCTGTAATACGTTAAATCAAATGATTTTTTTCAGGGTCAGAATTAGAATGATTGGATCCAATTAGTCCTGAGTGACTTAAGTTAATATTGGTATAATGGTTATAAAAGTCATAACAGTTGTTAAAATATGTCAAAATTAGTATAATGCCTTAGGTTAATATTAAGTTCCTGTTATTAATACGCAATTGATTAAGAAGATGCAACATATCCGTAGTTTTTAAAGAAAGATTTACAAAAAATAATTTAGAATAGGAGATTAAAGCTATTCGCAGAAAATCTCTTCCATATTGAAATTTTGAGACGGAACATCATAATTGTGAGACGCTGAGCTGACTAGTTATTGAGATAGCATTTCTGCTAAACTTTACTTACATAATTACATTCATAATACTTAACAATACTGAAAATTTTTCACTGCTATTAAAATTCGCGGCTTAGCCTAATTTAGAGTCAACTAAAGTTTCATCCTCTTGTTTATTGTATCTTGTTGACTATGTGATGAATTCTGCTGCTTAAAGGGGAGTACAGTTTTAATAGTTTACATTTATTGATTTTCTTAAAAATGGTAATAAAGCATACACAAAGCGCCTAGGCTCTAGAAATTGCTACAAAAATCTTCCAAAACGAATAATAATAATTATAATAAGATTTAACTTCCGTTTCCTCATCCAGTTATGATGTGAGGGACGTCCCACAGCACACATCACTGCATATCAATTCACCCAGACCAATCTGCAGAAAAAATGTGCTGAGGAGAAGTAATGTTCTAAACGAAAGCCGGCCCGGTACTCAAAAATGGTCAGGGTAGATCTATTAAGTTTACGGTGGGAAAAGGTAAGTCTTAAGCTTACTAGAGAAAGTTGTAAGGGAAGAAGAAGAGCGAATATAAGAAGGTAAAGAGTTCCAGATTGTGGGTGCTGCATAAGAAAATCAACGTCTACCCAATGACGTGAGAATATTTGGAAAGGAGAGAAGATTGGCATCAGTGGATGTCATGAGTTTTCCGTGAATTGTAGGTTTGATTAAATTTTAAAACATTAAAAAAATGTTTTGCTTTTTCAATAAACACTAAACTACAATACACACAGCAACCAAATTGAAAATGCATTCCACGTAAATTTACTTTCCAATTTGAATTATGCAATAATTATATAATTATATTTTGAATTATATTAGAAAGACTAGGAAAATCATTTCATAAGCTTAGGTTTGTTGGAATCTTGTTATGGGCTTGCTTTGGAAACCAAGCTCTAACTAATACTATTAATAGGATACATGAATTCAACTGAAGCAATTCCCAAGAAGTGGATTCAGCTCTATACTGAATTAAAATAGAGCTGTCACCTACAAGGTAATTTAAATTAAAATACAAGTTTAATTTTCAATAATAATGCAACAAATCGTGCAATGTTGGCCAGAATGTCTGTGTAGCATGTCAACTTAAGCTTTAGATAATCAATCAATGCAGTGTTTTTGAAGCATAAAAATTTTAGACTTGGCGATCTGCTTGGATGTCTTAGATTTAATCAATTAAGAATTCTTTTATCCACAAATAATTCAATTTGCACACTAACTCATATCACTCTAGCTCACATCACATTAGCTCACATCACACTAGTTCATATCACACTAGTTCACATCACACTAGTTCATATCACACTAGTTCATATCACACTAGTTCATATCACACTCGCTCACATCACACTAGCTCACATCACAATAGCCTTCAATTACCGGAATTGGTTGATAAAGTAATTTGAACTTATAAGCGGTTTTTATTGACGGTTTATTAAACAACTGCCAGTTGTTATGGGCTTGCTTTGGAAACCTAATTTGGTTGCAGTACAATAGAAGTTAATAAGAGCTACATAACATCTGGCACAAGACTTTCTTCTCTGACAAATTCACAAATTTGTCTACATGCACTATAATCACAATAATCACAGTATATTTTAAGATTCATCTCTTGTTTACTTTTCCGTTCATAATTTGTTTTCGCACTCTATAATCTTCTTCTCAGCGCAATTCGTTCAACCATCGTTAAGACATCACTGGACTATTGACTGTGTTACGTGTTGCTGTTGAATCGAGTACGGTCGGTACGGTCGAGATTCTTTAAATTAGCTGTGAAATTCGGCTGACTTTTAGGCTCTCTACTCTCAACATTATTCAGGTTTGTGAAATTAAATATTTCTGTTGAGTACTTCCTGATTTATATACGTTGAACCTATGCTCACGTGGAGTGGGTTGCTGACCTGGGATTTGAACTCAGGCCTCTTGAATCCGAGGCGAACACTCCAACCGATGGAGCAGAGCAAGTCCGCAGTCAATGGACTTATAATGTTTTATATATTTAACTCGTTCGAAACTTCGAATAAAAGTTTACGATGAGATAGTTGTAACTGTGTATATCACTCGGAATTGAAACTGTATCGCCAAATTTACTTACAATCTAATATATCATCAGCTTGGATCTGCAGTGATCACAGTGCTATAGGCTAAGAAACCAAAACTCCAGTATTATTTTATCTTTCTCTCTTTTTGTTAGTGCTCTGCCTATTGGCAGGTCCATGGCATACAACTACTCCACATAACTCTATCATCTGTTTTTCGCTTCATATCAATCTATAACTTACAATGTATATATTAAATAATCTAGTTATACAAACCCATACATTTTGTAATGCAAACCCTTACATTTTGGGGTACCAATCCATACGTTTTCTCATTATCGGTTTGTATTAGAGTATACAGTAGCCATTAATCTGAAATATCGTGCTAAGAAACTGGCGTTAAACTTTGTTTATTGACCATTCATCTCCTCTATCACCTAAATATTTGTTCATATTTGAGATCATATGTTCGACAACAAGCGAAATCTTTTTTATTGTTAGCTTAGCTCTATCCATTAACGCATCAAGTTTCTGTCAGTCCGTGTCTAAATAGAATGACATCTGATAACTTTTTTCTCGAAAGCATTACTGTAATATATCTTTAAACTACTGTATTTCAGGTGATGTACATTACAATAACCACTTACAAGTTGTATTCAAATACATTGACGAAGACATTGAAGTTGTGAAGACTAACTTCCTTTAAATGTGAGATCCAGCTGTACAGAGATTTTTATATCTATTAGTGAACTACGTGTACTTGTAAGAGTCTTCCATAGCCATTATTTTGTCGCAATAAAGTAATCGTAGATGAGTAAATGAAATTTATCATACTTCTCAAAATCAAATATAGCAATATAATTATGAACTTCATCTCATAATATTTGCTTCATAACTTGTAGGTCTAAATAGGTAAACAAATTTAAATTTTCTCTCCTCGATTTCAATCTGGAAACAATTTTCGAAACGAATCCATCAAATATTCATTTACTTGGTTGATTTTTCTTTACAAGGAAAATAGTTTAGAATGATGATACGCCTGAAGCAGTTAAACTAGTTCTTTGTCGGACTAATATTTAACGTCACTTTTATAATCCGGAGATGATTCAGGGAGGAATATTAGTTGATGGCAATAGTCTCTTCGATCCACGGGATGAACTTTGAGACTTTGGTATAGATTCCTGGAAACCCTGGTCTAGCGCATCCATATCCGGTTGAAACAACTCCGACCAGCAGCCATCTTTGATCAATCCGATCGTAGTAGACCAAAGGACCTCCAGAATCATACTGTTTTAATGTAGAAAAACCGAATGTAGCAAAAAGAGCTAAAGAAGGCGGTTAAATCAATTAAAACCAATACGCTAAATAAATACTGTATAGCTAAAAGTGTTCCCGTATTGGGTAATATCCACTGAGGAATGGACCATAACTGCACGATTCGTAAGAAGCGACTGAGAAGCAGGAACTGTGGAATGTGATGGAAGACCACCTCAGAAGTTATTTTTCAAGATTCATACTACATTAGGAATGCTACATAAGGTGTAATGTCTCTTTGGGGATTGACTTGTTAATCAATGGGATCCCTTTATGGTTCGTGACAGCAGACTCTGAGTTTGAATATGAACCTTGGATCTGCCGCTTGACATAAAACTATAAAGAGAGAGAGAGAGAGACAGAGAGAGAGAGAAAGTTAAAATTAACAAGTAGTATCTAGCAGGCCAATTACTTTCAATACCTCCATTTACTAACTTCCGTTTTCCACTTCATGTCCACATATGAATGGATCTTTAATTCATATAACATTCCTAATCTCGGTATGTTTCTGCTTCGCAATACAAAATAACGTTGCTTGAAGCCGATATATATCATTTCATTTATCTATTTCAATTTGTTTCATGCTATCGTTGGTTGATCATAGAGCTTTTTATGCAATATATGCTGATCTTTATTTCTCATAAACAGCAAGTGCCGTTAGGATAGCTCTGTTCAGAGTGTATTTGTCAGATAAATTGGAAACATTTCGAATCCAAGTCAGACCTACTTTGGGAGTGTCCCTTGTTTGCGACAATACATTGGCCTTTTAAGTTTGGAATTTTCCTTGAATTGCGCTAAGTAAGTGACCATTGCTCTTCATAGTCACCAGGCAATAATAGACTTATCAAGGCTTTCCACATGACATATGTAGGCCTACTTACTTATAATCTCTCTCACTTGATAGCAGCAACTCTAAATTCATTAATTAGTTTATTGATTAATATTTAGTTAATATTTAATTAATAAAGTAGGTGCCATTGTGCGACTAGAAACATTAAGCAAAGAGCGCTTGAAACATAATACTATTTTTTACCTCCATCTAATTTCATTGTAATATGTGTCTAATTTTCTAACAAACCTGTCTGCTTTCATATCATAATCAATAGTTTGAAGAAAGAAATAAAAAGTTACAATACTAATACACTTACAAATATTGTAAATTACTTTGAAGCTTCGATATCATTTGATTATCGCAGTCTACTAGGCTGAAATATTTTAAATGGTCCGATGGCCGAAGAGATAGCGCGCTTGCCTTATAAGCAGGAAGCTATCGGTTCGAACCCCAACCGGACTGTCTCTCACATTTCTTCGTGTCAAGAAAACAGACTTTAAACTTATTTTATAGTTTTGTTTGGCATTTTGATGATTTAAAGATCCACTCAAATGGAGACATCAATAGGAGAAAGACGATGGGGATGAGTGGAGGCATACTATGAGTGGAGTGTAGTGTACCATGGACCTACCAGTAGGCATTGCACTAAGAGAGAGAGAGAGAGTGTGTGTGTGCGTTTGGCATGAACTTTACGTTTTCGCCTGCAGAAGCTGTTGGGTTAGGCGTTGGGATCGTAGTCTTTTCGAGAGATGAAATTGACGTTAAACTAGACATTGTCTTCTGTTAGCTGTTCAATCAATCAATCAATCAATAAGAATTTAACGTCCGGAAATTAATGAAGAATTTAATGTTAACTATCTGAACACACCTGACAAGCGTCCTTTCCCCCCTCAGACAACCCAGCGCACATCATGTCGTCTGTGATGGACAGCTTGACCTTGTGGGATATGTTGGCGTAGAGGTCAGTGCAGAGTCCTGCCTCCACTATGGGCACCAGGACATGGTTAACCACTTCCGATACAGCACCGGCTGAAATAAAGTAAAGAAAGTAACTAGTAATAATAATAAACAAGGTTTAACGTCCGTTTCCTCATCCAAGGATGATGTCAGGGACGTCCCCAACAGCACTCATCACTACAGATCAATTCACCTAGGCCAATCTGCAAAAGAAATGTGCTGAGGAGAAGTAAGGTCCTAAATGAAAGCCAGTCCGGTGATCACAAAATGGTCAGCCTAGATTGATTATGTCTATGGTGGGAAAAGGTAAGTTTTAAGCTTGCTAGAGAATGTTGAAAGAGAAAAACAAGAGCGAAAATTATCAAGTAAACAAGCATTATAGTGAAGTGATCAACTATGTTGATATCTATCACTTTCAATACCACGTGTTTAAACCGTTAGGCAATTTAGACCATTTTCCGTGTAACCAGTCCAGTGAATGTCCGATATTTTACTCTCAGATCAGGGCGGGCTGGGATTCGAACCCACGAGGGTTCAATTCACCTCAGAATCTGTCATTTAAAACTTCATGACGTTACTCCTACGCTATTAAGACATTTTATACGTACATGTGATGGGTTCTCAATACAGCGTGCATTTAGTTAATGATGCATAGAAACTTTAGAAATTGTTCAAGAATATAATATATCTTAGCAAAGTTACAACTTTAAGCCTACGCTTTAGGTGATTTTATATACTTCTAGCTCTTTAATTATTTTGAAATACCAAATTAATGAGCTGAGTTAAGTTATGTATTGAAATGAATTTATTTTTTTATCTCAGCAAAAAACATAAATTATATTTACTCGAGCATCGATATATCGCATTTAATGTTGACTTTATCTTAGCCTGAAGTGAGCACAAGTCTTCATCGGTGTATTTAAATGTGGAAGATTTACCTTCTTCCATATGACCCCATCCTGCGGTCAGGCAGCGCGTTCCAGTTGGTAATTGATCCGCCGTTGATGGCAGGCAAACAACGTTCACAAAGTCGTTGAACCGGACTGGAGAGGTCAACTTAACTAGAGCTATATCATTGTTGAACTTCTCAGGGGCTGCAAATAAGTTGATAACAAAGAAAATATTTCTAAATAAAAGATACCAAATTGCTATTTTGAATTGTCAAAAGTTCGAAGCGATTGTAATTTTAAAAAATATAGAAAGATTATAAAACTCAAATAAATATATCAGGATTTAAATATTTAAAATTAAAATATTATGGGCGTCATTTTAGAAATATTATCTTTGATTGAAGATTCGGAAGTTTATCAATATATAACAATAGATTACATGCAATGCTACAATTAGCAGCTATTTAGACAGTTTTAATGTAAATAATTAAAAGAATAATAGCAATAACTGGGAGAAAAAATGGAACAAGTCATATACGATTAGGCTATATATGTATCTAGGATTTCATAGCTATCTATCATCGACGTATACATTATTTTAGAAACAATTTCATTAAGAAACCAAACTTAACTTAAATTTCCATATTTTATTTGTGCAGTTAGTAGGCTTGATACATCTTGAAAAATTAAGAGATCGCCCTCATAAATATCAAATTTACAGGAAATAATATATAAATAATTGTCTAATGGGCAGATATGAATGAAAAGGCAAGCATAATAAAATATTGAAGATAACATAACAAAAACATTAGAACTTTATGCCTTATAATTATGCATGCTCTGTGCGAACAGAAATATATCAAGAATAGTCATATAGTCACATATCCATAGACGCCCAAGACATCATCTTTGGCTGAGGAAGCGGAGTTTAATCCTGTTTTATTATTATTTTTTTCTTATTTTTTATTTTTATCCCGGTGTAAAGAATCTGGGGTTTGATAAAAACGATTCAAACAATACGTGCTGAATCGCCGCCCGGCTACTCGAGGTCATCAATCGGCTTAAAATAATTATTGAAGCAGACTGCATTAAATCCTTGCAAAGTTATGGAAAGCCTTTACCAAAAAAAGATCTCTCGCTTATCGCCGGTTTGCTCTGCAATAAGTCTGCCTATGCCATTAATAAAGTCAGCTCCTTCGGGATTCATCGAGCCCATGGTTTCAATGGCCACCGGAACAACTTCATATCCTAAGGACAGATCACGGTATTTATCCAACTTCCTAGAGGTGGCATGAACAGCAGCTCCACCGGCTGTGACTGAAGTCGTATTCAGGTAGAAGTTTGCCATAGTGTCAATAACCGTGACGTCCCATACGGCACATTTACCGATGCACCAGGGCACTAAAGTCATGCCGTCCGGACGCTTGCCGTCTGATCTGGACAACCCACTTGGTTCCTTAGAGGAAGGGATGCCTGCTCTTGAAAGTGCTCGCCATATTAAGTCATATAAATTGTGATGGCGAAACATTCTACCTGAGCTTTATTATTATTATTACTGTTATTATTATTATTACTATTGAAACTATTTTAATTCCCAGGGCTATATAGGGCCCTGGGCTAAAAAATAAGATAAAGAAAGACTTTATTTAATTAAAAGAATGATGAAAAATAAATATTTAAAATAATTCCTCTACGCTCATGGCACATTCGCCAATGTGCCATGAATATTATTATTATTATTATTATTATTATTATTATTATTATTCATGTTAATATTATTACATCCTAAAAATACATTCATTCAAATATTAATTCTAATAATATGAATACACATCCAAATACTAACGACTTCTTTCCGGGTGTAGAATAATCTTTTCCACATCCACTTCCACTTGATGCTGATCATTCTCGAACATGTGATGTTCACCCAGGCGCATTCTCCAAGCACTCGGATCATCTGTCAGAAACTCCGCCCACATCGATCTGTTCAACGACATTATAACTTATTTTATTTATTTTCATTTATTCTCTATCTCTCTATCTCTCTCCTTCTCTCTCTCTAAAAAAAGTTTAAATGCAAGATTATAATTATTAGCATGATAATGAGCACGAAATACAATATTTAAGTTAATTTTAAACTATTTTCTTTATATATGAAAATTAATAAAGCCTATATTCCCAATTTGCATATATGTGACTAATATTACATGAAAGTTCATATACTTAAATCTTATCGGAAAGTAGATACAAATCGCGCATTATTTCTCAGTTAATTGCTATTTTAAGTGTATTGCAAAGAGAATTTTACACTTCGCTATGTATTATATTCGTATGAAATTTAAAATTTTCTTTAGTTCTAGCTGCACTTAGTTTTACTTTAGAATATTTTTAAATAGAAATCATCGAAATATGAATTAAATTCGTTGAACAGATAAAGTTTCTTCGCTAAGTTTAAAGAGTTTTATTCTCTTATAAATGTCTATTCTATTTTTAAATTGTTTAAATCAAGGCAAAATAAAGCATTTAACTCCCACATGATATTAAATCAAGATAGACATATGAATAAGATTTTGCTAGAGTTTAGTGTATTATTTATTCTATAGCGAAAATAGTGCAGATTCTTCTGAAAAATTATTATACATGTAATTATTAATAAGAGTTAATTAATCAAAATAAAAAGATCTATTATCTGAAATAAAGAATCATAAAGAATAATAAAGAATCATGAAAAATAATTTCTTAAGAAAATATATTTTACGATCATAATATTAAAAAATATATATATATATTGAAGCTCACAAAGCAATGAGCAACCGTTGTTAATTATATCCATAATAAAATTTAAAAATATACAGGTATGCGTAATTAACCTTTAAAACAATTTAATTGTAGGTTCTGAGTTTGCATGAAGTGGAACTTCATCAATATAAGCATTGATTTAGGATTGAAATAGCTATTATAATTGTTTAATTTTTAACAGTCATAGTACATTATTTATATATGCATGATATATATATATATATATATATATATAAATATATACCTATATATAAATATATATCTATATGTTTATGTATAAATATATATATATACATGTATATATATATATATATATATATATATATATATATATATATATATATATATATATATATAAGAGTCTACGGTTTCAAAATACAGTTTCTCACAAGGCCAAGTGAATCAATTACTAAACTATACTAATTTTATCGAATAGAATTAGAAGTAGAGTGTACAGATTTGCTCATTATTTAATTCGTCACAGTCTTGTCAGTCCAGCAGATAAGAAGCAACCGCAATTTATTAGTCTAAGGCTATTAATCTAATTCACTGCTTCTGTTTTTAGAAATAAAATCAGAAATTTGAATGATTCAATGTCATCAAAATTGTTTTTAAAGCAGAGAATTATTTATAATACAAGTAATTGCAGTTAAAAGTGTAACTGTATTATAACCATACTGAAAGCCCTCACAGGCTAGCGCTAATCATACATTTTTAAAAACAAATATATACATGAGGTAATGCCTGCAGTCACAGTGTGCTACTGTTTGTGGTCTGTAATGTCTGTGGTCAGTAATGTCTGTGGTCAGTAATGTCTGTGGTCAGTAATGTCAGCAGTCAATAATGTCTGTGGTCAGCAATGTCAGTGGTCAGTAATGTATGTGGTCAGTAATTTATGTGGTCAGTAATTTATGTGGTCAGTAATGTGCGTGGTCAGTAATGTCAGTGGTCAGTAATGTATGTGGTCAGTAATGTCAGTGGTCAGTAATGTCAGTGGTCAGTAATGTCAGTGGTCAGTAATGTGCGTGGTTTACTGTTTATTGAATGTATTATTATAATATTGATAATGTAATAAAATAGGCATATCTATTGATTGAATTTTTGATGAAATGATTGATTGATTGATTAACTGATTTATTTATTCATTGTTGATTGATTTGTTGATTCATTCAGCCATTCACTTATGGTTCATTGACTGATTTATTGACTGTTCATTGACTGTTGATTGATTGATTAATTAACATCATCATCATCGTCTTCATCTTCCCTTAATCCTAGTTTTACAAGGGTCTGGCTAAGAATAGAAGTTCTCCACTCTTCGCTGCCTCAGACCAAATCAAAATCTCTTCCAATTCTTTTGGATAATTTTGTAAGTTTAATTAATGAATAAATTTAATCAAAATTATGTCGTAGAAGGCGATACAAAAATTAGATCCAAACGCAACGTCAGAGAGGGCATTCTGTTGGTAAGCGCCTATGCTCCAAAATAACTACAAAAACTTAAACGAATGGATTGAAAATCTATTCGTATCCCGACCCTGGTTAAATTGGGATTTAAGGTAAGATGATGATGATGACGATTAATTAACAACGTTATTTAATGATTCGTCGGTTGACTAGTTATCAATTTGTTTAATCGGTTGACTATTTATTGATTTAACGATTATCAGCTGACTCACTCGAAGCAGTGAGCAGCTGTTAGAATCCACTGGTTGCTGATGAGGGATCCACCGCACAAGTGCTCGTAGACCGTCGACTCGTTCTTCGACAGCTGCATCGTCACCAGCCACGGCCACTCCCCGGTCTTCGATGTCTGCCCGCCAACGATGCGCTTGCTGATCGGCACAATCGACTGATCACCATAGAATGTCACGTGATGATCGTTGTAGCGACTTCTGCCGCAGTGTGGCGGTATTGGTTCCATTAGAAACTCCTCTGCAGGTCAAAAAGAAAGTATTTTTCTATTCTTGTTTATTATTTATTTATTTATCACATCAAACATTTAGAAAGGCAGTTGAAGGAAATAAAAAAGCGAAATATGGAAATTTAAATATGGAAATATGTTATCTTCAATTCAGTTCCTTGATGTTTACAGATTTGGTATACTATTAGAAATAGTTAACTCAAGAAGTACTGCCTATACTATCTGAGCAATTGCAAAGTGGATTTGAAATGACGACAGCTTTGTGAAGACATGAGCAAATGCTGTGTTCAGTGAATAACATTGAAATTACGCTTTATGCTTCGAATATACATGTAGATCTTGCATTATTACTACCTTCTATAGAAAGTTATATATATATGTATATATATATGTATATATATATATATATATATATATATATATATATAATAGACATATGTATATATATATATATATATATATATATATATATATATATATATATATATATTAGACTCTGTAATTTAGTTAGTCTATATAGATTGTATAGAAGTCATTTTGTGTTTGTAGTCACATTCTTAAAGGTCATGGCTACCTAAATGTCCGAATTAGCTAATAATGAAATCTATTACAGTCAAGGTTTAGTTAATTAGATTCTACAACAACATCGAGCTTAGCTTGATGTCTAGAATATTTACCAAAATAGACCGTCAGAAAAGTTCAAACTGCGAAATACTCTAAATAAATAACCCGCAAGAAGCTGTGAATATGACAAATGATTCGTCTTCAGAAGATCAGACGCTTTTACTAATGCTTCTCATTATACTCGTCTTTTTTCTTTTCTCTTCTATTTCGCTGTACCTTTTACTCTCTACTCCATCTCTCTCTCTCTCTCTCTCTCTCTATCTATCTTTCTCTCCCTTCTCTCTCTCTCTCTCTCTCTCTCTTTCTCTCTCCCTCTCCTCTCTCTCTCTCTCTCTCTCTCTCTCTCTCTCTCTCTCTTTCGCTCACTCTACACATTTTTCTTTAGAGGTAGTCATTTTATATGAGATAAGTCTAGACTAAAATTTCCTTAAGCATTATAAAAGAAAAAGAGACCGCGGAGACAATGAGAAATGTGACCCAATTTCTCACTGTTACTTATTTTAACTGCTTTGTTGAAGCACAGAATCTGTGGGTACTAGTAAGTCGAAATGAAAAAGATTTGTATTGGATGAACGCGTCATACATAATGATGTAAATATAACATTAACCGATTTAGTACCTGCAATTTACCGGTTAAAATGTCCCACATAATATATTACATAGCAAAAGATGATTAAGCATACATAAAAATTTTATTTACAAAATATAAATTGTGCACTTATCAACACTGTACTTCCTTGTTGATGATATTTATGCAATTCCATCATTTCATTCATTCATTTTTATTTCGTTTTCCTTTCATATTCTCTCTTTAATTTCTCTTTCGTATTGGTTCTTTCTTTATCCCTTCCTTGCATTCATTCATTAATTCATTCATTCACTCTTTCTTTCTTTCTTTTTTCTTTCTTTCCTTCTTTCTTTCTCTCTGTCTCTCTGCTTCTCTGTCTCTCTCTCACTCTCGCTCTCTCTTACTCTCTGACTCCATTTCAAGGCAAGATGCTAAGCAATCGTGATCTCTGACATTGAAAGCTATCATCTATTATTTGAAGCAATGCCCTTATCACTATAATTTTCCTTTCAGAAGTCTAATTGGATTCAGTTAAATCCTTCTTTTGCACATTCGATATGGTATTCTAGAGTTATATCAGATGAATTTGAATTTCCCAATAAGCATTCATATACCATCAGTATATTAGTCTGTATGATTTTTAAATACCAGTCACCTACTCCTGTGTACGACCTATTTCTAAACAGATTGTGTTATAATTTATCTATTGGAATCTAAATGCAGAACTCTCCATATAAAAGGAGGCCTGTATATAGGCCTCCTTTTGCGAATGGATAAACTTGTTGATGAATTGAGTGCTCGATGTGGAGCATTAAAGCAGACTCTTAATAATACGAATTAATTAACACTCTTAATTATTTAAATAAGACTCCTAATTAATACGAACCTTGTACCTTGTCACTTGATGGAGCACTAGAGAGAAAGAGTGAAAGGTCTACTTCGGAATGACTCAGACAAAATATTATTCCCTGATGTACCGTGCCTAACTCGTGCGCTTGATTACCTTATATTTCTATCCATTATTTGCATATTTAATTATTTCTCGATAGGTCAAAAATGCTTAAAACTATTGTATTCGATAGTGTCTTTAATTAATTAGTGCTATAGAAATTCCTTTCATAGTAATGACATATGTGCATCAAATGCAGATATTGTTAATAATTGTTAAACTTAATTAATATGTCTAAAAAGAATACATAAATTGACGACTTATACCTGGATATCTTCCTTTAATCGTCTGATGCAATGACTGAAAAGTATAAAAATAGAGTCAATAAAAATGCAAAGATTAAGTGATGAAATATAACATGCATTTAAATTTCCCGTGTTGTGACAGCGTTGTTTGAAAAAATAGATCAACCGGTGACTGCACGTGTTGTAGAAGGCGACTAAAGCATTTAGATCTAAACCAACGTCAGAAAGGGCATTCGATTGTTGAGCGCCTAGGCTCCAGAATTTGCTACAAAATGTTATAAAACGAATGGAAGGATTATAGAGGATTTACTGATGATATGGTATGAGATAGAGAGTAGTGGAAGGAAGGTCTATTGTATTTATATAGGCATTAAAAGGAATATGATGATGATGATGATGATGATGTTGTTTTTGATGATGATGACGATAACATGCAATTAATTCTAAAGCAATGAGTAAATCTCATTTATACTGTAGATTCTAATAGAGAATTTATTCTTTCATAGGCTATTTCTGTAAACAAATATAAAGATTGCAAACATTGATGTTGCTGATACTTTTGCACGTATGTGAAACATGAGCAATAAGGAAAGAGGGTATCAGGAATACAGAGGCATTAGAAATGTGGATATGGAGTAAGATGGAAAGGATTAGCTGGACTCCAAAAATTGCGAATGAAAAAGTTATTGAAAGAGTTGATACAGATAGGCAATTAATAATGCAGTAGGAAAATAAAAAGAAAAGCTGATAGAACATAATTTCTATATAGGGGACGTCTTGTTGTGGAGCGAAATAAGAGGAAGAATGCAAAAGTTCACGAATGAGACCAAGGCATGTGATGTTGGATAATTTTATTTTAAAAATGCTTAAGTAGAGATAAAAGAAAATGAAGGCAGAGTAAGGTATTGATAGGAAGAGGCATATGCCATGGACCTGACGTTAGATAATACTGTAGTCAAGATTAAGATTCTACTGCTAATTTCTACCGCATATATAAATTAGGAATTATTTCGTAATTTGCAATTATTATAGTTCAAAGACTATAACTTAGAAGGTATCTGGTGCTTAATTCTTTTAAAATAAATAAATAACTCTTAATTCTTATTAAATAAATATCTAAATAACTTAAGAGTTAAATAACAAAGATAATACATTATAATTAGCCCGGAAAGAAGTAGTTTAGAGGCAATTGATACATGAATATTTCTGAGCGTATACTCACGAATATGAAAAATAATCACAATTTTTGATATTTATCAAGTTTTTTTGCATCAAGTTTTTTATCACCGTTGGTAAAGCGTCAGCAAGAAAATCTTATGATCAGGATTCATTTCCCAGGACAATCAATCCGAAACATAATTTTAGAGCCATGCGAGACTAGTTATTATAATAATTTACCACATGTTGCTTATTTAACGCAACGTCCGAGACAACTAACGGTGTAACTGATTTAAATAGCCGTGTAATGATCGAAAATAATGGTGTAAAAATCAAAATAACAGTGTACCGATCTAAATAACGGTGTAATGATCTTAATAACGATGCGAATATATGTTTTTGAAATTGCAAGAAGAATTAATTGAAAAATAATATACGCAGTAGGTTATATGATATCATACTGACGAAAATAATCATAAACACAATTGATATTTCAGGAATATTTTGAAAACAAAACTGCAATAAAAGTAGACCTTAGGTCTTGATCTACATACAAATTCAGTACAGAGATTTTACTAGTTCTACAATCCTAAAGAAAATTTTTAACGGATTTATAACTGCTCAAGTTTGTCTCTCTAAAGATTTGAAACAATATTTATTGCTAATATATTATGAAACACGAGACACTAAATTTTGACAAACGAGATACCTGAGTCGCGATCCAAGCAGTGCTAGATTTTGATTTAACTAATTTTCGTGTTTACAACAGCTACATTTTACTTGCCTCTAATGTGAGGCAAATAAAATTAATATCCTGGATCTGATTAATATGAAATTTACTAGAGAGAATTTAACTAATTTATAAAAATTAGTATATAATTTTCTATAGAAATAAAAGTTTTCGATATGTATGTACTATGTGTGACTAAAACGTGGCACATGTATGGTCAAATATGTATGTGTTTAGCTGAGAGTAAAATCTCGGACATTCACTTGACTGGTTATACGGAAAATGGTCTAAATTGCCTAATGGTTTAAATATATGATATTAAAAGTGAGATATAAATGTAGTTGATCATTTCGCTATAATGCGTGATTGACAGGATTACACTTGCTGAAGGTAGTGGCGGTATCGATAAGATATCCAATCACGAATAAATGTGTGGGAAATGCAAATCCTGGGCTCTTCCGTCACTGATAACGCTTTCTAATAATGAAACTGACACTAACATCGACTTTACAGTTTTTACGTAAAACAATTCAATATATTTTGATATGTATATTTATGATGTATTACTGTTTGCCGATTGGATAACTGTATTTGCTAGCACATCAATCTAATTTTCTAACGGCCATAGGTCCAATTCCAACCGAATCATTTCTGGCGATATCTCTTGCGTTATTGATATAGGCCTTAAACTTCGCTTTTAACTTTAGTTGCAAAACTATAAATCAATACAATGGCATGTAATGATGAGATATACACAGTAACATGATGAAAAGCTATAACTGATTGGTCACAATTAGTTTCCATATATCAAATGATTGATTCTTGATCAATCAAAATCCCAAGAACTATACTGACTATAAAACTGAATTTCATACAAATGAAAAAACTTAAATATGAGAAAAAATAAACAGTCCACTGTTTATATTTCGGAAAATATAAATACTAATATACAGAGCGAGGAAATACGAATCTACATAATGATATGAGAATATTCTTCTGTGATGAATAATTAATTAGTGTTTGTGGTGGGATGAACTTGTTGATGGAGTGCTTATACAGTGAGATACTTGATATAATATAAATTATTATATCGTGACAAACATTTGACTGTGACTAGAAAAAGACACAATACAAGTTCACTATAATACTAATATACAATACTAATCACTATAATACTAATAATACTAATATACAATACTAATCACTATAATACTAATAATACTAATATACAATACTAATTCATTGTATTCAAAAAATTATTCAGGTGACTTAGCCTAAATCAGGCTGGAGCCAGTGGCGATGTCGATAAGATATTCGACAGCGGGTCACTATGTGCGGGATTCAAATCCTGGGCTCTCCGTCATTGACATCGCTTTCGAATGAGGAAACTGAAGTTAACATTAGCTTTACCAGATTTTAAAAGCTTACCTAATCTATAGAAATCAGTATTTAGATAAATTCGCACTTTCATTAAGGTCATGCCTTTGGTCAGAGAACGTAAGTCTGTGATCCTGAGTATTACGAACTACATGTATCCTCTTCTACTTAATACATCACTTCTTTTACGAAATACGTTAAGTTCAAAAATTCGAAAAGTATTGCAGAAAACTAATACCAAAGAAATATACAAAATACGAAACGAAGAAGCAAGCGAAAAGTGTGATCTTCAATGATTTTCTACATATTATGGTAAACTTTGACATTCAGATTAAATAATAAGATTAAATGATCCTACTTTGTAATCTTACCATTGTATAACTTTGCTGTAGGCTGTGGTATAGGATAAGTAGAATTGAAGTCAGCCGAATCATTGCAGAAGTTCCTCTCATGACTGTTGCTGCCTATTACCCTCTCTGAATTGAGATTCCGGTGTGAACTTGAATCCTGAAACAACGACGATTTTCTATTAATTCTTCACTCCCTTGAGAACAAAGACATACTATTGACGAGAACAATGATTTTGTAAAGAAAATTCAACAGTTTATGTCGTAGCTTTTCATAGTCTACAGAAGTGCTAGTAAAAACAACTTAAGCCCATTATGTTAAATAATAATAGTAATAATAATAATAATAATAATAATTTTGAACTCCAGCGTTTTAATGCTGTCTGTGTTCGTGGCACATTGGCGAATGCAGCCTCCCAGAGCGTAAAAGAATTATTTTAAATATTTTTCATCTTTCTTTTAATTAAATGAAGTCTTTCTTTTATCTTATTTTTTAGCCCAGGGTCCTACACTGCCCAGGGCAATAAAATATAATAATACTAATAGTAATAACAATAATAATAATATAATAATAATAATAGTAATAATGATGATAATAATAATTATAATAATAACAATAACAGAGGTTGAAGTTAATTTCCTAATAACCTGAAGTAAGGAACGTCCACCCATCATACGTCACTACAAATCGATTCACCCAAATGACTTGAAGAACCATGTGCTGGTGAGGAAGGAAAGATATCCTAAACGGTGCCGGTCTGGTGATAAAAATCGGACAGGTAATATAATATAAATCTAAAGTGGGAAAAGATGTGTTTTCAGCATATTTCATGTTCCCTATTAAATAATAATAATAATAATTATAATAAATTTGCAAAAGATTTAATGCAGTCTGCTTCAGCAATTATTTTAATCAGCTAGATTTCAGCCTATTTCATGTTCCCTATTAAAGTGGAAATACTAGAATATGAGCAAAGATCAGGAGGCAGAGAGTTCCAACAGTGGGAGCTGAAAAAGAAAATTGTGTCTACCTAATGCGACGAGAGTATTCGGAGTTTTGAGCAGATTAACTTCAGAAGAACAAAACTTACGAGAAGGTTGCAATGCGATTAAGAGATCAGAAAGTTAAGAAGATTTCTAAAAAAATAGTTTTTTGAAAGTTAATGGAGCAATTTATACGTGATCTTTTGAATCTCAGAAAGCCAATGAAGATTAGTGAGTAGAAACTAGAGGTTCCTGAAACCTTGCGATCCACCGTACAAAGTAAAAGAATTATAGAACACTATTAAACGCATGAGAAAAGATGAAGGCAAGCAATTTAGCAAAGAATAATAACGTAATAGAGTACTAAATACAGTAGTGGTTAAAATTGAGTAGTTGAAGATGCTCTTAAAAGATAAACTCATTAAGGGTCATATCTCTAGAAAAATCTTTCAAACTCACTAAATATTAATCTTAAATTTTCATATGGCGGGCGGACAAAAGCGGTGCAATGGCTCATCTAGTTCTTGTTTTGAGAAGTTACTGACTGTAACTTTTACCTGTAGTTTTCGAGAAATTTGTAACATTTAAGCATAACTAGGACATTAGTCAGTATGTAAAGATGTCGGGGAAATAAATAAAGGCAATTAGAGGGTATTCTTAATTCAGCTGGGAAATAAAAAAACGCTCAAGCGTTAAATTCAAATTCGAAAACTTACAATTAGAGAAATAATAGTCTTTATCATAACAAAAACAACGCATAATGCATTTACTACTAATAACCTTGCTACCTTATTCTTTAACTGATTTACCGGATAGATTTAAAAAGGTAAGAGAAGGTTAATTTAGAATTTGAAAATATACTCGATGCCTTCTGTGTTTCAATAAACCGATATTTTCTGGAGGATTTTGAATAGTTAATATGTGTGCAATTTGCTAATCATTCTGTATCTAAATCATAAATAATAATTTCAATAATATTTTATATTAAAAATTTAGCTTAAAGCCTCTCATAAGCTTAATAAAATAAGAACTTAGAAAATATTCTTAAGATTAGGCAACCTTCTTGTACTTTTAACTTTTCGACAGTTTTACGATTGACCAAAGTATTTAATTTGTAGATTAATAAAATTCAATTACAAACTGATTACTTGTGGGTTAAGGAAACCATTTCCTGATTACAATACGAATCCTAAAGGGCCATACACTGCACTAGAAATTAGCGGAGGTTATTTCTGTTTCAGATTCATAATTGGCAACTTAAAAGGCCATAAGGAAAACATGCAGGAAATGAAAGCTGAAACTCCTATTCAAGCAACAATTTGATTGAAGATACCATCTCCTGGTGGTTGATTGAGTAGTAATATTAGCCATTTGTACAATGTCTAAATTTAATTCATTGTTTTTTATAAATAGTTTAGTTAATTTTGGTTTTATTTTGACTGCATTTATTAGGTGATGATGTAAGGGACGTCAACATTATATTGTAGTGGTTAAAGTTGGAATTGAGAGCTAGGGGAACGGCAAAACAAATTGCCCCCCCCCCCCCCTTAATGCATCAATAGGTCTCCTAGTATCTAATATGGAACCCCGTGGTTGAAGAACGCATCCCAGAAAAAATTGAGAGCTTGGGGAACGCATTTCCCCTGCGTCCCCCTCTTTAACGACTACTCTATTGCTTTATTGTTAACTCGTGATCGAACTAATTTCAAAGTCTGACAGAAAACATTTTCTGTTTTTGTGAGATTTTCTATGTGACTAAGAGAAAATTGATAGATAATAACAAAATAACCATGCAACGCTAATTTTCCCGCCCCAATTCTCCTATGCGTTAAGGTTAATTCTCTTTTCATTATTTAGTTTAACTATGAAATTATCTTGTGAGTTCCAATTTGTCACGAACTGTCCTCATTCAGTAATGTTAATACGGTGGATCAAATGACCAATAGAGGCAAAATCTTCTACGTACTTCATTTTGTAGACTATTTATAACAGAGATTGTGATTTTGTTGCAATCGGATAGGTACTGAGATTGGACTAACAGCTATTCAAAGAAATAGGTAGACCTCTTTTTAGACAGGAGTACCAAAAGCAAATATTGAAGAATCATCCTTTTCATAGTTGAAGGCTTACTAGTTGAGTACAGAGATTTAAAATGGCGAAGTTGTTGCAGTCTTGGTAATACTCTGATCTCCAGATAATCAAGCAATGAGAAATATCAGTCATTTATAATTAAGTAAACTGGAAGATAAAACGAAACTTGCTGTTTTAATATGCAGTAGTATTTGTTAATCGCTTCACGGAACACTTTAAAATCACTCATAGAAATATATGTAGTACTAGTATGTATGCTAGATATTTGTGTATTCGTCTTGTTATTTAAATACTTTCATTGTTTGGTCGTTGTTTATGTTGCTTGCTTCATTCTTCATGATTATTAATAATGGTTGTCATTTGATAGTGTCTATCCTATGTAACCTTCATTCAAGAAGACTCTTCGCACACCAAAGCTGGTTTATAATGTTAGCACTGAAATGTTAGCACTAAAATAAGCTGGTTAATGATGTTAGCACTCTGTATTTGAAGGTGGTTTTCCATATAGTATTATAGTATTGACCACAATTGACTTGGGATGCGGTAATTAAGAAGAACCTGAAAAATAGGGGATTCACTGATGATATGGTGCGAGATAAGGAGGACTGGAGAAAGGCTATTTCGCATCTCGACTCTGGTTTAACTGGGATTTAAGGGAAGAAGATGATTATTATTATTATTATTATTATTATTATTATTATTATTATTATTATTATTGTATTAACCAGTTCAGACTTTTATTAACGTCTTGTATGACGCGCATTCTTTAACAATTCTAAAAAAAATCGTCCCCATACTAAATGTATGTTAGATCTTGAAGCATTATTCTAGTAAAACATTATTAGTAGTAAACATTAATCCTAGTTATGGATGAGTGAATGCTTTTCTTTAACTTGAGCTTTAATTCAGGATTACACCCATAACCTTTTAGCATTTGTCTGCTATTCTAACTTTCCGTTTAGCTCAATTTAATGTGATGCCTACAAATACATACACCTACAGGTAGACACAGACATCTACAACCGGATTACGTAGCCGAATGGCTTCGAGGAAAGGAGATTATCGATTGACATGTGAGATATTGCAAATGACACACCTTCCTGTGACCCTCAGGAAGAAAATTACCTCCTCGTGTATTACAAGTGATTAAACACATAAGTTCTAATCTGAGATCTCTTACGGTGTCTAACGCCATCAGCCGACAATTTTTTAAGAGAAATTTCATGCATATCCGGCGAATACTAGCAACTTTTTATAATATATCGGAATAAGGAGACAAAACTTCACAGCATTTTGATGCCAATAGCTAAGCTGAGTAACTTGATACAGAATCGTGAAACAGTTTGCGATATATTGACTGTAGCGCTAATGATAATAGGGATAATATACTTATATAAAAAATATATTAATATTTTTATAGATAATATATTTATATTTTTAGAGGTAATATACTTATATTATGTTTGATAGCTCAGATAGTGATGATGTCGGTAAGAAATTCGACCGCGGACCAGTATATGCCGGGTTCAAATCCTGGACTCGCCCGTCACTGACAACGCTTTCGAGTAAGGAAACTAACGTTAACATTATATTTGCCGGCTTTACATGAAATAAATCCAATAATTGTCACGCATTAAATATATAGCTTGTCTCTTAATAAAATTAAGAAAATTTCAAGTAAAATTATTTATAAGATTTGACGCTGTCAACAAATTTGAGTGCAAATAGCAGAGGCTCTCTCTCTTTCTTTCTCTCTCTCGCTCTTTCTTTAATTTAATATTCTGAAAATATTCCATTCCATAACTAATAAACAAATGACACACATTATAGTGAACTTATCAACTATGCTGATATCTATCAATATTAATATCACAAGTTCAAACAGGTAGGCAATTTAGTCTATTTTCCGTGTAACCAGTCCAGTGAATGTGGGAAATTTTACTTTCGGATCATCGCGGCTGGGATTAGAACCCACGGGAGTTCAATTCACGGCAGGATCTGCTATTAAAAACTGAATGACGTAACCTGACTACTCTAACCACTGATATATTGAGACAGTCAATATTCCTACTCAGAATCTGTATTCACACTCCATATAGAACAACTACATCGACTGACGATTAGCAGTTTATCTATATAGCATGGGCTATTGCTATTCAGAGCATAAAATATATCTGGCTTCTGAAGTGATTTCCCATGCCTCATCTTTCTAGTTATTCGGCTTTTACGACTTATACTCGAGGCTCCGTTATTATATTTTGCAATGAGTCGAAAACAAAACACTATTACCTCTTCAAAATTACTTCCTTAAATTCTAACATAATAATGAATCAATATTGAAACAATTTCTTAGATATTTGCAGTTTTTAATAATAAAATATGAAACATAGCAAAGTGTGAAATTTATAGATCGATATGTTTAGCATTAATAAATCTAAAGAAATTTCTAGTTGACAATAGCATGTTTACTTGCAATCGAGAGCTAAAGTTCCTCAGAATATTAAAAAGCGAACCAATATTCCGTGAATAAATTGATTTCCATACCTTAAGTCGTCAAACGGTATTTTTCAAGAGATTAGTCTATATTGAAGAGCACAAATTTCTTCGTGAACATAGAGAATCCAAACTCTGTAATAAACGAATTGTAGATTTTCACTTTACATGAACGTGATGACTTCGGTGTACTTTTTATACAAACTTTTATCTTTTTTAATGAAGATAAATCATGTTTCTTATTTCATTGCCTGCAAACTTTTGCTACAAAATTATTTTAAATTGAACCTGATCCACTCACTGCTTGTTTAGGAAAGACGCCGTTATTATGAAGCATTCTTCTAGTTTTAGCAATTTTCTAATGAACAGAATGCACGTTGAAATATGTTTAAAAAGAAATTGATCTGATTTTTACTAAATTGACAAAACAGTTCATAATATTACGATTCTTAGAAGGGATATGATCAAAACATCAATTGGAAGTATATCTTTCTGGCAAATGTCCTCATGGATTGCATGTATGTATGTATGTATGTATGTATGTATGTATGTATGTATGTATGTATGTATGTATGTATGTATGTATGTATGTATGTATGTATGTATGTATGTATGTATGTATGTATGTATGTATGTATGTATGTATGTATGTATGTATGTATGTATGTATGTATGTATGTATGTATGTATGTATGTATGTATGTATGTATGTATGTATGTATGTATGTATGTATGTATGTATGGTATGTATGTATGTATGTATGTATGTATGTATGTATGTATGTATGTATGTATGTATGTATGTATGTATGTATGTATGTATGTATGTATGTATGTATGTATGTATGTATGTATGTATGTATGTATGTATGTATGTAAGTATGTATGTATCTATGTATGTATCTATGTATGTATGTATGTATGAATGTATCCTATTGTGATACTATAAGTATGTATATATGTACACATTATACATAAACTTTCAAATCAAACTTTCCAAATATAACTGCATTCGAATGTACTAGAAGGAAATACAATTTCCCCTGATCGCAATTAGTTAAAGATAAATGGCACGAAATAATGACACATGAGAGATCATTATATACCATGCTGAAAATACAGCGTGCTAAACATATCTGACACATATCTCAACCGAACCGTTCTAAACATAAGTCAGTTTAATGACTAAGGATTCAACTGAAACAAAGCCAGCCACCGATGCTTCACACGTTGTCCCTGGAGTCTCATTTGTGCGAGGTTGAGGGAACTTTTCGGTTCAAAGTCAATCTGAAGTCGAAGTTTTCTTTAAATGAGCTAATTTGTTTCCCTACGTAGCGTACCAAATTCTAATGTCCTTCCCGCCTACTTACGTTAAACTGGCTTGATTTCAAAGAATATTTCAAAAGCCTCTTTAACAAGAAAGATGTAGTTAACTAGCTGAAGTTTTTAAAAGAAAAAGTTTTACATTTTAAAAGTTTTTAAAGTTGCATGTGTAAACAATACAGACCGCTTTGATTAATAGCGGAAAGAAGATTAACTATTTATTGTATTGGTAGCCTTAAGTAGTGAAACGGAAAAAGATTTTCCAGCGTTTTTGTGATTTAGAAATATTGATGTTTTCAAGGATGACAGTAGCACTCGTATGAAATTTCATGAATTAGGAATTTTTACTACAGATAAAATCGCACGCTTGCCTGGAGAGCCAAATATTTAATTCTAAATTTGTATAATGCAATTGCATGCACCTACATTTGCAAGCACTACTAGGAAATGGAAGGTATTGCTTGTAAGGATCTACTTTGAAGACTGTTAATTAATTAATTAATTAATTTATTATTTGACAGTCTTCAGTATGGTGCAAGTCATTCTTAACACTGATTCAGAAGCACTGTACAGGTTAAAAATAAGCAATCTAGCTTAATGCGTGACTTTTATAACTCTGTCTTCAGCAATGTTTTCATAACTTGAATATAATAAGTATATAAAATCAGATAACCTTTATTATCGAACGGAAATATGACAAGGATATCATTAATCTATGCTAAAGAATTTGTGATGATCAAAATTGTGATGGACTTGCACTGTTTTGATCTCGCTTTCTCTTGTGGTCTCCGTGTACTCAGTCGTCATCGTATGGTGCTTTTGTGTAGAATCTGCAAGAGACGTCCCTGACATCCTTATGGCGAGGAACCGGACGTTAAATTCTTATTGATTGATTTATTGATAATTCGCACATGATGTTGTTCAGAACTCCAAATAAGTGACCTCATTTAGTTGACTTACTTAGTTTGTCTGAGTTTGTGAAACAGAAAGGCATTAAAATACCGCAGCTTTCTCTAAAATCACTGAAATCAGCTGTCAAGGGATTTAACATATTAACGAAAACTGAGAAGTTTGGCGGATAATTAGAGCTAGGCCCACATGAGTACACACATCTTGCTTCTCAAATATTTACGATGATGAGTCCCTCTATTTCCCCTTCACAATTTCTTGTAGAACAGTGCTGGAGTTGAACTTGAAATGCATTAATTTCCTTCTTAAATAAACTAGTTTGCATACACGATCCTGCATTGGCATTAGTCAAGTCAATATCAATGTTTTCTGCTCTCTAACTCAGCCATTTAGATAGGACATCTGATTTCATTCCCGTGTTGTGTTCGGGACACTGAAGAAGAGACCAACCGTAAACTACACATGTTGTTAGAGGCGTCAGAGCAAGAAGTGAGATAGCAATGGGAAACTAGCTCAGAAGCCATATTTTATCAAAAGCTCTAGGCTACATTGAGGTGTGGATAATGCATAGAATTTTGTAAAGGGATACAAAATCCTCAGAATCCTGGTTAATTCTTAAAGGATAAAATTGATATCTTAGCATTTTAACTATGAGTTCAAGTAACAGTACTAAGAAGACTCATATCATATCATATCATATCAAATCATATCGTATCATATCATAAAATATAGTAAAGCTCAAATCAAATGAACAAGAACAACAATAGCTTAGCCAGTTGCACCAAAAATAGATTTCTGGCTGCTAAAATTCAACTGCAAAATCGAGTTAACTGCTCGTAAGTCACTGGTATACATTGGAGACAAGAACCGACGTTGAATTCTGCTTAAGCCTCTTTCAAACATCTCATACTTTGACTGAAGCTATTACAATCGACGTCATGTTATACTTGTAGTCGCTGATATAAATTATTAATTGAATCGTCACTCAATTGAGTTGGGACACTTTGAACTCGATGGACATCGTCATCGTATATTCAAAAAGCTAAATCTATTGTCCTATCTGATTAATCTTATCATCTCTCATCTATAAAAGAAAATCTGCCTCATTTTGTTACGTTATATCCTGCTTTTAATTTAACATAATTTGATCGAAGTACTATTAATATTCTTCCCCTGCTTTTTAGTTAAAATCTGGTATTATCTCAGTTTTAAAATGTGCAGGTTTCGAATTGTCAATAATTAATTCTTATAGAGAAGATTACAAAGGAAATAATTAAAACAATGTTTGAGATATATTTTTAGAACAAGTTTCTCAATGCAGATGTGACATTGACCTAGCCATACGAAGTGTGGCTTAATTTAGTGAATGAAATTATTTGAACTGTGCAAATACATGTACCTATAAGTCTTGTGTATAAAGTTTGCCTTAAACTTGCATTCCGTAGTTTGAACTAAATATCCATCTACTAGTGCTCTTCTGAATGCCGAGTTCAATATACTAATTTCAATCTATTACCTAACGCGTACAAGTAAGATTGATAAATAAGATAAATAAATAAGATAAGATGATAAGTTAAGATAAGATTAAGATAAGATTAGATAAGATTAATATAGGATAAGATAAGGTTGGTAGATAAGCATTCTGCCAATCTTTAAGAGAATTTGTATCTGCAAAGCACTGCTACATATAATCAGGCTGCAGACGGAATAAACGTATGTCGCTATTCTAAACATTGAAATGAATCTCTGCCAACGCCCGCATAAGAATAGGCGTCTTTATAGGTGAATGGTGGGAATCGTATGAGATAACTTTATGACACATTTATGACTATGTATATTGGCAATATCTGTGCCCCATATTTGCTTCTTATTGCGACATAAGAAACTGCTCAAGAGGTTAGAAATGAAGTAATTGATTTACTTCGAAAACAGACAAATGACGAATACAAAGATTATTAGTAAAATATTAAGTTAAATATAATGTAAACCAATTTTAAGTAAAATCAATTAGTAAAATATTAAATTCAGAAGCATCTGATAAGATTAATCAATTTCGCAAAAATCAATTTGAATATTCAAAGAAAATTACACTTATTGCTAAAACTTCAACTACAGAACAGTAGATAAATATGATTAAGTTTCTAGAATACGATATGTATAGGGCATAATTAACATTTCGGTTCAAGTCTTTTTTATTATTCTAAACGTAGTCTGTTACTCCTGTTGTGTCCGGGACACTGAAGAATAGTACAATTTCTAACTGCTCGTGTCGTAAAAGGAGCCCAAAATAAGAAATGAGGAAGGAAAACAAACTAAAAAAAAACATTTTCCAAGCTATAGGCTAGATAAGTTATGAATAAGGTATAGCCTTTTGTGAAAGGATTAACTTGTTGAACCATGGAATGCTTAAAAGCAGACTCTGAGTATGAATATATTCCTTAGACCTGTCACTTGACAGACCACTGGAGAAATAGTCATTTAGCATAACTTCGCTCTTAGCATGTAATTATAACTCACTCTAAATGCTAAATCTGATACGGGGTTCTCCCTACTACTCAAAATTTAAAAGTTAAATCCATGAAAATGGAAAATTAAATCTAACGGCAGCATATAATAGTGTGCAATTACATTTGAAAAGATGAATCAAGAAATATATCTCAGAGTAACCAAGAACGGATTAAAAGTCTGAAATTACAGATCTCGAATGAAGTGAATCATTTTCATTTCAATAATCACTGTAGAAGGTCTGTGTAAGTTTAAAGTTAAGCAACTATGTTAAGTTAAATGTTTGAATTATATGAACTTTCGAGAGCACTTCAATGGAGTAAATTAAATGGCTGTGCAAGGATCCTGTTATAAATGTAACATATATAGTGTGTTGAACTTAAACAATTGATCACATAATATCAACAATTATAGTAACGAATTGGCTATCATTGTTAATCTCGTCTACGTATATCTTGAATTAACGTTTCAGCTTACAGATTTATGTTCCTATTTCATTATTCTGTTTATTACTATAAAGCAGGTTTACCAGATGTATTAGCTATACTCTAAAATATTATGTATTTACAAAATATGACCCTGCTAAATGTGTGATTCATAATTAAATGCCTAATTGATTGGCCGATTCTCAACTGTTTGACACTCAGTTATTGCGTCATGCTCACATATGACTCTCGAAATTGCGCATTTCAACATAAGCAGTGGACGTCCGTGAGTTTGAATATCATGTTTAGATCCATAAACAACGTTTATTCTTTCCAGAATATTAAGTAGAGCAACGAACTCATAGTCATGGAGCTAGAGCAACACTGGAAATATAGACAACGATGACAAATTGATTTATTGTGACTCTCAGTATTAGCATAGCCGCGACATTAACAAATTCCCAAAAGTGCGTTGCCACTATTGCATACAAACAGATCTACATAGCTAATTATTAGCTTGAAAATAGTCAGCACAAAGTGCGTTGATCTCAGGCATCATTTTAAAGGAAACGTATAAAATGTCTTTCGATGATGCAGACATCAGATTTTACCATGAAGTGAATTCACCAATTTGAGCGAAAGTATACTGTGAGTAGGAATCTATGCCTTGAAATGCCTTCATGCTATAGAATTGCATAGATGTTTATAGAATATTCCAAGGTTCTCAAATTAAAAATGTTAACACTACTCATTCTTTGATTATCAAATTATGTTGAAATATTTGTAAGGCATTGGAGTTCAGTTACAAGATGACAAAACATAACGGCACACTGGGTCAGGAAGCACAGGTGCTTGTTAAGGCCCATTTCCTCCTTCCTCTCATGATTACTAGTAATCGGTGCCTTTTGATGGCGCATCAATTGCAGCCGGTACCGATTTAAGAATAATCTTCCAACACTCTGACATTTTTCATTCAAAGCTGTCAACACTCGGGCTTCTAAGGTGGTCACCCATTCATGTACTGACCGAGGTCGACTAAGATTAACTTCGGTTAATGACGCGCAACTAAACCAGATGCGCTAAATTCCGTTGAAATAAATGTAAGCGTTCACTACGTAATCCCAGGCTGGCGTCAGAACCAATTGCACGGCGTCATCGCTAAATCTATATGCATGTTTGCCCCGTTTTAATATTGAAACTATGTCATAATTCACAGACTATACAATGGGACAATTTTGAAGTAAAAATATAATTGAAATACATCAATATCTCTTTCTTTAAACAAAATGCTTTTTTTAAAATTAGTACATTATGGTATGATCACACATCAAGAAATACATGTATATTTTGTGATTACTATCGCTTTAAAATATTAATCAGTATATAAAAAGCTGAATTCATGCAATATCACAGCCAGTTCGATAAATAAAGTAGAATTTCTAACAGTTTAATTTATACAGTGGTTTTCAAGTACTAAAATTATAAACTTAAAATAACTTTTTAAAAATAAAATTGAACAAAATCATGTAACGATTTAATAGGCAGTTATTTCACATTCTCTCTGCTCAAAGTAATCGCTTTTTTAATCCATGGCAAAGTGATTTAATGTATATATTTTAATATGCTGCATTAGAACTATAGGCGACGTGGAAATGCAGAGAACAAAATGAGATCAGAAGTCAGAACGGATAAGATAGTCATTGCCATCTACTTGCTTATTAATGATACAATTAGAATGTGTACAGTGGCAGTGCAGGCCACTTAATGGATGATAAGCGGAAATATTTTTTTAAAGGCTAATGTATGCCTCTAAATTTGCATGCATTGATTCGACGTTTAAAACTTAAAACCATACTGCTAGAGATCATTAAATATTTCAATGTCAACAATAAAATGGTAAAGTTTTCACTACATGTATTCTTACAATGAAATTTATCTTAAATTTGCGTCAGTGAAACTTTTCAAATAGACTCTTATGTCGAATAGGCATGAAAAGATTAACAAAATGTCTGCCTAAGACCGTATATTTCACCTCCTTTTCTATAGGTATGCAGCTCGTATCTTAGGACTCACAACGCGTCATAACTTGCTCCATATTCTTTTTTATCCTAGTAAAGATAAATTATAATTTGGTTGGTAAAAATTATACTACGCTACTTCACGTCTGTTTATTAATGTCCGAGAGTGCATAAAAAGTGAATGTAAATAATTATTTCAGTCTGGGAATTATCAGAATGTTATTATTTCTAATCTTAATTTTTTGAATTGATCTAAAATCCAAGTCAGATATTTTTCTACTCCAACGTGACGCGCAATAACAATGAAAATAGCACTGAGTGTTAGTAGGTTGTTCAGAAAATCAAACTTAATTACTTTCTAAAATTTATTTATTTATTTATTTTTAATTTTTACATAAAATGAGATTATTACCATTTTAAATTTCATTCTGTTTACACACACGACAAAGGCATGCACTAGAGAGTTTTGCTTACTTAGATTGTTGCTTCGTAGCATTTTTTGCCTCATTCTTCTATCCGAAATTATTAGTAATCGTTACATATATGAAAGGTATATTGCAGTGTCATATATTATAGGCAGCACGTAGTTCGTATAACCTTGGAAAAACCCGGGTTTTTGTAATTGCATTGTGTCAACACTTCTCTGAATTCCCTCAATTTTCTTTCAAATTATGAAAATATTTTCTAAGTTTAGCTTTTTTATGAATTATTTTCGAATAATAAGACAAAAATTTTGATATCAAAATCAAAATTAAGATATAAAATTTTGAGAATCAATCCAAGTGCTATTATATTTTTTATTTATATCCATATAGCGAGCTTAGAATTCAAAACGTGATCGTTAACTCGACGCAATTCTGATCCGTTTATCAAATGTCTCAGTAGCCATTATTTTTGACATTGATGTTCCATTTCGATTTTAATGATAAGCAATAAGATTGACTAGACGACTGTTAAAAAGTCCAATAAGTTTATGCTGTATACCTGCTATTTTGTGGCCACTGCTTGACAACCTTTAACTGATTTTAAGATAACCTGATGGAATTCACGCTATGGAACCATATATTACCCCTGTCTATTTTAATTATACCCATGCCTATTTTGTAGGCATGACTTCACCTATTATCATTATTTATCTACATTTTATCTAAGTAAATCATAGTTAACATTTAGTTTGTGTTTTCCTGTTGCATTGCTTATTTGTTTGTTTTATATGTAAACTCTACAGGGTTGAATGACCCTTTTTGGTGTTCCTATTAAATTTAATTGAAGATCTCGTAGTTTATCATACAGAGAGAAAGAAAGGTTTATAGGCAAAATATGTTATTCACATGTAGTTGCGTGCTTCCTGCAAAGGATTTCCGCAAAAGATATCAGTTTATGGATGGAAAGGGGGTTTTAAGAAAATACTTCCGTGCATTTGTGACAAATCGCTCTAACTAAATTTGCTTAAATAATAAAAAGACAAAACTAGTATTAAATTAAAGAGACCTATATCTCTTAAGAGATCTAAATCTCTTTACATTCTTATAAGAATGTAAAGTGTTTAATTGCTTTCAAAAACCACATATATCTTTTATAATTAAAATAAATAATGCTATTCTATTCACAATTAATTAAATACTAAACCCTACTATAAATGAACAGTAAACAGAAATCCATTGGCCTACTCAGAGTTTATTATATTTAATTATTTTCTTTAAATCAGCCAATCATTTCATACAATGCAGCTATAAAAATATCACAAAATACAAAATTCATATGGAAATGAAAAATGATAGAAAGGTTCAAAGACTCAAACATGTGTCCTAACAAAGAGCATAAGAATTCAAATGCCATTATCATGTTATTGAATAGCAATAACAACATGGCAATGGTCACATTGTTTATATAGTAACTATATAAAATATAGCCTAAGCTACAAAATTTAAACATTTATTAAAACAAAGTTTATCTAAATTACGCTTAAATATAATGACGCTATTTATCGCAACCACACAGAATCAGGCAAGGAATCACACGGTTCACAGACCCTAATAGAGAAATAGTATATCCGAGCGTCCATTCTTCATTGGTCAGTATTGTACTTCATTTAATGTCTATTGTCTACGTGATTGCCTGCTAGACAGTACCAAATCATAGTACCCAGTTTACCACAAAAGAGCCCATTTAAAATTGTAAAACAAAATATTAAATCAGAGTGTAGCAGTCTACGTTCAAAAGTTCTCAAATTCAAAAATGTTAATCTGTCAAAAAAATGTTTTTAAGGCATTTTTTAGTTTCGGGATTCGCCTAGTGAAATTCCGTTTCACCATTCAATTTTTAAAATATCATCTACCAGATGCGGTGACTAGATATTAATATTCTTCGCTATTTTATAAGAATTTTAACTTAATTTATCTGAACCTGAATATAAAATGTATATTAGCAGATTGTCTACATTTTTGTATAAGATCTTTTAGTATCGATCAAAATGTTTTCTATCTCATTCATTTGAAACTAAAAATAATCTTTTCAGAATTTATTTACCAGTAATTTCTATTAAACCTCTGCTTACTGGCAATCAGACTTGAACATATTGATGCCGCTTTTTGTTAAACGATCGATTACTGGCAAATATTTCAGTATTCTAGTATTCTTTCTGTATTTTCAGCAAGAGCTAGCAAGTGAATCAGACAGTATTGTACAGTTGAAATATGAGTGAACTTCCGATGATTTAGAATTATATACAAACATTAAACTACTCTGTATTATCAATTTATTAATGATTTAATAAGAGCATCATACCTATGTTTTTTGTCTCCAGATTTCTACCATATAACATTGCCGTATTCAATGAATATGATAAGTTTCACCTACTTTTCTCTTAATGAATTCGTGAATCTTCACTTTTTGAGTCAAGAGTACCACATGAAGCTTTCAGACTGGAGGTGAAAAGGATGACTTTAGATTTATTAAGTCAAAAATGTTCATGTAAATATTTTCCCAAGCAAGAGCTTAAGAAGTTACAATTAATTCAAATCAGAAAGTGTGTAGGTAGCAAGGTATCATCATTAATCAATCAATAGGTTCTCAAAATACATTTATAAAAAATTTATATGTGGATTGCTAATCAAACCAAGTTTAGAAGAAGTAAATTCATTTTTAGATTTTCCGGTACTGAATACAATAAGTGTTATAAAAATTGCATACAGAGATACATACATGCTCATGTTGTCATTATCTTGTATTGATGTCAGATTTAAATATTATTTCACAGGAAAATCTCAGCATTCAGTTCAGAAAATTCAGTTCAGAAAATTCATTCAGTTGAGATAAAATTCAGATAAAATTCAGATAAAATTCAGATAAAATTCATTCAGTTCAGAAAATCTCATCATTCAGGCCTTTCCATACAAATATTATGATACTAGAAACTTGTTAGTTATATATCATCATCATTTTGCCTTGAATTCAAATTTAGCTAGAGACGGGATTATAAACATCTGTAGCAATTTTTGAAGCCTAGATGCTCGACAACCGAATACCCTAACGAGAGTTTTTTAATCTTAGTGTTTTGCCGCCATTTGTGACAATTCGATTGTTATATATGTATATATATATATATATATATATATATATATATATATATATATAAAGACTGGGGCAAAAAGTAATAATCCCCTTGCGAAATCTCAATAACTTCAAGAAAACTCAAAATATATTTACTAAATATTCAGAGCTTCTAGCTAGGGGAAGAATTTCTGCGTATAACCTGCAAATTTGGTGAAAATAATTTCAGTAGTTACAAAATGGTCAACAAGGCTTTTCGAAATGTCAGTCGTTCCTTTTTAAGAAAATAACGACACTGAAAAGGGCCGTTTACTTGAGTGGTAGAGTATACGCCTACACTACCTTGTTAGCTGCTTCAATATAAGATATAAATAAAAGTCGTTCTTTTGTCAAAATTATTCCTAAATTTTGAAGAAAATTTCCGGTACTTTTGTTTAAATAAGCCTTGTTAAAATTTATCTTAACATTTTTTCCGAAGAAACGCTGTAGTTTAGCTACTTTTGAATATATTTTCATCAAATTTGCAGAATATATGCACAGAACATCCTCCTTTAGAAGCTCCGAAAATTTTGTAAAAGTATTTTGAGTTTTGTCAAAGTTATTGAGACTTTTGGTAAAATAAGCTTTGTTAAAATTGATTTTTGCTCCTTTCTCATAGAAACGCTATAATTTTGTTAATGCAAAACAGACTTTTATTAAATTTGCAGGTTATATGCAGAAATTCCTCCTCTAGAAGCTCCAAACATTTTGTAAAAATATTTTGTAAAATATATATGTATATATATATATATATATATATATATATATATATATATATATATATATATATATATATCAACCTACCTTAATTTCGATGTTTCCAGTAGAGGTCAATCAGCGGATTGAGAGTTCAGTCAGGGAGCTTACTGATCCTAACAACTAAAATTAAAAGTTACGGACTAAAACATCCCGTCGCTTTATCGACCTTAGCAAACTCGTCAAATCTATTTATATCACTCATGCAATTAAGATTCTAATGTTATAAAATTGAAATCCTTTGTTGAATCGACCAGCATGAAATCTAAATTTCTAGACGGAAGAATCTGCAGTGGCATCAATCGCTAAAATTTGTGGTAACATTCTGCGACACGGCGCGCATGCGCATCTGTCGTTTCGTGAAGTAAAAGGAATTAGTGCAACACACGTCATATAAGTGCTCTATAATCTAATTTTATCAAATCGTATAAAACTTTGTATTCATGTGATAATCTTAACCAAACATTTTAAATCCATTTTTAAATGACTGTTATATTTAAGATTTCACTAGCAATATGTCTATAAAATATTTATATTTTCTGTTGAGCTGAAAAATTATCTTCTTAGCAAGTTGATGGACATCAGATCAACGATGCAGTTTTATCAATGTATTAATCACAAATTATTTTTAACTTAATTTGTCTGCTCGAACGATGGAATGAAGGCTGCTTACTACCCTTTTTTAAGAGATTGTTAATGACATATTGACATTAATTAGATATTAATATTGATCTGTAGTTAAATGTGAATGCGTTTGCAGTTTATCTGGGATATATTAAAATGATAGTGTATCAGTGTAAACTTGTGCCAATAAATAATAAAGATAATCAATATTATTGTTTCCTAATTTTAAAACTTCAGAATATTAACTAAAACTTTTGCTTCAGCAATTGGTGAAGAGTTATATTTTCCACTTCTTTCAACAGCAAGAGAAGTTCTCAATTATTTTCAACTGGTTGTTTAAGTTTGCTTTTATCCAGTATTCTAAACGACCATTTGCCTATCAAGAATGAGCTCTTCAGCAGTCAGGAAATACCTCCAGGATATCATAGCTGATTAGTATCAATATTAATACTACAGCGCTAAACAGGATAGTTTTCTCAGAGAATGGCGCCCCTGCCCAGTAAAATGTTAGTCGAAGCTTAGGAAGGCATAGGGAGCCCACCTCGTCAAAAGTATTGCCCCAAGAATAATGGTATAACAAACGGAATGTTAGAGATGATTAAAATATCCACTCGTACATGGACATGAAGAGGAAAACGGAAGATAGAGATGAGTGGAGGCGTTAACAGTATACATTTACCATGGACCTTCAAGTAGGCAGTGCACTACCAGGGAGATTAATATTACTTTAATATTAATATTAATAATTAATATTAAGAGATAGGGAGATTAATATTACTTTACACTTCAATCAATTAATAGTAATTTGCCTTTTTCGTGGTGGTGCGAAGCTAGAGGGAATAGTGATCCTGATAAAAATGTGTAAACATTCAATTCTTGGCTATTCAGTGATTTCAAAAGCATTAGCGATTTTCACTTAATTAAGAATAGATGTAAATGCATAAATAAACGCATGGTAAAACTTTTAAATGGTTATCAGCGAAAAACTGAAAACGAATCTAATTCTAACGAAGTTACAGTGACATAGTTATTTAACGCTGACGAAGTTTCTCTTTCATCAGTAATTAATCCTTAACAAGCACTTAGCACTCGATGTAACAGAAACATCGACTTCAAGAACTTTACTTTTCCCCAGTCTGCATTTCAATGAATTCAGGAATTAATTAGCAAAGATTATTTTAGTTGCTTGGATGTGCCTTTCTGAGACGGACAGAGAAAGCCATATGAAAAATTCTCTCTCTAAGAAAATGTTCTCAATTAACTACTTAGCTCCATAACGTGGTAAAGCACACATCAGCGGCTCAGGTGTAAATTTGACGCTCACGCGAATGTCAAATGCTGCTCAGATACACCATAAGAACTCATGACGTTGTCAAATACGAACCTTGCGTCAGGCGACGGTTTAAAACTTTAAAACTATGCTAGTGAAAATAGCTTCATTAAACATCGTCAATTCTTCTTTTAATTTCAATTTCACTTGCAGTTTTAGCATTTATTTATTTTGATGCTTATGCTCGGTATTATTAACTAAGTTTTATTATTCAAAATGAAAACAAATTCACAAGAAAAATAGACAAGTAGATAGGCAGAGAGACCAGCAGATAGACAGAGAGATAAGATGATAGACAGAGAGCAAAGCAGATAGACAGAGTGACAAGCAGATAGACAGAGAGCGGTTAATTCTGAGAAAGACAAGTACAGAGTTGCGGAGTAAAATTATCTGAGCTAAAAATAGCGTACTCTATACTTACATGTATACTCGAGCATATACATGTACACTTGAACAAAATTTTTATATAAAATATTTGCTCCTCGTTATTAGCTCGAGTATCATCACTTGACGGCCTCATTATGAGCCAAACTTTTCATCATCAAATACAAATATTATCTCGAAAAGTTAATGTTTGAAAAGTGCAAAAAGTGCGCTGGAGCTTATGAATATACCAATGTGGAGTAAGATGTAATAAATCTCAACCTAGCTGTGACAAGCAGTACTCAATTTCTATGTTTTATGGCCAACAATCCGGCGATACAACGCAAAAATCTCTTTTTCACAATTCTCGTATTATTTACCCTGTCAGGATTAATGTCTATGCTTATAATATGTGATAGTTTGCTAAACAACTTTTCCATTCGTAGTCTAAATTCGTTATTATGGTTCAATTTAAATGAGAATGTTGGACAAACTTCTGGTTTGCTGGTATGCGATCTAGAACAATTAAAAATGTCGATATTCAGTAGGATTAAAACATCAAAATAACGGGACGACATTACTAGTACTTTTATAATTTCATAAATAAATTTCTACAGTCAGTAAGAATGCTACACGGTGTCAATGTCTTTAGTCAATGATTGTAGTCATTAGTTTAGTTAACATACTTCATCAGGACAGAAAATGTTATGCACTTATCAGAGTATTAAATAGTCACGTCCCAGAAAATTTGACGGCCATTTTAGAAGTGCTCAATGCAGTTCCACTGTTAAATAATTTATTAGAGCAGTATCTCTAACAGCTGATAGAAATAGCTATGATTTCAAAAGTTTATTCTAGAGCTTTCACTCTCTCTCTCTCTCTCTTCTCTCTCTCTCTCTCTCTCTTAGTGTTTTGACAAACGGTAGATCCAAGGTACATATACCTACTAACATTCTGCTCCAATGCTACATAAAGCGCACTTCATGGATTAATGAGTTAATCCTTTCGTAAAAAGGATATATCATATTCACACTTTAAAGTAGCCTATGCCTTGGGACTATTAAGGCCTCTGACGTGGTTTCCTGTTGCCTTCCATATTTCTAGCGTAGTCACCTCTTACTTCCTCTTAGTTTTCTTAGCGTTAATCCCACTTTTCTGCAGGGTCCGCTTGTCGACATGCCTGCCTCCATTTGCCTGCTTTCGTGAACGTCTTCCAAATTTACCTTTACTATGCGCATGTCACCTCTTACGGCACGATAAATTTACGGTTGATCTATTCTTCAGTATATCCTACACAATACGGGAGTTTATGCAAGAGAATGGACGCCAAACCTGTAATGATTTATTTTTTGTGGGATTTATGCTTTGAAGGCAACTTTTATTACTTTGCCTTTTTCTCCAACATTGTTATAGTCTCCGTATGGAATACTGGAAAAGAGAAGTCCATTCCTGGAGCATCTCCTGCTGGAGCAGGACTCACAACCCATGGCGTACTGGAGGGAATCGCACATGTGGGATACTGTGGACTTCTGAAATATCAATCAACAGCCATTACTTAAAATAGTATTAAAGGAATAAAAGTAAATTTATGAATTGTTATAATATATACAACAATAAAGTTAAATAGCATTAAATGTATAACAATGGCAAATTCTTATAATAACAAATCATCTTCCTTTAATTTAGTTTAAATAGGGTCGGGATACGAATAGACCTTCTCCACTCCTCTCTAGCTCACACAACATTATCATTCAATCCCCTATACTTACTTCTATTCGTTTCGTAAAGTTTTGTAGCATTTTCTGTAACCTTGGCGCTCACAAACAGAATGTCATTTCTGACGTTGGTTTGGATCGTAGTGTTTTAGTCGCCTTCTACGACACGTGCTGTCACCGGTTGGTCTAATTTTCAGACAAGCCGGACACTACCCGAGTACAAATGTCTAATAAAAACAAATAAAAGTAAATAATGCGATGAATAATTACAAGACACTAAAACTCAGCACAATTTAATCTACATTTAACACCCGTTTTTAAGTTATAAAATACTTAATTAACCTTAATTGAGCACTTAATTAGGTGATAGGAGAAGAATTTCTTGGACAAAGGAGTTATCTGATTTGATGCGAAAGCAGATCTTTAATAAGAACATGTACCTGGGAACAGTCATTTTTCAGAACACCACCTACAGATAGAAAGTACTGGTGCAGAGATTTCTAGGCTAGTATAATCAAATGAACAAGAAATAGCAGTGATTTTATCTCCTTGCATGTTACATATTGCATAGAAGAGTATTCTTGATTGATTTTAATTCTTTTGATTTGACTAATTTTACTTCTTCTGTTGTTCAAAAGAGTATCCTAACTACAAAACAGTGGAGCGAGCAAAACTCCTAATTGCCAAAATGAGGCAATTCGCACGCAGGTTTTACCCGAGAGATAAATATTCAAGACACGCTCCGAAAGTTAACAAAAACTTCAAAGCAACAGATGTTTGCCTCCCTTGTGAAAAACCTCCCGAAGGTGTCGTTTTTGTTAAGTGATTAACAGCTCAAGTGAAAATAGTATAAGAAAATATTAACCATAACCCTTTCTTGATTACTGTAATTGAGTACATCATTTTAGTTTATCACTAACATACTTTTATATAAAGTAAATACCACAGAATAAAAATAATACGTTTACTAGTATTATATTTCCCATGATTTATACGGAAACTGAAGATTAGAGCTACCGTTCTTCTGCAAGTGTCGTTAGAAACGATTGAGCAAGAACTTAAGAAGGCAACGGGAAATCACCCCAGAAGCCATAGTATTTCCGAACTACAGGCTACATTAAGGTGTGGATAAGGCATAGCTTTTTGTGAAGGGATTGACTCGTTAAACGACAGGAACTCTAACTGGATGTGCTCATTATTAAGCGTGAAAGCAGCATTGAGTACGAACCTTGGACCTGCCAGTTGGCAGAACACAACATAGAGTGTTTAACAATATTCATACAATTTGCAAAGAGTAATTAAATTAAAACAAAGACTAACCCGGGGCGACGTATTTTGATTCTTTCTCGCTTTCCATACATACTCCACAATGGCCACACCCGGTGATAGAAACAGACCCACTGTTAACACTACAAACACTCCCCCCACGTTTCTAATCGTAAGCGCGTTAGCATTCACCTTAACCTTCTCGTCCACTGCACACTTGCCTCCAGGAAGATTCTCTTTCCACCACTTGTCTATCAGAACCTGAATGGTTTGACCTTCCTGAAGCTGAAGTATGGCATCAGAGATGAGATCTCTATAGGGGGACCCTGCAATTTATTTTATTTAATTTATTTAGAAATTTGATTTGCATATCAAACATACAAATGCATTAAGAAATACGAAGAAGAGTTGGATATGACACATCCTATGGGGGAGGTATATTAATAGAGGTCATAGAAGGCAGAATGGAATTGAAAAGAGGCAGGGGCTGGCTGAGATTAGGTATGTTAGATGATTTAAAGACCCACGCATATGTGGAAATGAAGAGGAAAGCGGAAGACAGAGAAGAGTGGAGGCTTATATTCCATGGACCTGCCAGTAGGCAGTACACTAAGAGAGAGAGAAAACATAAAAAGTAGTGTAAATCATTGAAATAGGCACACAATCGCTAAGTCACGTTTGACTCAAAGCGTTAGACACTTATAGGGACCCATATAAGACTTAAAAGAAAGTAAGATTAAAAGAATCGTAAATACACATGAAGTAAACATATATTAGTGTCGTGAATATTGAAAGTCATGGCATTTACATCAGAATAATTATCAACACTGTTTTAGTATCTAACTTTAAGCCTACTAAAACATGTCTAAATCAAACTTCTAACTGGAGGCGTAGGCTACATCTGATTTTCGAGTATGCATATATGTATTTACAGAAAAATTTTAAGATCATTTACGAAACATCTTATAAGAGAACATAATAAAATAAGTCTACTCGAAATTGTTTTATTGCATCAGCACATTTCTTTTGCAGATTGGTCTGGGAGAATTGATCTGTAGTGATGTGTGCTGTGGGGACGTCTCTGACATCATCCCTGGTTGAGAAAACGGATGTTAAACCTTTTATTATGATTATGATTATTATTATTATTATTATTATTATTGTTATTATTATCAATAATAACATTATTCTTATTGTTATTATTTTTTTATTTATTATTTTTTTTACCCCGGTGTAAAGAACCTGGGGTTTGATAAAAACGATTCAAGCAATACGTGCTGAATCGCCGCCCGGCTACTCGAGGTCATCAAACGGCTTAAAAGAATTATTGAAGCAGACTACATTAAATCTTTGCAAAGTCATGGCAAGCCTTTGCCAAAAGGCTTTACTAGCCTTTGCTAGCTGTCTTTGTTATTATTATTATTTATTATTATTATTGACTAAATTTGAAAAATTACCCTTTGGAGTTCCCACACCGTATCCCTTGGAGTCCAGTAGCCCCCCTACCTGCATCAGATCACAGTTTCTCTCTGTAATATACTCGTTCATACGAGATTCCAGCAGAAAGGCGTAGCCCCCCTGTTTAACCCGCTCAATGCCAGAAGCTGTGGAGTTGACAAAAGAGCTCGGCGTAAAGTCATTCATTGCCTTCCACATCCGTGAGTAGCTCTCGATCTGAGAGTTCTGCGATTAATGAATAAATTATAATATTATTATTATCTTTATTTTTTATTTTTTACTTTTAAATTGCCCTGGGCTGTCTAAGGCCATGGGCTAAAAAATAAGATAAAGAAAAACTTTATTTAATTCAAGGAAAGATTAAAAAAAGTTTTTCAAATATTTCTTCTACGCTCTTAGTGGCCGCATTCGCAAATGTTCCACGAACGCAGACAGCTTGAAGCCCTGGAGTGCAATATATAGGCGACGACGTAGAAAGGCTTTTTGCATTGGTCGCCTGTAATAGCGCTGGTTCTCCTGCCTAATTCTTGCATGAAGTCAGACGCGGCAGATTTGATGGGGCCCAAGGTCTCAAAAGCAATTGGCAGGAAGATGTAGCTGCTGGAGACTGCGGCATATTTAAGTGACTTCCTGTTGGCAGCGTCTTCAGCGGCTGAGCCATCAGCAGCGCATGAAGGCCGAGATTGCTTGTTGAGAATGTGTCCGTCACAGTGGTATCCCAGCTGATACACTTGCCTTCAGCCCAAGGAATTTGTGATACACCGTCCGGCCATTTCCCATCGGAGCGGTTCAATCCCTAGGGCTCTTTTATGGCCTTTTATTATCTTTATTATTTCTAATATTATTATTTTTTCTATCATAATAAATAACAAACCAATGTAAATTCTGGTGATATGATTAATGAAACTTTAATATTATACGTTTAAATTACGCAACATGCATAATTATATAGTTAGTTGGCTTTGATTATATTGTTTGTAGAGTCCATACTCAGATTTTTTGCTTATTTAAGCAACTCCATTATTTCAATATTGTCGTATTTGGGATTAACCTATTCAAATTACAATAGATAACATACATGTATATGCGTAGCCTAAGGCCTCAGCTGTTGAAGAATATATCACCAGTAAATGTAACATACATGTATAAGCAGAAGACTAAACAGAAGCTGAGAAAGGCAAAGAAAAGCCACGTCAGAAACAAAATCGTTTGAAGGATGAAGGCTACTGAACGGTCTGAATATTTGAAAGCCTCTGCTTAGTATTATCTCAGCGGGTTAGTTAGAGTCTACGCATTAAGCACCTGGAGTCTTTTGAAATAGTAGAACTCAGATTAGATACAGTTGTATGCAAAACTAAAATAATAAACTCATTTAACAAAGCCAACGAAAGGAAACAACAATTGCCCCCAATTCGCCACTGGCTGGAGTTAGTGGCGAAGTCGGTAAGACACTCGACCGCGGATCAGTATATATGCGGGATTCAAATCCTGGGCTCGCCCGTCACTGATATCGCTTTCGAGTGAAGAAACTAACGTTAACATTAGCTTTACCAGCTTTTTTCACAATGGATACCTGGAAAAACGTCATGGTGGATCCGCCGTACAGAGTCCCGTAGTGGATATCTCGCTGTTTGGAGAGATCATCGGCGCTTTCTATGGGACTCTTCATCCGCTCAACTGTGAGGAATGCGGCGAGATTAGCCGTGTAGGAGGATATGAGGATGAGGGTGAAGAACCACCACATGCCGCTCACTAGCCGAGTCGATATCGCTCTCGGAGCAACCTCAGAACCTGTTGTATTATACGTCAACTCATTAAGAAAAGGAAAGCTAATGTTAACGTCAGTTTCCTCACTCGTACGCGATGTCAGTGACGGGCGAGCCCAGGATTTGAACCCCGCACATACTGATCCGCGGTAGAGTATCTTACCGACGTCATCACTGGCTCCAGCCGAATATCAACTCATTTAGAGTCAAGCTCAGTTTCCGTGACAGTGCAAATGAGTATTGTCTGATAGTTTGGAGAGGGTTTAGAACTTTGGAAGTGATTGAGAAAATTCACTTTAAAATATTTAATGATAATTTCCATACATGATGGATTAATTTATTTCGTTTTCTCTAAACGTCTCAGCCGTGAAAGGCTGGGTAACTTAGTTTTTGTTATGTTGCGTTGTTACCTTACCGTTGGCCTGATTTTCTGAATTTTGGAATTTCATCTTTTTGGACCACCTTTTTCTCGCCGGCTAGGATGTAGCTCAGTAGTGCTCGATGTTGTCATTGATAAGAGTAGCATTCTAATTGCCGTCATGTCATGTCCGCAATTAGCCAAAGAACTTCGTAGCAATAGAAATTAAAACTAATTAATACTCAAATTTAAATTTAAATGAGCGAGATTAATTAAAATAACTCATTTAAATAAAAAACTTAAAATCTTGTCTCAGTATCATTCGTGTTGTCTTACACAACCGTCTATACCCATACCTTGTTGCATAAATGACATACCTTGTTGCATAAGTGACATACCTTGTTGCATAAGTGACATACCTTGTTGCATAAATGACACACCTGGTTGCATAAGTGACATACCTTGTTGCATAAATGACACACCTGGTTGCATAAGTGACATACCTTGTTGCATAAATGACACACCTTGTTAAATAAGTGACATACCATGTTGCATAAGTGACATACCTTGTTGCATAAGTGACATACCTTGTTGCATAAATGACACACCTTGTTGCATAAGTGGCATACCATGTTGCATAAGTGACATACCTTATTGCAGAAGTGACATACCTTGTTGCATAAATGACATACCTTGTTGCATAAATGACATACCATGTTGCATAATCTGCGATTTGGCAAGCCTTCTTACTTATCTGAAATTCTTCTTCCCTATCGTCCCTCACGTGCACTCCGCTCCACCGATGCCAATCTTCTCTCAGTTCCAGATATTCTCACGTCATTGGGCGGACGTTCATTATCTTACGCAGCACCCACAATCTGGAACTCTTTACCTGCTAATCTTCGCTCTTGTTCTTCTCTCAACATTCTCTAGCAAACTTAAAACTTACCTTTTCCCACCATAGACATAATCAATCTACCTTGACCATTTTTTAATCACCGGACTGGCTTTCGTTTAGGACCTTACTTCTCCTCAGCACATTTCTTTCGCAGATTGGTCTGGGTGAATTGATCTGTAGTGATATGTGCTGTTGGGGACGTCCCTGACATCATCCCTGGATGAGGAAACGGACGTTAAACCTTTATTTATTTATTTAAGTGACATACCTTGTTGCATAAGTGACATACCTTGCGGCATAAATGACATACCTTGTTGCATAAGTGACATACCTTGTTGCATAAGTGACACACCTTGTTGCATAAGTGACATACCTTGTTGTATAAGTGACATACCTTGTTGTATAATTGACATACCTTGCTACACAAGTGACATATCTTGTTGCATAAGTGACATACCTTGCTGCATAAGTGACCCTATGGTAAACCACAAGCTGTTTATCAACGTGAACTGATTTTCCGTCACATCACAGTTGATGTTGCAGGGATGCGGGTTGTACCATTCATAAGGACTAAATCTTGCCAGAAAGAAGAGGCAGAAGCTGACGATGAGGTAGGCGGCTAGCATATAGAGCCAGATCTCCACCGAGAGAGGGGAGAGGAAGGAGAAAAGTCCCGGGTTTTGGGGAACCGGCTTCTTGAAGAGAATACTTATGCCGAGGTTCATGAAAGGTTTCGTGAAGTCGATGACTCTCTGCCTCAGGAAGCTGATAGTGAATGAGGCCACCGCTAGGTCAGCCCTCTGGCGAATATAATTTAATAAATTTGTAATAATGATTGATTAGCAAGAGAAACAGCATGTTAGGTTTTTAATATATTAAAAAATGTACAAAGTAGACTTTGGAAAAAGTCTTGAAGACTGTACGTGCACTTTATGGATACCACAGTATCAGTTACATGAGACGAAACAATAACACTAACAAGGTATAATAAAATCTGCAATTTTTCCTGCTAAATTATTCCTACTCATGTGCTGCTTTTCCGTATCGTTATGAGCACTATTAGGTGGTTTCCCGTTTCCTCCTCAGTTCTATAATGGATTAACTTCCATTTAGTCATGGGGGAAAATGTCATGATAAGGTGGGTCCTCTCTACTTTCCTCAGCTCCTGCCTTAGTCGCCTCTTACATGCAGCAGCTCTTTTGCGGTTGTCCCATTCTGTAGTGGTCCCAACCACACCCGGGGCTCAATACGTGGAAATATATGTGAATATCTCTCTCTTAGTGCACTGCCTACTGGCAGGTCTATGGAATAAAACGCTTCCACTCTTCGCTGTCTTCCGCTTTCCTCTTCATTTCCACATAAGAGTGGGCAATGGAGCTAGTGGCTAAGTCGGTAAGATACTCGACAGCGGATCAATATGTGTGGGGTTCAAAGCTTGGGCTCGCCCGTCACTCACATCGCTTTCGAGTGAGGAAACTGATGTTAACCTTAGCTTTACCAGCTTTACCATGGTGAATATAAGCTTTAATATTTTTTATTCTGTAATTAACCAACCCTATCCATCAGCTCTCTGATCATGCCGGTCCACTCTTCATTGGGACCATTGGGTGACCCGTACTGCCCGTCAGGCACGAGGACGAGGGTGTAGTTAAACTCGAGCTTCTTCGAGATCTCGGCAATCAGATCAACGCAGAAACCCTCGAAGCGGTCATTGCCAATTAGAGTTGAGTTAGGTTCTTCCTTAAGCATCACATACGGTTTCTCCTAGAAATTGTCAATTAAGTTAATTAGTCAATTAAGTTAATAAGTTAATTCAGTTAATTAGTTTACCTTCAAAATGTGTCATTGGTATACCTTGTCACAATATTAGTAAATACAAACATAATTTTATAACAAGTAGACAAATATTCATGAAGAAGAAGGTTGTCACTAAAGAGCCCTTACTTTTAGCTAAGTGTTTGGGCGTATAATTCTGGCTAATTAACCACGATTATTTTTCAGGAAATATTTTTCTTTTAACAATTTTTGCTGCAAAGTTAATAATGTGTATTATGATGTATGGGCTATTTTCAATGATTCACAAATAAATATAAATAAAATTTCATTAAAGATACGTTTGAAATGTAGAACACGGGATGGTAAGTTTTTAATAGATCGTTCAATGGATCGTTCGTATATAGACATATAGATAAAACGCAGTAAGACCTTATCATATCTAATACTGTAGTCCCAATAATTTACTATTCTTCCTCTTCTGCTTCAGGTACCGTGCCTGTTCCAAGCCTGGTCATGTTCTACGTATGTCTCTGTCCATTGTTGCTCTGATCGGTTCTGTTTCCGTTATCCGCATCCACTTGCTTAGAATTAAATAATTCACTATAATTAATTTAATAATTTACTTTATTTAATGCGCTATGTGTAATTTTAATATGTTCTTATTAAGTAAGTTTTATAAAATAATGCGTCTTGTACAACTGTAGCCTACTCTCCTATTATAGAATACAAAGCGTTCGCCATTTCAATATTTCCTGTAGTTAATTCTCACTTTGCCGGGCCTAATCTTAAAACGCTACAATTAAGAATCAACCAATTCAGAAACAATCAACAGTCTCACACATTGTCATATTCATCTCAAACAAACCTTAATAACGTTTTACAAAGCAAATTTTTACCAACAATGTTGTCACAATTAAATTCTTCTTTTTCAAACTCTCAGCAGCATTTTCCAAAATAGCCGTATGATTTCTCGTTATTTGGATACCGTACGATTCGTTCCAGGTACCAATCTGAAAGCAAGAAATAAAAATAAAACAACGATATACTGTATACTGCAATTGGCTTCCATACATCATCATCTCATCATCATTTTCTCATCATCATCTCATCATCTCAATATCATATTATCATCTCATCATCTCATTATCTCATTATCAACTTATCATCTCATCATCTTCATCTCATCATCATCTCATCATCATCATCTCATTATCATCTTATCATCTTACCATCATCTCATCATCATATCATAGTTACTCACATTGATAAACATACTTTAAAAGTATGCTTATGATAAACAAACTACGTACGCGATCTGAAAATTATGTATGAAAAACTATGAATATTGTAAAATTATTAAAATGTGGTAATGTTTGTACCATTGAGTTGACTGATAATATCAAGTTACTCACATTGATAAACATACTTTAAAAGTATGTTTATGATAAACATACTTTAAAAGTATGTTTATCAATGTGAGTAACTTGATATTATCAGTCAACTCAATGGTACAAACATTACCACATTTTAATAATTTTACAATATTCATAGTTTTTCATACATAATTTTCAGATCGCGTACGTAGTTTCGAGGTGGTATTTCGTGTTGTGTCCGGGACACTGAAGAATAGACCAACCGTAAACTTCACGTGTCGTAATTTGCGACTGAGCAAGAACTGAGGAAGACAATGGGAAATCATCTAGGAAGCCATGATATTCCCTTTAACAATGTTTAATAAGGTATAATGATGTAGAGTTAGTTCTTTTGATATAACCAAGACGTTGAGTAGATATGGCGTGATCTTTAGTGCGAGATAGCGAAAGTAGGCTGTCAATTTGCAAATATTCCTCCTCCTATTGATACATGCACTTAGGACCTGCGATTTTTCCAACACCAGAGAGAGCGAGAGAGAGAGAGGCAGAAAGAGAAAGAGTTGTAGGTGAGAGAGTTACAAAATTATAAATTTATTTTTAAAGAAAATATGCGCATACATTTTATAGTTAATTAATACATGCGTGCAAAATATTGACTGATCTTTCAATAACCTTCAAATAGGCTATACTTAGTCGCTCAATATTCTAATTCTTTCTTCGTTGTCTAGTCTTGTTCATTAGGCTTTTGATTGCTGATTAGTAGGTGTGAAGCTCTAATCCAAAATTACTTGTCACCTCAGTCTTTTTAAGAGTTGAGCTGTCACCAAAACTAAAATTTCATTGGCCTCTTCAGTTAAACTGTTATATGATAAACTTTATGTAAATAATAAACCTTTTCAATTCAGTTAGCATATCTTAAAAGCCGAATATAAATCGAATATTTATATTATTTTAATCAACACCGAGCAGATCAACCTTTTGAAGCCCTTGTTTCTTCAATTCCATCAAATCCAACTTCACATCCGCTCTTCTTCCAAGTCTATCGAATTTTACTAATCCGGTCAATCCTTCGAATTCAGTCTGAAATTAATATTATTATTTTTAATTTCACCAGCTAAATGGTAATAATACATAATTAGAAACAAAAACAACAATCAATAGCAAAAAGGTGCAAACATGAAGTAATCTTGTGACATAAATGTCAAATATACCCTGTAGTTATCGTATACAGTATAGCCCTACGTTCTACTATAATAGACCTAATTTTTTAACAAACTGATATAGAATTGAAAACGAATATGAACATACAAAATTTACTGAAGTAAATTGAGTGTTATTAATGAGTGTTAAATACTTTAACATATTACTCTTTTAATATCAACATTTCTTATTGGCTTACTTTTGTTCAGAGTTATTTATTTTATATATATATTTATAATCTTATTTAATTTTTATATTTGATTTTTTTAATGTTTTATTTAGATTCTTTATTTCTAAGATTATAAATAGTATGTCATATTATTCTTTAGTTATAAATTTCTGGTAATTTTGCTTGAATTTTATTTGATTTTAAAATTAATATTATATTTAAGTATTCCAGTAAAAATTAAATGCTGCATTTTTCACAGAAAAACTGTGCACTCTGATATCGCTCTAACAATATTATATAACAAAGTTATCTCTATTTTATTTATTTAGCGTATGCGTTAATCCAGATTGTTGTTTCACATGTAAGGCAACTTAGCGTAAACAGTCCACCCGGTAGGCAGGTTAGAGGGCACTCCTCAACGATATTTTTCATGCTTTGAGATTGGCCGCAGTCACAAAATGGTGAGTCACAAATACCCCAGCGAAACTCACTTTCTCTGCATCTACCATGACTCGTACGGAAAAGATTTAAATGGCACCAACTTCCTCTGCAGAGATTCGTTCCTGGTAGCGCTTGAGACGGATCCTGAACCAGATGGTGGTTTCTAACATCAGCGATTGACCACTCTAATCTCCACTGGGACAGAGCCGCCAACGGATCACATTGTTGCAGCATCTCCCAAACAGGATATCGAGATTTGAGTCTCTTCGGAGGAGGATTAGACAAAAATGTGCATCGGCCGGGAATCGGCCTATGATAACAATGCTATCTCCATGATGACAATGCTGTATAATAATGCTATCTCCATGATAACAATGCTGTATAATAATGCTATCTCCATGATAACAATGCTGTATAATAATGTTATCTCCATGATAACAATGCTATATAATAATGTTATCTCTATGATAACAATGCTGTATAATAATGTTATCTCCATGATAACAATGCTGTATAATAATGTTATCTCCATGATAAAAATGCTGTATAATAATGGTATCTCCATGATAACAATGCTGTATAATAATGTTATCTCTATGATAACAATGTTATCCCTATGACAACAATGTTATCTCAACGATAACAGAGCTATATAATAATGTTATCCTTATGATAACAGTGTTATCTTGATGATAGCACTGCTCTAACAATGCCAAAGAATCGAACCATTCTGAGGTAGTTGATGAGGCTGTTACCATGCTGCCAGGTTTTCGATGATTTGCACGATAGCGAGCTAGCGTGTAGCTCAGTGGCTAACGAGAGATGACTGAGAGCTCTGGCTATAAGTTCAACTGCGTCATAAACCAGCGCTGTACTCAGCTGAATAATAAATCAATTAAGCAATATAATATTTTATAAAAACTAAATTCAAGTTTAATGCCAGCTTCCTGCTCGATAGCATGTCAATGACGGAAGATTAAAAACTGGATTAAAATCCTACAACAAAGTATACGCAGTCGAACAACTAGCCAACTTGCCACCGACTCTTCGCGTAAATAAGCGCATTGTAAACTATTTACATTGCGTATCTCATATCAAGCAGACTATAGGTCGATAATTTGTCTATAATTCAAGGACTTTGATGTCTACATCAGTTGTACGGTTAAGAATGAAATGTTATCAATTCAGCATGATTCTATGTTATACCATGACTCAGTCTAACTCTAACGTAGATTTCTTTATCAAATGATTACATTGAGCATATGAACATAGAACCGGAAAGATATATGAGGATAGAGAAGTGCGAGGCTTTATTTAAGACAGTATCTCATTAGCTCAATATTTAGAGCGTCAGATAATGTCGTTAAATTTTCAAAAATCTTCCCGGTGGTATCTCGACCAACCGGATGAATTCCAGGTAGATCTTATTAGGGAATAGGTAGATCTTATTAGGGAATAGGTAGATCTTATCAAGGAATAGGTCGATCTTATCAGGGAATAGGTCCATCTTATCAGGGAATAGGTCCATCTTATCAGGGAATAGGGCCTACATATCACATACATCGCTGGAAGCTTGGTCTATTTACTAGAACATTCTAACAGACACAACCGATATTAAGTGTGATAGACTCAAAAGTCTAAATTTAAAGTTTATAAATATACATTTCTAAATATAAAGTTTACTAGTTTAAGGTCATAAATAGTAGTTCAACTGTTGTTTGTATATTTAGCACACATTAAACAGTTGATAACACATATTATGATAACACACATTATGATAGCACACATTATGATAACACACATTATGATAACACACATTGCATTATGATAACACACATTATGATAACACACATTGCGATAACACACATTATGATAACACACATTATGATAACACACATTATGATAACACACATTGCGATAACACACATTATGATAACACACATTATGATAACACACATTATGATAACACACATTATGATAACACACATTATGATAACACACATTATAACGAAATGAACTTTTAATCATGACATTAGTTTGTCATTCTAAATTGCTAGTTGTTTTATTACGGAATCAAATTTAAAAAATGATATGACAAAGTAATATTTGATGAGATTTACAACAGAATTAGTTTTAGGCATCTACCAGTAGCGGTGACTTTGAGGTCTGCTTAGGCAGTTTGGACCTCTCCTCTAGAACTCTTCTCACGGCAGCTGATGAAGGATCGATGAGTCGAAATACTGTGATATTGACTCCACTACTGGTTAACCAGTCCAGCTCCACACAGGCGGCCGAATCCTAAATAGAAATAGAAGAATCTCAAATTCTTAAGAACTGATCTTCTGGTTCTACGAATAAAAGGGCTCTGGCTGGTATAGAGTTGTAGATATTGGTAATTTATTATTATATTAATTAAGTTTCCAAAAAAGTTAATTTAAATTTAAAATACTATACATTGAAATGTATATAATAAATGTAATTATTTCAATAAATTTAATAATTATAATAAATGTCATTATAAATGTAATATGTAAATTTAAATGTATACAATACTATACATTGACGTGTACGATATTATACGTTAACGTGTACCATTCTATACATTTACGGGTACAATATTATACATTGACGTAAAAAAACATTGTATCACTATGTCAGGTATATCATAATAGTATGTATTTCATAAAGGAATGTACTGTATGTCATAATGATACGTATATCAAAACGATATGCAAATCACAGTGGTACGGTATCATAGTGATGTTACAATGGTATATGAAAATATGAAGGGGTATACAGGATTCTTTCTCTGGGAATGACGCCCCTGTCCAGTAAATGTTAGTCGAAGCTGAGGAAGGCATGGGGAACCACCTTGTCATAAGCAGAATCCCAAGAATAACGGTATACCAAAAGGAATGCTATAGATAGATAATTTGAAGACCCACTCGTATTTGTACTTGAAGAGGAAAACGGAAGACAGAGACGAGTGGAGGTATTATATACCTTGGACCTGCCAGTAGGTAGTGCACTAAGAGAGAGAGAGAAAAAATATGAAAATATACAAGCTTTGCATAGGCTGTATTCAAAAATAATTAAAAAAATAGTATCCTAAAGGCATTTCATATTTAATAAACCTAACTCTATTATTGAAGCGTATAAAGTCTATTACGGGAAAGCTTAAGGATCAAAACTTCGTACTTACAATATTTGCTAGCACATAGTGATATTCACTTGATGTCATATTAAATGTTTTCGCCTGAAATACAGAATCAAACAAATATAATTATTCTCTGCCTTTGTATATTCAGTTTAAGCTTTAGGCTACTATGTAGATAATCATTGTCTCTACTACACTTTGACTATACATGTACATTGGCGTCTACAAAGCAACTTGTGTAAGATTTAACTTAAACGGTTTAAGCAAACATTACAGTGAAATGATCATCCATGATGATTATGTCGCGTTTAGTATCACATGTTTAACCGTTAGGAAGTTTAGTCCGCGTTACCAGTCCAGAGACTGTTCGAGATTTTACTCTCTGATGAGCTCAACCGGGAATTAATCCCAGTTCCCCAGGAGCAGCCATTTAAAATTTCCTGACTTTACCTGACTCGCTTACACTCAGAGATATTTAGACATTCTAGCTTACATTTTTATTTAGACATTTTATGGAAAACCTAAAAGTAAGATCATTTAAGAATATTTAAGTTGCACGAACATAATCATCAGAAATTCACAGAATAAGTTAAGTGTATAATTTTGTATAAATCGAATGTCGGAAGGTTCATTACTGTTTAACGATTTGTATTACCCGGTTTATATTGACTTTCAACGACCATTAGAAACAAGAATCGTATATGTTCTGAAGAAGCGATTAATTACGCGGTTTAACCGATTTAACCGGTTAAGCCGGTTTAACTCATACGTAACCGTGTTAATAAGCTCTACGACTACATCTTCCAACGCTAGGATGCGAAACTGCTCCAGATTCGCTACACGTAACAAAAGCATATTATGCTGCAATGTGACGAGATGCGAGTATTTTCTCACATGTTTGAGCACGAGAATTGTGTTTTCACAACTGCAATGTAACACGATTCGCTTCTCTCTTCGACTCCTGAGTTCCTTCAGTGTGGTCAGGTAGTCCGCAGGATGATTCTGATCCGATTCCAGCATCCTAAACGATACTCGAGTATCCGTGCTGCGTCCCATTGCCTCCAAAAACTTGTACAGATCTACGAATCCTATATTATAAAATCACACAAACTATTATTAGATAGAAAGTTCCTCCTCGCAATTTTCTTAATCGTCAGTTGCGTATTTCCATCGGGGTGTGGAATTTATGCAGGTAAAGGAATTGAATTTAAAGTTTTATAAATAAGTTATGCATATTGTTATTCTAAATGCATCATTATTATTTAAATGTATCAGTAAGGCCTAATACAAAAATATTTATCTTCTATTCACAAATTCACTGCTACATGGACGCAGTTTATTTCATCAACAATTGTAACATAAATTAGCATCATGGGACTAGAAATTTTATTAATTAATAAAGTTCATTTTGCAGTAAAACTATACAATAAAAACAAGTCTTATGTATACATACGACGGGTTGAAAAAAGTGATAAATCCCAAACAAGTCTGCAGTATTTGAAATAATAACACACATTATTGTGAAATGATCAACTATGTTGATATCTATCACTTTTAATACCACATGTTATATCCGCTAGGCAATTTAGTCCATTTTCCGTTTAGCCAGTCCAGCGAATGTTCGAGAATTTACTCTCAGATCAGCGCGGCTGGGATTCGAACCCACGAGAGTTCGATTCCCCGCAGGGTCTGTCATTTAAAACTTCATGACTTTATCTACACCCTTAACCATTGCGCTATTGAGACATTCGTGTTCAAAAAGTGCTGACCTATTGACTTAATCAAAAAACAAGTTTTCTTAGCATTAAATATACAGTTCAGCCATTCACTAAATTTAGTAAACTCCTCCTTTAGGACCTGTCCATCAAGGCCTCAACAAAAACGGTAATTATTCGGACCTTAAGACACCTTCATAAACACCAAACAAATTACTATTAATGGCAATCTAAGTATTTATACTCCTATCTACTTTATACTATTATATATATTATTATACTACTATTATTTGAGCTACTATTGAATAACAGTAACTTACTGTTACATTAGTCTTTGTGACGGTAGCTCGAGTGTGTCGAGTCGTCTTGAAGAGAAGCCGTGTGCTTCTGAGCCGTGACGTTAAACACACTGCAACCTATACTCTCAGCTATTTTAACACCAAATTCTGAAGCCGAACTTTACGATAAACGTTCACTAAAGACAACTCTGTAGTAAGCGTTACTGGTCATATACAAACCGTCCGCACTGTCGTACAATATCGAGAAAGACGTCCATGCCTCATGATTGATGAAATCGTAGAGAGCTTTAGCGAGGAGATGATTGGGGGGACGGAGGTAGATGGGATAGGGACTGATCTCGTCGTGGACAGGGTGACGCTGGACGTAGGGTATCTCCGAGGCGTCGCAGATGGACTGGACATGAGAGGCAGAGTCAGGACTGGAGGGACCCAGTATAGCCATCACCCCTTGCTCCAGTAAACTACATGCTAAGCATGGTTTGTTTTACATTTGCTTATTTTATTTTAAGATATCTCTCTTCAGTGCACTGCCAAGTGGCAGGTTCAATGTACATATTCATACTCAAAGTCAGCTTTCTCGCTCCATAAGAGCACTCCTTAGATCAACAAGTTATTCCCTTCACAAAGTCTACGCCTTATTTTTAGATTTCAATATGGGCTTAATAACCACCTGAAGTTTACATACGATACAAAATAGTATGGAAACTCCAAACGGGGCGTGTGGTGGTAGCTTCAAGAAGCAAAAAGCAATAGAGTGATTTCGATAAAATTAATTTCGATAATAGTGATTTAGATAATAGTAAAAATGTTATTCTAAATGTTTAATACGATAAATAATTAATATTTAAATTTAAATATATATTCATATATATATATAATATATATATATATATATATATATATATATATATATATACATATATATATACATATATCTTGTGTCTGGCAAGTGACAGGTCTAAGTTATTTATTTTATTCGCATTCTTCTTTCAAGCTCCATAAAATCACTCCTAAGATTAGCGAGTAAATCCGTACACAAAAGGCTTTATCCACACCTCAATATCTAGCCTATAGTTGGAGGAAAGCTTAGCTTCTGATGTGGTTTGATTTTGCCTTCATTAGTTATTGCTTAGTCGCCTATTACGACACGTGCAGGTTACATGTTATGTATTCTTCAGTCTTTCGACACGAGGAAGATGACAGATTGTAAGCGGAAATGATTTTTGATGCTTCTAGATATTCAGTGATGAAATTGTAGTGAGTCTCAGCTTCGGAAAGGGGATGTAATAAAACAGTTAGCGTGTTCGCCTAGTCAGTAATTGACTTGAGTTCAAAACTAAGCTCAAACGCAGGTCATTGCTGCTAATTGGCACTATTAACAACAATAAGCACGAGATAAATTATGGAAAGAAAGTAGTCTCGAAAACCGGTCACCGGCCGTGATGCTGCTATAAAAAGGATCGTTTCATAAAAGCAGGCCATTGTTCAATTCTCGGTCAATCTTAATTTGTCGCCATTTCTTGACTCGAATCTCACTCTTCAACTTAAAATATTCTAAATAGATTTCTACCTTTTTAACATTTCTACAAAAAAACTTATTTAAGAGGCATATTCCTTAAAATTGTTACGACTCACCAATTAGAAATTTCAAAGCGCAATAGTCATAGCACAATAATTACAAAAAGCAGACGTTAGAAAAATGTAACTAAATTCTTATTGACTTATCAACATCTAACGAAAACTGTGATTTTTAGAATCGTTACATACTGAAACTCTAATATTTAAATTAAATGAATAAGTTAAAATAAAAGTGAGGAAACACTCTGAATTTGAAAGTCATAACAGCGCGATTTCTATACCTTTCCTCGACGCCAGGAAGCTATTTCCAGCAGGAGATAGTTCGACGCTGACTTCTAAAGTAAATTCCTTTGAAATCTTGGAGAAATTATTTACCATAGTAACAGCATGACGTAATGCCTCAGCGTCGCTCGTGGGACCGTATTCCAATATAGCTCCTACAATTCAATTATACGACATGCGAGCACTTTGATGATACCGAAAGCTAACTAGAAATAGCGCTAGTATCAATTGAATGGTCGAGTTGTTGTTGTTGTTGTTGTTGTTGGCGATAGATAAGTAGTCCTGGGTTCGAAAACCATCAAATCCTAAACTTAAAAATTTTACGGAGCGCGGCCCGTAACATGTAAAAAATTAAGGTAAGGGTGAAAAAATTACTATATATAAAAAGAAATATATTTATGTAAAAATTGAAATCTCTGCTGTTGGCAAAATCATAATGATGATGTTTGTATGGTAACCGCTAAGGTATTCAACCGGAAGCTAATAATTGGAGGAAAATATAACAAAATTCCTCTTTATTGCACAAATATTCATTTATTTTACGCTAAATATACTGCGTATAAAATTTTTCTAGCGAGCAACAATAGTACAGAATTGTAGAATACCTCAAATGTGGTATCAAATCGATATAAAAGACTGAAATATACATGGTGCCAAATATATATAAATGGCTTCTAATTTTTAACAAAACAAATTAGACACTAAAATACGTGTGTACATAATAAGAAAACCGGTCAATATAAGCTAATTGAAGCTTAGGCTTCGATTAGCTAACATTAACATTGACTATTTTAACTTATTTAATTATCTAACACTGACTTTAACTATTTTAAGAGAATACCACAATTTCTAAACAATTGTTTAGACTATAACAGATACGCAACTGATCTACTGATCACGACTAGTTTAGTATCTACCAGCATAATTAACTTAATTACCTAGCATTGGCTTTAACTACTTAACTACGTTAATTAGCTAACATTGACTACACAAATAAATGGTGGTCGCATTCGCGTTGAATTGAATTTTAGAATAATTACGATTATTATCTGAACCACGTTCATGCTTTAGTAATAATGTCGCATTGAGTATTTTATTAAAAAACATCAACATTTTCAGTGCTACTGTTGTACGTGAAAACATTTCAAAACGAGCAATAAGTCCAAAATGGTGCAAAATTCAAAATCTATGGAGCCAGTCCGAAGAGTATTAGACAAGTGATTTCAATACGAGGATCGTTTGCGATAGGGTTTCGATGTCGTAACTCAGGAAATTATCGACACATCAGGCCCGGCATTTGCATAACGTTTCGCCGGTCGCACTGAGCGTGATGAATGGATCTGAGCAATTACGATTTAACTGCAGCGTCAGAGGAATGCAGCCAGTTCCAGTCGTCGTTTATTTTCTGCAATAATTTTGCGAATCTGAGAAATATATCACCAGGCTCGACTACCATATAAAGTAATCTGCGCCACCGCATTGGGCCGGGCAAAATATATTTCAATTCACCTAGAAATTCATTTATTTATTTCATTTTTCATATGCATATCACAATTGGCCTACCCAATATGCAGTTAGAGCGCATGAACGGAAATAAATTAGAGTTATAAAGTAAAGTATAGTATAAAGTGAAAATAAAATAAAAGTCGGACTACGTGTATCGATGTATTTATTTCTGTAGCAATATCGTGATGATGATAATAATGATGACTATGATGAGATTATCGTGTATAAATCAAATCCAATCCCAAGGGACAACATTCTTATCCGAGTGTAATAGTACTTCTAGGATTATACATATTGGTATCGGTTAGATGTTTAACTGCCGACCAGTAAGTACCGTGTTAGAATTAAATGTTCGTCTCGGCACTGATATGCTTTCGATTACTGTAAAACGACGTTAAACTACCCTTTAGTTTTAAAGAATTTCACTCACACATCTCATCTGTTAGTCAAACTAAAGCTAAAGCTAAGCTAAGGTTAACTTCAGTTTCGTCACTCGAAAGCGATGTCAATGACGGGCGAGCCCAAGATTTGAACCCGCACCTACTGATCCGCGGTCAAGTATCTCACCGACTTCGCCACTGGCTCCAGCCAGTGATTTAATTCTTGAAAAAGCTCAGTGGACACCGCTTCTATAAAAGCACCACTCCAGTGGATTAATTCCAAAGCCACTCCAGTGGACTAATTCGTTACGATAACAGCCGAAGGTGGCTGAAAGAGTTTTCATTTTGTTACCAACATCAGCTTTATATGAACAATGCGAGACTTATTGAGCTTCTTATGATTAGATGGCACTTTTCATGTATCAATAATGTATACTAATTATATTATCCATTATTAAAGAATATATTATATGCATATAATGTGGGGACAAAGTTTAATTACGTCCACAATTAAGTAGTTTCCTTGAAATTAGATTGCACGTTTGGTGTGTCAATAAGGCATATTATACTACATCATTCACTAATGAATATTGGCATATTATACACTTATGTAAAGAGTCAAAGTTTAATTACGTCCACAATTACACCATCGGATAAAGGTAGAATACATTAAGCCAATCCTTAATAAAGAGCATTAATTATTTAAATTCAATGATATGCATGCAAATTACAGTATTATGCTTTAAGAAACAAAATAATGAGCTCTTACCAATTTTGATATTCGGCTTTTGATGATAGATTCCAGACACAGCAACCGCCAACAAAAGGCAACAACGGATTTGTATAAAAATCAGCATTATTTTCGTTTTATTATTCCATGTTTCATTTGCATGCAGAAGCAATAAATGTAGATCGCAGTAACTTATCCTGGAAATGAATTACGATATGATTACGATCATATATTTCTTTCTTTCTGATATTGGTTAAAATAATTATTGTAGACAAACGTTCTTATATATATATATAAGCATGTATATATATAGGCCCTATATATATATATATATATATATATATATATATATATATATATATATATATATATATATATATATATACATTATATTCGTTAATTCTATATAAGCAATATACAAATGCAATTAACCTCATGACTGTTGTGATATTGGGAAGACTGTTATATTGTTAAACACTAGAGAGGCGAAGGGTGTCGATTGACCCCACTGCTATAGATGCATGGTTGGCTTTGATATTGCACCGAAAAGTTAAGACTATTTAAATAAAGGTGATTAGGCGGCTACATCTTATGAGTTGAGCAGCTTAAGAAATGAATTTATTGCATATTTACTTATGCCTTTTCTCGTAACAGATTGCTTAGCATGATGTGAGCAAATATGGGTTAGACATATCAAATAGTCATATGATTTCTACTGAAACGAAATAGATTCATAGTGAAGCTAAATTATGTATTTAGCCGAAGTAGCCTACTCGATTCGGCGTTTTATTGTAGGCCTACAATTTAATTTTTCAAAACCATCATAATTCTCAAACCCAGTCGTAACTTGCAGTATTACTTCTCTGATATTGTAGAATTATATCCAGCAAATTGTCTAAATTTCTACTTTTAAGTTTCTAACTCTACCGCGCAACTCAAGTTCTGAAAGACTGCAGAATGTACAACGATGAGATTGGCGCATACTAACTTGTGAATGGACGTATCTCTGAACTCTCTGCAATCTCAAGCCGCCTCAGTTTGATCGAATATCGGATCTTATATTAACCGTATGGAGCAAAAAGTTATAGCTACTGGGAAACGCCTAAAAGCTTATAACTTGCTTCAAAGTGCCTAATCATGTCTGAAGTTTTGTAAGCTCTTTCCAGCACAGCACGAAGTAGTGAATAAATTTTATCCAATATCGATACTTCCAACTTTCTGCAGTACGATAAAGAATATCTAGCAAATCTTAATTCGCCTCATTATTTCTACTGCTGCCAATTTATAGCCTCTACCTTTCGCAGACTATTAATAAATCTTATAGAACGCGTCGACGTAAATCGCTGCAATGCTTAATGTTTTGCAAGTTGCGGCTTTTTGTCTTACGCTCAAGCTATCTAAGCCTAAAAGGATAACATTCTACAATATTTTAAACAGTATCGTTCTGCTCTTAACTGATGCACTGACATGGCTTATAAATAAACGATCAGACTATTTACGATATTCTATTAAAACGAAGTTATGTTGATGATATTTACCTCGATTAATGGACCCCAATCCATAATATTATTTGATTAATTACAGTTTTTATATTTAAATTTTGTTTGCACATAGATATTAATTGTTTCTTGACTTTAATGGTTTGCTTGCGAAGTTCAACCTGATTAACATGTGATTATGGTTTAACATGTAATTGATTGAATAAAAGATTTTCACAAAACAAGTTCTAGCAGTTCTAGTACCATTTAATTATGAAGAAATCTATCCAAGAGATCGAACAGAGCAATAGATCTCACATATCTGGCTATATATATATATATATATATATATATATATATATATATATATATATATATATATATACAGTATATATATATATCTATATAATTATATATATAGAGAATTTTATATATATACATATATAATATACACTGTGAGTCAAAAAACATGTGCGCAGTCTCGCGCCCATAACTTTGGTAATAGTAAAATGATTTTGTAACTTCTTGCATGGGTATAATCAGGATAACATTTGCTATAAAATGACGTTAAGTGACTCTCTTAGTTATTATTTTTACGCTGAAGTAGTGCTTGAAAATATGCGCGACTGAAAATATTCAGTTTAAGTAAATCAATCGCTACAGAATGTTTACAAATCCGTAGCTTAACTAACAACGAAACACACGAAATAAACAGTGTTATACAGCTACTGTCAACTGTTAAAGCATACGCTCAAAATGTCCTCCTTTGGCGCGAATACAAGCTCGGAGACGTTTGCGCACTCATCTATTGCGTTGTCAATGACAGATTGTTGCACGTCTTGCCAAACGTCCACCAGGCGTTGCTTTAACTCGTCCACGTTATTTATTTTCTTCTTTTCGGCGTAATTTCTTTAATAAGTGACTCTGCTAGTTATTATTTTTCAATCTAGCCCTCCAATAATCCAATTTTTTGTTGGAATTCAGCAATCAACCGGTGTGCGCCATAACCCTTTAAGAGGTACAAGTTTTTTATGAGCGCTTTATCTTCGTAAGTAAACACCATTTTAAAATTTCAACACAACAGACTATGTTTGTAAAATCGTCTGTTGTTGTTTAAAATAAACTGGAAGTGTCAACAAAATTAGATTTAAGATTAATACTTTTCTTCTTCTTTATAATTCTGAAAATAGTTTCAAAATCGGTTCACTATTACCAAAGTTATGGACGAAATACTGCGCACATGTTTTTTATGACTCACAGTGTATATATATATATATATATATATATATATATATATATATATATATATATATATTTATACAGTATAAAATTATATATACTGTATATACACATATTGTTATTACTATTCTTATAACTAATATTTTAACTTTTTACTGTATCTATTTAATTGCTAACAGAACTGACAGAGCAACAGATATCACATATCTAGCTAGTCTCTCTCTCTCTCTCTCTCTCTCTCTCTCTCTCTCTCTCTCTCTTAGTGCATTGCCTACTGGCAGGTCCATGATACATAACGCCTCCACTCTTTTGTCTTCCGCCTTCCTCTTCATTTCCACATATGAGTGGGTCTTTAAATCATCTAACATACCTAATGCCCCTGCCTCTTTTTCCTTCCATTCTGCCTTCTATAACCTCTTTTAATAGACCTTCCCCCTTAGAATGTGTCCTATCCATCTCTTCTTCCTATTTCATAATACATTTATCAACTGTCTATCTGTGCCAACTCTCTCCAGGACTTCCTCATCTGTAACCTTTTGAGTCCAGCTAATCCTCTCCATTCTTCTCCAAATCCACATTTCCAATGCCTCCAGTTTCCTAATATCTTCCTTCCTTAAGGTTCTTGTTTTATATCCTTACAATAGCGTGGTCCAAACCAAAGTTTTCACTATCTTTATCTTTGTGTCTTTCTTTAGACTTTTTGTTAATAGTTCTTTCCTACTACCAAAGGTCACTTTTGCTTGTGCAATCCTACTGCATATTTCTGTCTCACATTTCCTATCATCGGTTATAGTATGACTCAAATATTTGAAACTCCATACCTGTTCCAATGTCGTACCATCTATTGTGATATTAACTTCACCTTTATTATTGGACACTCTCATAACCTTGGTCTTTTTTATATTAATCTTCATGCCATATCTTAGGGTCTAGCTAGTCTTAAGATGCAAAATCGTTACAGTTGTTGTAGGGTAAAGTTTACTTGTTTATTAACTTACCCAGTAAACGAAAAAGGGCTGAACGAAACCGGAATACTCTGTACTGAAAAAATAGGTACATCCAGTAGCTATGACTTCTTACAAAATGATGCCTTGTTAGGAGGGTAACTTGTGTATCGGCTTTTGACGGCCATTGCGAAACTCTGCAGATTAGTAGCGTTATATTGTGCATTTTAAAATTTAACTTTTAAAATAATGTTTTTATTTAAAATATAAAAACCAAAGTAATTTATTACGTATAAATTTGTTACATTCTCAGTTACGATGTTTTTCTTCTATTCGACAGATGTCAGCAGTGGCAACAGCTTTTTTCTTTATTGCGCATGCTTTTATACAAAAGATGCAATAAGCGTAATACTATGTGTTAGTAGGGTATACGCTACATTTACGGCTTTGGATCACTTGGCTAGGGTATCTAATCCTAAGCTCGTTTAACGCTGATATGAAAGAATGAGAGAGGTAGATTGCAATTAGTTCAATTTAACTCAATGTGTTAAAAAGCGTGACATGCTGGTCGTGAATTTTCCAATAAGAGATACGCATTAATTGCTATTTACTAGTTTTACGAATCCAGAGTGACACTTTATCATTAATTGCTTTAAGATTAACAAATAAATGCTAGTGTGCACATATTTTTTCTTTATTTTTCCTTCAATGTTCTACAGAATAAGAGATCAGAGATATAGAGGCTACCTTAAAAACTCGTAACTCAGAGCAAGTTTTATGATCGCAAAAAGGAGCATTTGATCGAAAAATTGCTACCTATCAAAATGGTCGTGAATTTTATATGATTGTTCAAAACATAACGGCACACTGGATCAGAAAGCAGAGATGCTTTTTTAAGACCCATTTCCTCCTTACTCTCCATGGGTTGCAAGTAATCATTGCTTTTTGATGGCTTATCAATTGCAGCCAGGACGGGTTTAAGAATAATCTTCAAACACCCTGGGATTTTTTCAGTCAAAACTGTCAACACTTGGTCTTCCAAGGTGATCACCCTACCATATACTAACCGAGTCTGACGTAGTTTAACTTGATTATTGACGCGCAACTAACAAAATGCGATAAATCTTGCCTGTTAGTTTCAATTTTCATTGCATTTTTAGCTCCTATTTAGTTTGGACTTGCCAAACTATGAAATAAAACTGGAATGTCACTAAATATACTACTCCTAATACACCTATAACTGCATTTACGTCCTATTTGGACCCCGCAGTTGGTCTAGAGATCAATTGGCTCAATGCTGCCCTATCCCTAGCAAGATCGCAGATATTTTTCTTTAATAAATTTAGATTCTGACTTAGATCTTTTAGATCATCCATCATTTATGAATTTTATCCACATTTATTTCTTTTGACAACGTTTTTAATTAAATTTTTCGCATTCAGTTAAAGCAAGTCATACTGCACTTTCTGTTAATCTAAGCATATGCTCACTGGATGTAGGCCACTGTTAGACGAGCATTAGTTGAACGTGAGTGTAAGCGACTGAGCTCCAGGCAGCCAATGGGTTCCCATCGATTAGACCTCAGGGTAAACTCTCGTCTACTGCTGAAGTCTGACTGTATAAAGCTTAGCACAATGAGTAACACTATTGTTGTTGTTGTTGTTGTTTAATACTCAATAGTCGGGTGATTTGTGTCAGGCCTGGAGCCAGTGTCGATGTAGGTAAGATATTCGACCGCGGATCAGTATGTGCGGGGTTCAGATCCTGGGCTCGCCCGTCACCGACATCGCTTTCGAGTGAGGAAACTGATGTTAACACGTTAACTGACGTTAAGCTTTACCAGCTTTACCAGGATAAAATTCATCGTATAGATATACTTGTATATTAGAGCAAGCTTTTTCGGATATTTATGCAGGCCATGCAGTGTGTTCAACGAGCATGCGAAATCATGTAGGCCTATTCGTTATCATTCGTTACGATTCATTATTTTCATTATCATCATGCCTGTTCATTATGCCGAACATTCATTTTGGCATCGAAAAAATCTAAACCTGGAAGGAATTCTATGCTACAATTTTCCAATTGAGCTAAATTGAATTTAACGTTTTGTAGATCTACTTTATTCTGCCTTATTGTTTTTTAATTAGTTATAATATTAGTTATTTATCATAATTTATCATTTACATAATCATTATTTATGCAATATTACTGTTAGTTACACCGTGTTGTGTTGGAGTGTGGTTGGACCACTGCAGAATAGGGCAACAGCAAACAATCTGCTGCGTGTACGTAAGAGGCGACTAAGGCAGGAGCTGAGGATGGCAAGAGGGGACCCACCTCACCATGAAATATTTTCTCCAGGATTAAATAGTAATCAATCCATCTAACTGAGGAATGCAACGGGAAACCACCTCAGAAGTCATACTATTCCCAAGCTATAGGTTACATAAGATATGGATAAGGCATAGACTTTGTGAATGGATTAACTTGTTGATCTAAGGAAAGCTCATATGGAGCGAGAAAGCAGACTTTGAGCATGAATATGTACCTTGAACCTGCCACCTGGCAGTGCACTGAAGAGAGAGATGGTTAGTTCATAGAGCGTTGACTGTTTGTAATAGTGTTAGTGAGAGTTCTCTTAGACGACTGACCTACCATGTGTAATAAATTGCATCAACTGACTAGAAAATTGATTTCATATTTTAAAATACAATGCCTATTGCAGCAAAGACTACACTACATGTTTCCGCTCGTAAGTTGTTCTGTAATTGCAATTCCAATAAGTTATGAATCTTCCACGCTTTCAGTGATAATATTATTATAGGCACTACATTCTCCAATGAAGACAATTAGTAATACGCACAAAGATTGATAGTCATTTAAGTACAAAGTTTTCAATATTCTGTGTTTTAAATGGTAAAAGTTGAAATGAAGAATGAATATTATGTTATAGACTGAAGCAGATACTATAATTATATGCTATGGACCTAGGACTAGTTTATCAATTCTCTTATCTTACTGCAGTGTATATGTAGTTTATTTGAGTTATTTTTAGATAAATGATTATTATAAGTTCTGGTCGCCTATTATTGAAGTATGTACAGGCCTGCTTGCGAATATATAGTACTTTATTATACATGTGCTGTAGATACTCTTTAAATTCTACTCGATATAACTGATGCTAAGCTACCCAGCAACCTATACCCAATTAACATTTCACTTTAAAAGGATTATATCTAAGAATTTGAACCTATTGGAAAAAAGTAATTTATGTACGCAAAATTATATTCGTAAAGTTTTAGTTTAAAAATAAATTAGCACAATTACGTTATTACCAATATTCGCAATTGGATTATTAACTTAGAGAGCAGTGAATGAGCTAGAACTATGTTTGAACTTAATAATTCGCAGTTGAACAACTTACCAATATTCTATCACCTCAGTATTTAGAAGAAATCCACAAGTTGGAATCTTAGTCAAACCGACTCTAACAATCAAATTGTGAAATAGAAATTCTCTTTTAAATTTGCTTTATGAAATCCCTTTATCGCAGAGCTGTGTTTTACTCCAGGAGTAATTTTCAATCGGAAAACGTTTCGAATCCCTCGAGATCACCAGTTTGACTCGTTGGTTCCGGTAGCAGAAGGCGATGGATACTCCACAATTAATTTCTAAAACCGAGTACAAGTTTCAACCCTGGTGAGTAAACTTTGTATCTGTCTTATTCAATCTATTTTTTCGTAAAAATTAATTTCGAAAATAATAGCCAACTTTGTTTGAGAACTTTCTCTGTTTTTTGCTTTAGGTCAAGACATTTAATAGATATAATTGGAATGTTGATAGCAATAACACTAATTAAATAATAATAATAATAATAATAATAATAATTCTGTTTCATCGGATTTCCGCGTGCAAAACAAATAAGAGAACCATATAATTAATTTCAACAAAAACAATAATAATAGTAATAATAATAGTAATAATAATAATAATGACAATAGTATAATAATAATAATATATGTATATAATAATTATCATATAGATACTATTACTACTACTACTAATCATAATAATACTAATAATAAGTATTATTATAATTATTATAATTATAATAATAATGATAAGAATCATCATCATAATCATAATCATCATAATTATCATAATTATAAAACATTAAACATGAAAATGATAAACATCAAAATAGTAATTATAGTAGTTATAATAATAATAATAATAATAGAATATTAAAAATAAATATCCAACGCTTACTTCTCTATCTGAGAAGGATGTCAGATCTTCTAGAAATATATATTTAAAATGTATGCATAAGAAATCATTCTGCAATGAGCTTCTGGCGAGATTCCCTTAGACCCAATCATGTGACTGCTTTATATGGATAATAGCCCGTCATTGGGGACAAATCACTTTCCGTGAAATCACCTGAGGTTAAGCTTCCTACTTCCTTTCTAGAAGAGCGTCCGGGTCGGGAAAGAATCGGAAATTCCTACCCGGGATATTATATTGATGGAATTTTCACTGATGAAACTTTCATTGTATTGGTCGATCCTGATTTGCGAGTTACCATTATTACTCTCGAAGCTTGATCCTAATGCAAACTTCCAATGACAGGTTTTGAGATTGAACTTCTTGTCGTCATATTATCTCAATACCTTTCTCTGACTTCCTGACTTGAACTGAAATTATTGACTGACATACTCACTTAATGCATCACTTGTTCATTCTTACTCTTACTCTTGATATTTGAATTTTGAAGTTAATCGAAGTCACTTTAAGTTGAATTAGTTCTGGAAATTCTTTAAATTTAAATTTAATTATTATTTGTATTGAATTCTTCATCGATCATCAATTTATATGAACAATACATTCTTTTAGTAGTACTCTTAAGTTCTAATTAACATTTGAATGTTTTATTAAATTTAGGAGTCAAGTTAAAAAAAGTAAACACGCATTATAGTAAAATGATCAACTATGTTGATATCTATCACTTTGAATACCACATGTTTAAATCGTTAGGCAATTTATTCCATTTTCCCTGTAACCAGTCCAGTGAATGTCCGAGATTTTACTCTCAAATCAGCGCGGCTGGGATTCGAACTCACGAGGGTTCGATTCACCTCAGGATCTGTCATTTAAAACTTGATGACGTTACCCGTAAGCTATTAAGACATTATTTTAAAAAGTTGCAAAAGGTTTCACAAATTAACGGCTCTGACATCACCTGTAGGCGAGGAACATTGTGCTAAATCATGTTTGTATGATTGTAGAGAGGACCATATCAATTATTTGTAACTGAATCGAAATATACACAAGCCGCAGACATCGAGACAGAACACAAAACGACGTCAAAAAGAGCACAATTGAGCTCTATCTAGCTGACTATCGGAAGCACTAAAACATAGTCACATAGCAACATAGGATCGTAGGAAAATTGGAGATAATAAACATTAATAATGGAAATAGCATTAAATTGCAAAGAGCAAAACATTTACCGAGCACGTAATCCAGTTAAATGATTACTCCCAGCTGCCTCCTGTTGTTTGCAACGCTACGTTTGGGAAGAAATTACGGAGGCTTTTTTGATGGAGTGGCCAATCCATCAAGAGGGTCATGAGAGTCTGGGAACTTACTTAAGTCCCGGGACTTTAGTCCCGCTCTACGATTAGTCCGAGAATCTATGAATCCCGAAGATGGGGTGAAGAATTCAAACACTCATATGACTTCAGTTTGGATGAACTCTGGAATTCAGTGTATGAAGAGATTACTTCATATATAATAATTAATTTTAGTAAATTGAATTGAATTGATTCGAATCACGTTTATTTCACTTCGGTAAAATCGTACACGAGAAATACATGGAGATAAAGTGAAAAAAGACACAAAGGCCACGAAGGCACTAACATGTGCCCTTAACACATATAGCAAAATAAATCATATAAAGCAGTTAAAAGTTTATAGCATCAAGACATTAATATAAGCATAATATTGCTTCAAAATACCCCTACACATTAGCAGGGAAAAGTATCTTTAATTGTATCAATGACAATGACTAGTTTTACTGTTACAAAATCTAACTTGTAGCTTTGTAAGTTAGGGTTTCAAAAGTTTTCTCAATTCCTCATTGCAGCTGCAGAATCAAAGTTAGTGCTTATTCGAGCCAAACTTGCGGCTTTCAGTTGTATTGTTTGGTTAGTTAAATATTAAATATGAGAAACCACATGCTCAGTCTAACAAAGAAGCAGGTGCGGCTGACATGTTACTGACTTCGACTAATAGCTGCTAATCTAATTCCATACGATCATTTAAGTCAAATACTCCTATGCTTTCGGTATCTTCGCAAAATTGTGCTGAATTATTTTACTGCATAATTTCAATCAATAATATGCTACACCACAACAAACAACTTCGCAGCTAGAAACCAAGATAACAAAAATAAACCAATGAACCTATAGAGACGTTCCTGACATTGCCTTATGGGGAGGAACCTGACATTAAATTCTTATTGATTGATTGATTGATTGAAAGAAAACTAAGGCTGGTTGAATATCTCGCTTTGAGTAAATTACTATTAACGCCAAACTGTGAACAGTTCAACTGTCTGATAGACCTACTTATGAAACAGGAAACGATTGATCGAAGAGTCGGAAGAATTTAAAATGGATGAGCGAGCAGAAGATGGATGGACTTGGATTTTGTGTCATTCCGGATAGGCGCCGCCATACAATTGTAACGCGATCATCTAGATTTCGAAGACACATACAAATTAAAATAAAATTTGATGCGAATTTGATTTGATTTCAACCACGAGTTATTCTATAGTGAATTGTACAGCATCAGAATCGATAGCTAACTGGTTGTCTATCAGTTGATATCAGTTGATATTGAAACCAGTTGTATATCACTGTATGTGAAGTTGCATATCACTGAAGTTGCATATCACTGTATGTTGCATATCACTGTATGTGCATATTATGTTGATCAGGTAAATAAATTAAAAGAATTCTGAAAATGAATGTATATTCTGCATATGTCGTCTTATATTCTACATCATCATCATCATAATCGTCATCGTCATCTTCTTCTTCATCTTCTTCATCATCATCTACTTCTTCCAATGAATCCCAGTTTAGCTAGAGTCGGGATTAGGAAATTTTGTAGCAATTTCCAGAGCCTAGACGCTCAGCAACCGAGTGCCATTTCTGAAAATGGTTCATATCTTACTGCTTTGTCGCCTTTTGTGACACGTGCAGTATTCTGTTGGTCTATTATTCAGCAACCTGGACACAACACGCGTTACTTAGACTTATTGCGGGTCATTATATTAAATTTTACATAAAATTATCTATTACTTTGCCATAATTATTTATAGGTTTACTTTTATTTCGCATGTTGCATCCGAGACGCTGAAGAATAGATCAACCGTACACTGCACGTGTCGTATAAGGCGATTGTGCAAGATCTGAGAAAGACAATGGAAAACAACCTCAGAAGCCATATTATTTCCGCGCTAAAGGCTACATCAAGGTGTTCATAAGGAATAGCCTTTTTTGAATTGGTCAACTTACAGATCAAAGGAGTACTCTTTATGGAGTGTGAAAGCAGACAATGACTAGGCACATATTCCTTGATTCTGCGGCTTGGCAGAACAATAGAGAGCGGAGTAAATTTTGCATAAAGTTTTACAACGTGTGAACTACTTTTAGTGGCTTTTTGTATATGAGCATAGCATAGCACTTTAGGGTCTTTAACTCCTTATGCCGCTTCACTTTTTGCATCCATTTCCCATTTCTCTGTGTCTTGTTGTGAATGTAGGCTAGCAATACACGTAATTCTATTATAATTTATATTATTTTATTTTATTTTATTCTACTGTATTTTGTTGTACTCAATTCAATTCTATTCGTTTTTATTCTATTCCTATTCTATTCCAATTCCAGCCTATTCTATTCTATTCTATTCCATTGTGTTCCATTTTATTCTATTCTATTATATTATATTATATTATATTCCATTTTTTTCTATTCTATTCTATTCATTCCATTCTATTCCATTCTATTCTATTCTTTTCTATTCTATTTATTCATTCCATTCCATTCCATTCCATTCTATTCTATTCTATTCAATACCGCTGCTTTTTAAAAATCAGTATCAGTTAGAAGAGGCTTCGCTTAATCATTCTTCGAGTATCCAACTAGTTAAGATCTTACAATCAGTGACTATAGCGTGACCTCCAATAAGTGACTAGTATGACCCAAATCTTAAACTTTTACGATTGAATTGTTGAGCAAATTATTATCTGGTCATGTTAGATTGCATTTTGACAACAGCCTGTAATGTAATTAATAGTAATTTTTGATTTTACAGAAAATGAACCATGCCAGAAATACTTTCTGCATATTTCTGGCTCTGATAAGAAATCTGCTGCTTATAATTTGCAATCTGGATTCCACGTTCAGCGGAAATATAATTTCAAGTAAGTGTTCTTATATCTTGCAGTAGAAATTATTTAAATATTTAGTCACAATAAGATATAAATTAGTCAAGTTTTCTAAGTTAATATCTTGTACAGAAAATGTATTAATTTACTAAGATTCTACTAAATTTATATAGCTACGACTATTCTGCCTGCAATTGCTTACTGTGCGAATTAAAGGCTAGGCTCTAAAAAGAGGCTGCACAGAATATACTAACCGAGCCCGAAGCTGCTTAACTTCGCTTCTGGCGCCCACGATGTCAGTGACGGGCGCATAACCCCGCCCAGAATTTATGTTTTGTGCCTTTGAGGCTCGAAAATCGATTTTTTTTCTCTTAACTTTACAGCTATGCTTTTTCGTCTGCAAAACCAGATATACAGTAGTAGTGTTAGTAGCGTCACGTTTAACCACAGCAAGGCTTATAATAATGTTTGTTTGATAATGTCTGCCTCCAAAAGTCGATGCCTCAACAGCGTGTGTCCACAACAGCGTTCCATCCTATTTCCATTTCCTCATATTCTTTCGCTGGAAGTCGATTAAACGCCTGATTGGATTCAATGCAAGGCCGAGGCGTCAACCAGTCCGGTAGTGAAAGTCAACACACTGTGAAATCCTACAAGAACTTGCAACCTGATCAGTAATTACTCCTGCCTAGGGTATGTGGATGTGTTTAGGGTAAACAGAATTGTTTTCTCAGGGAATGACGCCCCTGCTCAGTTAGTCGAAGCTGAGAAAGGCATAGGGTAATAAGCAGAATTCCATAGAATAATAATATATCAAAAGGAAAGTCATAGATGTAAATAGAGATGAGTGGAGGCGTCATATACCATGGACCTACTATGGGCAGTACACTAAGAGAGAGAGAGAGGGTATGTGGAAGACAGTTTAAAACCTCGCAAGAGGAGATAAAGCAAGTTTGGTGGTAAATGGATACCACCTCAGAAGCCGTGGTTTTATACTGGGTCTTATCAGATTTGTCCTTCGTCACCTCGACACTGCATAAAAAGCACTCCATCGATTAACACCAGTTAATCACTTCATAGATATGCTACTCTATCTATATCTCAATGTAGCCTCTAGCTTGAGAACAATATGGCTTCTGGGGTGGTTTCCCTTTTTCTTCCCCAGTTCTTGTTCAGTCTCCTCTTACGACACGTGCAATTACGGTTGGTCTATTCTTCCATGTCCTGGACACAACAGGAAAACAATATATATATATATATATATATATATATATATATATATATATATATATATATATATATATACTCTATATATATATACATATATACATATACATGTATATACATATAAATATGTATATATGTGTATATCTATGCATATATATATACATATATATATATATATATATATATATATATATATATGCGTGTGTGTGTGTATGTGTGTTTATATATATACAAGCATTTAAAATGTTGGAAACTGGCTGCAGTTCTAATAATCAGGAGAAAGTATAATGTATTATGCGATAAATGTAAATTAGAAAAAAATTTCTAAAACTGCTAGCGTAGCGTGTGACATTAACCGAATAATAAACCTCTGAAACCGATAAAATTGTGCCTTAAATAGAAGAATCGAGTTGCACTAGATGATGGCGCTAACTCAGAGTTCTAAATTGCATGATGTGTATTTGCTGGGGATCAGTTGACTAGCTTGCACAGTTCTCTGTAGTCAATTCTCTTATAAGAGTTTCATCGATTTTTCCACGGACGATGTTTTCTCTTCTTCCAACTAATCCTCTCGACAACTCTTCTCGGAGTCTTCACAATTCTCCTTTACAAATTCTCCTCAATTTCGCGGCCTTCATTATAGGCAAGCAGTAAATGAAACGATATTGCTGTGGTATTTAGTTGTACGCCCTGATGCGCATAACATCAAGGTAAAGAAGCTAAAGCTAAGATCGACGTATGTTTTCTGCTCGATAGAATTTTGTTTTAATTTCACAAATTTCACAAAAAAAGAAACAGCATCCATGAATATATGATCATGCTTTTGTTGCGTACAAAATATATGCAGGTTAAAACCGTAAATTGGCTCAATGCTACATAGATCTAATGCTACATAGCCTAATTAAGCACAATGCTACAAAGCCCTTAATGCAGAGTAGGCCTGTGAATAAAAGTCTAGTGCTTTTTATTTTACTATGACATGTCTATACAGTTTTCTGGTCCTATATATATTATTTTACATATGTGCGCTTGAACTTACTTAGATTCTAGTCTATAATATAATTACAAGACTAAAATAAAACCATTGTTAATTACTTATTTAATTTCTAAATCAAAATATACTATATATTGTAATCCACGACTCTCATAGTCCAACCATTTTAGTGTCTATATAATGAATAGCAAATCTAAAATAGTAGTTAATTAAACTAAGAAATAACAACGCAGCGTTTACTACATAGTTTAAATTATGTGCAACTTTAGAGACAGTGAGAGTTATAAAGTAATATGAGACCCAGGAAAGTAAACTAAAAGACGCCCACGATTACATCGAGCCATTAATCGATATGGATAAGTTACTGAGTTTATATCCTGTCACCCCTTTGAGACAGCGTTGTCATGTGTCAGGAATTTACTCAGTTTATTGATCTGATCGATTGATTTTTAACCGAGCAGAAAGCTGGAACGCCTCGGGTTACCTCAGTGATGATGTCACTTCAATAGAGTTTCCTTTTGATCGATCAGCTTCCACTAGACTACTTTCCCTAGCAAACAGGCTGTTGTATACCCTTGTTCAGACTGCTAGTAGGCCCATTGATAGAATGGATATTTTATTAATCATGTAGGCTACTGTTTGTGATTGTGATTGATGTGTTTATTCTGATGTGAATTTAGATGTAATTTTGATTTTCAATTAACTAGTCTGTAATATTATAGTGGCGTGTGATTCAGAAATAAAATAAACTATTTCTCATTTTCTCTCTCTCTCTCTCTCTCTCTCTCTCTCTCTCTTGTTCTACTGTAGATCACAGATAGGAAATAAAAAGCTATAGAAATGAAAATTAGAGCTATATGGTACATATCGTAAGGGATGATGGACGACAAGATATTTGGAAATCAGGATTTACAAAGGAAAAATTCAGGAGCTGACAAATGATGCTAGATGTTTTATGAAACATTGGTATATAGAGTCCAAAAGCAAATGGAATATCAAATTAAAGGGATGAGGTAAGGATTACACCTACCGCTAGGTGTCACTGACTGACACAGAATTCACAAATCTTTATATATATTGTTTGCAGAATTAGAGGAGTTTTACGAATCCCGTTCTGGCATTGAACGTTACTTCTATTTTATTTAATTAATCTTAAAGGACGTAAAGTCTAATTGAAACAAGAATAAACAGGAACAATTATAACAATATAGATAATAAATAAAATATATTCTAATATTAAGGTGTTAACTTAAAATTTTAACCAAGTTCCCATTGAACCCATGTGTTGATTTACAATAATTATTTAAATATAGATTTTTGTGCTATGATAGTGCCCAAATGTACTCTTTTTGCTCAAATAATATTTTATACTAATTCCCCGCAAATATTTTATGTGTTACTAATGCTTAGCTTAACACTTTCTTGTTTTTAAATATTCTCACTTCCATTTTTGATCGAATTTTGTGCTACCAACTTCGATATTTATTTATATGGTACCAGTTTTTGTGCTACTAAAGTTATGCTCTCTTTTGCTCCTCTAAGCACGTCTTACAATTGTTTGGTAGACTGTGACGTTACGAGATACAGCAGTGACTACGGAGTGAAAAATGGAACAATTCAATCACCAAACTGGCCCGACAACTACGGAAATAATCTGCGATGCGTCTATCGTCTAATCGCTCTCCCCCATGAACGGGTAGAACTCAGGTTTCTTCAGTTCGAAGTCAAGGGAGTACCTCCGAGGTGAGAGAAGATCAGTGTAATTAATAGTAGAAAATAAAATAAAATATAAAATAAAATAAAATAGTGTAATAGTAATTGTAGAGTATTCATTCCCCTGGTTATTCCCGGTAATTTGACGAATAGACCAACCGGTGACTGCAGGTGTCGTATATGACGACTAAAGCACTAAGATCCAAACCAACGTCAGGCATTTGGTTGGTGGGACTAGACTTCAGAAATTGCTGCAATATTTTCCGGGGCGAATGGAAAAAATTGTGTATTGACTGATGTCATGAGATGATAGGGACAAAGAGGAATGGAGAAGGTCTATTCGTATTCCGACCCTAGTTAAATTAGGATTAAAGGGAAGATGATGATGATAATGATGATGTGGAGTATTTATTTGCATAAATTTCTAAGGTCTTAAGGCATACTTACTAACACCTTCAATGTATGCAACATTTACAATCCATTTGATACTTTTGCTTCGTCTATCTTTCTGTAATCAATATGTGAATGATTCTGAGGCTCTGCAAGTCTGCATGTTATTATACCGTTGTCAGTATATTTTTCTAGTTTTGTATTACGTCTTAAAGAACATACTAATACAACTGTCCAACAATTTATCCGTCAATATTCGCTTCTTTGTGTTGTCAAATAATTACTTTTATTTTTTGGTATCAAAGTATTTACCAATTTCCACCAATACAGTTCTCTTTCGGTCTATAAGCCGTAGCTCCAGAAGTTTAGCCTTTTAAAGCAGATATCTAAGCCATTGCGCTGTTTGTGTGCGACACTAAATCGTTACACAGGATTAGATTTTCCACAGAAAATCGAGCCTCTAGGCGCTGACAGCTCAGCTTATTTGCTGCAAGATTGCAGAGACCAAATACGAAGACACTTCTAGCTTCCCCTCTCGCCTACCCAATTATAAGTTTGTGTCCGATTACCTACCCCATTAGGGACTTATTCAAAATCAATATTTAAGAAGATTTGACCGGCAAACCTAGAGATTAGCATCCGTCCATTCGGTCCAATTAGATGCTAATATGTGACGCCTCATAAAGAGCCATCCAGCGATCAGCGAGTTGATTTAATCGTAAATGGCAGTGCCTTATCCACACATTAATGTAAAATGATGGCGTCTGATGTGGTTTCCCATTACCTTACTCAGACGTGCTTAATAGACTCTTACGACACGTGCAGTTCTCCTTTGGTTTATTCTTAGATGTCCCCGACAATACACGGGCAATATTTTTGTTTATGCCGTATAAATTACTAAAAAAACTAAAGATCAGAGATTGTGAGAGGCCACCTGATTCTGTTTTACGGGTGTTGTGTAATGGATGAAAATGACAGATGTTTAATGGCAGACAACTCTAAGTAATGACGACAACTTATTTAGAGCGCTGCGATTGACCTTCCTGAATTTTATTCCATAACTTGGATACAAATCAACAGTGAAATTACAAATATCATTATGACCCATTCTCATAGACCTTTTAGTTCAGTATATTCCTATATTAACGGAAATATTTTCAGTTTGATAAAGCAAAGTATTTGCGATTAAATCATTTGATTGATTGAGATGGTCCTCTTGAATGAGCGTGATGAAATATGGATTTAAATTTGATCGACTGTTAAATTTTAAGAGAAAGAGCGAGACAGAGAGGGGTGAAGATATAAAGAGGTATAAAGAGATGGAGATGGAATGCGATGGAGAGTAATAAACAGATGTAGAGGGATAAATAAAGAGGGATAAAGAGATAGAAAGGGATTAAGGGAAGGAAGAGAGGCTTAGCTAACTATTTAGTCTATAAACGTAGCGCCTTACTTAATTAATATTGATTAATCTTTGCTCAGGAAGCAGAAGTAGTTAGATAAGGCGTTGATTAACCTTGTAGAAAGCGCATCACGCCCGTGACATGGGCTCAAATAGAGAATAGTGAATCTTGAAGTCTCATCTAAAATTCGAGCACATGGCTTTTGCTTAGTTCTTATGTACATGTAGCCTACCTAACATCTAGTCCAAGCGGAAATTACACTTCACTGTAACGATTATGCAGTTTCTATGCGGTAGAGGTGTGATTGATAAATATCATGTTTGCTATGGTCTAGTTGTTGAGAGAGAGGAATATGTTAATTTATTGAAGAAGAAACGTCTTGCAAAATGCATACAATGAAGCAAAATGAATCCTAAATTCACAAAACATCGTAATAATCCAACCATTAATCAATACACGAACAACAGGCCATCAGAGAGAAAAAATAAAAAATAAAATCATCGGAAAAGATAAAAGGGTTGCATTATTTTGCAGTTTTCGCTCATATTTTTATTTCATGAATCTTTAGACTTTCTTTAAAATTTTTACAAATTAAGTACTCAATATAAAAATTCAATTGAATCAAATGAAACTAAATATCGAATAATTTTATGTCAAGAAATCAGCAACAATGGATTTTATCCGACTGTATTAAAGACTTAGCATCCAAGACTTAATTAACATACTAGCTAACATAATGATTAACATAATGATTAACATAATAACTAACATAGATGTAGTGACTAACATAATGTCTAGCATACTAATACTTCGCCATTGGCTGGAGTCAGTGGCGAAGTCGTAAGATACTCGACCGCGGATCAGTAGGGTGTGGGATCAAATCCTGGGCTCGCCCGTCACTGACATCGCTTTCGAGTGAGCAAACTGACGTTAACCGTAGCTTTACCAGCTTTTTAAGTTCATTCGACCCGGGAACTCCCAAGGAAATTTGTATTATTGATCATAAATGACTTAATAAGAAAGAGTTAATGTGAGATTTGCAAATGTGGAAATGAAGCAATAACATCGTAAAGGAATTCTTCCTTATCTCGAATAAAACAGTCGCATCTGTACAGTTCTTACAAAGACTATATCGTGATGTCTGCAGTTCATTTACTCTATTATACATGTACAATTAGCCTACATCAATTTCTTTATCTGTCCTTTACAGCCTTTTCTTTGTTTGTATCCTTCTTTTATATCTCATTCTCTCTCTCTCTCTCTCTCTCTCTCTCTCTCTCTCTCTCTTTCTCAATTCACTGTATCATTTTAATTTAGAATAGGCATAAGGGTTGGCATAGTGTGACCATTACTGTGAAATGTTTGATTACAGGCATGAAGAATTATGCAAATTAATGTCTGAGTACAATTGCTTTATTGGATGTAATGTTAAGGATATATCAAAAGTAAACTGGAAGTATTATTTGCGTCTATACTTTGAAATTAATAAACTAAAAACTAAATTAATGCACGATAAATGAAAAAGTAAAAGAATATAATTTTCTCTAATTTATTAAATTTATTTGTTTATTGCACGCTTTTCGAAGTACACGTGTGTGATGCTTCATGTTCTTTTCGTTTTCGAACACTTTATCTCTTTGCCCTGTTTCGCTGAACATGATTTCACTTTGTATAGTGTACCTTGTATATTGTGTACTTATTGTACTTATGCTACCATAATTTTGGTGAAATAAAGATGCATATATATATAGGGGCTTTAGATTTAGTAATTATAACAACGTCAATAATGCTAAATATAAAATTAAAATAACAGATTTGACGTCCGTTTCCTCATTCAGGGATGATGAAAGGACGTCCCCACTGCACACATCAATACAGAATAGTACAGATATGTCACCCAGACCAATCTGCAAAAGAAATGTAAAGCCACAATATCTCGCTCTACACACGTCAATTTTAATCCAAGCTTTTCCAGTATAATTGTACAAGCTTTATATTTGATGTAAAGACCAAAAATTAATATTTTTGGATGATTCCGTATGTTACATTTTAGTGCATTTTGAAATATAAGTTGGTACTATAAGTTCAGCTAATGTTGTACCTTGCATTCGTACAGGGTTTCCAATAATTTCCTCAAAGTCAGAAATGAAGCGATAAGGATATTTTCAGGAAGCTCTTTAGAAATTTTAGGAGACTTTGTAACAAAGTTAATTTGTTTCATACTCAGCAAATTCTGTTCAGTTTTAGAAGTAGCCTACGTGACTTTCTTAAAATTGAAAAAGTTAAAACATACTCAATATATACCTACATGTAGATGTCTGCAAATAAAGCCTAACAGTATCACTCAATTGAGTGTTGTGCAATGCCTTCGTATTTGAAGCTTCGTATTTGAACTTGTGATAATCGTAAGGAATATCACAAGCAAGAGAACAGTGTACACTTGTCCCCATGCATGTCTAGAAGTCCACTCATTCCAGATTTCAAAGTCGTTCGTTACAGTTGATTTTGAAACGCCGACTTTGAAGTAGCGTCTCTAGGGAAAAGGAAAGCCGGGACGTTGGAATGGGAACAGCAACAATCGTTTCTATAAATCAATTCAATCTGAGCCGACCAGCTGGTGCGTAGCATGCCATGATGAAATGAATTTATGGCATCAGATAGAATGGGAATAATTCTCTTCACGCACGCTCTGATGCCCAGATTTCTAGGTCGTTTCTTAACGTCCGTCTTGCGCACATCCATTACACAGTGACTGCGGACCTTAGTGATATGATGAAACTAGGACTAATGAAGCTGCAGCAGACTACGTTTGAAGAATTCCCTGACATTGTGCTAATTGTGAGTGACAATTGTGATATGCGCATGATAAATGAATAAATAAATAAAATTGAATTGTTTGTATAGAGAGAATGGTCGTTATTGCTATTACTTCTTGGTTGTTGTTTTATTATTATGACTGTTTTTGTTATTAATTTTTTTGTTATTACTTTTAGTTGTTATTACCTTTGCGTTGTCAATGTCAAGTCAAGTTTTGCAGAGAAAGAGAATTGTTAAGGTGAATATGTTAAAGATTTCTATGAACGATGTGCTAAAGCATCCATTTGCAGTACATACAGTTTCTACCAAGACGCAATAGTATAGTTTTATAAAGTTTAAAAATGATCTTAGCACAAATTTAATCCCTCAGTATTTAAACCTCCAATCAGAGTAGTAACCTAAAGTTGCTCTATTCAGTAGAGTTATTTCATAATGCGAATCATTGAGTCTCATATTTAATGAACTGTTGTGAGTATACTATATAGATGTGACCCTTGAAATCTCTTCAGAAAATTCGAGAATTTTGCGTTGTAGAAAAGTGTAAATTTGGGAAGTATAACTCTCTCTCTCTATCTCTATCTCTCTCTCTCTCTCACTCATTCAGTGTTCTACCATATGGCACATCTAACATGACTGAAGCCTACTTCTAATCACTTTCAGACTCCATAAAGAGTATTGTATCGATCAACAAGTTAATACAATCAACCAAGGCAATGACACCATAATATAGCCTATAGCATTTGAAAATATTACTTCTGACGTGGTTTCCGTTTCACTTCCTCAGTTCTTCCTCAGTTGCCTTTAACGCCGAGTATAGTTTACGCCTAGTCTATTCATCAGTGTCCCAAACACAGCACGGGAACATTATAACTACTATACACACTGGAGACACATACTCAACCGCACACAGTCGACCGCGGATCAGTATGTGCGGGGTTCAAATCCTGGGCTCTCCCGTCACAGACATCGCTTTCGATTGAGGAAACTGACGTTAACCTTAGCTTTACCAGCTTTGAGATGTCATGTGTATTTCGTTGCAGTTGCCTACACGACTATGTCGATGTTTTCACACAAACTCGTGAGCCGTTTGTAGATCTGATCGAGCAGCCGCTGCACGGTCGATACTGTGGGGCAAATATCGATCTTCTGCCGGATCTACTTATCTCCATGTACAACGTCTTCATCTTGGGCTTCTACTCCGATCACCAGAAAGAGGAAAAGGGATTTCTAGCTGAATATAGGTTCATAGACGGATGTAAGTTATTATTATTTATTTAATTTGTGTAGTCAGTAGGCCTATAATGCATCAGGCACTTTGTATTTCTGTAGTTAGTATTTATGTAAGGGGATTTAGGGCCCATTTTAAGGCTTCATACGCTCAAAAGGCTGGTAAAGCTAACTTTAAGGTGAATTTCGTTACTCGAAAGCGATGTCAGTGACGGGCGAGCCCAGGATTTGAACACCGCATACACTGATCCGCGGTCGAATATCCCACCGAAATCGCCACTGGCTTTAGCCACATTAATTAATAATATACCACGTCACTTAATTAATTTACCGTTCGATACTAAGGTATCGAACATTAATTAATATTAGGTAATGGTATACCTAATATAACAATTAGGATGGCCTGGCAGTGAGGAAGTCTGTCGTCATTTTTTCCAAAGGCTTTCATTTAAGTATTTAATAGATGTGCTTCAGTTTAACGCTAAAGTTATTAACATGTCTTTTAATATTAGTAAAACTGTCGCCATGATATTTGCTCCTAAGGATCGAAATTGGAGTGTATTAGAGGAATTTCCAAGATTTAAGTTGGACAATTCTTTTATTAATTATGTAACGCAGTTTAAATATTTAGGTCATATTATAACCAATGATGGTCGTGATAATAATGATATACAGCGTGAAATACGTGGTATGTTTATGCGTACGAATATATTAAACCGTAGATTTGCTTATTGCTCTCTTAATGTTAAGAAGGTCCTGTTCAAATCCTATTGTATGTGCTTCTATGATGTGGCACTATGGTCGTCGTTTACAATAGGTTCAATATAGAAGTTTCGATCTTGCTATAATAAATGTATTAAAATATTTTTTGAATACAAACGTTACAGCACACTAACCATGGCGCTGCTAGAAACTGGATTGCCTAGTTTTGATACTATCCTTTCAAATTACAGATTTAAGTTTAGAATGTGCTTGCTGGATAATGCTAATATGCTAGTTAAGTGTTTTGATGTTCTGAGCCTATTATAGCCTTGTATGCCTAATTCTATAAGTAATTGTTTTAGGCCTATAGCTCAATTTATGCGCAGACTATTTGCTTTTCTGGTTTTTGTTGCATTGTTCTATGTACAAGATTCATGTATGGGTTTTTACGCCTGAAATAGAGCAATAAAAAAATTTAAAATTTTTTTAAAAGCTGGCAAAGCTAAGGTTAACGTCAGTTTCCTCACTCGAGAACGATGTCAGTGACGGGCGAGCCCAGGATTTGAACCCCTCACATACTGACCCGCGGTCGAGTATCTTACCGACTTCGCCACTGGCTCCAGCCAGTGGCGAAAATTTATCAGTGAATTATTTCACATCTAGGGTTGTTTCTTGAAATAAAGTTTAACTTTATTCTGGAAATTACATTAACTAAAACTGTTGGTAGCTAGATATCTAAATATCGAACAAAATAAGTTTTAATTTGCAATTGCAATTAACTTTTAATAAAGCTACAACAAAGCAGCAAAGCTTTATTTGGACAAGTTTGAACTCTGTATCATCATCAACCGTTAATCTGTTCTCCTTAAACACGCTTGCTATGACTACCCTACGCGCATCAGCTCCGCCAATTATTTATATAACAATCTAATCAGGCTTTCCTAAATTCATTTGTTTACCATCTGGAATGTCATTCCAAGTGATATCAGGAACTGCTCTTCTAAAGCAGAGTTTACTAAATTATATAAGCAACATCTGATAAAAAATTGGAAGAATTCAGTCCATGACAACAATAACAAAGTTTACCTCTTTTACATCTCTATTTCAAATCTTGCATTAAATTACGATAATATCTTTATTTCTATTCTCCTAAAATTTCACGTTTGTTTTTAGTCAAATTTTAGATGCACATTGCTGTTATATAATTTTACAAGGTAATCAGCTAGATGGAGTGTACATCGTTCTTACTGATGACCATCTACTTGCATTTTGATTGATTTACTTACTTAACATGCTTGTGTGTTGATTCATGATTCAAATTAATAAACATAGTTTTCTGTCTCTCTCATTCACTCTCTCATTTACTTGTATCTTGATTTCTCTCTCTATCTCACTCTCACACACTCTCTCACTCTCTCTTTCTCTTCCACTCTTTCTCTCTCACGCTATCTCTCATAATGAGGTATGCTTCTTCTTGCGACTCAATTTCGTCGCTTCTTAAATTTGCTTCTGGTCACAAATGTTGTTAAGTACTGATTGTCATTTTGTCAACCCTATCTTTCTAGATCTGCCATACACTAGAACACGTTTAAAGAAGTGCGCAATTGTTTCTTTAATTAATTCTGCCATTCTCGTACCAGTCATTGGACGGTGGGTTGACTTAGAGTGATGCTCTGAACTTGGTTTGATTTCAAGTAATCACGAATTCCTGTAGTAATCGTCAACGAGGCAGAGAGGAGGACGTGACTAACATTTCTGTATTGACCGTAGTTGTTATATTGGGTGTTTTACGATCCTGGCCTCTACGGCTATTTGGAATATTCCCGTGTAACAACCGGCTGTGTATGGTACCGGTTCATAGCAGCCGGTGAAGTAGTTCACGGTTTAATTTTCATTTTGTTGTAGTAGGAATCGTTTCTTCACAAGTAGAATTTATGCCTAAATGTAATTTTTCACTTATTTCGAATAACGGCGACGATTAAACCATGCCACTATTCTTTACATAATCTAATTGCATCTAATTCAATGAATTACCCAAATAGAAATGTTTTACGTATCAATAAAAATTAAGATGGAAATTCGAAATATCTCTATCTTTCTTTGCCTTATATGCTCATCATGAAAATAGAGTTAATGAAGTAAATTTTAGTAATAACATATTCATGACAGGACAGAAAAAAATTATAATTAATTGATCAAATTTAACAGGAGAGATGAAGTAATGGCTTCTCAGTTAAAAATTAATTTGTATTTTATTCGAAATCCCGTTGCTCTTCGAGTTAAACTTATTTCCTAGAAAAAACTTGCTAACAATATTAGCATGGCTCTTCAAAAGCGCTTGATATCTGACTTGAAATGTTTGTCATGAAACCGGCTATGGTTTAAAATCAATTAACATGGTTATGTATACATTTTAAAATTTATTATTGAAAGTTACATTAAATTTATTGAATTGTAAGTTAAATTTTAGTTTTTAAATTTCATCGAAATTATTTATTCAATTCACGAGATCATGACTTTAAATCACTTACACAGCCAATGTCAGCTCAATCGAACCTTTGTAAGTTTCGCGTACAACACGTTCTCTGTAGATAGGCCTACTGAATAATTACTATTGACCTATTGACTTTCGTTAATATACTCTTCTATCATATTACTAGCATATCTTCTTATCATAGCACCCTAATATGGCACTAAGCGTCACTGACATAAAATATTTCTAATGAAACAAACTATGGCTTAAAATTTATTAACGTGATTGTAAAGTTTTACAGTTTATAAATGGAATTGTAAGTTAAACTTTAGTTTTTATTTGAATCAAATTATTTATTAAATTCTGGACTCTTAACTCCATACGTAATCATTCGAAGAGAGATTTGTGTTTACTTCTGCATCAACATCAAATCACTGACAAACAACATACATGTAAATATTATTAAATACTAGCAAACTAAATCATACAAAAATCAAACGAAAGCAAACATCCGAGCAAACATTGATAAGCATGCACAACAACAGAAAAAGTAAAGGTACATATTACTAGTACGAGTTGCCATCAGTGAAGATACACAGTATCTTATCTAGCTGAACATCACGAAGTACTCGTAAGATTTTTTGTACATGTAGAAATGCAACATGTGCAAATGAAAGTGAGCCACATTTTTAGCCATATTTTTCAAATATGGCTGAAGATCAGTTGACCAGCCTATTTTTGGTTCTGAGATGACCGCCTTACTGATCAAGCCTGGTCAGCGGTTGTAGTGGTCTTCCAGCCGATAAATTCTCACCGAGCTTAGGCTTGATTGATTCCAGAAATATTCATAGTATTTCTTTAACGCTCTTTAGTCCCGTCAACGCTATCATCCGCTAGTAAAGCGTGCTTTCTCTCGGAGAGTTTTACGCACCAAAGACTTTCAAAAGCAGAATGTAAAATCTGACAAATTATTAAAGTTGCGAGAAAAACTCGACTGTCCAGCTCGTCGTGTCAATAAATTGCTTTTCTCTTCGTACTCTACTAAATTTATTTGATTGAGAATTTTATGTTTCTTTTTTCAGTTGTAAAATTTGTTCTAAAATGAGCGTAATTGCATACCTTTGGAGATTTAAGATAAATTTTGGATAAGGATTGTTTGATTTAAAATTCGATAAACAATCTTCTTGGTGTTATTTACGTCGTTGAAGAGTCTAACATTTCAGATGAAAATTCATTTTAATCAACTTTATTCATCAGAAAATTCACAGGTATCCTATGTATAAATTGCTTGACAAAAATTACATCAGATTAGAATCAAAACTGATGTGAGAATTAATTTTCACATTGATTTCCAAATATCTTTTCTAATCTACAAATTTATCTCTAGTTATGGAAATCTGTGATTATAAACAGTTCTAGATTTCAGCATAGGCTATAGCATTAGTTACACACAGATTTTTATCATAGCAATCTAAAGGTAAAAGTTATATAATCAACATAGCCACTGGCTGGAGCCAGTGGCTATGTTGGTAAGATACTCGACCGAGGGGTTCAAATTCTGAACTCGCTCGTTACTGACATCGTTTTCGAGTGAGGAAACTGACGTTAACATTAGCTTCTTTTTTACATCTTTATCATTCTTCGTTATAAGACTTCATAAATAAATCTTCCAGAAGTATCCACTAGATATGCAAAACTTCTAAACAGAGCAATCAGAGTCCAGCAACCCCTCACTACATTTATGATCTGCAGTTTAATTTTGATTCTCACAAATTTGTGGGCAACTTGAGTCTCGTCATTGAGCAACCTCTAACTATTCTAAGAGCGAATCTAATTAATCTAACTAATCTAATCTAAGAACTGGGTCAGTCAACCTCTAGATTAGTAGGTCAGTCGCGTGCCTCGAATGTGTTTGAGCAGTTTGAAATCAATTACAGTATCAAGCGCTTCGGCAATAAATAGCTTTCAGATTTTATCTCTTATACACAATCATCATCATAATCATCATCATCGTCAGTTTAACTATGGTCGAGATACGAATATACTGTCTCAAATCCTCTTTGTCCTACATGATATCATCAGTCAATCCCCTATTTGAGACATTTCCATTCGTTTAAATTTACACAATAATTACTTAAAATCATTATTTATTAATTATATTAATTACTAATTATTATTTTTTCTTAAAATAATTTTTAAACGGTAAAATCATTCGTTTCGAAATTATATCCACTGTATATTATTTTTAAACCCGAAAAAACCTGAAACTTCACAGGAGATTTGCCCGTTATTTGCCATTTTGCGTAAATATCAATGGAAAGGAAATGTCTAGAAGCCGAGCCGGAGAAGGTCGATGGAGGTTAGAGGTTGAGAGAGCCGACATTATATTACCCTCTCAGATGAGACAATGCCGATAGGAGGAGACTCCTAGATAACATAAATCTCTTTCGGGCCGATAGCTCGAGATGCTGAATCGAGCACAAAATAGCCTTGCAATAATAAAACAGGATCCCATCGATAAACATTTTACAGTTAAACTGCCGGTTTAACGTCGCTTTTGTTTCACATCGGTGCATCAATAACCTTGTCGTCGACGTGATAGGTTTCTTAGTCAGAAGTAGTTTTATTAGTAGTAATATTTTAGCTGGCTTCAACACTTTGGCTTCTTGTTTAACAACTCTGAATGCTCTTAACATGTGCCACAACAGTGATACGAATTTCACGTAACAGTAACTTTTGCGTTTTTATCGAAACAAATATAAATTTATACTTTCTATTTTACACAGTCTGTTAGGCAGAGCTCCCTTAATAATATAATCAAAATTTTGCTCTCGAATACTAGACTCTGGCAACATCTGTATTGTACGAAAAATGAAATTGAAAATTCTTGTTTCAGTAATTACAACTCAAGTTCTTCAATAATTATAACTCTTTTTGTTGTTCATTAATGATACTCTTAACTATATTAAAAGTAAGTAAGCAAAATATATCGTCTAAGTTCTAAATGAACTACAGAGATCTTTTATGTTTCTGAAAACACTCTAGTTCTAGGATTAATTCACTATAGTTACGCTACAATTAGAATCAATATTCTCGTCATGTATATATGTATTATGTATGTATGCATGTATTTTGCATTATGTATGTAAGTATTATGCATTATGTACGTATGTATGTATTTTGCATTACGTATGTATGTATTGTGCATTATGTATGTATGTATATACTGTGCATTATTATGTATGTATATATTGTGCATTATGTATGTATGTATATACTGTGCATTATTATGTATGTATATATTGTGCATTATGCATGTATATATTAAGCATTATGAATGTATTACTCTCAGCTTTCTACAGCGTTGGGACACCTGCACCGGCTGATATTTGCGGGCAGACAATATTTGGAGGGGTGAAGCCTACGGGGGTTATCCTATCTCCCACCTACCCGGGAATCTACCCTGATAAAGTCAACTGCTTCTTTCGATTCCACGGTGTCCCAGGGCAAAGAGTTAAATTCACTTTCCTCGACCTGGACTTATATAGCGGCGGCGATCAGTACGTTATTAATGAAATTCTGCTGCTTTCTTTTGTTTAGCAAAATATCGATTTATACTGTAATAAATTTCTATAATAATTAGGATTTTGATACTTTTTGCAAAAACTAATTTCCACGACTGAAAGCCAGGTGTAACTCCTGAAATTAGGTTTTGTTCTTTCCAGAATAGGATTACAAAACAAGTAATTTAACTCTAGAAAAGCCGCGATTGCTTTAATTAAATCAATTAAAGAATATCCGTGTCGGAATTGTCATGGTTTCGAATCGATCCTCAATTATTCCATATTCGGTATCGTAAAGTGGCGAGCTCTCGAGCAATCTATATCATGGTTACTGAACGCATTACATATGCATTTAAAGGCTATGATTAGGGCTATGGCTGATCTGTTGACTGATTTTGTGGAACCGGACGTTAAATTCTTATTGATTGATTGATTGATTGATTAATTTTCTGGAATTGGGAATCTTCACCCTTTTGGGCCTGCTTTTTGATCAACGGCTGGGACTTATCTCAGTAGTGCTCGATGTTGTCATTGACGACAGTAGCACTACTCTAATTGATGTTATTATATTGTTAGAAATTTTATTCGTCTGAACGTAGTCAAGCCAAATACTTATTCAGTATCAAAAAAGGGAATATTACTCGTCGATTATGCTTAGGAAAACAAGGAGAAATTACTTCTAACCCTATAGCCTTAATAACCTCATATATTGTTTTCTCGTTAATTAAAATGTCGTTAATGTCGTTAATTCGTTAATGTCGTTAATTAAATGTCGTTAATTAAATTAAAATGTAAATTAAAATGCTAGCAGTGAATAGACCAATCCAAAGGTGTAACTGAAAGTTTCATAAAAAATAATAATAGAACAATAGCAAGGTAAATAGAAAGACTTTAAGTTAGTTTATTTCATTATACGTGTCAGTCTCGGAATGAGATAAAAAATATAAATAAATAAGGAGCATTTGCCTATGATAAGCATTTAACAGATTTTATTGCAAAATAAGCTACAACTACAGATAATTTACTAAAACTACATGTAGTAACCTTATCGTATATGATACAGCAGAGATAATTAATATATAATTCTTAATTAACGTTACAAAGATTTACATTTTTATTAACTAAACTTTGACCCTCACTTCTCAATCATTAAAAACCCCGTTTTTACATAGATTACGCGATCACTTACCCTTTTCACTCCTCATTTATCCGCTTCATCATTCCTGCCACATCTCAATAGCAGCGCATCATAAATCTTCCACTCGTAACTAGATGTCGCAGCTGGTTTAGCTTTGTCTTTTCTCAATTAATCGCGCAGCTGCCCGTTCGACTATGTGCGGGCGTACGACGGGCCTGACGACGCGTCGCCGCTGATCGGGACGTATTGCGGCAACTCGTTCAACGTATCCATCTACTCGACGAAAGAGAATTTGTTTATAGAGTTTGTCACGAAGAGCGGGCGAGTGGAGCCGATGTGGTCGTCCACCACTCACAGCCTGATCGCCTCCGTTCACGAGGAGCCCCTGAAGGGAATCCATCGACGGGGCTTCAAAGCGGAGTTCTCCATTTCGAGCAACTTCGTTAGTCTGAGTAAGTAAGTCGTGGAATATTGAGTCACGTAGAACTAATCGGGTTTAATTAGATTCGATGAGATTCATTTACCATATAGAATATTTATTTGTCTGTTTGAGGAAAGGTTGGATGGTATAAATTTAATAGCAATAAGGAAATCGACGATAGTAATGATGATGATGATGATGATTGTTGATGATGATGATGATGAGGACGACCACGACGACAACGACGACGACCACGACGACCACGACGACCACGACGCCGACGACGATGACGATGATGATGCTGATGATGACGTTTCAAAACTTCACTGGATAGAAATTTGTTACTCCTCAGAATCAAACTGAATATTATCGTCATAAATTCCTTTCCAATTGACTATATTGCTTCAGTATAGTGTAAATGTCTTATATATGCATCTTTATTTCACCAAACATACATATGGTAGCAAAGCTACAATAAAAGTACACAATATAAAGTACACAATATAAAGTGGCATCATGTTCAACGAAATGGGCAAAAAAAGATATAGCGTATCTAGCATCATCTAGCTTATGATGCTAGATAATGTGAACAAGTACACTGCGGTTACTCTGGAAGTTCTAAATTCTAAGCTTTTGAAGCATAGATTAAAATTAAAGCTACGCTAAAGATTATGTGAATATGAATACTATGAATACGATGCTGGTCATCGAGTAGGAGAAAGAAACGAACAAGTGGTTCTAAATGTTATATTCAGACTTTCCTTTTCATCTGGCTATGACTAGCATCCGTCACTTGTTGATACGAGACGACTAAACCAAATTAATGGACGAAAACGAAGCGAGCCTTGACTATTGAGACTGACCGATGGTTGATTGAACATAGTATTTAAATAATAATGTGTATTAAGTATTCAAGGTTTAAGATTAATTAATTAAATGAATTTCATTTACATGTAGATAAAAACTAAAGCCAGGTTTAGTGTCAGTTTCCTGCCCGATAGCATGTCAGTAACAGGGAGTGCACTGAGTTTGAACTCTGCACTTACTGATCCGCAGCCGAATAACTTGCCCACTGGCTCAACCCGTCTTTAACTTCAAAGCATGTCTGCTTAACGATAATGTCTTTTAAAGAGTCGCTGACATATCAAGATCATAAAGAAATATTTCTGTAAGTCAGAAGATGGATCGTCTAGATATTGTAATTTTTCTTCTGCAAAGTCTTGACTATCTAACTTCCATACTGATCAGTAGCGGACAGCAAAATCATCAGATGACAAATGATCAAACAGAGAATGTCATATATTAAAATACTGGAATGCTGCAGTCGTGTGGATGTGAGAATATAGCAAAGTTTAGTCGCAGTTTATTACAGTATTATCTTGCAACAGTTGATTAAAGTTATATTTGAGTAAAGTTAAATTTTAGTTATTTTTTAATATTAGATTATAGTTTTTTGTTATACTTGATTACAGTTAGTTACCGCTTGAATTTTTTCAAATTTAAATGTACGTACTTTTCGTGAAACAGAATAATATTTCGCCTCATAATCATTATTAATCGAATGAATAAACATCAAAAGAAGGTCTCTTCGTATCCCGACCCTAGTTCAACCGGGATTTAAGGGAAGATGATGATGATGATGATGATCACTATTGAGCATGATTGATTGATTGATTCAGATTTCATTCAAGGACAAGGTCAGCATGTACGCGGAACAGGTAATCTATTTCTTTCGCTCTCAAGTGTTCTATCAATTAGCAGATCAAAGGCACATATTTTTAACCCAGTCTGCTCTCACGCTCCAGAAAGAGCACTCCATCGATCAATTAGTTGATCCAATTGTAAGGATATACCTTATTAACATCACCTTAATGCAGCCATTAGCTTAGAAAAAAATTTGGTTCTGATTTTTGTTTTCTCTTGTCTTTCTCAGTCCTTGCTCACTAACCTCTTACGACAATTGTAATTTACGGCTGGGCTATTCTTCAGCGGCCCGGACACAACACGGGAAAACTATATCATATTACATGTATTATGAGATGAAAGTAATCGTAACTGAAATTTATATACTGCCTTTTATTTTGTTGTGGCGTGAATTGAGTTACATTATCTTTGTTTGTATAATTTTCTGCTGAATCATAAACCTTTATTTTCTTCTACAGTACAGTTGTCTCTTTCGTAAAGTAGTTTCGTCGACCCGTTTGGATCATGGAGATGTTATACACCTTTACCGTGATTAAACTAGAAATATCATTTGGCTCTATTTAGTGCAGTAAGATACGGTTTCACTTACATTTTTAATAGGCCCACGACAAAGCACTTACTTAGTCTCTTGAAAAACTCTCGAAATTCATAGAATATCAGAACTGATTGAGGCTGAGCTGTCAGATCATCTTCCATTGATCTCAATGGACACTCCACCCTTCCACTCATCTGACCGTTATTGGATTTTCTTCTCGCGCATGGACGCAAGGAAAATTATCCGGACTCAACGAAAATTCCTTCTTCTTTATAAATTTTCTACCCCAACGTTTCCTCCGTGAATAGTCCATTAAAAAGATAGAGAAATAGTCCTTTGTAATGTTTTATGTCTCCTTCCCGTGTTGTGTCCGGGTTGCTTGAAGAATAGACCAACCGTGTAAATATGCACGTCTCGTAGAAGGCACATAAAAACAAGATCCAAATCAACGTCAGAAAGGGCATTCGGTTGGTGAGCGCCTAGGCTCTAGAAATTGCTACAAAAACTTACACGAATGGAAAATAATCTATTCGTATCCCGACCCTGGTTAAACTGGGATTTAAGGGAAGATGATGATGACGATGATGATGATGATGATGAATGTTTTATGTCTCCCTCTATGTCGTAGGGTGATTCATGGGTCATTTGCACCTCAATATCGTTAGAGAAGAAGTCAAAATGACCGAGTTAATTAAATACCTATAAAATTATATAGGCCTACGCAACTCAGTGTTTTATCTAAAATAAGATTTCTGTACATCAAAAGAATTTTAATCTATTTTCTCTTTCTAATTTGCTCCAAATAAAACGAATTACTGATCAGCTGATTGGAGTTATAAATAATTGAATTTAAATGAAATATTCATCAAAATTTTGGATTTCGTAAATAAATTATCAAGTTATGAAAAATGAAAAAAACCTCTTCGAAGTGTCATGAATTTCGACATTAAGCAAGTTCATCATCTATTTTCTGTAGTTGAGAAAATCCAACTATTTTTTGTGTTTTTCGTTATATTTGTATGAAAAAAGTCGCGAGCTTCGTTAGAGCAGGCTAACTCAGATACCGTTTTGAGGACGGTAAATGAAACTATTGCGAATCTTGGTATCTCATCGTTCATTGAGTCTTAATAAGAACCTGACGCCTTGCAAAGCGTCACTTATATAGGATGGATATGCTTCAGATTCACATTCTAAGGGGGAAGATCTATTAAAAGAGATCATAGAAGGTATAATGAAAGGAAAAAGAGGCAGGGGCAGGCCGAGATCAGGTATGTTAGATGATTTAAAGACCCACTCATATGTGGAAATGAAGAGGAAGGCGGAAGACAGAGAAGAGTTGAGGCGTTATGTACCATGGACCTGCCAGTAGGCAGTGCACTAAGAGAGATAGATAGATGCTTTAGATATGTCGGATAATGGTTTCGCCTGACACACGAAAGCAATTTCTTTCATAGAGGATTAAATTTACTTCGCCATTGAAAAAGCTTCACTCAAGTGACGGCTGTAATTTCGCTATATTTTCTCGACGATCATACTCGACTTAGTGCGCTCGCGCAGCTGAAGTAGATTTTAATCGTCGTAATGTTCGAAATCGTTCAAGAAATAACACTTACTGAAAGTAAGTGAGAAACTGCAATGCATCCTACAATGTAACTACAAATACATGTATCTGTGGAACCTGTGGTGATGACAAGAATGTACATAGGCGTAATGTACATGTTTTAGGCGTAAATTAGATCAAGCAGATTTTATAAATACGTTATTTTAAAGTGCTATTACGATGCTACTGTGTTTTTCATGTTATTTTATTGCTTTAATTATTTAAAAGTTAAACAAAGGTCTTTCATTTTAGGAATTCCGCGGTAGTAAACAACTGAGTAATGGAATAATTAGTCTATAAATCTAATGATTGATTGATTAATGTAAGAGTGTTGTGGTGATTTGTTGTTCAATAGAATGTGATCAGCTAGTTCTTAGTTCTGGAGAATCTAGCGGGTATATAACGAGTCCTAACTACCCATCGAACTATCCTCTCAACATCACCTGCTACTACTACATTGACGGATTAGTAGATACGCAAAATCTAGAGAAAACAAAACTCATCTTCGACACCTTCGATATGCCCGTCATCAAAAATAGGTAAGATATTTGATTGTCTAGTTTAAGAATTGAGTATTTTATGTAGAGGCTAACGCTAGAGTGGAGTTGGAAATAAATTTTTAGCCCGTAAAAGTACTATGTATATATAATATAATGTTCACTTTTTAAATATTTCTTAGCTTATATACTGTATATATATACATATATATATATATATATATATATATGTATAATGTATATATATATATTATATATATATGTGTGTATATATATATTATATATATATGTGTGTATATATATATAGTTCTATAATACATACATATAATAACGCAATATATATATATATATATATATATATATATATATATATAGGCTTACATGTGTATATATATATATATATATAGTTATAAAATACATTAAATAATAACGCTAAATATATATATATAGAATATACCTAAGTCGGGCACCATAATCATTACTTGTTTAAAATGTTTATAAATGTATGTTATAAAATAACGTTCATAGGAATTCTATTCTCTACGATTTGTGCTTATGTTGTTTTATGTATATAAGCGATAAGATAAATTTACTAAGAAATCTAAAAGACTTTTTAAGAATGTTAATTAACGGGGTATATTCACTTGCAAACCTGATGTCTTGTGCATAGAGGATATGTTGTAAAACGTATGCCGAGCTGGTAGAGCATTTGCTTAGTAAGCAGGAAACCACGGGATCCATTCTGAATCAAATCTGAATGTATATTTTTGATACCTAATAGGCTTTAAACAAAAATGCTAAATGTTGCTCTTAATGTTTTATATCGTTTATTTGTTCATCTCAGAATAGAATTTACAATCAAGCTCTTTAGATTTTTAAATACAGTTGAAGCATAACTGTCGATAAATGGGTTAATTACTAGGTTTTTCTTTGTTACTATGTTCCTGTCAAACAGTAATTTGATCAATCAATATTTGCTAAACTTTAAGATACGACAAGTGAACGGTTAGACTTTGCCTAATGTTTTACCAACATGCTGTTGCATCAGTGGCATGTACTGGAGTATCTATTCAACATCACATTACGCATTCCATTCCACTAGCTGTTTTTATTGATCTGTTTACTATCTATTTTTTGTCTACTCATTTTGGTATATTATCTATTTTGGTCTACTATTTGACTTATTATGTTGAAGCGGCCGTATACTGTACTGTGCTGTTTCACTAAAGCAATATTGCTTTGAGTAAGGAAACAGACGTTAACGTTACAGCAACATTATAGCCTTAAGTTGACTTGATCTGGGTTGATTCTGCATTTTGCAGTTTAGCGATTCGAAAATGCAATTTGTTTTGCTCATAATTACAGATTTTAGTGCAATATTTAGACTTCAGCCATTGAGTAATCTTTCTGCGTTTTTAGTTTTTCTAGATGAAGACTGATATAGGAGATATACAGTTCAACCCATTATATCATTCGAATTTAGGCTTCTCAAATTCAGCATGCTAAAGAGCTTGATGATATCTATGATAATCTATTAAATTATCTCTAGAAAAAAAAAATTAAATTGTCATGCGAGGAAATAACTTTACAACCACCAGATGACGTTATCTGCCCGTCATTTAACGAACCGTTAAGCTTTTGATGCCTCGCTGCAGTAGCTCGTTCAGCAGATGTTTGCATCAAAGCGATTCATGTAGCTACATCGTGTCGCCTGGTAGCTCTACTCAACTTTAAATTATGTCTTCCAGTCAAACCGCCTGACAGGCGAACGAGAGAGATTGCATGCATGTTGAAAGCTTGTAGCGTGTTGCTGATGGCATCGCCTTTGTTGCTGATGCGGTTAACGGCTAATATCGCTAATAAGTGACAAGTAATATGTGACAAATTGACCGATATTTTTGATAATAAAGCAAATATTAGAGCAGCCGACGATATACAATTAGTAGACGTAAAGTGGGTAAAGAAAGACCCACACCTTTAATGCGGGTCTTTATTTGCCCGCATTAAAGATGTTAGCTAATGCAACTCATATCGTTAAATTAATAGAAGTATATACTCCTATTAAAGATATTAGATACTGCGACTCATATCTTTGGTATCCGTATTTACCCGCATTGAAGCTATTAGCTAATGCAGCTCATACCATTAATACAACTAATAAGTGTGAGATAGTTAATAGGTTCGCACCATAGAGATTGCTTAGGCGTCAGATTTAACATGACACTCGTACCATCAGAACCTCTATTATGGTTGATACAACTAACACCAACAATAATGTTTCTTACCTATTAAATGTGTGAAATGGTCAATAAAAGGCGATATACATTGGTGCATATTAAATTACCTGCATGTTAGGTCTCTATATTTGGGATTCTTGTGGAATAATTCATGAATTACTGTAGAGTATGCTTTGCTGGAGCCAGTGGCGATGTCGTCAAGTTATTCGACCGCGGATCAGTATGTGCGGGGTTCAAATCCTGGGCTCGCCCGTCACTGACATCGCTTTCGAGTAAGGAAACTGACGTTAACATTAGCCTTTACCAGCTTTTGCTCTTCGCTGTTTTCAAATCGTATTGAAGAGATACGTACAGCACACGCCAAGCAGTTGAACCACTTATTCTCTTCATCGGATGAGATAGCTTTAGTTTGCCCACAATCTTCGGCATTTGTTCTACTGTCGTCAGTGGTGACGGCTGACAAGGTTTGATTGCAAATTAAGAAATGTTTGAAAATTGTAATTTATATATATATATATACATATATACTGCATATATGCCTATATATATGTGTGTGTATATATATATATATATATACAGCCTGTAACAAAGCTCTTTACAATTTAAAATAACAATGAAAAGGAGAATCGTATGACTTAACTTTAGAATTGCAGTCTTACAATTTAAACTGCTGAACATTAAATGCTAATTTATGAGTGAATTTTGATTTTAAAATGTCGGACAATAGTTACTGACGAAATTTCCTGAAAACTGAGGCAAACAATAAATAATTTCTCTGCTACTACTACTGCCTCTACAACACTCTTGCAACAACTATTGCATCTGCCTTGAGTGCATCTGCCTTGAGTGCATCTGCCTTGAGTGCATCTGCTTTGAGTGCATCTGCCTTGAGTGCATCTGCCTTGAGTGCATCTGCCTTGAGTGCATCTGCCTTGAGTGCATCTGCCTTGAGTGCATCTGCCTTGAGTGCATCTGCCTTGAGTGCTCTGCCTTGAGTGCCATATTAACCGAATTCGGTTACTTTTAAATTCTGAATAATCGCGTCGTCTGTTCTCGTTTCAAAAGTAATTTGCTCTAAATAATCTATATTAAACCCAAAGTTACGACTAAGTTCAAAAATATAATGCAATTAGGAGAAGCTGCGTACCTGTGAAAGTATCACTTGTCTAAACATCCAACTTCATAGTTGCATTCACAGTAAAAAAACAAACAACTGCTGATCATATACAAAATCTCGTTTTAGGTAATAAATGATGCTGTTGCTGCAGCAGTCACAACCGGGGTTGTCACGACCACAGCAGCTGCTGCAGCTGCTGGAGATGCTGCTGTAGCTGCTGCTGCTGATTACGATCAGAACCAGCAGCGAGGTTTGTTTACAGCTTAGATCGGACGCTGCCGACGTCTTAGCACTGGCGAGTATACAATGTAATGGCGATGTTGGGCGGAATGAAATTTCCTTGGTATTATTGAAGTGCTCAGTGAAATATCCAAAAACCGCTAGATAAAACTGTTAAGTTATACAATGACTATAGAATACGTAGAGAACAACCATTTTAAGATATTTATTTGAAATTTTGGGAGTCCAACTAATTTTTTCAGTTTTCTCCATAAACAATTCTACAATGCCTCTAGTTTCCTGATAATTATATTCTTAGAGTCCTTTGTTGTACACCAGGTAAGACTTAGAAAAGATGAGACCAATTTAACGTCAGTTTTCTGCTTAGTGGCGATGACAGGGAAATAACTGAATTTGATCCTTGTACCTACTGATCCGCTTTCAAACAGTTTTCTAATAAACCAACGGTTCAGCCCTTATATTGATCGATCCGTTAGTCCATCCATCCATATATCCATTCATCCATCCATCCATCCATCAATCCATCCATCCATCTCTTTCATTATACATGATGCAAATGTTATCAAAACACAAACGGTATTAAATGATACACAATTGATAACAAACCTAATGACAGAAATTACATCAAATATCTACCTCTTTCTGTAAATGTATTTTTTTTATGTTTTATCGTTTTAATTCCTTCTCATCTACATTTCTTTCGGTAGCATTCATCATCCGCTCTGTGTGTCTTTCTAATTCCAGTTATTGCTCGCTGTCTATCGATCCATTCCACCCATCTCTCCTTTTTCTTCATATATATATTTCTCGTTTTGTAATAAATTGGACTCCCTCATGCAAATGTGGCTCAAACTATATGGAAAGCCTAATTTAATATTGTGTTGTAAGCTTAATGTATTATTGTGTTGTCTGGAGCCAGTGGCGAAGTTGGTAAGATATTCGACCGCGGATCAGTATGTGCGGGGTTCAAATCCTGGCTCGCCCGTCACTGACTTCGCTTCGAGTGAGGAATCTGACGTTAACCTTAGCTTTAGCTTTTAGCTTTTGTTAACTATTATTTTTATTTTTCTGAGCTTGAATACATGGAAAATCCAATTAGATAAGAGTATTTTAATTCAATTTTTTTCCAGTATTATAGACCGTTCCTGTTCTTATTTTATCCAAAATTATGTTCTATCGTTCCTGCTTTATTGCTTTTTAAATCTTCTACCAGTATGATAATTGACATGACTTTTAATTGTCTTTCACATTATTAGTATTATCGAAATACGCGTGTTGTTCTCGTTTGAAGCACATTCTGGCTTTTCTTGTAAAGTCTACGAAGACATCATTTAATTTCTGTTAATAATACCTTAATAAAAATCATTCAATTTGAGAAGGTAAACTGTACTGACAAAGTTAGGGATGAAGAAGTGGTAAATAAGGTTGGCATAAGTAGACAATTGATAGATTGCATAAGCAATAGACAGAAGGACTGGAGGGATCATGTACTGAGAGGGAATGGTTTACTAAAAGTTATGGTTGAGGGAAGAAAGGAATGAGAGAGGTTAGAGTAAGACCGAGGCTTGGAATGCTGAATGATTTGATGACCAATTCATATGTTGATTTGAGGAGAGAGGCAGAGGATAAAATATGTGGAGGAGTTATATACCATGAACCTGCCAATGGGCAGTGCACTAGGAAAGAGAGAGAGACAGAGAGAGAGAGAGAGAGAGAATATATTAATATTTAATAAACTTAAATGAAGTAGATTAATGCACTAAGCTCTATATTTCGTAATTATCCAATGGATGAAATGTAATTTCTGCATATCCAATGCATATGCAGAAACTACATTTCAAATGACGACTTGGCTCTATGTAAACGTAAGGTTAACGTAACCTTTCGAATACATGGCGAGGTTAAATAAAAATCCTACCCGTAATAGAACTTGACTAACTATATTTTTATATTGGAATTGTCACCATTTGAAGTAGTATTTATATCAATTGAAAAATACATTTTGCAGTAAAGAATTAGGTAGATAGAGACAGCTATTTGCAGTGATAACTGTGGCTCTTCCATTGTAACCAGTGTTGTTAACGAGAGATATATGTGAGTAAATGCTACTGCTGTAGTGTTTATTGTCCCCTACGTAATGAATGCAAATACATTTTCACATAATGTTGGGTGACCCGGGCCAAAAAGATAAATGCAGTTACATTGCAGTGAGTGACCATGTAGAAAAAGCTTTTATACCATAACATAAAGAGCATAACAACAATTAGATTGCTACTGTCGTCAATGACAGGGTTGAACTTTATTGAGATAAATCCAAGCCTTTGAAGAAAAAGTCACAACCAGCGGTGAAATTTACAAAATCGAGAAAATCATTCCAAAGATAAGGGAATTAAAGAAAAAAGTTTGCATGCTGGTGGCAACTCATGGACACTGGATGGAGAGTTGGCAAAAGAGGGATGGAAAAATATTACTTTTATTTCAAATTACGAGATCTAGGGCCTACATTACAATTGCCATATTATCTGTTAATTATTTTAATTTGCGAATTATAGGCTAGCTATTAGTAACACTCGCTTCACAATATTTTTCCTGAGAAATCACATTATTTTTTCTATTTACGCAGTTCTCTTTCGTAGTTGAAATGCCGTTAAATCGGTTAAATGAATAGTTAAATTATTCATTTGCTATTTGTTCTACTCATTGTGTGTGACAAACTATTTACCAATTACATTGAGCTAAGGATCTGCACATTTTATTCTCAAAATGCAAGATGAGCAAGCAAAGGGTCTAAGCTAGACGATTTGAGAGGGGGGAGGGTATTTTTTGCAAGATAAATGAATGGTGTCCATATCCACCCCCTCCCTCCTATGAGGCCTTGATACCGTTTCCCTATTTCATTCCCACTCAAATTCAGCCTCTCGTCGTTTCTTGCTCTCTTCCATTGGTTTATACAAGGTACCACGCTTATATGGGCAAGGCTTTTCTGGGTCCATTTAATAAACGTAACTGTTTTATGTCATATTTCGTAATAAATAGCTATAAATTATGATAACAATAACAAATGTGATATATTTGTACTATTTGAAAATTAAATCATTTAACTAGTTAAATGATTTAATTTTCATTTAAACAATGTGTTTTTTGGTAAATAATGTGTTTTTTGGTAAACAATGTGTTTTTGCTTGAAAAACACATTGTTTACCAAAATTTGAAATAAACTACACATATTCAGTGTTTCACGCCTGCATGCGGCAGAGTGAGCATATTCTACCCCTAGACCCTCTTGGTTACAAATGTCTCCCGTCATTTCTGTCCAATTTCTGTAGCCCGCCAAACCGGCGTGGTCGGTAATGATCGATGACGACTAAGATAAACTAAATGACCATCCTGATAAATATTTAGTGGCTGATGATAAAGGGTGAGTTAGTTTCAGATATCTGATTACTAGACTTACACAGTGAATGGACGGTAGGCATGCTTCGTCTTCAAAGTTGCAGACTTGATGCAAGAGACCAATGTAGGCCTATATGCTTCTTTACACCGCTTTTATACATGTAAGAAGTTAGTAGGCAATTTGTTCGCTCAGATTACTAAATTCCTACGAGGCTTCTTTTTTGTTAACTTGCTTGGCCTAATAGATTTGCAGTGATATGTGATGCGGAGATATCTCGAATATCATCCTTGCAAGCAGTATTATTATTATTATTATGATTATGATGATGATGATGATTATTATTATTATTATTATTATCATTTATATTATTTATATTTATTACTAATAATATGTCTATTATTATTATTATTAATTTACATATATATATATGTATATATATATATATATAAATATATATATTTATTTATATATATATACATATATATAAATATAAATTTTTATTAAATGTAACGTTTGCTGAATACCAAAAGAGTTACTTGTGAAATAATAGAAATGGTGGCATGCTATATAAGCGTGGAGATTATATTCCGATATTAGAAAAAAGCAATGAATAATCCAACTGCTGCTGGAAGGTTATTAATGAATCAGACCTAGATGAACGTGTGCTTTTATTTTTTTGAAAATAACGATTACGAAGCAACATCTAATCAATCAAGAAGAAGTAGCTAAAAGTGCGTATACATAAGTATAAGCAGAAACTCGGTAAACATGTGCGGTATGACTTAAGTAACTTGACGAATTAGAAAAGCAATTAGTGTATCAAATAGAAATAATACATAATAATAAATATTTAAATTTTCAGGATTTCAACGACACTTTAATCTTTTGTCTTAAGTAATAAAAATCATAGCATAGAAATCATCTGGCTTTTGAATTATTTCTCAAAATAAAAATTATTAACCCATAAGCCTCTTAAAGGCAAACTAAAGAAGAAACTAGGTGCAACATTTTGCATTCAAGTCAGAAATGTTCGATTCCTCAGTCATAACAAAAATATTTTAGTTTTAAAAGTCGAATTCTTGTGCAAATATCTAACTAGTAGGTTACTAGGCTACGATTCATCACGTTTTGGCAAACGGCAGTCGATTGATTGTATAGGCTTCAATCTACCTTCTAGAAGCGCGTATATATAGATTGCATACATTTACTTACTAAATATTTGCTTAATAACTTAATTAATTTTTCTTAAATATATATTTCAATACATGTACATGTATATGACCGTTTCTCTAATCGTTGCTTCTACAATATTCCGATAGTTCAAATGAAATATTATTAGAAGTGAATTTTCTAGTACCTAATAGTATAGCTAGATCTCAATTCTTACAGTTATCTAGCTGACAACAATTGTTGTGGTCCACTGCCGCCAGTGCCTCTGTGCACTTAATGAAGTCAGCTCCACCATGGTTTAGAGGCCGAGTATCCAGGAAGGGATTAGGAGATACCCCGGGGTTCCTGTTTCATGAGCTGTGCTTTATGACTTGACGATATCAGGCTATTTCGACATGACGGGATTTCCCACAGGATTTTCCCGCAGGATTTCACTGTCATTAGTTGGCGCTGGCTCATTTTCTGAGATTGCTACCCGGTTGAATGTAAGGCAATATTGCTGGAGCATAACCTTGCTAAGCACCAAAATGAGCTCATAGCTGGAGCATAGCCTTGCTAAACACCAGAATGAGCTCATAGTTTTGAATTAGCTTCCACTATAATCGTAATTAAGCCAATTCATTAATCAGCCCATTTAAATCCCACTTCTCAGAATGCTCATTTTAGTGAATATTTCAGTGTATAAAATAAATTATGCAATTAAAAAAGTTAAAATATTAATTAGATAATGAACTCTAATTAGTAAACGTTCTTAAAGCTAAAGCTAACTTTAAAGTCAGTTTCCTCACTCGAAAGCGATGTCAGTGACGATCGAGCCCAAGATTTGAACCCGGCACAAACTGATCCGCGGTTGAATTCTTACCGACATCGCTTCTGGCTTCAGTCAATGTTGATGTCTCTAGCAAGCCATATACCTAACATTCCTACTGAAATTAGAAATAATGTTGCTTGACTAGATGTTTATAGATGTGACAATGAATTGAAAATATATTCAATAAAATAAATGTAAAATAATGCATGTAATAAGATTCAATATATAATAGTAAGATTTACTTATTAATTATAGTAATGTTACTAATCTAATATAATTAAATTAGTAACATTGGCGGCAATAGTACTCATTTGTGTTATATTATTATTATTAACGAATCACTTTCATCAAGCACATTCGCCTCAATGCTTACCCTATAGTTACTACATTAAAATTTCATATTGAATTAAATTTAAACACTTCATAACTATGACTCTTTGCTACAGGTCCAATCAATGACATTCAATTCTCTCTCTCTATCTCTCTCTCTCTCTATCTATCTATCTCTCTCTCTCTTCTCTGCAAAACGTCACTTTGTGGACACCAGAGAACACTCTTTTACCTTCTGCCTGCACTGATACCGGTCCTGGGCAAGATCATAGACATCACTCGGTTATATTTACTGTCTACTAGTCCTATATCTTTATTATTTTGTCTTATTAAAGTATATGCGATTGAAAGTTATTACCAACTTTTACTATCCTATTTTCCATGTGTTTCATCGTCCAGTTGTGATAACGGGCACCTAAGCGCCTACCTACAGGGTCAGGACTTGACTTGGTCACCCCCTGACTCCATCACCTGCGGGGAGTCTATTCCTCAACCCCTGCTGACCTCACATCCCAGACTGTTGCTCATCTTCAACACAACGGCTGCCAAATATTCTGGACGCGGATTTACGGCTAAATATCAATTCCTAACAGGTTCAGCAATCATAGTAACTTGGTAATGTAGAGGGGGCAATTTCGGGCAGTTTTTCCCTCCTAAAAAATGAGACACATTTGCGAATTTGTCCCCAAAAGCTCGTCAAAAGTCGCCACACGCTGTTTCATGAACGAGCACATTCTCTCTCTCTCTCTCTCTCTTAGTGCACTGCCCACCGGCAGGTCCATGCTATATAACGTCTCCAATCAGCACTGTCTTCAGTTTTCCTCTTCATGTCCACATGCGAGTGGATTTTAAATCATATAACATTCCTAATTTCGGTCAACCTCTGTTTTTAAAGAAAATATTATTTGTCGAAATTTATCATATTCCAAGTCCCGTTATCAATCTGTCGCCACCCCCCCCCCCCCACTATGAAAGTCTGGTTGCATATTCGGAGGTACCTTTCACGTTTGTTTAGATTTTACTGTAGTTTTTTAAGCTAGAACAATCTCGTCATTGTACATTATAGTGCAATTTTTATACTACCTAAAACTGAAAAAATAATACGACGTTTTAAGTTGTATTAATTTACTGTTGTATTCACATGAATTGATATAGAGCTGAAAAATTTATTCATCTTTAAAAAGCTATAACTTCTGTTGTTTCCGCTTGATACAATAAGCTGCAAAGCTAAATTTAAAGTCGGTATTACAAAGAAAGCTAGGAAGCTCTCACTTTTAAAATTCCGTTTAACCATTCAACGGACCCGGAAATAGGCTATGTACTGCAGCTGATATAGCTTTATAAATAATTTTCTCACTTTAGTTTTTCATTGTTTCAAAAATATAAATGATGACAGTAATACTTTAATTATAGCTTTAATTATAGAATTTGAGTAAATTATACGAATTAACTTAAATATCAAATATGTTAATATCCGGAGTCAATTTTTATTCTATAAATTAATATTATTTATTTCAAAAAACGATGCTGCTAAGTAGTTGTAGCCTAATAATTATTTGTAAATTTAGATGTGTTCTATAGATGTGTTGTATAAGTGGAAACTTAATTGATAACGTTTATAAATTTTTATCATGGGATCTGTCTTACAGTATACTACATGATATCCCTAAGATATTGCTATATTCTAGAGATATATAACGCTATGATTACACGAATAAATACTATAATATTTCAATAAATGAATAACAATATTAATTAAATGTCGGCAAAACCAATGTCTACGTCATCCTCCCCACTCGAAAGCGACGTCAGTGACGGGCGAGCCCAGGATTCGAACCCCGCACACACCGATCTTCGGTCGAATATGTTGTTGATGCTGGTTGAATTAAGTGCGATTCTTCACCATCCGGGGAGGTAGACTTGCCCTCAGATTTCCCTCCCATCTCGCTCTTCACCAACTCCGATATCATAGAAAATTGCTCCCCACCAATCAGCTGACTGCTGCGCTCCTGCCTTTTCAAAAAATGGTTCTAATATCGATGACTTGATATAATTGTTGTATTTTTAGACTACGCCATTCCTGGCACTCCGGCCAGCACAACTGCTCGATGTCATTTTATATACCGCAGCAAATCCTTCAATCACGGGACGTTTAATTCTCCACGTAACCCCAGTCACTATCCGGATAATTCCAGTTGTATTTACGAATTCTACGGACTTCCTAACCAGCGAGTCCGGATCACATTCGAGAGCTTCAAAGTGGAGGACGATCGGCAAGAGTTCGTAAAAGATTTCTTTGATAATTGAATTTTAAGATGTTGTGTCTCTTTACCTGTTGATTCTTCTTTGGTAATTAATTTTAAAATGTTGTATCTACTTATTTATTTATTTAATTGTACTATTGGGCATACTGTGAGAAAGGCAGACGAGGATGTAGTAAAGAGAGTTTGGAGGGAAGAGTTGGGTTTTAAGCTAGAGAGAGGTAGACCACCATTGACGTGGGATGCGATAATTAAGGATATAAAAATAGGGGATTGACTGATGATATGGTGTGGGACAGGGAGTACTGCAGAAAGTATATTCGTATCCCTATCCTGGTTAAACTGGGATTTAAGGGAAGATGATTATGATGATAATGTGTCTATTTACCTGTTGCATCTATTTCACGCTAGATTGCGTGCTAAGTCGTGCTCACAAATTAAAATTTGTTTCATGTCGTCGTTAACGGAAAAGGAATTAATGTCAGTGCCAATCTGCCGTTATATAATCCATGTCACAAATACGGATTTTATTGATTGATTACATATTTTAATGATATTCATTCACAGCAAAAATGCACTGATAAAGCCATAGGTATTAATCGATTATCCTTCTTGGTGCAATACTGCCTACTGGCATGTCCATGGCATATCTTTGGACTGATTTCCTGAATTTTTCACCTATTAAATAACTGCTTAATTAATGGAATGATTAATCGATATACTGACTAACTAATTTGCAAATTTACTGGCTGATTGATTATGTATTTTAATGACGCTGTTGTCTGCAATGATAGCTGCAGTACGGATTATGTACAAGTCTACAACGTTGGGCCTCCCCTCACGTTCTTGTCTCAGTCCCAGGCTAACAGCAGCAACGACACCCATACCCTGGTGGGCCACTACTGTGGGGAGCAGCTCCCCGGTCCTCAGCTCTCAGAGGAAAATTCGCACGTTATGAAAGTTGTGTTCATCTCCAACGAACAAAATATTCAGACGGGATTTAGAGCGAAATACGAATTCATCGACAAAGTGGACAAAACGCCTTCAACGAAAAGTACTAATTGAATTTTTTCTGTTTATTATTCATTGAGTAAATAAAATTCTTCTTAAAAATCCCAATAATTTGTCTAAGAATTTAACTTAAGCTCAGCAAAGTAAAAATACAGATTAATAACTTTAACAACACTCTTTAGTTTCAGCTTTTTAAATAAGCAACTAGTTGATTTGTTACTTCATTTCTTGATTGATACGCTCGTTACTTGTTGGTTGTTTTATTGACTGATTGAACGATTGATTGATTGACTCTTTCTTTATTTATTGTGTATTTCAATAGACTGTCCATACAACATAACATCTGGAATTAGTGGGACAATAGACCAGCCCAACTACCCGCACAAGTATCTTATCAATAGTACATGCGAGTGGCTGATTCGAGCTCAATTCTCCACTTCTCGCATCAGTCTATACTTTGATATGTTCATCATGGAAGGAAATACGGAAAGTATGTACTCTTATATTCTAATGTATTTATACATAATTATTCCTACCAATTAGAAAAACTTAATATTAAAATTATTAATACTAAGATGTTACTTAGCAGTACTTAATTTTACATATTTTAATCCCCAACCTTCTGAAAATTCCCAACCTTCTGAACCCCCACCCATGGGACACTCCAATCGGGACACCAAACCACCGCATGGAAGATTTTTATAGGCTTTGTAGATTTTGATAAAGACTTTGATTAGGTAAACTAGGTGAAAATTGTAAGAATTTTAAGAGAATTTGAGTGGTTTGGAGGGATATAAGATTAATTATGAATCTTTATATGAATTAAAAATACATTTTCCAAGTTCAATATCGAAAGAAGGAGGAATTGGACGGAGAGCACGATAGGGTTTTAGCATCTATAGCATAGCGTAGTTGTAATTGAAACTAGGCATCATTTTTAAACTAATTTAAAAAAATTAAATTATGATTTTCAGAAGTGGGATGTGGTAACGCCATCTTAAGAATATTTGCCAATGACTCAAGCCTAGCCACGCACGAGTTGTGTGGAATACAGGCGAGTGGAAGTGAAATACTGTCCCAGAAAGACTTCATCAGATTACGGTTCGTATTAACAGTTCGTATTAACTCCTCTACTGACTTTGTGAAGGGATTAACTTGTTGATCTGAGGAGTGCTCTTATGGAGCGAGAAAGCAGACTTCGAGTATGAATATGTACCTTGAGCCTGCCACTTGGCAGTGCACTGAAGAGAGAGAGAGAGAGAGAGAGAGAGAGAGATTAACTCATCAAAAAGAAAAAAAGGAATTAATGTTAATGTTAAAGTCAATGTCAGTGGAAGGTTTGTATAGCATTTGAATCCTGCACGTACTGATCGACAGATGGATACCTAACCGATCACGCTAATTCTTCAGATATTTGATTTGGCGATAGTTCCATCGAACCGAGGGGTGAGTTTAGTTAACTCATTCGTATATGCTGAGGATGTCAACAAACCCCAGGATACAAAAAGATGTAGAATCTCTACTTTAGTCCTTTAGGCATTTTAGAGAGGGAGAGAGAGAAAGAGAGAGAGAGAGGAGAGAGAGAGAGAGAGAGAGAGAGAGATAAAGATATATACATGTATACATGTATATATATATATATATATATATATATATATATATATATATAGAGAGAGAGAGAGAGAGAGAGAGAGAGAGAGAGAGAGAGAGAAAGAGAAAGGAGAGCATGCATGGAGGTACGGTAAAACAAGCAGAAAATGTACCATGCATTTGTCTAAAATCACTTAGGTGAAAACTAAACGTAGTTAAAAGTCGCATTTGTTTTTAATTACTTTTTAGTTGCTAATTTTACTGACGAAATAACATTTTACATATAGCCTATCTTCACTTGATTCCCTCGTTTATTTAAATTTATGATCTTTTTAATTTGTGATAAAATGTTAAATTTGTTAATTTTTAGATTTATAAGCGCAGCCCGCGCTGTTGGTGCTAAGGGTTTTAGACTTATCTGGACAGAAGTTTACTCCATAGATCAACTGTCTCCTTCATCCAGCCAATCAGGTTAAAGACATTTCCTTCTTTCAGTAATTAATTTTAAAAAGTTAAAAAATTAAATCTGGTTAAAGACAGTTCCTTCTTTCAGTAATTAATTTATAGTTAAAAATAGAATCTGGTTAAAAACATTTCCATCTTTCAGTAATTAATTTAAAGTTAAAAAATAAAATCTGTTAAAGACATTTCCTACTTTCCGTAATTAATTTAAAGTAAAACATAAAATCTGTTAAAGACATTTCCTACTTTCCGTAATTAATTTAAAGTAAAACATAAAATCTGGTTAAAGATATTTCCTTCTTTCAGTAATTAATTTAAAGTTAAAAATAAAGGTTTCAGTAATTGCTTCAAATGTTCTTGCAGTCCTCTAGTGTCTAAAGGGCGAATACAATGCGTTCTCAACTGTTAGTTACAATAACAATCAGATTAATTTTGTTATTCACGACAACATCAATCGCTATGAATACAAAGTCAAGTGGAGGAGGCAAGCATAATGGTTTATTTGTTAATTAAGAAGGTACGAATTAAGACATGAAAATCAGTTCCAGCATGGAATAAAGAGAGATAAATTACGTAGGGCTCTTAGCTATCTTTAGGGCTGCTTTTAGGAAAGACAAAGGATGATGGCGATGGAATTGAATGAATTGGTCTTACTTTGGTTTCTATTTAAAAGTAGGGCTAATGGAAAAGGTTGCTTAGGAAAATAGTTATTGGTGTACCACTTAGCGTCTGCCTGCAGTAAATGATCACAAATCATACATTTTATTTAGCTACTGCTAGCCACAATCCCATCATATTAATTTTTGACAGGCAACGACAACAATCCGATTAGAGTACTACTGGTGTCCAAGACAACATCGAGCACTATGGAACCAAGTCAAAACCGATGAGCAGAATGTGGGTTTTCCATAACCATAAACGGTGCGTGCCAAAATGCGGGTCTATTCAGTCCAAGGAAGGGTATTAGCGGAATGGAGGTTTGCGAGATGGTCTCAGTTCAGTGACATTAGGTGGATAGGAATGATCGAAGATAAAAGATTTTAACCGACTATGAAACTGTGCGCAAAGTAGGAAAGTTCGATCAGGAATAGATTTGGGGTGCGCAGAGATGAAAGAAAAACAGTTCCAGATCTGTGGGGCAGCATGCTGGAAGGAGCGCCTAGACAGCGTGTTACAAGAGGGAATGATCGGTCTCTCGATCAAGCGTCAGAGGCAGGAAATTTTTGTTAAAGCGCTAACATGTTAGCATGTTAACTTGGTAACATGTTAACACTGCTGTTTGGTGTTAGTGTGGTGTTAGCATGTTATATTGTTAAAGTACTATCATGTTAACACGTTAACGTGCTAACATGTTACTATATTAACATGATAACGTGCTAACACGTCAACATGCTTACATGTTAACACGTTAAAGTGCTAACATGTTAACACGTTAACCAGCTAACATGTTAACACGTTAACGTGCTAACATGTTAACAGGCTCTACACAGTGTCCCGGGTTTCGATGTCGTAAGAGCGGCTATTGCATTGACTCCAGTCTGCGCTGTAATAAAATGCCAAACTGCGGTCGAGACGACTTCTCCGATGAGGCTCCGTTCGAATGTAAGTACTAAATAAAAATTAATAAAAGTAAAATAAACAAAACAAAATATCATAAATAATATATCTTACGAATGTAAGTACTGGGATAAAAAATAGACTAAAAGAGAACTAGTTAAAATAATCTATAGATAAAATAGTTAATAAAAGTTGGTAAATAAAAATGAATATAAATAAAATAAAATAAACAAAATAAAATAACTTAAATAAAATAAAATAAATAAATAAAAGTTGGTAAAATAGTTAATCAGCTAAAGTAAGTAAAATAGATAATGAGCAATGGACAATAGAAGGTGACATGTTCATTTGCAATGTAGGCAATTGTTGCGGCGGAAACGAAAATAATTATTTAGTTAGTACTTCTCATAGAATTCTAGTTCAATCAGTATAAATCAAAATTAGAGTATATACAGTATAAATCTGTTATTTAAAACATCAATAATGATTAATACTTCATGACTTTACCCTTACTCAATTAATTGGAAGTGTAGAACATAGCTGTCATCTGTTTGATGTAAGCAGATGACATAAAAATATTTATTTATCCTTGGAACGGCTGGTATAGCTTAATTAAAACAAGAGACACTCTGTTTCGATTTTCTTATTTTAATGTCGGACCTCACAAATTCTCCAATTTTAAATAATAAACTATTCTAAATTGTTGCATATAATTATGATTTTACTTTTGTGTGTTGTAGGTGGTGAGCATTCTTTGAAATCTTATTAGCGTTGTATGGTCAGCAACTAATAATTATCCTTTTCATTTACCCAATTCGATCAATCAATCAATAAGAATTTAACGTCCGGTTCCTCGCCATACGGCAATGTCAGGGACGTCTCTTGAGGACTCTACACAAACAGGCGTCAAAGCACCACACGATGAGACACTTGATTCTAATGTAGCTTTAAATATCATTTTTATTCATTTAGCGACACATGCGCTATAACACACGTGCGACAGTTTCCTTGCTTAGTTGTTATTTGATATCATTTTGTAATAACCTTCATTGCCGTCTTCACTGATGCATTCACTGTAAGGAATACAATGATGGTTATTATGATTACATTATGGACATCGGATAGTCGTCATGATGCCCATAATGTAATCGTTGTCTTTTGACTGCGCAATTGGGGAGAGCACGGATGTGAGACTACTAAAACAAAAAGTTGGTAAAAGCTAATGTTAACGTCAGTTTCCTCACTAGGAAGCGATGTCAGTGACGGGCGAGCCGAAGGTTTGAACCTCGCACATACTGATCCGCGGTCAAGTGTCTTACATCACAACTGGCTCCAGCCGTCTAACGCCACGGGTTCTTATTCAAAGCTGCCTTTACGAGGTCTTCCGGTCTTTCAATGCAGTCGTCGACCTTCCAAATACTAACCGAGCCCGAAGTTGCTTAACGTCTTTAATTTCACGCACGATCCTACCATTTGCGCTAAATCCCGCCATATTCAGATTTAACTTTCTGCAATAATCAATAAATCTGATCATCAATTAATCATTCAATCAGTCATTCTTAGTTTCTATTATAGATTCATATGAAATTTTAATATTGCGCCGACAAATCAACCATCTAAGCAACTGAATCCAGTCAAGATTAACATTTTCTATCTAAATAATAAGTTATAAGTTTGAATTTTATTGAGTAATTTATTTAACTTCCGTCATACTTGTTGATGTATGGAGTAGGCATACTGTTGATAGAAAGCAGAATGTGTAAGAATATGTACATAGGACAAGCCACTTGGTACATTCCTGGAGAGACAGGAGAGAGAGATTACACCTATGAACTGATTGCTTTATCTTTTGACTGATCAATCAATCAATTGAATCAATCAATAGGGTTGTTTGAAGAATTGACCAAAAGGTGACTCAACGAGACGTAGAAGGCGACTAAAGCACTAAGATCCATTCCAACGTCAGAAAGGGCATCCGGTTGGTGAGCGCCTAGCATCCGGTTGGTGAGCGCCTAGGTTCCAGAAATTGCTGTAAAAATTTAATCGAATGGAAAAGTCTCAACTAGGGGATTGATTGGTGGCGTGGTGTAGAACAGACAGGATTTGAGGCAGTCTATTCGTATCGCGACCCTGGTGAAACTGGGAATCAAAGGATGATGATGATGATGATGATGGTGACGATGACGCTGACGATGACGACGATGATGATGATCAATTGATCAATCGACTATTTAATCGATTGATTTTAAGGCGGCACATATCGAGATCACGGACTACTTAACGTCATACTCGGAGTCGTGGTCTCTCTCGTCGGTCTCATCTTCCTCATCGTCTGTATTCTACATCGACGGCGAAGGTTTCAGCGGCAGAGATGGAACGACAAGTACAAGGACTCGGAGGATCGAGAGGTCCGGTACGTAACGCGGTCGGGCCCTAGCGTCAACTCCGCCTCGCGTTCCCGAAGCAATTCGATCAATCGATCAACACCGGGCGCAGACTCGAGGCCCGCCGGGTGTCACTCGGTTGGGCCATGCAGAGACAAACTGTTGAAAGAAAAAACTCAGAAGGTGTCTATTGTATAACGACTGAGCGATCGGAATTTAGGAAAATAGAATGTTTGCTTCAACGACTGTTTATCTTCAGTCATCAGTAACATGCAGAGTGGCATAGGTAGATTTTAAAAGCTGGTAAAGCTAATGTTAACGTCAGTTTCCTCACGCAAAAGCAATGTCAGTGACGGGCGAGTCCAGGATGAGTTGTATCCTTTATTAAGCTGCCTTACTTTCAATTTTTAATATCTGGGATACACACAAGTAATACTCATAAGTATAACTTATAAGTTATCACTTATGTACCCCGAACTGAAGTCAGTCGAATTAGGAATGTCAGTTCGCAAAAGGTGCCAGTAAAAATGTAAATGGTGCCGACATCGCTGCGGCTGGAGCCAGTGGCGATTTCGGTAAGATATTCGACTGCGGATCAGTACTTGCGGGGTTCAAATCCTGTGCTCGCCCTTTACTGACATCGCTTTCGATTGAGGAAACAGACGTTAACACTAGCTTTACTAGCTTTTTTAAAATATATATGACACATGGGAAGAAATATTCTATCACACATCGACTAGATCCTATTAAAATATAATATTAAATTTCATTAATATACAAAAAATAGTCAAGGCGGTTAATTAAAATGTACACATTTATTTCTGGATTACAACAGGCGCCTTTATAGCTATAATAAGAATAAAAATTGGTAATGACTGATTAATTATGAACCCTTATAACTATCAGTCAGATGGAAATGATGAATAGAATTTGTTTAAAATTCAGATATAAAATTATTTAACGTACTATTTTACAATATTATATTACTTTTATATTATTTTAAATCAGAAATTTATTAAGAAAACTTTCGTTTGGTCAACAACTTATTTAGCAACAGTCTAAAATTTGAAATAGTCTAACTCTTTAATATCTCAAGTCGTAGGCATAAATGATACACGAGGCAAGTAGAGTTAACTAAAAAACCGAATGAATTCTAGACACAATTTTTATAATCATTATAATAATAAAGATTTAACGTCTGTTTCCTCATACAAGGATGATGTCAGGGACGTCATTATCGGAGGTAGACGAATAAATAGCTATTCATAAAAATTTATTTTCAGCGTACTGACACCATTATAGTGAAAATACCTTATATTATAAGAGAAAATGAAGCCGAAATGAAAATAATAAAAACTGAAATATAAGCCTAAGGTATGGTCAGAAAGCCATAACTATCATTAACCTTTTGATAATAAATATGCTGGATTATTCACTATGATTCTATGCCGAATTACACAAACGCTTTTGTAATAGCAACAACACCTTTAGTGAAAGAGAGAGAAAGAACAGAAATTGAACAAATATAAAAAGGTATTTGCGAAGAATTACTTCATAAATCATGCATCAAGCAACATGTCAATAAATTACTTCATTATTAAATATCTACCAAGTAATAGCTGGAGACAAAATAGTCTCAACAAACAATGAAATAAGCAGGTTTTACAAAGTGGCTTTGATTCATATTTTACACATCGCTTACAAATCATAATCGACATAAACGGTGAAATATTTCGAAGACTAAATGGTTGGTATCGAACTGAACATCTATATATTCCTAGCGGGGAAAAACCAATCGCCTAGCCGGTTGAGCAGTAACCAATTCTATCTTGACTACGTACTTTAATCATATACGCTCGACAAGATTTCCAGAAAATTATCGCTTGTGATCTGTTCCAGGCTTCAGAATGAATTCAAATCGGCAATATATCTGACTATACCCAGATACAATCGTGTCCAGGTTGTTGAAAAATAGACCAACCGTAAACTGCACGTGGCGTAAAGAGATGACAAAGAATTAAGATTAAAACAATAGCCAGAAAGGGCATTCGGTTGTTGAGTACCTAGATTCCAGAAATTGCTACAATATTTTCTAAAACGAATGGAAAACATCTATACGTAGCCTGACGCTAGCTAAACAGGGATTCAAAGAAAGAAGATGATGATGCTGATGAATAAGTTTGGCTATAATAATGATGGACGCAAAATGCAATCACTGGTATAGAACACGTTAGGAGACAGTTTCACCATTTACAGGGCTACCGCTGACATAGATTTGAACCACGCACCTATCGATTCACAGGGAAGGCAACCAATCGTCTATCTACTCGACGCATATCACTAAACTAAAACAAATACATGAATACTACCGCTTATAATCTAACTATGACTGCAGACCCAAGGCACGATAAAATTAAATGCAGCACTATATCTAACTAAGATGATGATGACGATTAAGTTTAACCATTAGGACCGTTCTATCTACCACACACCACACTTCTATATCACTTCAAATATAAATCAACATTCTAAATTGTGCCAGTTATGGTTGCTGTATATAACTGCTATATATGCCTGCTATATATAACAAAATCAGTATGACGAAAAAATGAAATAATTTAATTTCTACGAACCCAAACATTTATTTCCACTTCGTTACTTAAGATTATAACATGATCCGTAAATTTATTATATTTTCTATTATAAGATTTAAATCCACTTGAATTATTGTAAAATACAAGTCAGCCCCTTTCTCGTCGCTATATTCATAGCAAGACATGGTTTATAGTAAATAAACTACATAATAAAATAAAGAATTTTAAAATTAATAATCATTAATTCTCTTAGAGTAGGAAATTGTCATTTATTTTCTTTTTGCATGCAGAATGAAACAAAAAGAAGTCTTAATTAAGACGCATAAATTTCACTTTCATCAATCTTTCTTATTTTTTATCAACAACTCCATAATTATGATGAAATTATGATGACAGTCAAGCCATGTCAAGACAAATGCCAACTATCATTGTGTATTTTAACAATAGACTAGAATTACAACATGCCTGAAAAGTCCATTGCTCAATGTTAACGACGAAAATGAATCCAATTTTCCAAATTTGCACGAACAACAGTTAGTTAATTTATAATATAATAATATGTCACTTCTTAAACAGAAATCATACTCAAACTTCTTGTACCAACAAATTCGTAACTTGCAATTCATCTTACAGAAATATTCAATAATTAGATACAACAACAAAAACAGCTTTGCTTAATAGTTAAGTTTCAATGTTCAATCAAAAATATCATAAATGTGAAAACTGCAGGCCCTGCAACACAGCAATCTATAACAATATACACTAATAACAAATAATAATGCTAATAATAATATAACACTAATTATAGCAATTTGCAATATACACCTATAACGAGTAAAGCATCAATACGGGTCTTTGCACGGGACACTTAGCATAAACTGTAGATTAGTATCTATATATCAATATATCCATAGTCATATATCTATATGCCTATACTCAATCAATCAATCAATCAGCTAATTGTAGCTAATCGCTTAATTTTATATTCAAGCGATCACAAATATATTTTCCAGTGAATTTATTTTACATTAAAAATCACAAAATATTCTAACATTTTAACTTTAGCACTCGTTCTGTTTTGATGGCAAAATTAATTATAAAAGAATTTCCAACTGAAATTATGTCTAACTAGAGCCTAACTATAAAATATCTAACTATAAAATATACAAATTTACAAATAATACACAAATTTTAACTAACAATGAACTATAGGGCAATTTATAGCATCTCTCAGGAATAATATAAAAACTAATTAAAGATAAAAAAATTTAAAAAAGAAATAAATCAATAGCAATTAAATAAATAGAAATTAAGTAATAAATAAATATTCTATTTAAAAAAATTATATTAAAAAAACTAAATAGAAATAAGGTAATAAGAAAAATTAAAAGTAAGGCAAGATATTTAATAGTTTTACATTGTTGACTAAAATCCCTTTCAAGGAAAAACTGTCGGCCCAATGTTACTATAAAAATGTATACACACGTCACTCATTTAAATCTTACTATATACACTCAAGCTTCAGTACTAAATACAGTTTACTATAAAGTTTCTCTATAAAAACAAGGCAAGTAGGTGAATATACATTTACATAGAATACATAATCACGCTCAGTATTACAAACAAACCACAGCCAGTTCAACACTGAATCGTCATCTATCGCTGATCACATCTCCCCCCCACCCTCAAGCTGTAGTCGATGGTAAATAGTCCTGAAACAGACAGAATATTAACAATAGTGATCATCATCATCATCATCATCATCATCATCATCATCATAATCATCATCACCACCATCATCTCATCATCATCATCATCACCACCACCAGCATCACCACCAGCATCTCATAATCATCATCATCACCACCAGCATCACCACCATCATCTCATCAACATCATCATCACCACTAGCATCTCATCATCATCATCATCACCACCAGCATCTCATCATCATCATCATCATCTTCTTCCCTTGACTCCCAGTTTAGCTATGGTTGGGATTAAACTTTTCTAATCGTTTTAGGAAAATTTTGTAGCAATTTCTGCAGACTAGGCTTTCACTAACTGAATGCCCTTTCTGACCTTAGTTGGGATCTGGGCGCCTTTTCGTAATTTACGAAACGTGCAGTCCAAGGTGGGTCTATTCTTCAGCATTAACAATAGTAAAGTAAATGACTCATTTAGTGTAATTAGAAAGTTTTTCTAGTTGCTAGAATAATGAGCCAGTTTGTGTAAAAGAGCAGTCGTGACGTATCTGAGAGTAGGAATTAGAAGTAGCGCAGATAACAAAACACCAACAAATGTAGCAAGATAACAGATAACACAAGAATCAGAGCAGAACTCTGATAATAATAGAAATAAAGCAGTTGACAGATATCATTAAAAGGGCAGAAGATAACGGATAATATTCGAAGTACATCAAGATAATATATTATATATAATATTAATTAGATAATAATATAATCTACATCTAATTATATATAAAATAAATTAAATATAATACAATATAATAGTATATAAAAGAGAGAGAGAGAGAGAATAATAATTAGATACTACTATAATCTACATCTAATTATATATAATATGTATAATATGTAGAGCAGTTAAACTGGGATTCAAGGAGGATGATGTTGATGATGATATGTAGAGCAGGCAACATAAAAACAACACAGGATACAGATAACAAGAGAAGTGCAGACACCAGATGGTACCTGTGTTTGAGGTGGGTGATTGCTGCGGCCACTGGCGGAGCTGCTGCCGTTACGATGATCAAATCCACTGATGCAGGACTCTGACTCCCATCTCTCCAGTTCCTCTCTCACCAGCCTCTCCATGTGCTGACACTTGGACTCATCCGTCACTCCTTCAGACTGCTCCAGTCAATCAATCAATCAATCAATCAATCAGTCAGTCAGTCAATCAATCAATCAAACATTCAAGCAATCAATCAATCAGTCATTCAGTCAATCAAACAATCAATTAATCAATCAGACATTCAATCAAACAGTTAGTCAGTCAATCAATTAATTAATCAGTCAGTCAATCAATCAATCAGTCAGTGAGTCAGTCAGTCTGTCAATCCATAAGTAAATCGATCAATCAAAGATTCAATCAAACAATCAATCAATCAGTTAATCAATCGATCAGACAATCAATTCAATTACTTAGTTAATCAATTAACTGAATAAAAATTATAGATATGTGGATAGAAAAATATATTGAAAAGTAGCCTAAAAGTATTTATAAGAAATTTTACTAATTATTAGAAAAGTTCGAAGCTCGCCCAATCCCCACCTTCTAGGGGCACCCCCACCACCCCGGGTCATCCCATGCCTCTGGGTACCCAAGCCTCGGAGTACCCAAGCCTCAGGGTACCCATGCCTATGGGTACCCATGCCTCAGGGTAGCCATGACTCAGGGTACCCATGTCTCGGGGTACCCAAGCCTCAGGGTACCCATGCCTCGGGGTACCACACCCATCGGCATTCCCACTTTCGGAATCATACGCTCCATAAGACCTTAATGCTCCAATATACACCGAGAGGGGCATTTCATGTCCCTGAGAAGGGCATTTCATGTCCCCTGAGAAGGGCATTTCATGTCCCATGAGAAGGGCATTTCATGACTCCTGAGAAAGGCATTTCATGTCCCCTGAGTAGGGCATTTCATTTTTCCTGAGAAGGGCAGTTCATATCCAGCAACCAAGAGCTGCCAAGCCTTGGCAATTTCCATCATAACAATATTATACTCCGCAGCGATGCTCCGTTGCAGCCGACAAACCTAAATATTACCCTAATTAACGAGCCGAAGCTCGAACCACCGATCAGGAACGAGACGCCTCGAGATCGGCAGTCAAGCAGAGATGCGACTGACCGAGGTCAGCGCCTGTCTCTACCGTAAGAGAGCCTTGCGGCCATTTGTTATCGTTACCAGATATAAGGGTTTTGAAAGTTAGCATAGCATTTTGATAGAAAAACATCAATCAAGATCAAATCATCGAACGCGCAAGGAAACTGTCACACGTGAGAAAAGTCACGTTTGCAACCAAATGAGCGAACAATAGAAACAATTGATAAACTATCGACAAACTATCGACAAACAATCGACAAATAATCGACAAACAATCGACAAACAATCTACAGACAATCGACAAACAATCGACAAACATTCGACAAACAATCGACAAATAATCGACAAATAATCGACAAATAATCGACAAACAATCGACAAACAATTGACAAACAATCGACAAACAATCGACAAACAATCGACAAACCTGCGCAATACCGTCCAGCAGTCTGTTGACGGTCTCTCGACGGCGAGCCTTCGCCTTCTCGATGGAGTCGAGCTTGACGAGCACGGCGTCGATCTTAGAGACGATGCTGCCGATCGAGTGCTCCATCCGGTCAACCCGCCGCTGCAGCACCGTCAGCTCACTGCGCGACACGCCGGCCGACGTCGTCGTCATGCGCCTGACCGACGACTTGACGCTGCTGACGTCGTCTTCTTCGTCGTCGCTGTCCTCCATGCTGTCCTTGTCGTCGTAGTCGTGGCGAGTTATACACTGCGGTGTCATCAATCGATAGATCAGTCGTTCAATTGAACAATAAATCGATCTATTTTTAAAGTATATATATATATATATATATATATATATATATATATATATATATATATATATATATATATATATATATATATATATATATATAATATATATATATATATATATATATACATATATATATATATATATATATATATATATATATATATATATATATATATATATATATATATATACAGTATACAGGGTGAGTAAAAAAAATGATTACACCTGCAAAAAGTTTGAATATCTCAGGCTATTGTTAATATTTTCCAATACAACTTTTACCAATTACTAAAGGACTAATTTCTGAAGGGGTGGCCAATTTTCATCCATTTTGGTACATAGATTGGCCAGTTATGCAAGTTTCAGCAGAGCAACCCCCCACTTTTACCTAAAAATGGCGTTTGCTACAACGTTAAGGGCAGATTGCACTTCATTGACGGACGAGAAGGTAACGGTATACTCCTAGCGTTACATCAATACTTTGCTTCCGAAGCTATTTGATGATTGATTGCTATGCTCTTCTACCAAATGGTTTCAACTTTCAGCAGAATGGTACTCCGGCTCATGCATCTCGTCATGCACAGGAATGGATCAGCGAGAGAAACCCGGATCTCATTAAGAAGAACGAATGGCCTCCAAACTCTCCCGATCTAAATCCTCTGGATTATTATGTCTGGGGAACCATGCTGCATCTCTATCAAAAACACCAGCCGAAGCCGAAAAACAAGACAAAACTGCAGGAAGTGCCACATTCAATCTGGGAGAGTGCCCCAAGCTGGAATCAACAAGGCTGTCCTAGCGTTCCGAAAGCGACTGCAGTCCTGCGTAGCAGCGGGAGGAAAGCATATGAATAGTCAGCAATGCTAGCAGATACAACTTGTTCTTTCTGAACCACTACAACGGCCCTTTTCAGGGCCAAAATAAAAATAAAATTAAATATAATTTATATTTACAGTACATTAAAAATGGGGGTTGCTCTGCTGAAACTTGCATAACTGGCCAATCTATGTACCAAAATGATGAAAATTGGCCACCCCTTCAAAAATTAGTCCTTTAGTAATTGTAAAAGTTTATTGGAAAATATTAACAATAGCCTGAGATATTCAAACTTTTGCAGGTGTAATCATTTTGTTTACTCACCCTGTATATATATATATATATATATATATATATATATATATATATATATATATATATATATATATACTTACCGGCATCACCATGACCGCGGAGCAGTACGTGCGGGGTTCAAATCCTGGGCTCGCCCGTCACTGATATCGCTTTCGAGTGAAGAAAATGACGTTAACATTATTTTTACGAGCTTTTTTAGCTTTATTAATCAACTGGGTTAAGATATAATAAGCTGTAATACAATCGATCCGTCAATCGAGCAAATTAATTTTCAGAAATTTTCAGCAGTATTGACATTTAGTTAATTTGTAATTTAAGATTACAACCAGTGTTGCTTAATAAATCTGCACTACTGGTGATGCGCAGGTCTGATATATGGTAATCATCCTAACAGTACATTAACATCATCATCTTCATCATCATCTTCCCTTTAATCCTAATTTAACTAGGGTCGAGTAGGGTCGATCGAGAAAAGAATAGATCTTCTCCACTCTGTCCCTAGCCATATCATGACATCAGTCAATCCCCTAATAGTATACTAGCAACCACAACGCTATTTAAGGTTCAAAGCCCTGTTCAGTCAAGTAATGATGGATATCCCCTTAGGTCCATGGAAGGTTAATCTTGTATCAGAGCTTGCTGCAGATTGGCTCCATCAATAGCAAAGATATGATTAACCACGGAAAGGATTAATAATATCCTGCAAGTAACCTGTAAAGCGGTCTCGAAGACCGGACACTGGCCATGACATCACTATAGAAATTGTTGAAGGTTATTATTATTATTATTATAATTATTATTATTATTATTATTATTATTATTAGAGTTGTCCTGAATATCTACACTTGCATCCTAAACAACAGCATAACTAAAGCTACGAAGTGATTAATTAATTGATTAATTAATTACCCTGCTCTTGTTCAGGTCAGCCTGAACCTTGCGTAGCTCAGTTTCGCTCATGACTCTGCAGCCCTCGAGGTCATACTTGTTGAATACTGCCGCCACCTCTGCTCTCGCATACCCGTGCCTGCCAACAATGACAACCATTGTACAACCGTTGCACTGTTAAATACTGTTAACTATGGTCGTCCTATCTTACCAACGTCAGAAAGGGCATTCGGTTGGTGAGCGCCTAGGCTCCAGAACTACACAAATTTAAACTAATGGATAAACATCAAAAAGTCTCAGCATAAGGGTACGCCTATCTTGTGGCAATATTAATGCGAACTATACAATTCTATATTTAAAGAGATCGCAGCCAAATCATAACCGGATAATAACACAACTGCTAAACTTTATACTTACGAAATCCAACTTCATCATCATCATCATCTTCATTTGAAGATCTGTTTCACTAAGGTCGGGATATAAAAAATTTGGTAACAATTTCGGAAGCCTAGGCGTTCTCCTACCGAAAGCCCTTTCTGACGTTGGATTATAATCGAACGTCAGAAAGGGCATTTATAATTTTGAATATAATTATCTTCAAAATTATAATAATTAAAGTAACATGACTAATTCATCAACCCGCTCGACAGTAACTCGGCTAGAGACCACGCTTAGAACCTAATATATATGGCTGACTATATTTCGCTTATAATATATAGCTTATATGGCTGACTGCTGTGGCGGGCGTCATCTCTAGAAATAGAGGATAGTCTAATAAGAAAACCTCAAACTGATGCTGATTCGGGAAATGGAGGGATCGTATTTAAGTTTAATTGATACTCAATTCAATCTTGCAGGTGGTGATGTGTAAGATCTCGTCATGGATCGTGATTGGTGGAGGAGGAAGGTTGAAAGAGACTACTCTAGTGTCCACAAAGAGACGCCATAGAGTTGATATATAGAACTTAATCAGCACCAATACGCCATCAAGTACATCTCCAAGTACTTCAACCTTTTCTTCGAGTACTACAAGTTCAACTGAGTCAACGCTCTCAACCTCAGTATCGTCCAGTCTGAGTTCAATTCCCGTTCCATCCAGCAGTACGGTCACTTCAACAACAGCAACAACAACAACAACAGCAGCAACAGCAACAACAACGCTGACACCCGAATCATCATCGACCAGTCTTTCAACGTCCGCAGGTAATCGATGTTGCCTCCACAAGCGAGGCGTTGAAGCCTGATCACCTAATCACATCGCCAAGATCAAAAGTAAATAAGTGAATAAGTGAAGATCAATAAGCTAATAAGTGATCATCATACCTCACAAGTTCACTCTGCCATTCACTGAAGTCAACTCTCTTCTCTCTATCAGAGTCACGTGATTTAGTCGACTTTGAAGACTTGCTGGCCCGATCTCGTCTTAGACTGAGCTTGTCAAGCATCTTCTGATATCCCTGCAGTGATCATAAAATACACAATAGAGAATAGTTCTTTGAAATAACTGAAACCTACAGGTAACACCATCTTATTCTTCATTAATATGTTAATTTTTATACTTTAGTACTTAGTCGCTGTTTACGCCCCGTGCAGTTCACGGTTGGTCTATTCTTCAGCAACCCAGACAAATCACAAGATTAATGATAACATTAATATGGGAAATTAAACAACGTATCAATGGTAGATATAATTAAAGAAGAGTATTACTGATAGAATTCAAGTAATCTACAGAACTGTTCGTGATACTGACCCGTTTAAAGTAATCAGATATTTCGAAGTCGTTCTTCTTGCGCGAGAGATCGGCCTTGACTTCAGAGTACGTGTCGTTCACAATAGCCAAGAACATGTTCAGCAGGACGAGGAAGACAAAGAAGACGTAGAGCACAAAGTACAGCGGGCCCAAGACACGATTTGATTGCTCCAGCTCATGGAAGTTAAAGTCTCCCAGTATAATGCGAAACTGTGTGAAGCTACAAACAGAACAAAATACAAGTGTTGGATATCGAGTTCTATATTATAGTAAAATAAATATGCAGATACAAATTTTATTTCTAACCAAATGAAATTTAAAGTACTTAAAAGTAATTTGCTTTTACAACCATGACAAATGCTTATGATCAGTTTATGCATACTAATAAAAACAATAATAGTCTTTAAGAAAAAGACTGTGAGAGGAGAGACAAGAAATAGACTGTGCTACTAGGAGAGACAAGAAACAGACTGTGATAGAACTGCATCCAACGTTAAATAATAATAATAATAAATAATAAAGATTTAACGTCCGTTTTCTCATGCAAGGATGATGTCAGGGACGTCCCCACAGCACACATCACTCCGAACAAGAAAGCCACCTACATGACAGTCTCAAAGGAGCTGTAGGCCTCCACTTGATTGCCGAAGATGAGATAGCCGAGCTGAGCGAATGCTAGGAATACAATGAAGAACATGACAGAGAACCCAGCGATATCTTTGGCGCAGGAGCCGAGAGTCACCGACATCTGAGTCATAATCTTGTTGAAACTGATGAACTTGAACATCTGCAGCCGAAAAATATTCAAATATTTGCATATATCATCATCATCATCTTCCCTTGAATGTCAGTTTAACTAGGGTTGGGATACGAATAGACTGTCTTAAATCCTCTCTGTCCTACATCATCCATCAGTCAATCGCCTATTTATATTACATATTTGCATATATAATTCCGAAAATTTGACTTAACGGATCAATCGGCAGTTGCGTTTGCACTATTAGTAAAGCTAAATAGCTAAGGTTAACGTCAGTTTCCTCATGCGAAAGCGATGTCAGTGACAGGCGAGCCTAGGATTTGAACCCCGCACATACTGATCCGTGGTCGAGTATCTTACCGACTTCGTCACTGGCTCCAGCCACTACTGCGAATAAGCTGCAGGATAATAAATAGGCTTTTAGTTAGCATTACTTAAAACCAAGTTAGCTTCAAAAAAAAAAAAAAAAAGCTCTTCAAGCTAAATGCACTAAAATCGTCAAAGAATTGAGTGACCCTACAAAAACATCAACATCTTCTACTTTCAAAAATAGGCTCTGAAAGAATTCAAATGTATTACCATTATATAACAGATAACAGATTTAATAATATAACTGGTCTCAATTAAATTGACTTATAACCTTCACGCAGCTAAGTAACATTACAAATAACTTATGTTTCACTCAAAGTATCTTACAAAGCTACACTAAACTTAGCAACAATAGAAAACAAGAAGTTAAACCAAATAAAAGCTACTGCTATGGCACAGCTAATCTATGTTGCTAAGAAGTTGTTTTATAGTTAAGTTACACCACATAGTACAATAAACTTAGCCCTAGCAGAAAAGGATGTTACATCAATTAAATTTAATTACTAATACAGTAGGTAATTGACGTGGGATGCGGTGATTAAGAAGGACATGAAAAATAGGGGACTGACTGATGACATGGTGTGGGACAAAGAGGACTGGAGAAAGTCTATTTTATTTCTTTATTTATTTATTTAGATCACCAAAAAGGGTCATTCAACCCTGTACAGTTCACAAGCAATACAAACAAACAAGTAAATGCAATAAGTGAACACAATTTAAATGTGAACCATGGTGAACTTAAAACGAAAATATAAAGTAGAAATTAAAGAATTGAAATAAAGAAATTCAAAATAACGAAAATTATTGATAACAGGTAGGCATAATTATACATTTAAGATCAGTATCATTAATAACTATTTAATAAGTACTGACGAAGATTAATATTGGAACAGTTAACGGAACGAGATGATCGTAAATTAGGTACAAGGGATAGCCAGTATCTAGTGCCTTGTACAGCGATATACTTTTCGCGACAGAAGGTTCTGAATGATGGTATAGTAAATTCCAAACTTGTCGAAATTTATAAACAGAATTTATAACATTATTCAATAGCAACGAATAGTTGTGACATAAAGGCATATCATTATGAATAAGGGTATCCCAACCTTAGTTAAACCGGAGTTTAAGGGAAGATGATGATGATGACGATGATGATGATGACAATGAAGATGATGATGATGATAACGATGATGATAATGATCATGATGATAATGATGATGATGATGCCGATGATGATGACGATAATAATGATGATGATGATAATGATGATAATGACGATGATGATGACGACAACGACGATGATGTTGATGATAATAATGACGAGGATGATGATAATGATGATGATAATGATGATGATGACTACAGCAGATCACAAACCTTAATCCACGAGAGAAAGACGGTGAGAGCGAGGGTGTAGTTGAAGACGAGCTGCCAGTAGCTAATGGAGTCGAGGCGAGAGAAGTGAGAATCCTGTAACTTAAGATCACCTATGATGCTGTTAACGATGATCGTTCGGTAAATGTTGAAGGATATGGAACAGATGGAGAAGATGATGATGATGAGGTCCAACCAGCTCCAGAAACTCTTGATGTACGCAAGCTTCATGTAGCGCATCTAAATTCAGACAAGTATTTTTGAACCATGTTAGACCTTCTTTTTGCTCAACGGCTTCGATTTGTCTTAATAATGCTCGATGTTGTCATGGATGACAGTAACACTAATATTTTTTATTATTATTAAGTAAACAGAAATTAACAATACAGCGTCTGCGAGGTTTTGAGAAAAATTAATTTTTCATTACATAAGCAACAAAGAAAACTGCAGAAACACATGAAAAACAAGTGAGCTAAGAAGAAAATTATCTTTAGATATTGTACTAGTCTTCAGGTTTTGAAAGGCTACATGTCCACAAGTCTTACAAAGTTGACAAGTCTTACAAAGTCTACAAGTCTTACAAAGTCTAAAAGTCTTCCAAAGTCTACAAGTCTTACAATGTCTACAAGTCTTACAAAGTCCACAAGTCTTACAAAGTTGACAAGTCTTACAAAGTCTACAAGTCCTACAAAGTCTAAAAATCTTACAAAGTCTACAAGTCTTACAAAATCTAGAAATCTTACAAAGTCTAAAAGTCTTACAAAGTCTAAAAGTCTTACAAAGTCTACAAGTCTTACAATGTCTACAAGTCTTACAAAGTCTACAAGTCTTACAAAGTCTACAAGTCTTACAAAGTCTACAAGTCTTACAAAGTCTACAAGTCTTACAAAGTCTACAAGTCTTACAAAGTCTAAAAGTCTTACAAAGTCTAAAAATCTTACAAAGTCTACAAGTCTTACAAAATCTAAAAATCTTACAAAGTCTTACAATGTCTACAAGTCTTACAAAGTCTACAAGTCTTACAATGTCTACAAGTCTTACAAAGTCTACAAGTCTTACAATGTCTACAAGTCTTACAAAGTCTACAAGTCTTACAAAGTCTACAAGTCTTATAAAGTCTACAAGTCTTACAAAGTCTACAAGTCTTACAAAGTCTACAAGTCTTACAAAGTCTACAAGTCTTACAAAGTCTACAAGTCTTACAAAGTCTACAAGTCTTACAAAGTCTACAAGTCTTACAAAGTCTACAAGTCTTACAAAGTCTACAAGTTTATTGCAAACACTACAGCATAATTTACGTAACGTACATGTATTATATACTTTATGATACTTAAAATGATTTATGCAAGATTCATAAAATTTCTAAATATAAATCACAGGTTTAAATATTTCATCTGAGAGAATTTCTGTATTATGCTCAGTTATGCAATAGGTATAATACCTAATACCAAAGTAGAAAACTAAATTGAAACAATTGTACACAAAAATACATGTTAAAAATAATTTTTACCAACAAAAAGTAAAATTACCTCGAGGATTTCCTCAACGATATAGTAGAGAATGAAGATAATGAACAGTATCTCGCACGCTAGCACAAAGTAGTCGGTCTTGCTAACGTATCGTAGCAACTTGACAGTACGTAGGTTCCATGTAGATATGGCGCCACCAGTAGGTGGAAATTCACACAACAGTCTGAAAGACAACAACACAAAAAATTAACATTGGTTATTAAATCTCATCAGCCGAAAGAGAATTCGGTTGGTGAGCGCACAGACTCCCGAAATTGCTACACAAATTTAAACGAATGGAAGTCTCAGATAGGGGATTGTCTGATGTTGTGATGTAGGACAGAGAGGATATGAGACAGCCCACTCGTATCCCGATAGGGGATTGTCTGATGTTGTGATGTAGGACAGAGAGGATTTGAGACAGCCTACTCGTATCCCGACCCCGGTTAAACATGGATTCAAGGGATGATGATGATGACGATGATGATTATTATTATGACGATGATGATGATGGTTATTAAATCTCTCCTTAGTGTTCTGCCAAGTGAGAGGTCCAAGGTACAGATTCTTACTCACCTTTCAGGCTCAGTTATGAGCACTCCATTGATTAAGGAGTTAATTCCTTCACAAAAGACTATGCTTTATCAACACCTTAATGTAGTCCATAGCTTGAGAATAATAAGGAGTCAGTGGTACAATTTCATGCCTAATTTTCGAATAAGGAACATAATTTCACTACAATATCAAAACAAGATTACTTATCAGATAAGTAATAAAACCGAAAAATTAATACAGCCACAATAAACACGATTACCCATCAAAAAAGAATTACATAAGAAGAATACATCTTGTCAGCTTACTATTAACTAGAAAGGTAGAACGTGAGATACCTGACTATGCAGAATAGATTGATGTTGGCATTATATAAACTGAAGTCGATAAAAATAGCCCTTGTTCCACGATCGATCCAGTGATTTGCCTCAAGAACAAGAATAGAATCTTTTGATTGCCTTCCATCCAGCGTAAGATCCTGAACAAATCCGCCACCGCCATACAGACCGAGACGTCCACGATACGACGAACTGTCGTTGAGATCCGTATAATTCCAACTGTTAAAACAGACAAGCCAGAGCACATAATACCATACATAATACACAAAAAAGCTATAAAAAAGCTAAAAGGTTAACGTCAGTTTCCTCCTCCTCAATCTAAAACGATTTCAGTGACGGGCGAGCTCAGGATTTGAACCCCGCACATACTGATCCGCGGTCGAGTTTCTTACCGACCGAATTATTAGACAATTAGCAAGGAATTATAACTAGAAATAGTCAGAAACTATGAGAAGGTACAATGGCTATTATTGCCTCAGTTAATTTGGACCGATGGGTTATCAAACGATACATAAACTTAAAATAGATAAACTGTATTTTACAAGCTATAATGTTTATGTACATAATGCTATAACGTCTATGCTTGAAAAGTTCCATAATAATCAAAAATACAGTCAAAAAAGAAAAGCGTCATCATAAAATCAAATGCGAATCAATCAATCACTGAGAATTTGAGAGATCTTATGTATAAAACTATTAAAACATACCATAGTGGGATAAAGTAAAATCTCAACATATATAATAAATAAATAATAAATAATAAAGGTTTAACGTCCGTTTCCTCATCCAGGGATGATGTCAGGGACGTCCCCAACAGCACACATCACTACAGGTCAATTCACCCAGACCAATCTGCGAAAGAAATGTGCTGAGGAGAAGTAAGGTCCTAAACGAAAGCCAGTCCGGTGATCAAAAAAATGGTCAGGGTAGATTGATTATGTCTATGGTGGGAAAAGGTAAGTTTTAAGCTTGCTAGAGAATGTTGAAAAAGAAAAACAAGAGCGAAGATTAGCAGGTAAAGAGTTCCAGATTGTGGGTGCTGCGTAAGAAAATGAACGTCTGCCCAATGGCGTGAGAATATTTGGAACTGAAAGAAGATTGGCATCGGTGGAGTGAAGTGCACGTGAGGGACGATAGGGAAAAAGAATTTCAGATAAGTAAGAAGGCTTGCCAAATCGCAGAGTTTTGAAAGTTAATAGAGCTATTTTATATTTTATGCATTGATTAACAGGGAGCCAATGAAGACTGCGAAGTAGAGAAAGAGAGCGAAATTGAAGTCGAGAGGACTTACAAACAACACGTGCAAGAGAATTTTGGACGTGCTGCAACGATTGAGAGAAGAAGTAGGCAACCCATGTAATAATGAATTACAGTAGTCGAGCTTTGAATGAACTATAGAATTAGCAAGGATAGTGGCCGAAATTCTAGTAAGGGATGGACGTATTTGCCTAATCTGACGAATCTGAAAGAAAGAAGCTTGACAAACAGAACAGATATGGGATTTAAAGTCAAGGTTTTCATCAAATATGACTCCAAGGTTTTTGGCAGATCAAGAAGGTGAAAGAGCAAGATTCTGAAAATTAACAGAGCTATAGGTAATTTTACTTCTTTGCAAAGGAGTGCCAATTAAAAGGTATTCAGTTTTGGAAGGATTAACAGCAAGACGGTTAGCACAAAACCAGGAATAAACCTTGTCTAGAAGGGATGAGAGATGAGCCAGTTTTTGATCAGAATCATGATTAGAAAAGGAAAGATATAGTTGTGTGTCGTCTGCATAGAAATGAAAATTTATGGAGGACTGAGCAAGCAGGTAGCTAAGAGGAGTGATATATAAAGAGAAGAGCAATGGACCTAACACTGAACCTTGAGGAACACCGCGTAGGTGGGGTAGTTCAGAAGAGCGATTTTGACCAATAACAACAGATTGTGTGCGACATGAGAGATATGATGTGAGAAGGGAAAAAGCAGAATCAGATATGCCAAAACAAGATTTAAGCCTATTTATTAGGATGCCATGGTCAATTGTATCAAAGGCAGCAGAAAGATCTAGAAGAACCAAGTCAGAAACCTGTTTACTACTCATGGCCAAGCTAAGATCATTATGCATACGAAGAAGAGCGGTTTCAGTAGAATGGGGTTTTCTATAGGCAGATTGATAATGAGAGGGAGAAGGGAAAGAATCAAGATTAGTGCATAAACGGGTATAAATTACCTTTTCAAGAAGTTTGGAGATGAAGTTAAGATTGGAAATAGGACGGTAACTGGAAAGATCATCTTTTGATAGAGAAGGCTTTTTTAGCAAAGGAGACACAACTGCTTGTTTGAAGGAGGTAGAGAAGATACCTTCTGAGAGTGAGAAGTTGATTAAGTAAGTAATAGGAGCAACTAAAACATCAATACAGGATTTCAGTAAGCGTGTAGGAATAACATCAAGGCAGCAAGATGAGTCGGTAGAGCGAAGTATAAAATTGCGTATTTCTTCCGGTTTAGCTGGTTCAAAACTAGAAAGTAGTGGTGGTTCAGGCATATTTACAGAAATGGAGTTGTCGGTGTCAATGGAGTTGGAGGGTATAGAGCTACAGAGTTTGGCTATGTTGTCATCGAAAAAGTTGAGAAAAGAGGTAGCAAGAGAAGATGGTGAGGTGGTAGAGGGGAGTGACTTGGGAATGGTGCGATCAAGCAGAGAGTTAAGTGCTCTCCATAATTTCTTGGGACAATTTTGATTCTGCGAGATTAGATTTTGATAATACAAGCTTTTAGCAGAACTAATCATTTTATTAATAATTTTCTTTGCTTGAGGTACTTGGACTTAATGTCTGGATTTCTTAGTTAAGGTGGATTTTTCAGATCCTTCCTGAACTTAGTTTCGAGTTTTTTTGTATGATATATTGGGTAAACAAATATATGATATATTGGGTAAACAGGATTGCTTTCTCAGGGAATGACGCCCCTGCCCAGTAAATGTTAGTCGAATCTGAGGGAGTGACGTAATAATATAATAATGTAATTTTTTAATGAAATTAATTTATATCTTAACCTTCGTCCGCTAACCCAATAATAATAACCCAATAAAGCACATAATTCAAACTCAAATTTTAAATTTAAACCCAATTGTTACGTTCTAGATAGCCTGGGGTATAATTATACCCCCAGGCTATTATCAAACATTCGGCTGTTGCTAGCTTGTATAACCGCTGTAGATTCATCTTCAATTAAAGTCTTTGAGTGCTAGTGTGTTGTAGCATGCAGAATAAATCTATTTATTAGCCTGTCTATTGTTAATTGGCTTGCACGAGGAAACTTCAAAGTGGAATCCTAACAGGTATGGCTTGTAAGCCTTCCCCCGTTCCTTCCTACTGAAGCTGTTGAGGTTATAGAGAAATTAGCCATGTTTCTTTTGAGCAGGTAGTAAAGAATATCTTAGATCTTCCTTTCAAAGACTAAATACGATTTATTCACTTCGATGATAAGGAAACCTGCCATAAAGGAAAAGTAGAAAGGCGAGCAACTGACAAACTGGTAGCTATAAGTGATGTTGTCGAGAAATTACCTGTATAATGTAAGGAATGTTAAGAACTATCTGATGATGTGAATGTAGACGAAATCCTATCATCCTACAGAGGAAAGGTTTCCATGGTCAGATGACAATTTTATCGTACATACCAATGAAGAACAAGTCAGTCGTACTCTTATCAACAATGCATCATGATAACAAAATCTCTCAGGGGAATCTCTCTGGCTTCTGCCAGATATCATTCTCAATTATAACAGTACGAAGGGCGCTGTCGACAATCTTGATAAGATTTGTCGCCAATGCTCAACAAAAGAGAGGTACCTGCTGCTGGCCTCAATCATTTTTCTTCTTGTTGCTGGACATTGTAGCACATAATTCATCAATGGCTTGCCTGTCACCCTGATTGTCAAAGCCATTCAATTGATTGACGCAGGTTGTTCATACTGGAGATGGGCAAGGTTCTGTGTATGCCTCTCTTGAGTTCCAGGCAAAATAACCTTGCATTATGCCATCAATCGCAAGTGAAGAGAATATGTCAACATGCCTCCTCCAAAGCGTCCAGCTGTCGGGCATCAGATACATTGTAGTTGTGGACGCTGTTAACTGTGTGAGAGGTGTAAGGATGTGAAGCTCTACAGCAAGTGTAAAAGGTGTTAGAGATTTGTCTGTGAAAGTCATGCAGACAGAATGACTGTTTATACTTACAGAGTGTAATAGCCATGATGGTAAAAAACATTTTCCCAAAACTAATAAAAATGTTGCAATTTGAAAAAATCAGAAACTACTGCTGAAACTGCCACTTTGACTACTTGCTGTAGTATAGTGTGTGACAATATTTATGAGTTTTCTTTTGATTTATGCAGGCTATACCTGTGCTTGAAAAGTCATTAAAAATTTTGCTTTTAGGTTAAATACCTGATGCTATAATTTCAAAAATTCTACTATGGGGGTAAAATAATACTACCTGGTTAGCGGAGAAAGGTTAATGTAATGTAAGTGTAGTAGTTAGTTACGTGCAATTTCATTTCAAAGTCTAATTCATATCCATCATATAACGCAAATAATTCCTGACTCAGCGAATCACTCACGCTCGTTCGTTCAATCCATACGGCTCCCTGTCCTCAGCGTCTGACGAATAAGAACCGTAACAAGTCTTCACGACCCCATCGAAGTCCTTGTGCACGCTGCAGGAATCATTGCGCACGCGCAGCTGACGTATGCGCGGTACACCGATGAGCCTGTTCTCTGACAGCACCATCCCCCTGTCCTCGTACGACGTGTTCCGCCTGTCTGAATAGAGGCCTGCCATCAGCGGTCCCGTAGCAAACTGTCCAAGTATTGTACAATTAGACCAGTGAAGTACTGGCTTAAATTCTCCTCTCTCAGTTGAAGATTTTGAAGATTTTTAAAGTTGAAACTTTTTTTTAAATTTTTTAATGCGAATAGTTACCTTATGCAGCTAGAGGCTATATAAGGTATGGATAAGGCATAGACTTTGTGAAGGGATTAACTTTTTTGATCTAAGGAGTGCTCCTATGGAGTGAGAAAGCAAACTTTGAGTATGCATATGTACCTTGAACCTGCCATATGACAGTGCACTGAAGAAGAAGTAACTGAAGAAGAATTACACACATGACAACCGCATGTGTTTACAAAATTTCCGTTCATGGTTACTGTTTTTTTAGTTTTAGTTATTTCCTCCTTTTCCCCTCCGTGGTTATCAGTAATTGTTGCCTTTTGTTGGCGCATCGATTGCAGCCGGCGCGGATTTAAGAATAACCTTCCTACACCCCGGGGGATTTTTTTCATTCAGAGCTGTCAACACTCGGCCTTCCAAAGTGGCTGCCCACAAAGTACTAACCGTGCACAATGTGGCTTTACTTCTTTCAATTGACGCGCAGCTTAACCGAGTGCATTAAATCCCCTCCCTGCTGTACTGTTAGTTGGTGTTTGTCAAACACACATTCTTAGGATTATGGTTACGCTATGAACTACATAAGTAAAGACACAACCTTAGCAATGAAATTCTGGTCAAAAAGTTTTCAGAACAGGGACTATGAATTAGAACAACTTTAGCAGTGACATTTAGGCCAACTAGTTTTCAGAATAGGTTCTATGCATTAGAACAACCTTAGCAATGACATTTTGGTCACAAGTTTTCAAAATAGGGACTATATAATTATAGGAACTGGAATATATTTCTTGAGCCTGCCTATCACAAGGACAATGGAGAGAGATGGGTCATATAAAAACAGACCTGCACTTACCTCAAACCACTTTTCAGCATCAGTCACATGTCTATACGTCGACAAAGGATTCTGAATATTCGCAGGTTCATCAATAAACCTCGACCTCACAACATCAGTATAGTAGTAGGCCATAGGACTGTTCATACTGAATGTTACTGCAGAATAAACATTAGATAATATGATGTTTACTATCATACTGAGTGTTAATGTAAAATAAACATCAGATAATATGATGTTTACTATCATACTAAATGTTAATGCAGAATAAACATCAGATAAAATGACGTTCACTACAGAACGGTTCATTATAAACTGCCTTGTTCACTATAAACTGTTCATAATGAAAGTTTCTGCAGAATGAACATAATATAATTTGCTGTTAATAGATTAGCAACTGTTTACACTAACGCTATAATATTATTGTGGAATAAATGATCATTATCAAATATTTTGCTTTCTATGCGATTATTCTGTGTTCATACTAAACTTTAAGTACCATGAAATAAATATCATAAAATACATTTGATTACTTACTCTGATATATGCAGAAGTTAGCACCATAAAATAATTTTCTATTTAGAGAATTCAAACTGGTCTACCAATACCAATCATAAATTTTAAACAAATAAAACAATGTTAAATTTTTTTAAATTTTTAACCTTAAGATACTATTAAGCAGAGGTGATGAAAATTAAGTTTCAGTAACTATCGAATAAATAACTATTTCATTACAGAAAATGAAGCCCTACTTATGCAGAGGTCAATCAAGAATATAATATAGATAGCCAGCTCTCTCAGGGTTATCTTGATAAGCTGCTCCTTACTGTCCCCGATACTCTGCGTGTGACTTGTGATCCATACACCTAAACAAAAATAGGATGCAATTAGAGTGCACCGCCAATTCATTACAACATGGGGAAAAATGAGAAAAAAGCAAAGCCTATAAATAACTTGGCATATAAAATGTAGCAAATAAGTCAAACAATAAAAAGCAATAAATCATTAAAACTAAATCGATTAAATGACTTGAAAAGACACAATAACATTTAAAAATCAATTGATTTAAAATGGTCCGGCAGATAAATTTAAATATCTTTTCTTCCTTTAAAGCATTCCCTAGCGGCAAGTCCAATTCATATAACTTCTCTCCAGCATCCCTAGTCTCGGTCTTCCTCTAACCTTTTTCCTTTCACTCTTCTTTCAATTACTTCTTAAATAGTAAACCATTCTCTCTCAGGACATGATTCAGTTCTTCATTAGACTATCCCTTATGTAACGAATATTTCAACTATTCTTAATGATAATAATATAATAATAATGATAATAGTCTATGATTATAATTTATACTGTTCCTTATCAATTTTTTAATAATTTTTAATATTCTCCATGTATTGAATCATTTAAGGGCTCTGACACTTAAATTATGTCCACGAAAATGCATCTAAATTTAAATACTAGATATCATTAACAAAAAACACAGTGACATAATCATTAAGTAGCTTCAATACAAAGAATTAAATAATAAACAAGGATAGTAATTTAATAAAATTTCAAAATTCATTCCTTCACCATTTGAATTATAATGCATCGGCTGAGCTAGCATAACTATTAAGTGATTCACCAGCTTGCAAGAACTTCATGAACATGGAAAATATACATAAAAATATAAGTAAAAATGTACATAAAAATTATTATATTTGCCTGGCACATGATGAAATTTAAACAATACTTACACAATCGTTAGGTAGAAAGAGTGAGTAATTAGAGTGACTGACTTAACTCTAATGCCTATATGCTTAATTACAACAATACAACTGTACAACAATACAATGCAACTATCATGAAATGTCTGCTTAATACTTTTCAAAATCCTAAAGAAGATTTTACAAAGATGCATTAAACTACAGTAATGTCTACATACACAGCATTAAAAGAAAAAGAATTTTTACTGTATTCTAATTAGAATTAAACATTAAAAATTACAATAAATTTAAACTACAAATTAACTAGATTATTTAAATTAATTTGATTAAACTAAATTGTGAAAATATTTTCACAAAATATATTAAAAATCAGCATCAAAGTCTAAATTTTAAAAGATCCTTCAGATGATAAACATGTGAAATAAAACACAGCGTATTAAGCATAACTTACAATTGATAATGTTTGACATCTTCTGGCAGCAGTTGGTACCCTCCTCTGGTCGCTGAATGGTATCTGAGTGTGATATTATATTATCCTGCGACCGAGCTTGCATTACATCGCTATACATAGGATCATGCCTACTCTTAGATCGATTTCGAATGTCTCCATCGTCATCGAGATGATGTATTTGTGGTCCGTTAGGGTTAATAATTCCGTCATCAAATTCGTCATCATCTAAATGATGAATTTGCGGTAGATGTACATCATCCATCATACCATCATCACCCTTTGGCCATTCACCAGGAACCTTGGCATTCTCTAAATTTTGCGACATTCAATCTACAAAGCCAACAGTAAAGATAATTATACAGGCTGTATGATAAACAATTAATCCCCTAGATAGCAAAATTGCGATATTGTAGTCAACATTTTATATTTCGCCTTAAAATTCTAAAATTTTGCCTGTACATGAGGAATTTTAACACTAGGTCACTAGGTCAGAACATTTTTTAGAAATATTTTTAATAGGACCAGAGATATCCAGGTTTTAAGACTAAAAATGATTTTGAGAAATTGATGGGATATTAAACTAGCAATTAGATATTTTGTTACATCCGCACTAACTTCCTTAGTAAACACACATGATGCAGGTTTAAGAGCTAGTGATGTCAAATAAATGGGCTAGTAACCTGACTCAGAACAGTTAAAAATACTGTCAAAATCTAATGAAAGCTTTTGAGCTAGATTGTCAATCGTAGAATCACAAAAATGTTTTCGCTTTAAGATCCAGTAAGAATTCAAACGCAACACGAGCAGGGCTTAGGAGCGAAGACCATACAATTTGACCAGATTTACGTGCTCGTCAAACACATTGACACTGCAAAGAAAAAATAAATGAAAAAGGTCTACTGCCTATGGAACTGCTCATACGAAAGCAAAGGCCAATATTAAAGTTAACAGTTAGATAATTTTTTTAACTATTTTTTTAAAACCATAAAAAGACCTAAGGTTACTAACTTTATATTTTGTTCGCAGACTAGAATTATAGTAGCAAAAACAATAAATTGTTAATGACTGAAACTAACTGAATTAGAATTTAGAAGAAATATGAAATTAAATATAATTTTGAGATTAAAGTTAAATGGCAATCGAGTTCTGTAATCTTTAGAATAATTTTCTTTAGCTACATCAATAATAATTATTTTAACAATTAAGAAGCCATCGCAACAGACTTACGGCTATGTGTGAAATTTGTCTTAAAAACCATTAATCTAAAATATCAATAAAAGTCGTGACATTATAAACATTTTATCTAACCAATTTTTTATTTGTTTTTGTTATTTTTATTAGCTACTAGAAGCAGCTTAAAATCTCAACAACAGTCAACAAATCTATTTCTATTTTAATCTTGATATAATAATAATAATAACAATTAGAGTGCTACAGTCATCAATGACAACATCGAGCACTATTGAGACAAAATCAAGCCGGCGAGCAAAAAAGGTCCAAAAACGGTGCAAATTCCAAAATCCAAAAATTCAGTCCAAAGTAAAGGGAGTTAAAGAAAAGGTGGTTTAGGCGCGGGTCGCTGCTCATGGACACTGGATGGAAAAGATAGGTCTTCAACTGCTTATGGAACTGCTCATAGGAAAGCAAAGGCTGATGTGATTCAAATGAAGATTTCCGAAGATTGGATGGAAGAGAATTCTAGATCTGAGGTGCAGCATGCTGGAAAGCACGATTAGATAGCTTAGAGCGTGAAGGTAAGCTAGGTCTCACAAGAGTAATTAACTTAGGAGACCGAGCAATAGCAGGCTGCATCACTTTAATCAAGTGAGACATACAAGTTTGTCCAGGAATGGTGATGGACTTATAGGTTAACGAAGCTGTTTTGTAAATGATACGCTCTTTAATCTTTAGTCAGTGCAAAGACTTCAAAATAGGCGTAACATGTGTGTACTTGGAACTACAAAAAATTGCTAGCGCAAGAGAATTCTGAACAAACTGCAACCGATCAATCTCACAGCCAGGGAGATTTAAAAACAGGGAATTGCAGTTGTCCAACTTCAATTGCACACGAGCAGCACCAATTGTAGCAGCTGTCTCACGTGACAAATATGGACGTATTCGACGAAGATCACGGATATGGAAGAAACATGCTTGTGAAGTTTTAGTTATGTGTTCGTGGAAGGTTAGGTGTTTATCAAGGATAACACCGAGATTTCTCACAGAAGAAACAGGTGATATTTTAATACCCGAAGATAACGAAAGAGTTTTCCCATTCAGCGCCAGAAGCTGTTGAGGTGTCCCGACCAACAAGAATTCAGTCTTAGATGGATTAAGTGCCAAGAAATTAGCAGACATCCAAGAGGATATAGACTGAAAACTTTGTTGCAGGAGGGTTTCAGCATTAGAATAGGAGTTAGGGGTGAAACAAGTGTACATTTGAGTGTCATCAGCTTATAGTTCATGATCAAGAGAATGAGAAGAGATTAGAGTGCTTAGCGGTGTTGTATAGAGGTTAAAGAGGATAGGACCAAGAACGGAGCCTTGAGGCACACCATACTTTAAGTGAGAAGGCGAAGAGATGTACTCCATCACTTTCACACTAAAAGAACGATCCGTCAGATAGGAGGAAAAACAATCAAGAACAATTCCACGAACACCAAACCAGGAAGAAAGACGTTCTAGAAGAATATTGTGATCAATGGTATCAAAAGCGGCCGAAAGGTCAAGCATACATAATCCAGTTAAACATATATATCTACATATATATGTATGTGTATATATATATATATATATATATATATATATATATATATATATATATATATATATATATATATATATATATATACTATGATTTCGATGAATTAAGAAAGAATGTCTTGTCTTTAACAATAAACAGCGGACAATAACGCCATTCAAAACGTGATCGCTACCCAGATCACTCTTGGGAAAATCAGTCCAAAGTAAAAGGACATTTCATTAGTTCCCTTATAACTTCGGACTGATCTTCTAGACTTTGAAATTTTCACCGTTTTTGAAAATTCTTTTGGCTGGCAGGCTTGATTTTGACTCAATAGTGCTCGATGTTGTCATTGACGACTGAAGCACTCTAATTATTATTATTATTATCGGGGAGAACCCACGGAAACACAATTATAATTGAAAGGACCATTTTTAAAACTAATGCTGAGGGGAATTAATTCTCGTGGCTTCAATTCCCGGCCTGGCTGATCTGAAAAAATTTGGGACATTTACAAGATTAATTGGTTCTTAAACAGGTATGTTGCGCTTTTTGATCCACATCATTTCATTTTAATGAGCGTAAATATTATTAGTGCTATTTTAAAATGAGGGCTTAATGTCAAGGTTAGGTGCCCAAAGGGCAACTCTGCGTACAAGACGTCAGGAGTACTGGTGGTACTAGTGTGCTCCTAAAATGGATGTCCGAGATTTTACTCTCCCACCAACTCTACCCGGAATTAATCTCAGGACTGCTGGAGCAGCCTTCAAAAGTTCGTTACAGTACCCAACGCCAATACCTAACGCTCTTTCACACTGAGCCATTGAAACGTTAAATTATAACATAACATAACATTTACAGAATAATAATAACACATTAATAACACATTATAGTGAAATGATCAACTACGTTGATATCTATCACTTTTAATATCACATATGTTAAATCCGTTAGGCAATTTTGTTAATTTTCCGTACAGCCAGTCCAATGAATGTCCGAGATTTTCCTCTCAGCTAAGCGCGGCTGGGATTTGAACCCGCGAGGTTTCAATTCACTTCAGAGTCTGTCATTTAAAACTTCATGACGTTATCTACACCTCTAACCATTGCGCTATTGAGACATTCTAAATTTCAAAAATGAAACATTCTAAATCAGAGTCAGGAAGCAATTATATGCTTGTTTAAGACTCATCAGAATGCTCTTAAAATCTAAATGAACCTAAAATGAATCGAATAATAATAATAATAATAATAACAACAACAACAACAATTAGATATTCTAAATGAACTAAAATGCTCTTAACTAAAACCAATTAATATTAATCAAATCATACAGACTTCATGTCAACATGTCAAATTTATACATAGCCTATGTATAACACTGAACATGCAATTATCTTCTAATTTACATGTTCTTATGTTTATCATATTTATTTTTAACAGTATTCACTGATTCTGCTTCCACAACTTCGCTTGGCAAACTATTCCAAGCATTTATAACTCTCTGACTAAAGAAAAATTTCCTTAAATCTAGTCTACTTCTATTATTATAGTCTACTATTTATTGAGTTTATAAATATGTCCCCTTGTGTTTCTGTTGTTTGATAAATTAAACCAAATACTATGGTTAACTTTGCTGAAGCCTTTGAGTATCTTAAAAACTTTTATTAAATCTCCTCTAGTTCTTCTCTCACTTAAAGAGGTTAATCCTACGAATTTTAATCTATTCTCATAACTAAGTTTTTGACAGTCAAATATCAGCCTTGTTGCTCTGGCTTATACCCTTTCTAATTTGTCGATATCTTTCTTAAGATATGGGCACCAAGCCTGAACGTTTGGGTCGTACAAGAGCCTTATATAGCCTTACCACAATATCTTTATTTCCACATGCAATTGTTCTTTTAATCATTCTTAATACACAATTAGCACTATTTACAACTTTATTACAATTTTCACTAAATCTAAAAGAGCTATCCACAAAGACTCATAAATCCCTCTCACTGTTTGTGGATTTTAGTTTTATATTGTTCAATGTATACTCAATTTCTAAATTATTATTCCCTATATGCATAACTCTACATTTCTCAGCATTGAACTCCATTAGCCAATCCCTAGACCAGTTCTGTAATAGCTTTATATCTTACTTTAAAATCTCAGCATCTTCAATGTTGTTTACTATCCTTGCTACTTTAGAATCATCTGTAAATTTACTAAATTTAGATACAATATCTATGTCAATGTCATTGATGTAAACTAAAAATAATAGAGGCCCCAAAACAGAGCCCTGTGGCACACCACTCTTCACTGCTTCCCATTCCGAGAACTCGTCCTCGACACACACCCTTTGTTTTCTATTGATTAACCAATTGCCTATCCACTTTAAAAGTTTGCCCGTTATTCCATGTGCTTCCAACTTACTAAGTAATCTTTTATGTTGAACTTTATCAAACGCTTTAGCAAAGTCTAGATGTAAGATATCAATGCTATTTTTATTACCTACTTCCTTTGTAAATTATATCATTGCTTTTAAAAAGATTTATATTCCTGTAAACCAGGAGAAACAAAAATATCGTCTGATTTTATCATAGATCTTTCGATTTCTTCTCTAGTTGATCACACTTTTATATAGCGTTCGAATCAAGGAGGTTGTGGTTCGCATTGTGGACGCCATTTGTATTTGTTTGTCTAGTGCTTATTGGTTATCTTTTCAAGGATGACGTACCATTGGCTGAATTTACCACCCTAGTCATGGGCTATAAATTATGAGTTATTGTTTCTTGAATATCTTTGAGCTCCACGATATTTTATTAACAAACATTGAAAGTTTGTTAGAAAGTCGAATCAGGCATTTTGCTCAGTTTCGCATATTTTTTGACATTCCTAATTCTCACTAGAATTCTGAATTTTGGACTTCTGAGGCTCTATCGGGAAATCTTGTACCAGTGATTTACGATTTTGCTGATATAAAAATGTTGTCACTCACCTTACGTATGATCGCGACCTCTGCTAGGAATCAAAATTCGGTAAGACCACGTAAAGTTTTTATGAAAGTTTAAGTGACATTTTATAGATTTTAATGACTGTAAATAACTTAATAACATATACAACAATTATGTTGTAGATGTTAAATTATCGTGTAGAGCTTTGGTTTTATTCGAGACATTTAAATTTTTCTGTTATAGCCCTGCATTATTTAAAGGGCATTTATTTCCATTATAGGCGATGAAACGGTATTTTGTGTGTACCTGATGGCAAGCCTGAAAATTGAAACTATGACTTTGAAAATTGAAACTCTTATACTTTGTTCATTTACTTTTCTTGCTGAATGTGACAGTATGAATGTCACAATAGCCTAGGGGTAATGTCATGAAGTTTTAAATGGCAGATCACAAGGTGAATTGAACCCTTATGGGTTCAAATCCAAGCCGCGCTGATCTGAGAGTAAAATCTCGGACATTCACTGGACTGGTTATACTGTAATTGGCCTAAATTTCCTAACGGTTTAAGCGTGGTATTGGAAGTGATAGATATGCATGCGTATAACCTATACCCTTACTTGTATAACTGTATATGTAGAAAAGCCGAAAAGCGAAAACTAAGGCGTTCAAAACCATGCAAATCTTCTATCCAGATAATCAATTTGAAGAACATCAGTTTGATTCTTTTTACATAATTATATATTTATAATTACTATCATTGATTGTATAGAGACTACTAACTGTAGCTTTATCAAAGAAAACTGAGCCCTTGAATGGATCAAGACTTCAGAGCACTGTGGCCGAGGCAAATGTAGAGCTCAAAAATGTAAGTAGGCCTACTTAGTTATTTCTATCTTATCTCTTTATTTCTTGCTGTTTATTTCTTACTATTAGTAGAATTCTGTTTTTGTAGAAATATGTAAAATGCCTTTGATGTCGCTGTAAATGTTAACATTTTTATTTTTTGAGATGAATAAATAATATTATAGTAATACTTGAAATATTGATACATCTCATTTTATGAAAGTCTAATGCTCAGTGATTTGATGGGACTTAAAGAAAGCTTGATTAAAATTTCTGTTATTGATTGATTTTATGTAATGTCAGAAATGTTCTAAATAAACACAGATAGATGATGGGCTTGATTGATTGATAGATTGATTGCTTGATGATTAGCTTGATTGATTGATGATTAGCTTGATTGATTAATAGATTGATTGCTTGATGATGAGCTTGATTGATTGACTGATTGATGATTAGATTGATTGATTGATAGATTGACTGCTTGCTGAGGAGCTTGATGGATTGATTGATTGATGATTAGATTGATTGATTGATAGATTGATTGCTTGATGAGGAGCTTGATTGACTGATTGCTTGATGATTAGCTTGATTGACTGACTGATTGCTTGATGAATAGCTTGATTGACTGACTGATTGATTGATGAATAGCTTGATTGACTGACTGATTGATTGATGAATAGCTTGATTGACTGACTGATTGCTTGATGAATAGCTTGATTAGCTGACTGATTGATTGATAATTAGCTTGTTTGGTTGATTCGTTGTAGGCTTTCAAGTACTTCAAGCTGGAAGAAGGCTGCAGAACATCTCTGACCTTAACGAGAGATGAAGCTCTCAAGTATTACTATCAGATGCTGATGATCAGACGACTGGAAACGGCTGCTGGAAATTTGTACAAAGAGAAGTCCATTAGAGGATTCTGTCACCTCTACTCTGGACAAGTTTGTACGCTCTCTTTGCCGAACAATTTATGTTTTGCATGATTCTTAATAATTTCTATTCGAAAGTGTGTAATGTAGTTTGCTGTGTACCGGCTTAGATGACAGTCGTATATATTCATTGCCATGGGTACCTTAAAAGCTATTACTGATCATTACAGTTTCAATATACAGTATATGTATTACCAAAGTTCATTTGTGAAAGATGAATTTTGCAGTTACCCTATAAATTTTTCAGATGTGTCTATGAAGTATTAAATAAAGAAATTCTGTAGTAGTTTTGTTAAATTTAAATGAATGGAAAAGTCTCAAATAGTGGATGTGATGTGGGACATAGAGGATTTGAGACTATCTATTCTTATCCTGACTCTGGTTGAACTGGGATTCAAGGGAAGGTGATGATGATGATGATGATGATGAGGAGTTTTGTAATTTCCTGCTGCTTTTATATTTGTAGCATTTTTCAGGAAACTAGAAACATTGAAAATGTGGCTATGGAAAAGTGGTTGATGGCACGCTAAACGGAAGTTTTTTTAAATTTTTTACAATTATATTTGTAGGAAGCGTGCTGTGTGGGTATTCAGGCGTCTCTGCGGGACACTGACGCTATCATCACAGCTTACAGGGCCCACGGCTGGACATATATGAAAGGAATATCTGCACATGGTGTTCTCGCAGAACTAACAGGTTTCTATAAAGTTTTTGGCTTTAATATGTGAACAAAAGTTATCAATAATGTAACCGGAGGAATTGTCATATCGCTTATCGCAGTGCTGCAGAATTGTAAGAAAGGCCTGTTTTGTTACTTGCTGTGAAGCGTTTTGTTACATGTTCTAACTTTGTACTATATTTATCTCTGAATTGATTCCTCTTCCTTTTTAGATGCTACTGTAAAAGTTTGTAGGCATTTGCTAGTAATAGTTTAAGTCTAATAACTTTACAATAGATATTTATAAACGTTTAGTCAGTGTTTCATTGCTTGACATATTTACTTGTAGCTTGTTTTTACCTAATTTCTAAGTCTGACCTTTCTTCTAATTTTGTTTATTTTACTTGGGCAAAGATAATAGGCTCATTGCTTCAGCTCTTGAACTGCAATGATTCTAATATTTTAAACTGTTTTTATGTACTATGATAATAGGCATTAATACATTAGAATCTGGTTGATAGGTTTATACCTTTTAAACTATCCTGTATCAACTATAGCTGAATGTTTGAAGATTTGCTAAAGAACTGATATTTGTGGTGTTTAGGCAGAAAGACGGGATGTGCGGAAGGTAAGGGAGGTTCTATGCACATGTATGCTAAGAACTTCTACGGAGGTAATGGAATTGTGGGCGCTCAGGTAACGTCTTTTACTGTTTTACTGCAACTCTCTGTTAAATAATCCAGATAAAGATTCACATGTTTGAGTGAATGGCTTACTAGTCACAGTTAGGCTTTCATTGGGAAGGCTGGCTGTGAGATTTGTATTTAGTTTCCATTGTAATTTTGAACTAATGCATTGTAAATGTTTTACACTGTTTACTTACTTTTATGCTGTATATGTTGCAGTATGTCCATGTTGTTGATAGTCTGTATATCATCATCACCTTCCCTTAAATCCCAGTTTAACCAGGTTCGGAATACGAATAGACTTTCTTTTATCCATTCGTTTAAGTTTTGTGGCAATTACTGGAGCGTAGGCGTTCACCAACCGAATGCCCTTTCTGACGTTGGTATGGATATTAGTGCTTTAGTCACTTTCTACTACATTTGCAGTCACCGGTTGGTCAAATTCTTCTTTATTCGAGCCAGACATAACACGGGGAAAAAATTGATAGTCTGTATAATATCAATTGTATTATATCTTTGTTGTAATTTAGAATATACTTAATGTTTACTGTAATTTAGAATATATTAGAATATTAGAATATGTTTGGTATGTACAACTTGATGCTGATACTTTCTACCCAATGTCACTGCTATCTATTGAAATCCTCCAGGTACCTCTTGGAGCCGGCATAGCTCTAGCGCTCAAGTACTCCGGCACTGACAACGTCTGCGTCACGCTGTATGGAGACGGTGCAGCAAATCAGGGGCAAGTGTTTGAGGCGTACAACATCGCCAAGCTGTGGAAGCTGCCGGTGATATTTGTCTGCGAGAACAACGGCTATGGGATGGGAACTAGCGTGGAGAGAGCCTCGGCCAGCACCGACTACTACACTAGAGGAGACTATGTGCCAGGGTTGTGGGTATGTCACTCCTTCATGCTAGAATTCCTGTTTGTTTAAGCATTGGGACATGAAGCCAAGTGGACCCGGCAGAAAAGCGGGATTAACACTAAGAAAAAGAGGAATATACAAAAGAGTATATTCGATACAAAGTTTATGATTATGGCTTTTAGAAAGGCAACCGAATTGTTGTAACCGCTCACTCACACAGAATCCAAGAAAACTCAAATATAGAAAGGGTGTTTATTTTTATTGCTCTCTGCAACTCCTATTTGAATGACCTGTGAATTGCGGTATTGAGTATTAATAGATTGATGTAACTATGATTGATTAATTGATTGAATTTTTGGATTACTTCATTGATTGACTGATTGATTTAACAGGTAGATGGAATGGATATAGTGGCTGTGAGAGAGGCAGCCTATTTTGCGTCAGAGTTCTGTAGAGCAGGCAAAGGGCCGCTGATCCTGGAGTGTGCCACGTACAGATACAGTGGACACAGCATGAGTGATCCCGGAACCAGGTTCAATATTGCTAATCTACTGGATCAATCTGCTACAGTGAAAATTTAAAGCTCTTTCGATCCTTGTGTGCTCATTAGCTCTTTAACCTCATTATGCTAATTAGCTTGGTATTGAGTCTTGCTTATTAGCTTTTTTAAATTTGTTTAAAATTTAGTTAATTATTTTTTATTTTTTTCTATTGCTTTTTTATTAGCCTTTTAAATTTTAGTTTTTATTTATTTATTTATTTTTTATTAGCTTGCCGATGAGTCCTGGTCGTGGAGAATTAAATAAGCAATTATTTTATCACCATCTTTGATTGGCTTAAATTATTAGATTAGCTAATAATATTTTTTTAAATAACATAGATAACATTATAGTAACAAAGTGTAACTTAATAATATAACTGCAAAATATTTGGAATGGCAAAATTTGTTGCGGTATTATTTAGCTATATGCTATCATATTGCCGTGTTTTAGGTTAACTTGCATTTCCTTTAAATAATATAATTTTATTATTATTAATATATAGTTCATTATAAAATATAATAAATATTGCCGTGTTTTAGGTTACCTTGCATTTCCTTTAAATAATATAATTTTATTATTATTAATATATAGTTCATTATAAAATATAATAAAAACCTTTATAAACCTTTAATAATAAATAGAAACGTTCACTATTGTTTACTATTTATCGCATTGAATTATTTCAGCTATGATGTAATGGGGAAGATTAATGATAACATGGTAATTTTTATTAGTATGCATTTTTTTACTATGATAACGTGGTAATTTTATTGGTATGTATTTATTTACTATGATAACTTGTAAATTTTTATTAGTGTGCATTTATTTACTATGATAACATGTTAACTGTTATTAGTATATATTTATTTACTATTTTTGGTATTGAATTATTGCAGCTATCGTACAAGAGAGCAGATTCAAGAGGTGAGGGCCAAGCGTGATCCCATCAGCGGGTTCAAAGAGAGAATTCTTGCTCTAAATCTCGTGACTGCTGAGGAAATCAAGGTTGCGTTTATTGAATTTCTTCTTTTCTTATTGTATACTTTTATAAGAAAATCAAATATGTGCATGATTTCTTTGCTGAAGAGATAAAAATGTAGTCCTTTTACATTCTCTTAGATCAAAATAGCTTTTCTATTAGCCGTTAATGCACTCCTCTGCAAATCATATCGTTGATTCATTGATAATATTTATGGGCTAGAGCGTGCTAAACTATAAACCTCAGTCAGATTTCTCAGTAGATGAATTTTGTTAAAACTGCATACTTTCAATTGTTAGAAAGAAGATTAATAATATTGCACTATGTATAAGACTGAACTTCTACAATTAATTGAACTGTTTTGTTCAGGCTATTGCTGATACAGTAAGGTACTATTATGAGACTGAATGTCTACAATTAATTGAACTGTTTTCTACCACCAGGCTATCGACGACACGGTGAGGAAGGAGATTGAAGCGGCTACACTGAAGGCCAAAGCCGACCCTGAGCCTCCGCTAGAGGAACTCTACACGGATGTTTACTCTCAGATTCCTACGGGATTCCAGATTCGTGGCTGTGATCCCTACACCTACGTCGCCGCCAAGTAGACCTGGTTTTAATAAAGATTCTCAGCAATAGTCATGGAAGTAGAGAATATATTGGTACAGAGCAGTGCGTGTTTTGTTTGTGGCAAGTAGTTTTGTGGTTTCGTTGTTTTGCATGCTACACTATAAGCATACTCTATATAAGACTACACGAAATACTTATTCTACATAAAACCGCACCAAATACTTGTTCTACATGAAACTAAACGAAATACTTATTCTACATTTTGTGTGTAATATGACTGAAAGTTTAGCGTAAACAGATGATTGTATAGTTTGCTTCTAAGTTGCAGAAATGATTTTATTGTTATGAACTCCTGTTCTTTGGAGTCTATTATGGTGCATAACTCGAAGTATGAATTTAGTCAAAATTTCATTCAATAATTTTGACTATTTCTTGATAGAATACTGTCGAAGTTTAATGAATAAAGATTTTTATTAAACAACGGTAATTATGCTAGCTATATGGCATTGATATTCTTAATACATCCAGGTAAATATTGCATAAAATGTTGATCTATCTCATTGTGATCTGCTCTTTCCATATTGATGATTTTTAATGAAATTGCTTCACATTCTAATTGATTAATTTTTTGTTTGTTAATTAATTAGTTTACTGTATCGTGTGACAATTTAATTAATTATTATTTATCACTTAAATGTTTAGAAATATGGTCGATTCATCGTTGTTGTAGACATGAGCCTGTTTTAGTAAGTAATAACTAAATATTGACATTTTCTTTCTAATAATTTTAATTAATTTTTTCTAGCATGTTAATTCTGCATTGGACCAACTGAGGACCAACTGATAGGTGAAGCTTCAAAACAAAATGTTCTAAGAGTTTTTTCATTTGTTATTATGATCTGTATTTAATTTTCATATTAATTTTTGCTGAATTAAACGTTCTCGCGTTGTGCATGTTATACTAGTATAATAAGCACCTGACAGAGCCTTTGAACGAGGCAATGGACTTCAACTGGAGTGTAGGCTATCCCTTAACAACTCGAATTTTTCCATCTCAACAGGATGATCTCAATTGGCTCAGGATTCAAGTATTGATAAGCCATGAGAGGCGACGTGTTGCTGTTTGCTTGGCTTATCATGTGCAACTCTAATGCAGCTCTATAATGCTGTTCTCAAGAACCTGGTCTCTCTGAGGCAATTTGGTTGTTGTCCAGTTTTTTCTGGAAATATCTGATTGTTCACAGCGACATGTCCTGTGGCAATGAACTTAAAACTTCTGCATCTTTTTATTTATCGATTTACGCATGACATTGTGCACATATTGATAAAAGCTTTCCTTATATATCTTACTTGGGTCCTTATGTTCTACTTAGTCTTTACATCTAGTATTACGTTATAGGTCATTTCACCATTAATTAGTTGAACTTATACTCAAATTTTAGTTCCTACTCGAACTTAATAGTTCTGGATCTGATGGATATCTGGATCTGTAATGCTCACAATCCAATCTCGAAGTACTAATAATGTTTGTGTCCTATAGTGTGAAATTTTGATTAAGTTTAAATTATGAAAATGTAAATATCTATGTATCAGTGGGTTCTCCTAGATATAATTTCAGAAGTAATTTTAAAATATAGTGCTAGAATTTTGCTTAAATCAAGTTGTAGTAGTACTAACATCATCATCGTCTTCCCTTTAATCCCTGTCTAACTAGGGTCGGGATACGAATAGACATTCTCCGCACCTCTCTGCTTCTAACTAACATTGTAATAGTAACATTGTTGTTTAATAATCATATAATTAATTAAACAATGTTGTCTTTTAGAGGATTTGTATTATGGTGTTGTTCTCATAATTTAAATTTGTTTTTAGTTCATTTTGTTATTCTCTGTCTCTCCACTCTTGCTCTTCTTTCTCTCTTTTTCTCGTCTCTTTCTCCCTCTCTCTCTCTCTCTCTCTCTCTCTCTCTCTCTCTCTCTCTCTCTCTCTCTCTAATAGCCCAATTATCTATGAACTCATTAATCTATGTATTTAGTTAGCATTCTCCCTAAGGCTTTCTATTTATATCTATGGAATACTACGGAGAATACACTGCTTTCATTTATTTAACTATGCGTGTTATATTGTTTATTTAACTATGCGTGTTATATTGTTTGGTAATCCGTCTGAACTCCATGATGAAAATTTATTAGAGCTTTATGAAAACTCTCTGTTGAAGAATATGTATGTACTCTTCAGTCTTTTGATGTTGATCTAAAACTTAGATTAATATGTAAAAATGTAAATTCTATGAACAAACAGTTCACTGTCTCATGCAGCTTGTTGCATGCTCTACAGAATACAAGAAGTTTGAGAGATTGTTATTATCAACTTAATTTTGTGGAATGTCTTTTCACGAATAATTAATTTTCACAATTAATTGTTGTAATAGTATTTCTTTAAAAAAAATTTGTGGGGGGAAATTTATTAAATTGGAAGATCTTTATTTGTCATAGGTAATAATAGTGAATTGACTTTGACAAACTTTCTACTGAAAAGAATCGGATCTGATAATTGTGTCCTAACGGGTGTATTTTACAAGTATTTGTAATTTAATCGGTATATAATGAAATCGACATTATGTCCACCTGCTACTTACGTAGCTGCATTATAAGACTGCATGAAACTATTAGAAAATTTTATGTTATAAACCCGGTTATGGTTTGACTTTATTTTAAGAGCGTTAAGATTTGTTTATTGCAGAGTTTACAGCTTTGTTATCGCACCTGTTCAATAATCTGAAGTATATCAAACAATATACTTCATGTAATATTAAACAACTACAGGTTGGAAACTCGAATGACGGTCAGACCTTATCTGACGGTATCTTTGGGGTAGAAAAGGAACTGCCTTTCGTACGTTTATCATTCTTTTCATTGATTAAGGCACTTTTCTCTAAGCTCCAAATGGTTGGCTCGTTGAGTGTTTTAGCTGCGAAAATTGAGAAAGAATTTTTTCTCTGTTTTAGCTGTGAAATTGAGATTAAATTTAACTTTTTCTGTTCTGTTCCACTTCTGCAAGCTTCGACAAAATATATTCATATTATATGATGTGCACTCTTGTTTGTGTTCATTAAAAGTTATTGAATAATTCGTGAATACGGAACTGTAAACTTAGAGACAAATTTCTGTCGGTTTTCGTTATTTTTATTTATACTATGATATTTCTTTATTTTGATTCACTCCATTCTAAATTTAATGTAAAGGTGCTTCTCTCTAATATTTTGTCACTCGACAGGACCAAGGTACATATTCCTACTTACATTCTGCCCTCACTCTCAATTGGGCATAAAAGTAATTACGTTAAACGACGCTACGGCTGACAGTCGTTTGTTGATAAACAATACACTGAACACAATGATAATACAGGAAAAATTGTAAAATGTTCCTTAAATTGACATTTATATTTGTATTTACCCCGTAGAAGGTGATGATTATATTACATACGGCGGCAAAGCGTTTTACCATTTCCTATCGTCTAATAGGAAAGAAACACATTGAAAACGATTATTTTGTGCTGTTAAGATCAAACTGCTAGGATCGACAATACAAAAACAGCATTTGTGTGTCAACAAACTGTGTCCGGCTTAACCTTCTAGTGTCTGTTTACTTATTTCCTAATGGCTTTATCCGTTCAACCTTGACAATGAATCATCATACTTTTACGAGGAATTAAGAGAATTACATCAATCAACGAGTCACTTCAGGTCAGACTAAGCCTTACATTCACCTACATGCTATCTATAGTTGGGAATTATATGGCGTCTGAGATGGTTTTCATTTGCCATCCTCAGTAATTGCTCAGTCGCCTCTTACTACACATGCAGTTTACTGTTAGTCAGTTACCCAGACATAACATGGGGAGTCTTGTTATTTGTTGGCCTATATAATCTTTTATTCGCCAATTCTTGGCAGAAAACACGCACAAATACAATTACATTGCAAAACGTGACACAACAGAATACATATAAAAAAGTGCACATAAAAGTTAAACAATTTCAATTTTTCACAAACTTCAGAATAGTTAAAACAGAGCATTTTTAAAATGGCGCCAGAATTTATAACGAATACTCGACAAAGAGTCATTGCTATCTATGGCAAATTTACTTTTAATATTTAAATAATCATTGTAATCGGGAGAGTCCAAATGCTGCTTAGCACTTAACTTATCATTAATTATTAAATTATGCAGGAAAGTAAACCTATGGTATTCACATAATAAATCAAATGGCAAAAAACCGCAATACCACTGACAATATAAAATATTATTTTTATCAAATGTACGGAAAATCTTTGAGACGTATATGAAAGTTGCTTCTTACTCAATTATTTGTCTATAATTGCATTCATTCATTCACATTGCTTACACGTGCGCAGTCTTTCGCCCATAACTTTGGTATTAGTGAACCGATTTTTAAAATTTTTGCATAGGTATAATCAGGAACACATTTGCTATAAAATAACGTTAAGTGACTCTGCTAATTATTATTTTTGAGTTGAAGCAGTGCTTGAAAATATGCGCGACTGAAAATATTCAGTTTAAGTAAATCAATCGCTACAGAATGTTTACAAATCCGTGGCTTAACAAAAAACGCAACAAGCAGCATTATACTGCTACTGTCAACTGTCAAAGCTTAATTATGCTCAAAGTGCCCTCCTTTAGCTGGAATACAAGCTCGGAGACGCTTGCACCACTCCTCTATTGCTTTATCAATGACAGATTGCTTCATGTCTTGCCAAACGTCCACCAGGCGTTGCTTCAACTCGTCCAAGTTATTTATTTTCTTCTTTTCGGTGTAATTTCTTTAATAAGCAATTTGGCCCTCCCAGAATCCAGTTTTTTGTTGGAAATTCGGCAATCAACCAATGTGAGCTACAACCCTTTAAGAGGTACACGTTTTTGTGAACTCTTAATCTGCTTTAGTAAACACCATTTTAAAATTTAAACAAAGTCAGACTATGTTTGTAAAATCGTCTGTTATTGTTTAAAATATACCGGAATTGTCACAAAAACTAGATTTAAGATTGATACTTTTCTTCTACTTTATAATTCTGAAACAATTTTCAAAATCGGTTCACAAATGTCAAAGTTGTGAATGAAATACATCCTACATGTTTTTTATGACTCACAGTGTACATATTCAAGTATGATTTACATGTATAATTAAGTGGCGTATTATTTGCTAATGTGCAGATGGTATACTAATTCTACTATTAGTAGAAACTGCTAACTACCGACATCGCTGCGAAATGAACTCGGAACATTTTCCTTGAAATCCAAGCTTAAAACATTTTTATTTAGTGGAGTGGATAGGGACTAGTGTGCTGATCTTTTTCTCGTGCCTACGATTGCAAGCATTGCTTGCACACATCCGTGCGCAGAAGTGCATACTACTACTATTAGTATCTGAGCACAATAGTGATTAGCAATCATTCCTTTACCACAGAAAACGGTTTAATCATGTAATCGTAGCATTCTGTTACACGACTGCTACACATGTTTACGAACAATAGAATCAAAGTTGACGATATTCGATTCTCTGCCAGATATCACGTGACCGATCTGCAGACAATTTGTGTTTATTTTTAGAACACACCACGTGACGGCGCATTGATCACGTGCCGGACAGATGGGTCCACTGATGTGGCATAGGTCGACTAATAACATTAGCTGACACGTTTAACTCATGGCACATTTACACGTATCTCTCGTTTACTTCCTTTTCCAGTCTTTCGTAGACCTATAGGATAGAGAAAGTTTCACTTAAATATCAATGCTGTCGTGATTTCACGTCCGGTTTCTAACCCGAAGGTAACGTGGGGACATCATCCTGCAACAACAACATTGTACTATAGGCAACCATTGTTCCTAGCAGCTAGGCACTATGCACCGCTTAATGGACATAAAGACTAATTAATTAATGGACCGTTTAAAATTAAATTGTACCCGTCAGCTGTTGAGGTATAAAAGAAGCTTTGGAAAAGTAAATTAAATATGGAGAAGAAAGTAAATATTAGCTGGACCTAGAAAGTTACAAATGAAGAAGTTAAAGAGAGAGAGAGAGAGAAAGAGAGAGAGAGAGAGAGAGATGATGAGGACAGTTTGTAAATCCATCAAGAAATTAGAAGAAAAGCTGGAGAGACATATTCTAAGGGGTTAGTTTTCTAATGGAGAATGGAAGGAAGAGAAGCTGTGACAGACCTAGACTTAGGAATGTTAGATGATCTAAAGATATAGTCAAATGTGGACACGAAGAGGGAAACGGAAGACAGAGACGAGTGGAGGAGTTATATGCCATGGACCTGCCAGTATTCAGTGAACCGAGAGAGAGAGAGGGAGTGGATAGCATGTCACGATTAAAACTTTAAATATTGCGTTAGGCAGAGAAAGTCTCGTGGCCTCTGTAAAGTATAGTAACTAAAGGCTAAAGTCAAGTTTAACGTCGATTTTCTTCTCGATAGCTTATCAGAGACTGGGTGATCGCTAGATTTGAATCCTGCATCGACTGATCCGTCGAACAACATGCCAACAAGCCACCAACTCCGTCTATATTATAAATTTTAAAAAACCTGAGAGAAATATCTTTGTGATTTTATGTAGGCACCTCGGCCTGCGTCAATATATTAATATCTTTCTCATTTAATAACTTCCGCTGTTAAACTGGCTGTAGGATATAAAATCTACTCACACGGGTTGCTTTAATATCTTTGATTTAACCTCCCCCTTAAGGCTGAATTCAACAAACCGTGATCACTTTCTCTCATTCATCGGCTGCAGAAGGACGGAATGTTTTCAAACAGACAATAATGCACGAGCACGCTTTAGTATTGATACAATGGAATTGTGCACTCGTGTATAACAAGTGAATAAGAAATATCAACTGCGGTTCTGCTTTAGTGGATTCACTTATGTCACGCTTGATTATCATTTATGAATTCTCTCTCTTTCTCTCCCTTAGTGCACTGCCTACTGGCAGGTCCATGGTATATAACGCCTTCACTCTTCTCTGTCTTCCGCTTTCCTCTTCATTTCATTTATGAATTACGTTACTATAAATTGCAAGTTTATTGCAGGATTATTCGTAATAGGGCGAGATGTAAGATATTGGTAAAATCAGAAATTTGTTTAAAGATGCTAGTGAATATTAAATCAAAATATTTTTAAATACAATAATAAATTAACTTAAATTGTTTGTCTACAGTAATAATAACTGCATGTCACGGACCAGTTCCTGTCAGCCAGAGGTTCTATTTCTAGAAGAACGTCTGGGGTTCGATTCCTAGCTATAGAATCTTTACTGACGTTCTACGAAGAAAAACCGACGTTAAATTAAATTCTACGTTCTTCATATACATCTATCGCTTCTCGATTAATACGATAATCATATAAATATTTTGTCAATGTCGACCCTGACAAAATTTGACTGCATTGTTTATTGTCAGATTTTCGTAAATGATAGATCAAAGTCTCCCAGTGCTCCTGTGACCTATGTCCGTACAATGCAGTCCAGATATTCCCACGACTCTCTTCCACTGAAGGGAAGGCGTTTCATTTCCTTCCATCACTCGGCGATTGGTGGAAGCATCCGTTGCTTTGAATCAGTTATGGATAAAGCGTGACGCTGCAGCGAGTTCAATCACTTCATGGAACCTGTCGAGTGCAGGCTGGATATACTGATAGAGCCGGAGTGGCGCTGTCAGCCATGTTTGAAGGGGAGATTTGAGGAAATGAGCTCTTTCAAAGTAGTCTATACTCTTTTTGAAAACAAGTTTTGACAGTGTCAAACTAAGTTTGTTCTATGCAATGCGGAAAATTATTAAAAGTAATGACAAGACGCACAGTCTTGTGATTTGGGATACCATATATCTAACTCGACACAAATACAAAACATTCAGATCATCATCATCTTCTTCTTCTTCTTCCCTTGAATCCCAGTTTAACTAGAGTCGGGATATGAATAGACTGTCACAAATCGTCTCTGTCTTAAATCATATCGTCCATCAGTCAATCCTATTTAAGACTTTTCAATTCGTTTAAATTTTTGTAGCAATTTCTGGAGCCTAGGTGCAAAAATTCAAATAATACAAAAAATAAAAAAGATTCAGATGATTAATTTAATTTCACAATCGTGTTGATATTCATCAACTACCCTTGAGGTATAATTACATTTAAACTTGAATAAATTGCTTGAAAAACATTTTGAGCATCTTAGATTTTGATTCTCTGTCTAATGAGAACGGAAATTGAAATCGAAAAGTCTAACTAAATAGCAGAAGCTTTAGCATCTGAGCCTCAGTCGACGTATGTATTGGAATTCTATTTCTTAATAATTCAATCAGTGCAGACTTCAAGATATGAGAATAGAACATATTAAGTAACGTCGTAGAGGGTGACAACACTGTTTTTGTATATAGTTTGCCTTACAGTGCCATTGGCTGGAGCCAATGGCGATATCGGTAAGGTATTCGACCGAGGATCAGTAAGTGCGGGTTTCAAATCCCGGGCTCTCCCGTCACTGACATCGCTTTCGAGTAAGGAAACTGACGTTAACATTAGCTGTAGCTTTTATAGTCTGTGCATGAAAGTTCAATCCTGCTAATATATCATCTGTGGTAATCCTGCCTCGTCAAATAATTTCACCAGAATCTGTCATACAAGAGAGCGACATATGCTTGTTCGAGATCGCTTGGCCGGAGGCATAGCCTGAATATTTTGTTTCCTGAAGAGTTTGCACCATTGTTTATTGCTTTATGCGCAACAAATGATCAAAGCAAAGAAAACCGGAAGACGGATTGGAAACGCTGAAGTGAGGATACGCTTCGTATGGCTTCAGAGTCCGACTCCTAGCTCCCATTACTACGAAATGTGTCTTTTGTCTGCTACTATCTGAATCTCAATAAAATATGATCTGAATCGATGGGTCAGGAAATAAGAAACCGAATGAGTATGAGAAAATTAAAGAGCAGGCTGTGAATTGAACGGAAAGTGTGCATGATGCACATATTGAGCTCGAATTGATTTTATAGAGAACAAAGTGCGGGCTTCTAATTTAGCTGATTTATAAATTATTATAATTATTGCAAGTTGAAGAATGAAGATTTAGTGTTCGATCGGAATATTTCGCTTTAATGTTAATGACTATTGTTAATGTTAAATGAGCTATGAACATACATGTATATGTAAAATGACTTTCTTGCTTTCTTAATATAAGTTGAAATATTGCTGAAATAGGATTATTTGCAAAATAACTCGCTAAGTTTATCACACTAGACTCGAACTAACGATAAGAATTTTACTACTCTAGTAAAATTGTAATAATCTCTCTCCAGTATTCTGACAAGTTCCTTAACTATGTATTTTTAGAATGTCTAAATAGCGTAGGGGTAACGTCATGAAGATTTAAATGACAAATCCTGAGGTGAATTGAACCCTCGTGGGTTCGAATCCCGGCCGCGCTGATCTGAGAATAAAATCTCGGATATTAACTGGACTGGTTACACGGAAAATGGTCTAAATTGCCTAACGGATTAAACATGTGGTTTTAATAGTGATAGACATCAACATAGTTGATTATTCACTATAATGCGTGTTTACTTTTACTTAATTATAGAGTACTCCATTAGTTAATGAGTCAATCCTAGTACAAGGGCCACTGCATTACCTTAATATAGCCTATAGCTTGAGAAAAGTTTGAAAAATGCTTTTTAATTATTACTTTCCTTGCCCTCACATTAAAAATAACTAAAGCTACATTGTACAAAGACAATTTATGTTAACGTGACGTTATATTCCTTTTATGGGTCGACACGGAGGGGTCTAGATATGAAATAGAATATAAAGGCCCTCTGTCCTTTGGCCTGCTTTATTTTTATTTTTTCTTATAGTTTTATTTTTCACGTACCTCCATTCTAATGAGAAACGTAGACTTGAAGGAGTTCGCAAAGCGTGAGATTGAAAGAAATTGAAGTGATTGGGCTTTGTTTAACACACAAACATTATACATTTGTTTCTGAAACTGTTGTAGTTCTACCCATTTAAAAGATTACTTTCTAGAGGAGAATATTACCCTTGATTATTTCGAACAAGTGTTCGACAGAACAAACCGTTACTGATAATGTCGTGAGAGGTGATTAAGCAGCAATCGAAGAATGCAAAATAATTGAAAACTATCAGAGCAATTATAATTTGTCTTTAACACATTACTAGATGCTTGATGCAGCAATGACTTTTTGATGTATCTAATTTTTGGTAAATGTAGTCTCTCTCTCTCTCTCTTTCTCAATCTCTAGCTTTCGAACAGGTCCATGGTACATATTCATACTCAGAGTCTACTTTCACGTTCCATAAAGAGAATGGCATAGAACAACAGGTTAAACACTTCACAAAAGACTATTACATATCCATATATTACATGTAACTTGGAAAAATATTTATTCTGAAATGCTTTTCTATTCACTTTCTCGGTTCCTGCGGCATCCACAATTCCTGGTTAATCGCTATTTCGACACGTTCAATTAGCTGTTGGTATATTCCTTAGTGTTCCTGACACAAATAGGGTAGAGCTTGTTGGAAATTCTGAAAAAAGATACGAATGATGTACGATGTTCGAAAGAGTAACACATAATTTTTAATCTGTCATTGGACAGAACACTAGAAAAAAGAAGATACTTAAATAAATAAATTTACAAAATGCTCAAAAAATCCGCCTGATTATCACAGATTACAGGCAGAGGCAATCTGTCTGGACTCATCTTTTATGAAATCTCCCGGAGACTCCTACTCCCAAATTTGCAAAAAGGTTTCTGTCCAGAGGCTCCACACTGATCCACTCCATAGGTCGCCAGGTGTCGTTTGTTTATTGATATTTCTTGATTTGATGGAACTGGTGCTCAGTGAATGTCATGATTTAGAACGATGCGAATGAGATATTGTTTTGATAGATGCATAACACTTGAAGCTTAATTGCCCAGATATTCAACCGCCGTAAAACGTATTAATATAATTTTTTGGACAACGCTTGAGCCTCACAAGACAGCCTTTATTGTGAGTGCGGTTCAATTAATCCAAAAAGCATAATTATGAGGCTTCTAAATCTTTAGTTCGGTTAAATTAATCCAAAAAGCATATGAGGCTCCTAAATCGTTTAGTCCTCCGTCTAAAGGACTGTAAATTTCACTAACAACTCAGGAAGATATATTGTATCCATTTTAAAATTATACGTTGATATTTGTCTTCCAGAAACTTCTCAAATTGTTTAATAGTATGATTTATAAAATTAGAAGCCGAATTTGAGATAAATTTCCAAAATTAAGAACCTGTCAATGATGAGAGAGAAGTAAAAGTTGGGCATTATAAACATAATACATGCAATACAACTCAATCTACGAAGTAGGAGACTCTCGTTAGTATAGAACAATGATCATGAAGACAATGCAATAACTCTGGTGCGCAGCCAGAAAATTTTCACTTACTATATGGCAGTTTCCCAGAAAGGGCTATCCCACCCAAAAATGGAAAAAACTGGTAATTTCTTAAGTTTTGGTATATATTTGACACGCGCTAAAAGATCAATTAATTAAATAATCTGCCAGACGTCGACAAATGCCTGTAAATTTGTTCTCTTCTTACGAATTTAAAATCAGCAAAGAATTTGACTCCTTCACAGCTGTTGCTCAGTTTAAATGCCAACACATTCGGGTTACACCTGCATCGTACGCATTTAAAGACTTTATACTAATTGAGTCTTTAAACGCGACGAAATTGTTACGATTAAATTTGATTAGCTACGGTAATTCTACCAACAAATGCTTCCCTATTGTAGAGTAATCTTATTTGAAATGACTTGTCGGAACACCAATGCCGTATAGAGGCGTTGACATATGTCCCCACGGAGTTAAGCTTTAGTTTGAGTTTACTCAATTCTACGCCATAAATAAGCAATATTGAAAAACTGAATGCAATTTAAACAATTACCAAATCACCACCTGATTTAACTTAACAAGTGTCTACTCTTTATTTTCGTTATAAATACACAATATTTTGATTTTATGGACAAGCATAATTTATCTCGCTTATCGTCTGTTTGCTTTGCAATAAGTAATTATTATTATTATTGTCATTATTGTCTATTTTCTTATTGTTGTTGTTATTGTTATGAAAATTATTATTATTATTATCATCCTTTGTTTTTTATTATTTTATTATTATCATTATATTAATAATAATAATAATAATAACATTATTATTATTTTTATTTTTTATTTTTTATATTTTTATTTTTATTATTATAATTATTATAATATATTAGAGCGTGGAGGAACTATTTTAAATATTTTTTCATCTTTCTTTTAATTAATTAAATAAAGTCTTTTTTTATCTTATATTTTAGCCCAGGGCAATAAAAAATATGATTTTAATTATTTATTATTTTATGTAAATTGATTTTAAAAGTTAAGTTTACATATTCTATCGCCTGGTACACTCAGGCTACAGTATGGACTGATTGAGGAATATTCTACAGAACACTGTTAACAGTATAATGTGACTAATGCCTCGAGGCCGTGAAATAGAAAACCGTAGAAGGGACTGTCACATGCATCCCGACGGATCAACTGGGGACAAATATGGAGAATGTCCACCCATCCACGTGTTCAGTCTGAATCTAATCTTTATCGAAAGCTCTGACTGCTATTATATAATTAACACAACTGGTCAGTGCGATTTGTTGCCTAGATGTCTATTTAATTTTAAATGAGAAATTGTGTGGTAACATAATAGAGCATTTAAGTTTTGCGCTCCAGCGCACAATGTAGAGTATCTGAATATCTATGAGTGTCTCTGAGGATCTCTGAAAATCTCTGAATATCTCTGACTAATTTAACTATCCATGATCTCATCAACCGCCCTGCTTGCTTAGTCTTATATATATAAATAATGTATTTACTTATATATATATAATATTTAATTATATTTATATTTATATAATATTTAATTATGCTTATATATGTGTATATATATATATATATATATATATATATATATATATGCATCTATATATAATATATGCATACATATATATATATATATAATTTTATGTATATATTATATACAGTATATATATATATATATATATATATATATATATATATATATATATATATATATATATATATACATATAATACATAGGGGCCTACTGTTCTTTTGTTAAATAGTAGGACTACTGATCCTACTCTACCGGCGTACGAGTAAATAATTTTCAACGGCGGGAATAGGCCCTATTATTCCTACGCGACGGATAAATGAAAAATCTTACAATTCGTATATTTTACAATGTAAAAAATATATAATTTATATAAAAGGTTAACAAATATAATTTATATATTATATTTTAAGGATGCTTAATATTATTAGCCTATAGTCCACGTCAAATTTTGTGGATCACTGTATGTAAAGACTGCGTCATTTGTTTCAACATTTTAAGAAAACATCTTGGCTATCACGTGTATATTTGAAAACTAAACTTGCATATATTGACTATAAAAAATTTTCGTTTCCTAATAATGCCAAAAAGGATTTTTCTAGTTCCGGACCGTTAAGTATTTAATCAGTTGGTAGTATGAAGACAGGGATCGAATATCGCAAGGTCGTGGCACTTGTGGCACCAAAGAAAATCCATTCATACGAAGCAGCTGTCTCACTGCAAGATGAGACTCTGTAAACCATAAACATACGACGAGCATAGCATCCATTCATTGGCACATGCTCCTCAGTGCCTGATACTGGAGTCATGCTTCATATTCACGCAGTAACTGAGTGTTCTGTAATGGAGCTAAATAACATAATAATTTGATGATTTACTAATTGATAGCCTACATTGCTCAATAGATAGAATAAGTAACTGATTGGTTAGTAGCTTTGTTTTAAAAAGCAAGTACTTCACTTTATCTTTTTCATTACTTTATTTTTAATTAATTAGTTTATTGTTTATCTATATTAATTTATTTTATTTGGAAGAGTGCAGCTAGTAACAGCTTTTTTGAATGCGTAATATTATATTGATTGATCTTGTTATGCAACCGCACATCATGTAAGGTAAATAATTATGTTCAATGCATAATGTTCTATAGTTATTGATTAATTGATCGATTTAATAATTAATTGAATGTTGAATAACGAGTAAATTTATTGACTTTGTGAGAATTTTGATGTTTTTGCCAAATGTGTGATAGATTTGATGACTTATTAATTGATTGCCTGCATTGATCAATAGATAGGTCGATAGAATAAGTAACTGATTAATTGATTGATAGAATAATAATTAGGCCTACTACTTAATTGTTTGAGATATGGACTAAACAATTTGAGTGAAAAGCTCAAATTCATCAAGTTTATCTCGTCTCTTTATCAAAATGATTAAATCATCTGATTCTAATTAATAGATATCTGCATTAATTAATAGATCTTCTATGTCTTCATGCATGCCTTCAAGTTTAATTGCAATTAAAGTTTGCAATTAAATTGCAACTACATGTTTATTTAATTTTATTTGTCACACGTTCATTGTTGCGATTACCTTGTGAATTTTATGAAACTTTGTGTAATAAACCATATTTCTTCTTCTTCTTTTAATTGCAATTAGAAAAATCTCAATAAATACTTTAATTAGCTAATTCGAATGGTCAACTATAATAATACGCACGGCCAATTCTTTAATGCACTAATCACAGACGTCGATGCATTTACTCCTCTAGTACGACTATCTGACCGCAGAATCGAACCCAGTACTCTCGTGGCTCTCGTCGTCACTGCTGACTCGCTAATCCCTGTAACCTGAGATGAGCTGATTTGATTGTTAGAGCGTGAACTCTGACCTTCAGCCCTGCTTTAGTAAAGCTGTCAGAAAAAACATATTTATATGAGAACAATATGGAAGAGAAAACACAGAGAGATACGTAGTTTAACTGGTCTAGTGAATACGCACGGAACAGCTGTCTGTCAGATCCTTTCTGTCTGTCACATGGGTTGCTTAGGATACTACATGTAGGATACTACGTTATACCTACACTTAATTTGTGCAATTCAGAAGATTCGATGAAAGTTTTGAATTAAAAGTTTTGAGCGGGTTTTAAACTGGCTGGAGCCAATGGTGATGTCGGTCGGATATTCGACAACGGATCAGTATGTGGGGGGATCAAACTTCCGTCACTGACGTCGCATTTGAGTGAAGAGACTGACGTTAAAAGTAGTTTTACTAGCTTTTGTATGCTTGGAAAGTTACATAGAACAAACTGGCTTGAGTAAATGGCATCTTTCAACGAAAAACTCACGAAAGAGATAATTATTTATTATAATTGAATATGAATTACAATAACATAATAAAACGTTTGGAATGATACAGTAGTATTTTGAATTTTTAACGGCCAGGTAACCAGGATCATTTAAATTACAATGCAAAATTAGCTCAAAGCTCAGTGAAATAGCCTAAGGATAAAGTATTAGGAACATATAGTTAAGTTTGTTCGCAAGTTTAACAACTTATAATAGTTTCATGCTTTTTGTAGAAAAAATACATATAGGCTAGGGCTATACCTACATGTATGAGCGGTTCATAACGTATGGTCATACTTGTATTTCGTTTATTGCCATTGAATCATCGTTAAGAGTGACTTGGCGCTTGAGATCTTGTAAATTGAAAACTGAGAGTTGAAAATTTATAAATCTTGAATACTGGAAGGGGCTGTCCTTAAATAAATAAATTAATGCAACAATAATTACATCTACCAATTATTCATTTTTAATCATATAATTATTTATCTTTAACTAATTTATTCATTTATTCAATGCAACAGTTGATTAATTTGGTCAATTATACCATCATTCAAATCAATCTTATCTTGCATAAATCTGTACAAAAGCATGCATTCAAGCATAGCCACTGCGAAAGATCATTAATCATACTGGTTTATATATCAATATCGACAAGAAAATCTAGCAGATAATATTACACGCACACAAGCCGGACATCACTTGTTTCGTGACTGGAAAATGGCTGTAGGTTTGACAGGATATTGGATGCACAATATTCCAGAAGTAACATCTTTCCATACTCTCTGTAATAATGGACTCTATTGGAATATCTATTATATATCTCAATTTAACTTCAATACCAGCAGCATCCGGGGATGATTCGACCTATTCAAAATGCATCCTCGAAATTGTAAAAATTACAACAGCTTTACTCCTTAGAATTTCTTGCAATTTGCTACTAGTAGTGAGATTTGATAGTAGTTAGATAACAGTTGAGATGCTAGTATGACTATTTCTCATTGCACATATCTCATTTCATTTATTTCATTACATTTTTCATTTATTTATTTTCATTTTATTTTATTTTCATTTATTTTTATTTCATTTCTCATATTTCAAACATTTTTGTGTTGAATGGTAGAGTTCACATCAACCTACAGTGTCAACTGAGATTCTTTGGGTTTAAATCCCTTCTAGATCTTCTCTACCAGTGGATTTATGCTCTCCCTCAGTGCACTGCCTACTGGCAGGTCCATTTTACATAACACCTCAACTCTTCTCTGTCTTCCGTATTTCGTTTGGTGTCCTCATATGATTAGATCTTTAAATCGCCTAACATTTCAAATCTCAGTCTTCCTCTGCTTCTCTTTACTTCCTGGATTTAAGTTTCTTCGGTTATTAAAAAGAATACCGTGTGAGCAGATACCTCTAGCGGATGCCTCAGACAAAGATGGCGGCTGGCTCTCCAGCTAAATATAATCCTAGGAAGCGATGATGAAGATGTCGCGTGTAGATCAGATTTAAGGTCAAATCAGTAAAGAACAGAGTTCACGAGGATTCTCAGTGACATGACTTACACTCTCTGACACTACTTAACTAACACACTGCTTAAATTACCTAACTGCTTATCTCTCACATTGCTTATCTTAAGCACTCTTTAAAGTAAACACTGCTTATATTAAACAGTATTTAATTTATATACCAATTACTTTGCACAATGCTTGGTTTCATGGAGTAAATTTTCAGCTGAACTTAACAAGTTTAGTTAACTTATAATAGGCTACTCTATATCGTATCCACTGCTTAAATTGCGCGCCCTGTAACTTATAACGTTCTTATCATGCACAGCCATTATTTTGCACATTAAATGTGCAGGATAATGACTGTGATAAGAAACAAGATAAGATTATCTTATACATGACTTAATTTGTACTCATCTTATCTTGCACATTAAATTTAAATGAGATATTTCTCTCTAATTGAATTCTGGAGAGAGAGAGAGAGAGAGAGAGAGAGAGAGTGAGTGAGAGTGAGAGAGATAAAGAAAGAGAGAGAGAGAGAGAGAGAGAAACATGTTTATTTAACTAATAAAAATGAGATGAACTAAGAAATTACATGGATAGGTAGGAATATATCAATAATTTTAATCAAATCACTGCAAGTAAAAATGAAATAAAATCTATTTAATTGATTCCAAAAGATTTTAATATATATAATAGTACTAATTACATGTATGTTACATTGTGCCTGAGACACAAAGTGTAGACCAAACGTTAACTTCACGTTTCTTAACAGGCGACAAATCAGGAAATGAGAAAGACAACGGGAAATCTTCTCAGAAGTCACATTCTTCCCAAGATATAGGATAGTATATGGATAATGAATGGCCTTTGTGAAAAGATCAACTTGTTGATCAATGGTGTACTCTTTGAGGGCATGAATAAAGACTAGAGAGTATGAATATGCACGTACCATGGACCTGCCGCTTGACAGAACACTAGACAGACAGTAGGATATTTTATTAAATTCAGAGATATAAACAAAGTAGAACTTGAATTACTTTTTGGCTAGTAAATATGTTCTCTTTCTTAATACCTACGAAACTTAATCTATTTAGCATAAAATTGGATTCTAACATCGAAAATTTAATATAGAAATATGTCCAGCAAATTAATACACTGTATTTTATGAATTGAAGACACACAGTAAAATAACGTCTAGAAAAGGACACAATTGCAATCGTAATATTCTCTTTCATGCGCATACACAGTGCACGCAGTAGCTACTCCATGGCTTTAATAAAACCAAAGCGAAGGCTTGTGCTGCAGCATCCGTCCTTTCATATTTGAAGAAACTATAACAAAAAATACCAGCACAATTATTGTTTACACACTTGCCACCTTCCACTGTTGCAACATCAACTAATAAACGATGGAAAATGTATTAATAAAGTGCTAGCGTGTGCTGCAGGGAGCTTTCATGTTTGACAACGTTACGTAATGCCTGCCCGTGGTAAGTTCCAGATAACCGCACCCGCCCGCCTGTGAGCGATATTACAGGTGCTAATTTATCAGATGGGATGGTTCATTTATTGCCTACGCCTCTGAACTTTTAACAGTTTATCGATGCCCTTTAATAAAATTATCCCAATCGTTTATCTGCTAATTTGTTGCATAATGGATTGTAAATATGTATCTATAGGCCATGAGCTTTTGATCCGATAATAATTTGTAACGAACATTTCCAATGTCAGATCATATCAATCAATTAAATATTTATCGGATAGATTTATCAGTACAATAAGTTACAAATCTATCGAATAAATGCTTCATCTGGCATCCCTAATTGAATAAGTAAAAGAGCAGTTAAAACTTCGTACACTTTCGTATGAAAGCTTTTAACTGAAATATAAATTAAATGTTGTAACATTATTTCACCCGTACTGTGTTCGGGTTGCTTAAGAATAGATCAAATGTTGACTACACGTGTCTTAAATGGCGATTAAAGTACTAAGACCCAAACCAACGTCAGACAGGGTATTCGGTTGGTGAGTGGGTAAGCTGCAGAAATTGTTTAAAAAAATTCTTATAAGTAATGGAATAGTATATAACATAAATGTGATTCAAGGGAAGAAGATGATGAAGATTAAATTATTTATTACTTTTATTAATAGAATTGAGTCCACGAATTTTTATAAATGCCTAATCCAACGGAAAATAATTCGAAATTTAATTAAAGCAAATCCCCTTGCGGCAATGTTTCTGGTTTATCTGTTTCTAAACTCCTGAAATATGTAAGTCTCTGATAATAATCTGCAAAACCACAAACTATTTAACTACGCGTAAATGGGAATGACGCATCTTTAGTAAAACTATTCTTTTAAATAAAATTTGAATGACTGACTTAACTAAAGATCAGTCTATAGAAAGTCTGTTGAAAATTTTCTCTTTAAATTGGGTCATGCTTAACCGTTGACGGTCCCTAAAGAAAAACAGGGTTTGATCTTGAGCTGCACGAACTATGAAGAACTCTTGAAATTTCTCCTCATCCTGATTACACAAACTACTAACAAATAAATTTGTTTTATGAATATTTGATCAGCATTAGGCTTTCAAGGTAGTGTTCACTTAACGCTAAACAAGAGCTGAAAATGATATGAGAGTGGTCCCTACAGGAAAGCTAATGGTTCACTCACGCATTAAAATGGACTCGCGTGAAGCAATGAAGATTCAACAGTTGCATCATCAATGATGTTTGTTAAATGAATGAATACACGGAGTTCAAAGAGCACAGATGCTGCTGGGAGCCTTCAGTCTCTTAATTAGCCTGATTCAGACATGAATATTGTCCATGTTACGTGCTAAGCAGTTTAGTACTAGTTCTACGTGTTTATGCATTTAACTTAGTAATAATAATAATAATAATAATAATTATTATTATTATTATTATAATAATAATAATAATAATAATAATTATTATTATTATTATTATTATAATTATTGTAATAATAATAATAATAATTATTAATATTATTATTATTATTACTCTTATTATTATTATTATTATTAGGCCCATTATTATTGCCATCGTCATACATCATTGCATAATACACATTTATTTCATATGTTATTTTTAGTTAATTACCCATTATTTTAAATATTTTTGCTTTCCTTAGCCCTGAACTATGACTATGCCAACAACCATGTGACTCATTCTCTCTCTAAACACTAATAATTGTTTCAAATTAACAAATTCACTAAAGGACTGAAGGTTGCTACTCATGCATGTAACTTACTGACTCAACCTAGATTAGACTCCAGAGTTCAGGTTCAAGATTTTCATCATAAAAAATAACGTGCGTATTCATTAAGGGATGAAAAAGCGAATTTAAAGTGGCCTATGTAGGCTAAATAATTCAGTAATTAAAAGTAATTTCAGTAAATTTAATAATTTTGCAATCTTCATATAAGAAAAAGGCAGTCATAAAATAACTGTTGTGAACTCGACAATGAATTCATCAGGAAACCGGTACTAATCTCTTCCAGAATTGTGTCGCGACTTAAAGTGGCCATACACGATACGATTTATCTGTACAGATAAATTGTACAATAAATCGTATCGTGTATGGCCACTGTTAGCTGAAATCGGAAAAGATAAAAGTTATTTTATGATGATTCAATTGAAAGCCTTTATCACGTGATTCGATTGCTTTTGGCCCAGTAGCAGGTTATCGCTGAAGATACATTCCAATATTTAAACGCAAATATAATTATGCTTAAATTATTTAGTAAATTTCTAAATTATTACTTTACAGTTTTGCCACTTAAGTCAACTGTTGATGAAAAATATTTCTGTATAATGATTATGATAAAAAGTAATTCTATAATATGTATGTAGTATGTAAACTAAAAATGTAATATAATAATATAATAATCTGTAAAATAATCTGTAATTTGCAGAAGTAACTCGGTATGAGTAAAGTACAACAGGAAATGCATTGAGGATTACTGACGCCTAGCGGTACTACACGTTGTACACAGCAAGTTACAACTATCTACAAAGTATACAGGTATACTGTCGCGTGCCGCTTTGTGTTGATAATATCATAATATAAACAATTGAAGTTATTTCCCATTAACCGACTCAAATGATAAAGAAGTCTCAAATATTGATACAGGGAGGCTACGCTTGATCAGAAGTAGACTAATCGATACATAACATCCACTGTCCACACTTCATCACTTCCACATTAAATTTAGACCGTAGTTACTGCATAGTAACTGCACGAAAGGTGGTGACTTTTATGTTTTTAAATTACGATTTTTGACGATAGATTTAAGTAGACCCTATCTAGCATATTTATTTTTCTTGTCCAACCCATTCTCCAATTAATAATTGAATCAGTTGATGGAAATTTTCTCCTAACACGGATACTGATATTACACTTAAATAAAAGACGGTAAAATACTAAGATATCTTTGAAGTAGGAAAATTTTATTCCAGGACAGGCATAGAGGGAAAGTTTGAGCGTCTATCCCTCGACCAGCGATCGTTGATACAAGCGTTAGGCTACCCGTGACCTAATAGTAACAATGGTGAGGACGACTAAAACAAAGCATTAGTGGCCCGGTTCAGCTTAGAAGACTCGTCGACTAATAAACGACTCGGTGTTAGTAAATAAAGAGACCGACAGAGGCGGGCTCGTCGAGACTCTGTCGTCAATGATTTTGTCACACAACCGCGGGGAGACGTCAGCGCTTGAGGGGAACACCGGGGACCAAGGACCCGGGGCCCGTGGCCCGGCAGACGTCGCCCAGTCGTCGCCTTCCGGTGATCACCAGGCCTAGTGGGATCAAACGTCCGGGCTAAGCGTTGTGTTGTTAACAGCTTCGATACTAGACATTTAGAAGTTTAGTGCATGCTTGTAGGTGTAGTAAACTCACCGCATATACACTGGTCCACTTCCTGAAGTACAATTAATCAGTACAATTATTCAGTACAATGAAGTACAATTAATCAAATTTATCGCAATTAAGAGCAAAGACTATGAACCCTACTCAACCAATCAATCAACTAACCAATCATTCAGTAAATCTTTCAGTGTTTTCGCACATTCATCATTTTATATAGACCTAGACTTAATTTCACCAATACATGGTAGTATTATACACTGGTTAAAGTGAAAATTGAGAGCTAGTGAAATGGTCAATATTTTTGGGCCCCTAGTGGAGCCCATACTTGAAAAAATTTGAGATAGTCGGACTGTTCGAGTTCCATCTCGTACACCCCCTAACCCCCCTATCGCCCTTAAAAATACTTACACCTAGAAATTGCCTCAGAAACAATGGAAATATAGTTTAAATTTTTTTTTCGTCGGGCCTAAGGGGGAGCCGGGCCCCCTGGGCCCCCCTGGATCCGTCACTGGGCAGGGCTACATTCTTAGAAAGATACAATTTTCTCGAAATGTCGGTATCGCAAAGCATAAAGATCATCAGATAATTATGTAGGATGATAAATCTACTATAGTAATATTGGATATTGTATCTACATTGACTGCTAGATAGATACAGTGAATAAATAATTCACTGATTAATTGATTGATTGATTATCAGACTGGCTGAGTGATTTATCAGTTAGTTGATATAATGATTGATTCATTAATTCATATATTCATTCTTTATTTTATTAAATCATTCAGTCATTATTTTACTTATTCATGCTTCTATTTATTATTTTATTCAGCAGTCATTTATTAATTCAGTTTTTCTTTTATTCACAGGTATCTCTGGGAAAAACAAAACACATAAACTTTATTTTATTGTCAATGTTCACATACAACTACCAGATTTAACAATCCTTATTTTCTCAGACAAAATTATGAATCACGCAATTTCTGAATACACATGTCAAAACACCAGCCATTAAAACACTTGGGATTATAAGTCAGCTATCAGGCGCCTAAAAATCTTTATGCATTTAACGTCTCCCGCAGTATCGTCACACCGAAAGTGTCGAGATAATCTGATTTGCAGAGAAAAAGTCAAGACCGCCTCTCGTTTAGTAGTAGACGACAAACTTTCACCGCTATACAATGAAAGCCGAGGGCGGTTTAGCAGTGTTAACACCAAGTCTCGAAAACCCTGGCGCTTACGTGTCTCCGACAAGTCAAGTGCTGGTTTTTGCTCGGGTTACCTCTATTCAGCACTTGCTGTCTATTCAGCACTTGTTGTTTATTCAGCACTTGTTGCATTATTTAGCACTTGTTGCAATATTCAGCACTTTTGTCTGTTCAACACTTGTTGTCTGTTCAGCACTTGTTGCACTATTCAGCACTTGTTGCACTATTCAGCACTTGTTGTCTATTCAGCACTTGTTGCATTATTAAGCACATTTTGCACTATTCAGCAGTTGTTGCCCTGCTGTTTGTTCAATCTTTTGCCTTAACTCAGTTAACTGCAACACATTCAACTGTTGCAGTTGTTCAACAACAACAGCAACAGTTAGATTAAATTACAGTCAATGACATCATCGAGCATTACTGAACAAAGAATATGCTTCTATAACAATCTTTTGTGTTAGCCTTAATTTTGCGGAGATATAGTATTTGAGACGATTTGCATTTGCCTTCCTCAGTGTTTGCATATATGTTCTTACTCATTACTATGCCATTATTTCCATGTAAATGTATATAGTATTAAGTTATTATGTTTCATTTCCATTTCGTATGCTCGTCTGTTATCTGCGGCATCTGCGGTTGTTGTCAAAATTGTTTTGAAATAAACGAAGATAGAGAGAATAAATATTACTGTGCCATCAAACACAACCATTACTAATAGCAATGCATGCTCTGAGAGGAAGGAAGAATGAATGAAAATTTCACAAAACAGGATCAAGCAGATATATAATTATATATATATATATATATATATATATATATATATATATATATATATATATACTGTATATGTATATATATATACGTATATAGGCCTATATATATATATATATATATATATATATATATATATATATATATATATATATGTATATATTTTTATGTTTTGAATAAACGAAGATATACCGAATAAATATTACATACTGTATATAGGCCTACATATATGCACGTATAGGCCTATATATAATATGATCCACATATATACATGCATATATATATACCTGTATAGAGACCTATATTGATGTGTATATGTATATAGACAAATATTATTTGCTTTAGTAGATTTACATTATGAAATTTACGACACCTAGCAGCTAAAGCCTTATCAAACGTTTTATTTGCATTACCGAAAGCAAAAAAAGTGAATTATGAGCGATCATGACATTTGAATATGGAAAGTCGATTCTAAGATAAACGGCTATTTTAGTTTATATTTTTCTACTTGCAGACTCTTTGATGGTTTATCCGTAATTTCTGTTGTTCTGTTCGTTACTTATTTTTTTCATTTCTTGTTCTGTTCTTGCTGCCATGTGTTTTGGTGAATAAAGATCATATATTTGAACCCAAGTAACCCTTTTAGATGTTAACGATTTGTACGTTTAGTTAGTTCTTCATTACTACAACTAAAGATATTGCTAATTTATTTATTTATCAACAACTAAATTAGCAATTTTCAAAAATGTTGAATAATTTCTATTTAGTTCCAAAACAATTAGCAACTCCAAAACAATAATTCAATGAAGTGTAACCAGTCTAAAGATTGGCCGCAGTTGCTGCAAATGCTCGATTTCTATTGGTTTAGAGCCGGAAGAGTAACAAGTGGGCGGAGTCTAGGCTCTTGATGGCTGATGTCACGGGTGAGTGATGCAGGCGGTTGTCGTTGATGTAAAAGCTGCTATAGCGTGGCGGTGTGAATTGTCTTCAACACGTCTATAAAACCCCAAACACGAGGATTAATTTCACCATTACTCTCACTGCAATTGCAGATTTAAGTCGAGAAATTGAATAGTTAGAATATTGAATATCAGTGCGATTTTTTAGAGAATAGTTTAGTTGTTCTGTAGGAGCTTAGAGATTGCGCGATAGAGTAGGAGCTGCATAGATATAAAACAAGTAATCTTCGAAGGCAGTGCTGTATACTTGATTGCCTCCCGCAGCGGCGTACGATTAGTACTGGATTTAAAGAGTGCCATTCGCTAATAAAGAGGTACTGATTTCTAAAGCCGTACTGATTATAATTATCAAGAAGCATCGATTGACAGGAACAGAGTTGTCTTGAGTCTCCGAATTGAAACACGATTTTGATAAGATTCTGGAAAGAACAACATTCAAAGGATAGAATGCCTCTGATTAGAGTCGAGGAGGAATTTTGCCGAAGACGTTACCATTGTGGATCGCCAAACCTTGACTCATCGCAACCCAACAGAGCTGCCTCAGAGAGTGCCTTCAGCCCTGTTCCTGCTCTAAAGAGAGGAGGTAAGATTTAAAACAGCTTTTTTACATATATATGTATATACAGTATAAACTCGTATGCATATGTACATAAAAAATTATAAATTATAAACTTGTATGGATAAACTTCGATAAACCCCCGTGTTGTGCTCCGGTGTGGTTGGACCACTGCAGAATAGGACAGCCGCAAACAATCTGCTGCGTGTACGTAAGAGGCGACTAAGGCAGGAGCTGAGGATGACAAGAGAAGGCCCACCTCACTATGAAATATTTTCCCCCAGGATTAAATGGTAATTAATCCATCTAACTGAGGAAGGCAACGGGAAACCACCTCAGAAGCCATACTTTCCCAAGCTATGGGCTACATAAGATATGGATAAGGCATAGTCTTTGTGAAGGGATTAACTTGTTGATCTAAGGAGTGCTCTTATGGAGCGAGAAAACAGACTTTGAGTATGAATATGTACCTTGAACCTGCTACTTGGCAGTGCACTGAAGAAGAAGAAGATGATGTATGATGTATGTTTATAATTATATATATATATATATATATACATGTATATATTTACCGTATATACATGTATGTATAGGTTCTAGATGTACATGTATATCTAAACATATTTACATGTACTATATGCAAGATAATATTCCATTTAATATTACTTTTAATCTTTCTGCTATAGAACATATCCAGTTTCTGATAAACTAATTCCCATGTATTTCGGACCCTCGTATTATTATCAAAGAATACATTAACTTAGCATCTCTCTCTCCCTCTCTCTCTCTCTCTCTCTTTCTCTCTCAGGGCACTGCATAATGGCAAGTCAGCGGCATGTAACTCCTCCACATAGTCCTCTGTCTTTCTCGTCATTAGAATATCCAAAAAGGATAACAACTCATCCAGCAGCTCAAGTCTAGGTCTTCCTCTAACCTTCCTCCCTTCCACTCTTCCTACAATTACATCTTTTAGTAAATAATCCGCTCTAAAAACATCCACATCGGATTCGGCTGTCAATTCCATATGAAGTTTATCAATTGTCTATTTGTGCCAACTCTATTAACACCCATTCGCTTACAGTTTTGTCAGCTCTTTCGTTCTTTTCCACTCTTCTACCTAGCCACATTTCGAATGCCTCTAGTTTCCGAATATCCTACTCTCTTAACCTTCATGTTTCACAGTTGTACAGAAGTGTGGTCCACAGCAAATATTGTACAGTCTTTATCTTCGCAAACCTAGCATATCTTTCAACATCCCGCTGTTAATATATCAGTAAAATTTTGTCCTGAACCGCAGACTACATCGACGTGATAGAGCATCATAACTCTGAATATCCTTATTGTAACACTGGATTCATTTCGTGATCGGATGTGTATCCTACCAAACTTTTAAAAGAGTATTGCACTTCTTCTTTCAGCTAATATATATGATATTCTAACAGCATTTCTTATCTGACACATGGCTTATACTTATCTACAACAAAAGATAATCATTAATCGAGCCTCTACGTTTTGAAAGACTTTTTATTCGATCTCTTCGGTCAACTGAATTTGCTCCAGGCTATTTTCCAATAAATCTGCAGCGAACTCTATTTAACGCAGGCTTGCTCATGACCCTGGCGAATAAGCAAGCAGTCGAGTACATAAGTGCAGGCTTTCCATCAGTTGTACATGTATATATGCGTGTGTAACCTTGGGTTTCAGAGCCCAATTTATATCAAAACGAATCACCTCATGCCATTTAGCACTGGGGTCAAAAGTTATCGGCCTGCGAATCTGACAAGTGTAAAGATGTGCGCATGTCTAGAGACACATGCATGCTACAATACATGATTTTAGCATCAACGTTTCATGAAAGAGAACTTTAATTTTAGGAAGTTAAATATCTGTTTTCAGAATGTGTGCAAGTAAATTGAGTGATTGACATAAAACTTGTGTCGGTATAATAATCTACAGCACATAAATAAAGCAGGCTTACAAACGTGATTAAAGTTAAAATATTACTTTTAACTATGAATATTATCATGCATTCCAGAAGATTACAGAAGTGATAACCGTAGAGTAGATAAATGGGTACCGAGTAAACCTTTAAATATTCCGAATTAAGGAGATGATCTAGGCCTATAAGTAATATCTACCATTAGGTTATGTCTTATTAAGCATGCATGATTTTTCTCTTCAGAAGGAAATGAAAGAGTTAAACTTTAAAGAATAAATTGCAGGTTGCTTCATAAATATTTGCAGACAGCGAATTCTTGACCCCTGGTTAAAAACGCTGAAACTTAACCTGAGGTTAACGTCTGTTTTCATACCTCAAGGACTAATGTCAGAGACAGTCAGGCTGGAATTCGAACCGGATGATCTCCTGCTTCTCAGGCAAGTATGTTATCCATTCGGCCAACCGGTATCGGCACCGATTCCACTCAACCGGTACAGAATCAATACCGGTACAGGTTGAGATGGTATCGATACCAAGAAGCGAAACTTGTGTCTGAATCGGTTGATGATACAGACAGTTAATGTGAACTGATAAGTGGTGCGGAATTCACGACAACAACATGTAAAATATACTCGTAGATCGTTTATCATGAACAATTATTTCACAAATACCGTGAAGGGTATTATATTCTTTCGATCGACCAGCCGAGTATAATATTAGTAATTCAATCCTGTAGGCATACGTTCAGTATTGGACGTAGACCTATATGTATGAAGAGTTCTTTTTCATAGCCCTTTCAATATTAAATCCTATTTCTCAGTGATTTATTTAACATTCAGTATAGCATACATTCAGCATCACACACCTTTGCTTGATACACCTTTGCTGTATAATTTATATATAACAGATATTAAAGCATAAGTATTCATAACGTTACGCGTAGTACATGCACTCCATACTACATTATCTGATGAGTATATACATGCATACTCTATATGCTTGTGTGGCCTAAAAAATCGCGTCAAACCCAGCACACTTTTATGCCTCTTCCTATTATGTCATTATACAGCATATTTACATCAAGCGCCGAAGTCCTGCAGAACCTCGACGACGCTGGCGCTCCTTTTAATCACTTTTTCTCTAAATGCTCTAATGATTTAGTTCGGCCCTTGTGATGATTACCCTGAGCGGCGAGCGATCAAAGAAGGGCAGCATCTCTCGTGTCAAGTGCGTCTTTATCGGCTCAGCATGCTCATGTGTGCCATCCATCGGCGAGGCTTTCTTTCCTGCTAAACAGTTCTATTTAGTTTCTATGTGGCAAACTGAAAAATATTAAAATTAAAGAAATATAAAAATTTTACCAACGACAGAAAGGGCATTCTGTTTGTGAGCGCCTAGGCTCTAGAAGTTGCTACAAAAATTTAAACGAATGGAAAGTCTCAATTAGAGGATTGACTGATGATATGATGTAGGACTGAGGGGATTTGAGTTATTCTATTTGTATCCCGATCCTAGTTAAACTGGGATTCAAGGGAAGATGATAATGATGATGGTAAACTGAAAAATGCTAGGATATAGCGGCGCGATTTCTGCTCTTAGATTTTGCTATTTGTGCCTTCCAAGTTCAAATTAATCAATAAAAATTATAATTATTAAAAATTCGAATGTTTAATGAGCATGATACTTACGTTTGCGTAGCTTAAGTCGTTTCTGTGTATTTTCGTATTGTCTGAAACCTTATGCATACGCTAAAGCTATATACATTTGTAGCATGTAGTTTATAGTGCAGCAGAACTTCAATGGCCTTTGGAATTTTGACTCTAGTTAAACGTGAAATGTACGCGTTCATATTTGCTTTGCCAATCAGCACCAACCTATAAATATCAACATACATTTCAACGTTCTGCTAAAAAGTAAACCTGCAAAGTTATGCACACCCGTATATATATATATATATATATATATATATATATATATATATATATATATATATATATATGTCAGACATTTCCCTGAGCATTGAAGCTTCTAACTCTGAAATCTGGAAAGATTCCAGAGCACAACTCCGAGAAAAGTGCGCAGCAAGTGCGCAGCAAGTATGCAGCAAGTGTGCAACAGGTGTGCAGCAAGTGTGCAGCAAGTGTACAGCAAGTGTGCAGCAAGTGTGCATAAAGTGTGCAACAAGTGCGCATCTGGTGTACAGCAAGTGTGCAGTTTCGCACTGTTTGTCGAAACGTCCTGATTCTTTCCACGTTCCACCTTCATCATGGACCCTCATACTAACTTTATGTTCCTCCTAACTGTATCTTCATAAGGTATCTGTCTAATGATGCAATACATCAAAGACTTCTCCGCAAAATCCCAGGCCATCTTTTCTGTCTATCGCCGACAAGAGACGACACTAGAAGAAGGTACGAAGAGCGGCCATACTTACTGCGAGTGTTAGTCAAAATTATGATATATACCACGAGAGTACATAGAAGGCGATAAATTATGCGCATTGGTTTTCGCCGGCTACAAAACACGACAATTCATTAGGCACTGCTTTCGACAGCTATTAGAGCGGCTAATAGAAAATCAAGACATGAGACTTGAGACGACAATAGAAAAGATATCTATAAACCATGCCACTCCGCAGCGTCGTCGTGTGTGGTCCCGCATGCCCCATGCGTGTGCGTAAGACTTTTTTCAAAAGCGTGAATGGATGGTGGAGTATTGATACTGGCCGTGATTGGCTTAAAGGATTTTATAAATCATCAGTATCGGATGAAAGGATTATGGTTTGGAAGAATTGATATTACTAAATTCGTTTGTGAATCGGTTGGGTGAAGATTATCTGAAGTTCATAAAATTATACCTGTGTAGTAAAATTAATAAACAAATGGGCTGATCAAATGTTTATTTCTATTCAATTTGACTATTTCCGGTGTGCTTGTATTGAAATTTGTATGGTATATGCTGTATTTATTTTATCTAATAAACATATTTCTCTCTCTCTCTCTCTCTCTCTCTCTCTCTTTGTCTCTCTCTCTCTCTCTCCCTTAATGCATTGAATAAATTACAAATGAAGAATCGCTAAAAGGGGTTGGCATAAAGAGACAATTGATTGACGTCATAAGGAATTGAAAGAAGAACAGGATGGGTCATGTATTGTTCGCTAAAAGAAATAATTTAGGATAGAATGGAAGGGAAACGGTTAGAGAAAGACCGAGACTTGAGATATTGGATGATTTGATAGCTACTTCATATGTTGATGTAACATTCATTAAACTTATAGGCATCTATGATAGACTCTACTAATTGCTAACAATTTGATCCAATTTATTAGTGTCTGCACTTTAAATTTGTATCACTGTGATCTAAAGTTTTTGAACGAAGATTGTAATCACTCTATATAGTGCAACAACTGTGTTACACACCATGTGCAGTAGTAATTTAGATGCATCTTCTGTTACAAGTGCAATGCCATCAGAATATATCTGCTATTTCTGCATGTGTAGTTTTTAACATAATTGCGTTGCTTGTAATAATATATCGCCTCATCTGCCTAACTCCCACGCTTCCATTTTGCTTAAATATCAGCCGTAGGAAACTGAAGGTCATCCAGTTCTGTAGTCACTTCAGATGTCTGAGAAACAATAATCCCAAGTTTATTATACTAAAGCTCTTCATCATCATCATCATCAGTCCCTTGCGTTCTTAAGAGAACATAGGGCGGCAACATTCCTCCATTTTTTCCGTCTTTAGCAACCCTTACAGCATCTTCCAATGAAATTTTCAAAGTTTTCAAATCTTTGTTGATCGTGTTGAACCAAGTGCTTATAGGCTCTTCAAATGTTACTAAATTCGATAGGAACTCTTGTGCGTTGCAAATGTCATTAAAGATTCATGCTGCTTGAGTTTATGGTAACAGTGTCGCCAGGGATGTGTTGCAGACAGTTTTTAAAAACTTGTACGACGTCTACTCCGTTATCAATAAGTATCAATCGATAAGGACTTCTCTACATCATCGTAGAGTAATGTGATGATGCATGACGCTTCATTTGATGATGTATGACACTTGATGTGATGATGTATGACACTTGATGTGATGATGCATGACACGTAATGTGATGATGCATGACACGTAATGTGATGATGCATGACTCTTCTTGTGGGTGACGTATTATTTCCTCTTCATAATTTTTCTGAATTTACTTAAGCCGTATGCTCATTTTTGTAGTATTTTATGTGCTCCTGTAAATGAATTCTATTATTTTATAATAACAGCTTCCTCAGATTGGTTGGCCGATCATTCGCCCCCCGCTGCCAAAATATCTGCCCCATCTGTAAACTTTCATCTTCAGAAAGCTCTTCCCGCTTTTCCTCACCCAACCGGTTTCATGAATCCATTTCTGATGGACCGAATGGGGATCATGCCCTTGCAAAGATTTCAGCCCACGGAAGAGGGAGCCAAGGGCCTGGGCCTCACCCCGGTGGCTACTACTCTCCTCTACTACCAACACCTCCAAGCTGCTGCCTGCCAGGCTGAGGCAGCCCGGTACTGGACAGCACTGCTCAACAATGCTGGTAGGTCTCAGATGTGAAGTTAGATACTAGTAAACATTAAATTAGTCTGTAACAGTTATTCGTTAAGAAGTCTTACATGAAAAGTAAATTTTGCAAACAAATAAATAATTAATGAGTTAATTAACTTGCTCAAACTCGTATTTATTATTACAGTGCATTTAGTCAAGTAACTTAATTGAGATTAAAATGTTTTTTTTTTTAGTAGTTGTTGGTAACTTCAGTGACAATGTAACAAAAAGCAAGATCTTGCTGTATCTATAAGAAATTATTTTACAACAAAAATCGTACAATAAGTATTTATTTTAATTCATGCAAAATGAAAACCTTAAAGCCATGGTTAATGTCAGTTTCCTGTCTCGTAAATCTGTTAATGAGAGTACAATCATAATAACAATTAACAATAATTGCCGTCGTCTACGACAACATAGAGCACAAGATTTATACACTACAGTAGTTGATTCGCAAAAACATGTACCTAATCCACAATGTTACTCATTCCACGAACCTTTTCCTGATCACAAGATAAAACATAAAAAAACATAAAGGCACACTGGGTCAGGAAGCTTAGATGCCTGTTTAAGGCCCATTTCCTCCTTCCTCTGATTATTAGTAATCGTTAAACAACGAGACGACGAGTTCTCTAAAATTCACAAAAACGTTTTATATTCTGCAGGTAACTCAGCTATGCTCGCTAAGATGGGACATCAGAAGTGGTCTCCTGCTAGATTTCCTCAAGGTCATCCGTCATCCTTCCATCAAAATCCTTTGCCTCAGCACCTAGCTGTAGGCGGCTGCTGGGAACCCAATAGCAGCAAACTCCTGATGCCCAAGGAAACAAGATTTATATCTCCAAATGGTGGAATCAAATCTGAAACAAGAACAGAGCCAATGAAGCCAGTTAAAGGAATCTGGAGTCCAGCGATGGATCTGGAAAACAACAACTGCAAGAAAGATCGACAGGACTGCGTCAACAGTAGCTTGGTTCACTCTGATGAAGATCTAAGGTCAGAAACTGTGACATCTCCAGAAGGATCGTTCACTCCGGATTTGGACGTGGTGGAATCGGACGAGAGAGGGAGCAACATGGCGGCGGAGCTGCTGCAGAGGCTACAGGTCCCGCTCCAGCTGAACGGAGTCCGAAGTTTCTCTACGGATGAGTCCGAGAGTGGACAGTACTGCTGCACCGTGTGTAGGAAAAAGTTCGCCACACCTCACGGGCTGGAGGTAGGAGAGCTGAATTGATTGAAAAATGGTGTAGTATAATTCTGAAATGTAACACCTCAAAAAAATGAGGTAAATGCTCACACCTTTGCAAACCTAAGATTGAAAGTTATTTTTTCCTCTCTTAATGTTGTTTAAATTTAATATTTTAATATGTTTTAACAACTACAATAAAAAGAATTGCAATTTATTAAAATCGTGAAAGCAATACTGTAATAAAGTAATAAATAGATTAGGTAAATTACACCAGCTGACGTTATAAGATCGTATTATTAGAGGCATCGGTTGCATAGTAAACCGAAAATCAAATCACAGATTCCCATGTATTGATTGATTGCAGTGATTGTATGACCATGCATTGATTGATTGACAGGTATTGATTGTATGACCATGTATTGATTTACTGTATTGATTGTATGACCATGTATTGATTGATTAAGAGATATTGATTGTATGACCATGTATTGATTGATTAAGAGATATTGATTGTATGACCATGTATTGGATGATTGTATAGATTGTATGACCATGTATTGATGGATTAATTGATTGATTGATTGACTGACTGACTGATTGATTGATTGAATGAATGATTGATTGATTGATAGATTGATTGATTGATTGATTGATCGATTGATTGACAGGTCCACGTCAGGAGGTCCCACAGTGGAGGCAGACGGCCCTACGAGTGTGAATCCTGCAGTAAGAGCTTTGGTCACCTCGTCAGCCTGCATCAGCACCGGGCAGTCCACAGCCAGGATCGGAGCTTTGAGTGCAAGCAGTGCGGCAAGTGCTTCAAGCGATCCTCCACTCTCTCCACCCACCTACTCATCCACAGCGATACCAGACCCTATCCCTGCGTCTACTGTGGAAAACGCTTCCACCAGAAGTCCGACATGAAGAAACATACGTACATTCACACCGGTAAGTTTTATTTTTACTCGCCGGCTTGATTTTGTCTCAATAGTGTTCGATGTTGTCATTGATGACTGTATCACTCTAATTGTTGTTAATAAGTGGAAATAGTTTATTCGGTTTTAACTAGATTTTAATTAGATTTATCTGATTTAAGTTAATAGATTTTTTTACAAAATTAAAATAGTTTAATAGCATATTAAAATAAATAATAATATAATAATAAGGGGGTAAGGTCTATTAATAGAGGTCATAGTAGGTAGAATAGAAGGAAAAAGAGGCAGGGGCAGGCCGAGATTAGGTATGATAGATGATTTAAAAACGCACTCATATGAAAATGAAGATGAAGGCGGAAGACAGAAAAACCTGCAGGCGTTACATACCATGTACCTGCCAGTAGGCAGTGCACTAAGAGAGAGATAATAGTAGGCAATAAATTTTTAAATGAGAATTCAACTTTGATGCGTAACGACTTTACAACTAAAATAGAGCATAGAAGGATTTATAAAAGTATTAGAATATGGCTCTTTGACCTTTGGAATCTGTTCAATATTTTAGAAAGCAAAATTGTAACTGCAGTATACTGCATACTATGTTTATAATGCTAGCAGGCGGTGCAACCAGCTCCCATATCAAACCACAGCATTTCTATTATAGTAAAATCATCCCTGGTGGATTCACATTGTTTTTCTATAATCAATGCAATATCATTGCTACAAACATCCGTGCTTCAGCCAATCCCAGTACTAAAACAATACCAGTTCCGGTTTTACGATCCTTCTGGATGCGATGCAGCAATCCTGTATGAGTGATGAGAGCGAATAGATGAGATTATATACCGGAGTGACGGATCCAGGCTGATATTAGGAGTGGAGAAATGTGGAAGGGGGATTAGACGAATTTGAAGATAGAACAAATGAAGTTCCTAAATATTTAATGCATGAAATTCGTAATAAAGAATTACACCGATTCTATTGTTTCCATATAGAAAGAAAATACATTTTGCTCCTGATATAAAAATCTCTCCGTTGAATCGTTGCGATGTCGTTGGCCGATCAATGGTATGAGCATTAACTAGACCCTCAAAGTATAGATGAGCAAAAATGTTTTTTATTATTTGGATCTACTATCTAACCGAGCACTGAATAGATTCGATTGCCCTCTCTCCCCTCATATCCGGCTATCGTATGACGGGTGTATACTCTCTCAATGCAGAAATTAATCTCGCATTGGGTCCCCAGTGCATCGTTTGGACAGGCTTCGTCGTGAGGGGAGAGCGCCATATAACGATTTAGAAATCAACGAACGAAGTTGGGAAGCGCTCTGGCGACGAAAATCAATATTAATCCTGCGGTTAATTAGAGAATGAGTATGATCATATATAGCACACTCTAAACCCTATCATGCAATCTATGCACGGCTAGATTGTAGTCCATGATTGCATCTCATAAAGCAGAGGGTTTAATAATTAATGTATTGGGTTTTCATGCGGCACGAAGCTTCGATATTGCGGCGCTAATGAAATAAAAAGAAATCAAGACGAAACGATCGATGCGCAGAAATTAAATTGTGAATGTGGTTTAATTCGGATGCAGCACGACATTAGGAGCTTTGTAATAAATACGTCACTTTGTATGACGTGATAAAATGAATGGAAAAGTTTTAGTCCCGACCGCAGTTAAACTGGGATTCAAGGGATGATGATGATAATGATGATGATGACGATGATGATGATGATGATGACGATGATGATGATGATGATGATATATGATGTATGATATATGATGTATGATGAATGATGAATGATGAATGATGAATGATGATGCTGCTGCTAATGATGCTGATGATGATATAACGTGATACAGTTAAGTCAACTTTGCATGGGCTTGAGGCATCTGTTTGATGAAAATTGTAGGTCCAATAAGATATATTTGGGGCAGTCTTATTAGTGCCGTTATGAAGGCACAAGATGCTTAAATTAAGATATACATGTATGTACATAAATGCCTACATGAACATCTAGAATGAATTGTGTGACTTGATTTATTTGTTAATTAATAGGTTTAAGGAAAATCTTCTCTTCGAACTCACTCAATATCAATACTCTCAGTACTACCTATATTCAACGTATCGCTTTTCCTTCTGCATCTTTTTACAGTCTAATTTAACTTAAATATTTACTCGATAATCCCAGCTGTGGATTAATTATTTGAATAAACCGTTATACTATATTTAAGCGAGGGACCAGAATATAAATTCTTGACTTGGCACTTACCTTCAAATTTTAAATCTTTTAATTGAATCATTAAATCATTAAAAATTAAATCTTTATATCAAGATCACTCTCAATATGCTTCCTCAACAAGCCATCAAATGCTATAAATCCTAGAACTTTAGTGTTATAAACTTAAAAAACATAACAAAAAACATAAAGCACAACCTAAACATAAAATATTAATAATTTTGTAATAATAATTTATTTATATTAATTTCAAGTAGAAATTTTAAGCATTTTAATAAGTTATTGTATAAATGTGAAGTAAATATAAAGTAATGGTCGGCAGTGAATGACGTTCATTAGACAACGGAAATAAAAATGATCAAAGGATAAGCATCAATCATCAATGATCAAAAAGTTATCAATGAACATATGGAGGAACACGACCATGACCGCCCAGGCTTGAATCAGGCATCGCCCTTGAAGCAGAAAAAGAAGAAGAAGAAGAGGTGGAAGAAGAAGAAAAAAAAAGAAAACGAAGAAGCAGAAAAAGAAGAAAAAGAAGCATAAGAAGGAAGAAGAATGAGAAGAATAAATTGTAGATTTAATAAACTTACACATATTTAACTGTACACTATTAAAATACTAAACTCTATCTTGTTTTCTACTTGTAGGTGAGAAACCCTACATATGTCGTCAATGCGGCAAAGCTTTTAGCCAATCGTCCAACCTCATCACCCACAGCCGCAAGCACACCGGGTTCAAACCCTTCTCCTGCCGAACCTGCTCCAGAGCTTTCCAGAGAAAGGTGGACCTGAGACGTCACGTCGAAACCCAGCACCCCTCACCCTTCTCCACCCACTCCGCTCTCGTGTCCATGGACGCAGCAGACCTGGTGACGTCATCTAGTAGGGACAGCTTCGTACATGATGACAGAATGTCTGAGACAACTCCGAATATCTTGTAGAATTGTTTCCTCTATTGATTTACTGTTGTGATAATAGTGATTTTAAAATATAATTATTGTTCATAATTAAATTGTGGGAGGTGTGGTATTAGAATATTTAGAGGAAAAGAAAATGTTGTTGCTTCTATGTCGAAGTTCATACGTACGAAGTTTGAATTTGCAGAATGTTGCTTCTAATCTGGTTGATTGTGTATGAATATTTCTGTATTAATTATAAATCCCAGTTATTCTAACTGTGCTAACAAGCGCATAAAACTAATGGTTTTTTAAATATATAAATTTAAGCCAACTAATGAATTGTTGTGAATTTGACTGTATTGATAAATTTATTATTGCTTACTATATGCGATGCAAATAAATAATAAGTCGACTTCTCTCGTTCAGAAAACTGCCATGTCAAGCGAGGATTCAGAGCCAATGATGCTAGATATATATATATATATATATATATATATATATATATATATATATATATATATATATATATACAGTATATATACAGTATATATATATATATATATATATATATATATATATATATATACATACAATCATATTTATTACAATAGAAGCTCCAGATGAATATCTCCGTGGTCAAACTATGTATGGGCTTTATAGGTAACATTCTGAAGCTTGAAATTAAGACTGTTCCTGAGGTCCTGGGATCATTTACCGGTAGAGCTGATCAGAGAGTAATATCTAGGACAATAGCCTTTCAAGGTACACGGTAAAAGCTAAAAGAATCTAGTAACGCTAAAGTTAACGTCAGTTACCTCACTCGAAAGCGATGTCAGTGACGGGCGAGCCCAGGATTTGAACCCCGCACACACTGATCCGCGGTCGCCACTGGCTCCAGCCAATCTGACACACCTAACCTGACGTCACATCACCTGTATCACCACCTGGTGGTACACCTGAAATCTTGGGAGAAGTCCTTCTGGCTTCCGACCTTGGCGTCAAACCCACATTAAAAAGAAGTTAAAGGCTCACCATGCGGACAGTTCTGATCTCGTTACACTTGATGCATGTTTGACCTGGGTTTGAGCTGAGGACTGTTTAGACAGTGTCTCAGAACTTAGTCTCATTTACCTTAAATGTAATAAATGTAATTATTATATGTAATTATTATATGTAATAAAAATCCACGATCCTACTTAGCTACCGACACGACAAGTGCACTTCCAGATTATTTACTCAGTTTACAATCTTGCTATGTGAAAGCAACCATAAACATAAGGGTGGCAAAATAAGTTAAAAAGAAGCAATTAAAGAAACGAAGGTAATTGCAATTCTAGGAGGCTTAGCTATGTGATATTTAAAACTAAAATGAATACTTCTCTGAACGACACCAACCGAATGCCCTTTCTGACGTTGGCACAGATCTTAATGAATGATCGAATCCCAAACACGCCGACATTAGAGTAAAATCTCGGACATGCATTGGACTGGTTATACGGAAATGGACTAAATTGCTTAACGGTTTAAACATGTGATATTAAAAGTGACAGATATCAACATAGAGTTGATCATTTCACTATAATGCGTGTTTTTTAATGCTTTGTCACATTTCAAATACGCGCATTCTGCGGTTGAACAATTCTTCAGCAACTCGGACAAAACACGGGTAGTGTTACGGATATCCTAAACTGTAATATTTTATTGATGCTCTCACAACAATCGTATCCATAGTCAAAGAGAAATATTAAAATTTGTCAAAATTTGCAAGAGAGAAAAAGCACTATGATCACTATCAATTAAGCCTAAATTTCCGCACAACGGAGCATCTAGACCGGTATAGATCTTATGAAATAGCGACATCGTTTTCCTTCTCATATCTATTTAATCAGAACAATCATGCAATTGATATACGGCTTCACAGAATAACAGCTTTATTCTTCGACTTCTCTGACACCTCAATTCAGCAAATCAATTCTAATATTTAATTCATTCTAGTGCCATCAAATTGCCATAATGACCGTTGAGCTAAGACTGGTCGTTAATTCTTTCATGTAGCTAACGATGCTTTGGAGCCGCTGCCCACTGGCTGCAATGGTTCCCGTCAACTGTTTAACGATTAACAATCCAACTTCAATTAAACCCGTGTCTATTTAAATATTAAAACTCAATCAATCAAAGGAGATACGGAAAACCTGTTTGGTGAAGACAGGCCAATCTGTATCTAGTGCATCGTGTATCTACCTTATCGTTAACAATTATTCCTCTGTCCATGTTGTGACTATATTTCTAGTAAGCAAACAAAAATGTCTATAGTCTTTTTGAATGTCTAAATAGCTCCGTCTGCCATGTCAGGTAACGTCATAAAGTCTACCTTTGCATGCCAAAGGTCGTAATTTCGATTCGTAGGAGAGAAATTAAAACTAAAGTTTTACATTTGCAGACATAAAGATCATCCACAAGTAGGACCGATATCATGGGCAAATGACTATAACAAGCCTAATGGTTTAAATATGTGGTATCTAAAGTAAACTTGTCATGAAGGAGGATCTATGTGTTTTATAGAATTTGTTAAATTTTTTTAAAAAGCTTTTATTTATTTTAAACTATTCAGACACGTTCCGTATTTCTACAGTTTACTTTATTGGAGAAACAGAGAGTCAATAGGGCGATGTGTGAAGTCATTACAAAAATATTATACTAATTTTAATGATTTTAAGAATTTAAATAATATGAGAACCAATAGATAAAAGTCTATAGATTGTCCAAAAAAATTAATAACCTCAAAAATATTTTTATGTGGCGTTTAACTTAACAAATTATGTATTTTAGCGAATTTTTAAATTTCCTTCCTCAGCTCTTGCTTAGTCGATTCTTACGAGATGACGCGTAGTCTATTTGATCTTTGTTATCTCTGCACTCTGCGGTTATCACGAATTTATGAATGCAGCATGAATCATCAAGTTGTAGACTTTTCATTATTTCATGCACGTTGCAGTTTCATGGACACTTAACATATCTGATACTTAATTTAAAATTAATTATAACAATTTAATTTAAGTGTCTCATACCAAAGTTACAATGAATATGTTCGACGAGGAGGGAATGGTAGGTTGTAGTGTGTTTAACGTCAAGGTTCAGAAGCACAAAGCTTCTCTTCAAGACGACTTGACACACTCGAGCTACAGTCACAAAGATTAAAGCAACAGTAAGTTACTCTAAAGTCAAGTTGACTCAAGATAACCTTCCAGAGGAGGGAATGATATACCTTTAAAAATATTTGTATTGCAAATACTGGAGCCAGTGGCGAAGTCGGTAAGATGCTCGACCGCGGATCAGTATGTAGGGGGTTCAAATCCTGGGCTCGCCCGTCACTGACATCGCTTTCGAGTGAGGAAACTGTCTTTAACCTTAGCTTTATCAGCTTTATTATTATTTATTTTGATTCTTCGAAATTTAAAGATATCAGATGACTGCCATTAATTTCAATTATCCTTTTGTTTGTATAACATCAAAACGCAGGCCACAATTAATCAGACGAAAGTGAAAGTGTTAAGCTGGTTTGATTATAAAGGTAAAGCTGGGGGCAAGTATCTGAAGTGATTCCGTTGCCACATCCTGTCTCCACTATTCCATTATTGTCGATATTGATTTCCAGGTGAGATTAAATTGATAAAATTCACTGACGCCCACGGCGACTGAAACACCTGATCCGTAAAACATGTCCGAGAGAAAACTGTAGACATCGAGGTTTTAAACCACGACTTATTTCCCGCCGGTGCCTTTACATTAAGGCAGATCTAAGGTATTTCTACTAAAAAGTTATGGTTACTCTCAATTGACTAATATCAACTCTCCTTAATTTGAGTAATTTCTAGACAAACTAGTTTATACATGTATTATCACAAATAATTAATTACATTTTCATGTCTTTTGCTTGGAAATATATGAATTGTGACCTTACTTATGATTAGGTTATTCCATTGCCTTTAATATCTTTCTGAGTTGGTCTCTAATAAACACTACAGTTTTCGACTTTTCAATTCTCAAGTTTTCTTTAGGATACACAACGTATGGATGGGAAAGGCAAATTCTTTTTTGAAGGGATTAACTTAATTGTTGATCTATAAAGTGTTCTATATAGAGTGTGAAAGGAGACTTGAGAAAAATATGTACCTTGGACCTGCCATATGTCAGAACACTAGAGAGAGAGAGCGAGAGAGAGAGAGCGAGAGAGAGAGAGAGAGAGATAGAGAGAAAGAGAGATGATGTATGTCTGCCAATAACATGAATATGGCCTAATAGTATCACTGTGTAAAAATTAATATCTGATTATTATTTGGGCTGATGCGGATTTCATAATATAAAACATGACATTTTGCACTTTATCCCAATTCCATTAACCGTGAATTAAAATTAGCAAATACTTCAAGTACGGCTCGTAACTTCGACACTTCAATTGCCCGGTGATTACATATCATTGATTTGTCGGAAAATAAAGAGCTGTTTTACTTTCATAGCTGACTATCTAAACAGCGTGGCTCGTGGCTTCACCTTTCATATCATTGCGACGCGTGTCGATCATTACGACCTGTTGTCAGGGGGGTAAATAATTAAGCACACAATCCCTTTCAAGTGAAACTCAATAACATTGTCAGCCCGCGGCTTTGATACTGCTGCAGAGCAATCTTCGAGGTTATATTGACCGGCTGAGTTCGGAAGACTTTTAGTAGCCAATTTCCAACAGTCAATTGCTTAACGAATTCATGGAGATTACATGTATATCTGATTACAGAATTTGTCTTGTCAGAAGGTACTGGCTGGAGCCAGTGACGATGTCGGTAAGTTATTCTAACGCGGATCAGTATGTGCGGGGTTCAAATCCTGGGCTCGCCAGTCACTAACATCGCTTTCGAGTGAGGAAACTGACGCTAACATTATCTTTACCAGCTTTTTAATCAGCAGCGTGTTTGTTATACGAGCCCGGTTAAGGCCGGGTTACATAGTTTAGGCTTCTACTGTGAATCAGTAACGCCAAGGCACAAATTCAGTGCTCGTCTCGTAACAAATAAGGTTTCAAGAAAGAAAACTAAAGTTATACTATGCTTCAGACTTCCTACCATTTCGAATCGTCACAGGTTTAATAAAGCATGAGAATTAAATGTTTGTTTAGTAAGCTTTTACTTTTTCTTATTAGATCGAAGATAATTAATTTTGTTAACCACCACCTGTGGTTTCGTATATGACTTCTTAGACCTTAGCCGGTCAGTCAGTTACTGCTATTTCATGGATTGAGTTTGTGCATGAATTATAAGAACTGACTTTCATTTTTAAAAGAGATATGGTCAAAGAATATCAGCAATTGCTCAAAAAGCATGTTTATTTTAAATTGTACTTTGAGCAGCAAATAAAATTTCAAACGCGTATTAAAGTTTTATCTAGTCGTCCTTCAGAAAGATGGCGACAGTGAGCCCGCTAGAATTTAACCGCTTCAGTGGAAAGTGATACTTTACAATTATCGATGTCCTCCATCTCACTGTAACCGCTAACGTTATCACCCTGGTTTAATTTACGCCTTTACTTGAAGATAAAATCGCGTCTAGGGGGGCCTAATTATGCCATTATATTATAATATTAACTGTCATTATCATTTTTATTCACCATAGGTGTATATGAAATCTTTAAAATGGTGAATTTAATTTTTTTCATTAACAAAAATACCGATGCCATTCAAAAAGACCTAATTTATGGAAAACTGTACAATAGTGGCCGGGATGAAATAATATAGTCTATAGATAGTTCTCTGAGTGAAATCATAGTTTCTATTGAAGGACTGCCATCTGATAGATTCTGATGAATAAAACCAAAATGCCTTAATTATTTAAAAATCTAACCAAAATGTATTACCTGAGATTTTCAGGAAATGAAGCTATCGAATATTTAACCTTTGAGTAATTTGCAGTAGGCCTAATATTGTTTTATGACATTTTGTTATTAATGGAGACAAGGTCATGGGTAAGGCACATAAAAGTTTGCTGTTCAGGTTTAGAATAGTAAGCTGATCTTTTGCGTTACTTGATGAATTGGATTACTCGATTGGATAGTTTACTTTCTGACAATATTTTGCCTACTTTTTAATTTTCTGACAGCATTTGACTACTTTTAGTATGGTAATGGACGTATAAATCAATGGATTTATTAACACTTACTAAAATTTCATATTATTGAGTTGTGACAGGTTAATGAACGAATTCGCTAAAACTTGACCCCTCAGTGTGTTCTATTGGACCTCACATCAGTGGAAAGGTCACTTCACAGCAGAACTATTCGATCCAGAATGACCCCTGCCTGTGAGAGTACTTGACACTTGACCTTGATAATTGACCTTGAGAGAGTCTCTGGCCTTAAAATTTGTTGATAAATTAATTTCACTATCTTATATTTGTCACAACCTTTATTTCTCGCTATCTCTTTTCGTTCTACATATTTTTTTCTCCTTTCTTTTCTCTTTTTCTCTGTCTCTCTCTATGTAGATCAATATATCTCTCTTTCGAGGTGTCTCCATCTCTCTCGCTCACACATACACACTCTCTCTCCCTGTGTCTATCTATATCTCTCTCCACGGTAGTCAAATAATAATAATAATAATAATAATAATAATAATAATAATAATAATAATAATAATAATAATAATAATAATAATAATAATAATAAAGGTTTAACGTCCGTTTCCTCATACAAGGATGATGTCAGGGACGCCATGGCAGGTTCTAAGGCAGGCAAGGGCGGGTTGTTTTTGTAAACTCAGTGTTAGTTTCAAGCTCATCCACTAAAGAGCAATCCAACTGTCACCGAATTAAATCAGTAGAGCAAATGCTAAAAAAGCAACACGAGCTTGCGCACACATTATACTATCCTCGGTAGTTTGTCTGTGAAATATATAAAATCAGATGAAATGATATATAATTCACGCATAGAGATATTTAGACGACACAGACGTGAAATAAAATTTTACTAATCAAAACCCATTTAATATTTTTGAGACACTTAAACATCAATAAACCCACCCCACCCCTGCTAGATTCCAATAATGATGACATCGAGCACTGTGACTCTCCTGACCCCTGTAACATTCCATCTCGTGACTTCACTGGAGGGGAGTCCAATCTCCAGTACAGGACTCTCAGCTGGAAGGATCTTAACGGATCTCTCTATTAGTTTGTTGCCAGGCGAGGAACGTCTGAATCCCTCAATGATCAGCTCACCCCCTGACCTGTTCTCTACAGTCCAGTGAAAGAATAATAAATCGTCTTACTTAAAGAATTCTTCTACGAACCGTAAATAGGAATAACTATGACTATAATAACTGTAATAACTATAATAACTATAATAACTATAATAACTATAATAACTATAATAACTATAATAACTATAATAACTACAATAGCTGTCCAGTGAGATAATAATAAATCGTCTTACTTAAAGAATTCTTCTCTTCTTCTTCAGTGCACTGCCATGTGACTGGTTCAAGGTATATATTCATACTCAAAGTCTGTTTTCTCGCTCCATAAGAGCACTCCTTAGATCAACAAATTAATCCCTTCACAAAGTCTATGCCTTATCCATACCTTATGTAGCCTATAGTTTGGGAAAAGTATGGCTTGTGAGATGGTTTCCCGTTGCTTTCTTCAGTTCGTAGAGTTCTTCTATGAACCGTAAATAGAACTACTATTTATTTAATAATAAGAACAGAAAAGTATGTAAAAGCAATCAAGGTCGTTTATATAATTAATTTAGGCTACGTAAGTGCAAATAATGATACTATGAGAGCAGTTGAAATATTAAGAGAACTTACTTCCAGGATTTAAAAAATATTATGGCCCAACCGCAGTGTATATTACATATTTAACGTCCGGTCTCTACTGCGAAGGTGATGCCATAGTCGTTTCAAATGTATTATAGAATTGCAAGCAGTTTTGCCTCAATTAATTGTACACAAAATTTTAACGACTATTCTTTTAAAGCTAACAACCTAAAAAGATGATTAAATCAAAAAGCAAAAATAAAACAATCAAAGAACTGTTATAATGTATGTAATTGTCAACAATGATGTTGTTTTGACTCTTCAGATAATTAGTCGGTAAACGACAAATATGAAGTGGTCTAACTTTACTTGTCTCAATCTTATTCTATTTGGTCTTCCATATATAATAATAATTATAATAAAGGTTTAACGTCCGTATATATCCTGCTATAAGACAATGTAATACTATAAACGAAGAGAAGGCTGTAATTTGTCCACCTGTGCCACTTCGTTGGCCTGAAAGGAAGAAGATTTGCACGCTTGGTTAGCTTGGCATGATTTATGCCTGGTGTGTAGCAGATCGTTAGAAGTGTCAGGGAAAGTTAACTGTGCTCTCGACTGGGCTAAGGCTATCAACTGCTGATGGTTAATGATACAGTTCATCTTAGCTTCACTTCTAATGTTAAGTCGTCAGGCAATCGATGCATCGAATGACACGTTTTAAAATCGAATTATGATACATTCTAAAAGTAACAGTGAAATGATATAATTTGAACAGTTGATTTTCCCAAGTACTTCTCTGATAGCCAAACGGATTCGTAACCAACAACTAAAGGAATGCAAAAATTAAATTGTATCTCATTTCTTTGTTAACATTATATCTATTTCACAGCTACTGATTTTACTTTTTGACTTATCATATTTCTTGCCTTTTTTCCCTTACAGGGTGTTAATACAAAATCATGTTTTACGGTAGAATAAACAGTCAAGTTTCATTATACTGCAGAAAAGACGAGAGCCTATTGTCCCGATATACCTTAATTCCCTTGGTTATTCTTAAAGCTAGTAAAGCTAATGATAACGTCAGTTTCCTCATTCGAAGGCGATGTGCACTCTCAACTGTCCTCCTATATTAAAGCAATGCTAATCATTTAATGATTTAAAGGCATAAGGACACTTTGGTCGTAGTAAGTGCCCTGAGCAAAAGATTTACCCTTTAGACTTTAAGATTTATAGTTTTATGCAAGCAAAAATAAAAGTCATTAAGCATAAATAAAAATCGTATTATACTATTCTTGATCTTTTTCATATTCTTATTGAAACTCTTATTATTCGGCCTATTCTTATTCTTATTAGTCTTCTTCTTATTATTACTATTATTCCTATTCACATTCTTATTTTTCTTCTTCGTATTACTATTATCATCATTATTTTATAGGGATATACAGTCGATAGGACTAAAAAATTAATAATTGCAATTGCTCCAAAGCTACTCTGCTAAATAGTTTACATGTAGATAATATAATGCACATTTAGCCTGATTTAGGTATAGTAATTCGGTTTGCAAGGTTCTACCTGTTAACAGCAATGACACAATGATATACATTACAATATGTAGATTTCGTTGGACGTGGACCATTAAGAAGCAGTCCTTAATACTACTGAAGACGGAGTTAATTTTGACAACTATTAATTAGCCACTTGTCACTGTAATTTTTTAACTTTAACTTATGTTAGTCATGCAATTCCACATGCAGAAGCCAGCCTAAAAGTAAGCTTCTTAGCCTAAGAGTAGGCTTCTTAGACTAAAAGTACTACATATATAAATATATATATATATATATATATATATATATATATATATGAATATGTCTTTTAACATCAGTTCAATAGCTGAGACGAACTCCAAACTGAACTGAAACCGAAACCTTAAAACGTAAGTAAACCTGAATGGAAATATTTCACATAAGCGAAACATCATACCGGAATTGGCTAATTTTGTAATTTACATTTTAAGGGCATTGTACAGTATTTATATATCGAAACCTCTTCAGTATATTCATTTCACCGCCTGGTAACGATCTTCAGCAATTCATACGCTTTAATTCCCATGTTTCAAATTTTTACTTCGAATTCTTTTGCTATTTTTACTTTTTACATTTTAATTACTAAACAAACATTTAATTCTCATGCTTTATTAAAGCTGAGACGATTCGAAATGGTACGAAGTCTGAAGTATAGTATAACTTTAGTTTTCTCTCTTGAAACCTTATTAGTTACGAGACGAGCACTGAATTTGTGCCTTGGCGTTACTGATTCACAGTAGAAGCCTAAACTATGTAACCCGGCCTTAACCGGACTCGTATAACAAGCACGCTGCTGATTAAAAAGCTGGTAAAGATAATGTTAGCGTCAGTTTCCTCACTCGAAAGCGATATCAGTGACTGGGGAGCCCAAGATTTGAACCTCACACATACTAATGCAGGGTTGAATATCTTACCGACATTGCCACTGGCTCCAGCCAGTGGCAGTCGTTTTGCACTTTTTGAGAGTGAAAAACTAAATCTATTATATAAATATTATTATATAAATATATTGAAATATTAGCGATGTATTTAAGATCATTATTTGCCGTTTAAAGCCCTCCACATGACAGCCGGAATTACAACTCTGTCGCAGCAGGTTTATACATGAATCGTTTATCGAATGAATCCTTCTGAATATTTGATGAAGAGACACTATGGAAGAATGTTTGAATGCTCTCCGTGAAGCAGCCTCAACACTGAGAAGTCATTGTCGTAGAACAGTTTGATTGGAGTTAATGAGACAGTAAGGATGTGATAGATGATTTTTCATGAATGCGAAACAATGGCATTTCCATTTAAAGCTATTCTATTAAAACAATTCGAAGTCGTAATTGTCAATACTTAGCTATAAAAGAGAGACATTAATTGAAAGCTTGAAAATTAATCAATAGCTAGTATTAAATAATACGGTTCATTTTACAACTGAGGCGATGCAGAATTGATTGAACGAAACTGCACGTATAGCGTGGGGAGACTAAGTTGAAGATAGGAAAAACAACGCTAAGCCTTTTAGTTGGTAATTATTTTCAAGCAAGTTGACAAAATAATGGGATTTGAATTTTTGTTGGGATCAGTTTGCTGGGAAATTGATTATTCTTAAATGAGCTCGAAGTCAACCTAGTGCAGTAATATACTTCTTGTGGTATACCCCAGTAGGAGAGAGAGAGAAGAGAGAGAGAGATAGAGAGAGAGATAGAGAGAGAGAAAGAGAGAGAGAAAGAGAGAGAGAGAGAGGAAAAAGTCGATAATTATAAAAGCATTTGTTGAATCAAGACCCTAAATTCACATAAGCCTATAATTATTGGGAACCCACTTAAATTGTATAATTGATATAACCTACTATACCGCTAAGATTTCTTGAGTTTTCTCCCTATGTGTATCATAAGCATAATTATATTAAATAATCTTAATCTCATTTCAAAGATTTTAGAGGAAATCTAGAAATAATATAGGCCTACATGTAATATCAGCTGAGATCTGGATTCTTTCGGATTTTTAAGGACACAGAAAATTTTTATACAATTTACACATTGCTTCTCTCTTCGGTCGGGAAATTAAACAAGTATACCAGTCGACAAAATATCATCTTTCCATAACAATTTTGTAAAATTTGAGTTTATATTAATTTCTCAACTTAAAAATTACCGTAATGGTCTGATATCGCAAAGCGATTTGATGAACATTTAGTCAATTGTGTGCTCATGAAGTGAGCATGAAACTTCTGTAAGCAAGAATTTGTTCTTAAGTGTCTAGGACCTGCCATTTAATATTTTGGTTTGGTTACGATAATAGTAGGGATCATGAAACCGAATAGGACGCAATGCAATTGCAGGTATAGTGTCGCCATCTGTCAATTGTCGCTTATTACAGTAATCTCTGTTGGGCGGGAACTCTTTGATGACGGACAGTCCCCAGAGGGAGCGGTGATTATTTAGTTACAGCAGTTAGAAGTCCCGTCATCTTGTCCTACTGTAAGCCCAGAAGGCAGACTTTAGTGGACAACTAATTTTCAGATCGCAAGTTTCTAAAAAATGAAATTTAGTGAAGAATTAATTTGTATACATTTGCAGAAGCACTGTATGTAGACAGTAGGCTTTGACTAATCTTGTAGAGTAAAGCTAATACGAACCAATATACTGATCAAAAGCCACCAAAACTATAAATATTTATTTCACTCATCGAATTTTTTTTGATGTTTACCACATTACAATTAGATTTTACTTTTTAACACAATATCAGGATCAAAATATTTTCTAGGTTGCCAGCTCATTCGCGAGTTAATAATGAGTCAATCATATAAAACGTGAGAAATTGATTGATAAAATGTGAGAAATTGAATGATTGATCACTTGAAGGTACCTATGACTAATTCAAGAACATAATTTCATTCGGACGTGTCTCACGTAAAGTCCCACTGGATTCTAAGCGTGCAGTAATGCCTCCGGGTAAGTCGCTGTCCACTTTGCGTCCGAACAAAATCACCAATTACCCCAAGCACTGTGATCCGGATCTCGCACCGTGATGAAATTTGCATCACTTAAAAGTCCACTAAAGGTCACGCGTAATCTGACCTATAATAACTTGACCAGTATACTCACACTCGAATCTTCCTCCAGTTTAACCCCTGGACTTAAGATTCAGCTATAGAGAACCCTAACCCAAACCTAATCCTAACCTAACCTAATACTAACCCTAACCTAACCCATTTTCACGCGTAATCTGACCTATAGTCACTTGACCAGTATACTCACACTCGAATCTTCCTCCAGTTTAACCCATTAACTTTAGATTCAGCTATAAAGAATTTTAATCCTAACCCTAACCATAACCTTAATTCAAATCCTAACCTAACCTAACCCATTTTCACGCGTAATCTGACCTATCTTCACTTTACCAGTATACTCACAATAGAATCTTGCTCCAGTTTAACCCCTGGACTTTAGATTTAGCAAAAGAGACTATCATTGCCGTCTAGTGCAAACAACAAAGATGAATATCTCAGTGGAAAAGAATAGTGATAAAATACATTTCGAAAGTATTCAGCTTAAATTAAGCTATTGAATTCGTATTCAGAGTTTGTAAATTGTCACATCCCCTTGTTGTGTCCGGGTTGTTTGAAGAAGTGACCTACCGGAAACTGAAGGTGTCATGGAAGGCGGGTAAAGCACTAAGATCCAAATCATCGCCAAAAAGGGCATTCGGTTGGTGAGCGCCTAGGCTCCAGAAATTGCTACAAAAATTTAAACGAATGGAAAAGTCTCAAATTGGGGATTGGCTGGTGGTGTGGTGTAGGACAGAAAGGATTTGAGACAGTCAATTTGTATCCCGACCCTGGTTAAACTGGGATTCAAGTAGGATGATGATGATGTAGGCCTATATTATCGCATAGAGTGACAGCATAACTTTATGCCATATAGGCGTGTTCTTCACGTAATCAGGTCAAACTGCTCTCCTATACGTAGCCAAACATAGACTGATATTTATCTTTAACGAAATCAACCGAATTTAACTTAATCAAGCAAGATAATAAGGATTTTTATATAAAATTAACGATTATAATAGCAGAAAGAAAAAAAATTAAATGACTTTTAAAACATTTTTCTCCTTGGAACATTTACACTTGACAGCCTCTAGTAGGTATGTGCAGATTCGGAATGCTTTTAAAAGAACATTGTATTAAATTCTTCAGGACCTTTCTAATAAAATTATAGATACAGAAAGAAGGCAAAAATGTGATGAGATGGAAAATTGACGCCCCTGACATTGCCTTACAGCGAGGAACCGGACGTTAAATTCTTATTGATTGATTGATTGACATGCAAGCATGAGTCAGTAATTTACACTTGCTTATGTACAAAATATTAGAAAATGATTAACTTCTTGTTCGTTGAGGTATTCACCTCCTATACTTAAGTTAAGCTTACAAAAAAATTCATAACAAACTTATAAAAGCTTATAGAGGAGCCGGAAAGCGATTCTAGAATTTGAAGCTCTGCAGTCTTTGGAATGTAAACACGCATTATAGTGAAATGATCAACTGTTGAAATCTATCACTTCTAATACTACATGTTGAACCGTTAGGCAATTTAATCTATTTTCTGTGTAACCATTCAATTCTTTGATTGCCTGAGATTTTATTCTCATATCAGCGCGGTCGGGAATTTTATTTAGCAAAGCACATTTTAAGGTGCATGCAAAATTAGCCTAATTGTAAAAATCGTGTTTAATTCTAAATTACTATTAAAACTCCTCTCGACACTTCTGCCATCTCACGAACATCGAAATAAAGAAGTCTTTGTCCTCGACAGATTGCAGCACACGCATACTTTTAAACGCCGAGTTTTACTGCAAATAAAGCAAAATCTTTAACAACAAGGATGGAGTAACGTCTGTTTCATCGCCTGGTGGTAATGTTAAAGACAGCAGAACTAAGGCTACATCTTATCAGTGGATGTAATAGTAGATTTAATGCCAGCGACTGCTCTATCTGAATGTCAATTGTACATTTCGTGTTGTGTCCGGGACATTTAATCATAGACTAATCGTTTAATAACTGTAGGCCTACACGTTCAATATTATACATGGCTAAGAATTAAATAGGAAGGCAACTAGAAATGGCCTCACGCGCGTAAGTTATATTTTTCCTAGGTTAGGATTATAATAAGATTTAATAAAGATAGAGTCTACGTATGCACTCTGTTACCTAAGAAGATCTCGAATGCAGATAAAATTAAGTAGGAATATATAACCTAGACCTCCTATTGACAGAAAATTCTGCATATTCTTTTGATTTAAAAACTGAAGATACATAAATAACTGCAATAAAATCATTCAAATTAAATAAGAATGCTTCACGTTCATGCTTTACTTAGCAATATTTGCAGAAGTATTATTATACAAATACTATTTAAATATTTAGCAACTCTCTCTTGTACAAAATTAATACTTAGTATTGTAAAATGGAGTAAACTCTAAAGTTAACTAATCCTCCTGCATTCACTTTTCAAGCCAATACTCGCACTTATGCGATTTCTTTTAACATTTTATTCGGTAGGCTTGTCGTTTACCTATCATATAAAAAATATTTAAATAAAATTAGGCCAACAACAAGGGTTTTTTGTTTCGATAGTTATTTAATTATTTCATTAATTTTTAGCGGTTTTGAGTAAAGCATAGGAGAGGGAGAGAGAGGGGGAGAGAGAGAAATAGCAAGAGAGAGAGAGAGAGAGAGAGAGAGAGAGAGAGAAAGAGACAGATAGATATGACGTCCCTTCAGTTAAGGATTAAAAACTTCTACACTTATGACAAATTAAGATCGCGTATGAAGGATATTATGTAAGATGTTTGCTACAAGTAAAATGTATGATTAATCGAGTGAATGAAAAGTTCGCACAATTAATTTTCAATCAAATATTTTGATATTTTCTTTCGTGCGGAATTTGTCAATTCAGCGCGGCTTGCTTTGCTACACAAACGAACAAATGCCGACAAATTCTGCAGCCACCCCGTTATATTGTGACAACAGTCGAATCCTATTAAGCGAAATATTTCACACAAGAGCTATTTTGCTTTTTGAAATTCTTGCTACTGTGTGAATCACTTAACGATGAGCCATTGAGGCCATTGAGTTACGAGAAATATATAATAGCGAAGCATCGCATCAGATCTTAACGTTAAGAATGGCAGTTACCCACTCCACGTGAGCATAGGTATACATGAAACGTACATGTAAATAACTCAGGACGTGCTCAGCCAAAATATTTCACTTTTTAAATCTGAATATTGTCGACAGAATAGAGCCTGTCAGTCGGCCGAATTTCGCAACTAATTTAAAGAATCATACACAAACAAGAGAAAGGATACTATCAAGTGAAATTTATTGACGACTTTAACGTTGATTTCCTATACTGTTATGCCATCAGTGACGTAACTTGCAAAGGATTCCATCTGATGCTCAAAAATCCGAAGTAAATAAACCCGAACAAAAATTAGGGCGGTCCACCCACTACTACAGTCCAAGAGATGCGTATTTCATAATAGTGAACAAATTCTGCAGAGAGAAGATTAATTCTTGACCAATGAGAGTAAACGTATGACATCAAATGAACAAAATAGTGCTTGGGACGTCCCTCACAACAACTGATAACAAAGTAAGTGGGCATAACATATGATTTTAATTTAAAGTTCTCATTACTAATTTATCCTTTAGTAATTAAACACCTCGTAGAGTTATGAGTGCTGTATTAATAGATTTTGTACGAGTTTATTAAACTCGTTCTAATAGGCTTTGCCTCAATTTAAATCTGATTTAAAACAAACCTCATATTAGATTATTTCTAAAAGGAAAATGTCCTATCTGACATATTTTTGTAACATTTGTGAAATATGAATATTAATGGTAAATATAAGAAAATATACAATAATACACTATAGTAGTATATAGTGCGCCATTTTTATGAGTACGACATAGAAATGTAAGTTTTTTGATATTCATGGGCCCAATTCATGGGCCCCAAACTATCGTGTCTCTCAATACCCTTCAACTTCAACTGCTGTACTTACATGAATATCTTTTACGAGTATTGCATAGTTTTGCAATGCTTTTTATTTCTGCATATTTCTACGCTTTATTAAATTAACTGTTTGGAAATACAGCATTGAATTAGATATCGTTCGAGTGAATAAGTATAAATAATTAGAACTATCTCAGAAGAATGCAACGTGCTACTTGATGGACTGCATGAATTGCATGATAGGGTTTCTGATTTCTTAGACGTGCAATATTATAACAAATCTGGCCCAAGATGAAGACGTCAAAATGTAAGATGAGTTGCCTTGCCAAAATAGAGATCTCCTCAGGCATTAAGCTCTGGTTAGAAGAGGCTAACGAACAGACGCATGTGACATACTACAGGCGTAAAGACGCGGCAACCAAAAACTTCCTTCAAGAATAATTTAAAAAACATCAAGAAATTTGTAAATTGTGAATGATAGTTGGTAAATGTAAAAATCTAAAAGAGCATAAAGAAATTTGCAAATTGTTAAACATAATTGGTAAATGGTGTAAGATGGTAATGGTGTAAAATTACACATTTTGTTCTTATACTTCTGCAACCTTAGGCAGCGGAAAAGTTTAGTTTAAAAATATATCTTCAATAAGAATGATGTTTAATAGAGCATATACAGTACCAATGACATAAATGACATTAGTTGTTTTCATTCGCTGTTCCATACAGCTCGCATTTAAAAGTATTGTTTATCAAACATTTTAATTTGTTTGACTATACCTTTAATTGATAAAAATCACGCTAAAAGAAACTATTAGTTCATTGCTTCTTATTTTGAATAAATATCGCAGAATGCGATAAAAATGCAACTGTATTCAAAAGTATAAAAGGCCATCAGAAAAATATTCCCATATTATTTCAAAACTTCGCCAACAAATGAAAGCCACGTAACTGTATACGACACTCTGTTAAGGCTGTAACGATACTCCACTATAACAACCGATTTATTCTGCTGGTTTCCGCTATTACACATGCCGCTCCGCTACGCTTCAGCTAACCCGGCTCGGGTATCTTTGCTTTCAATGAGCATGTGTGACCGTAACAGTTAGGCCTGTAGACTGTAAAACCTGCAACCATGCAAATGCAAACATATGGCGGTGACGATGTCGGTAAGATATCCGACCGCGGATCGGTATGTATGGGTTCAATTCCTGGGCTCTCCCGTCACTGATATCGCTTTCGAAAGATGATAATGCGTTAAAATCGGCTTTACAGCTTTTTCTATAGCTATTTTTAACTATAGATACAAAAACTGATAAATAAAAAACTAATAGAGAACTTTAGCTGATAGAAACAAAGTGAAAGTTAAGAAAATACTTTATTATAAAGAAAAAAATATAAGAGGTTACATAGGCAGGGCATATCCCCAAAGATATTCTTACCATGCTATAATAACCGTTTGCTCAAGTTTTATGATTATATTAAACTTGCATAAACTCTAGTAAGGATTTATTTCATGACCTAATGACTCACGATGAAAGCCTATCACTTATATTGTTATGTACATTTAGTCATAGAAGATTGACAAAAATGTGGAGCTTATTCTACCAGTACTTATAATCAAGAACAAGCGATTAATAATAATAATAATAATAATAATAATAATATTAATAATAATAATAATTATTATTATTATTATTTTTTAAATGCCCTGGGCTATAAAGGGCCCTGGGCTAAAAAAATAAGATAAAAGAGACTTTATTTAATTAAAAGTTTTTAAAAAAGCGATTAAAATAATTCCTCTGCACTCTGGGAAGCCGCTTTAGCCAAAGTGCCACTGAAGCAGACTGCATTGCATCGCTGGAGAGCAATAGACAGTCGCTGTCTATTGCTTAATATTATTTTTTTTATAATTTTGTTTTATTTTTACCCCGGTGTAAAGAAACTTATTATTATTATTATTATTTTATTTTTTATTTTTTAATTGCCCTGGGCTGTATAAGGCCCTGGGCTAAAATATAAGATAAAAAAGACTTTATTTAATTAAAAGAAAGATGACAAATATTTAAAATAGTTCCTCTACGCTCTGGGAGGCCGCATTCGCCAATGTGCCACTAACGCATACAGCATTAAAACGCTGGAGTGCGATTATTACTACTGGAGTGTTATTATTATTATAATTTTTATTACTATTATTATTATTATTGAAAAATGTTTAGCGTCCGTTTCCTCATACAAGTACGATGAAAACCTTTCTAACAAAGCCTATATAAAACGACTTCAATTAAATTTGCGTTATAATGTCATAAGATTAATCAATTTTCTATTGCCTTGCACTCTATGCATGTGCGTTTTAAAATTATTATTACATATTGTTTTAATATCATTATTATCTATTTCGTATTACACTGCTTTTTATTGCCTATTTCCTAGAAGATTAACAGATTTACTAGAAGACAAATATTTATTATTTGCGTAGAAGAAGACAAGAAGGCTGCTGGATTTAGCATTTATGGGAGAACAGAAGAAAAAGTAAGAATACCGAGGAATTGACGAAGAATAGTAATCTTGCAGATGACCAAGGAATGGTAGCGGGCAGCGACATTGGATTGCAGAAGATAATGGATAGGCTGAATGATACGGCTTTGAGATATGGCATGAAGATTAATATAAAAAAGAACAAGGTTATGAGAGTGTCCAATAATAAAGGTGAAGTTAATATCACTATAAATGATACGAAATTGGAACAGGTAAGGAGTTTCAAATATTTGGGTCATACTATAACCGATGATGGGAAATGTGAGACGGAAATATGCAGTAGGATTGCACAAGCAAAAGCGGCCTTTGGTAGTAGAAAAGAACTATTAACAAAAAGTCTAAAGAAAGACACAAAGATAAAGATAGTTAAAACTTTGGTTTGGACCACGTATGGATGTGAAAAATGGACCTTAAGGAAGGAAGGTATTAGGAAACTGGAGGCGTTGGAAATGTGGATTTGGAGAAGAATGGAGAGGATTAGCAGGACCCAAAAGGTTACAAATGAGGAAGTCCTGGAGAGAGTTGGCACAGATAGACAGTTGATAAATGTATTAAGAAAAAGGAAGAAGAGATGGATAGGACACAATCTAAGGTGGGAAGGTCTATTAAAAGAGGTCATAGAAGGTAGAATGGAAGGAAATAGAAGTAGGGGCAGGCCGAGATTAGGTATGTTAGATGATTTAAAGACCCACTCATATGTGGAAATGAAGAGGAAAGCGGAAGACAGAGAAGAGTGGAGGCGTTATATACCATGGACCTGCCAGTAGGCAGTGCACTAAGAGAGAGAGAGTAATATGGCGGAAAATCATAGAAAAATATTTGTCGGGAACCAGCCTTGGAATGATCACATGACATACATGTAAGTGTATCATTCTTCATTGGTTATGCGAAATGACGGTTTTGGCAGATATGATCTAGCATCCTTGAGTCGCGAAGTAAACATTATGAATTAAAATAATCTCAGTATAAGACGGTTACATAACGAAAGCTACACTATATATCCTATATATATATATATATATATATATATATATATATATATATATATATATTTATATATAGTATATATATGGAGTTCGGCAGAATGGCAAGTCCAAGGTGCATATTCTTACTCAGTCTGCTTTCACGCTCCACTAAGAGCAAACTATAGATGATCAACGCATCAAGCTAATCACTTCACAAATGGCAATGCCTTAGCCATACCCTGTGTAGCCCATAACTTGGGAAAATATGGCTTCTGAGATATTACTGAGTGAAGCACACAAAAACCTTTAGAGAAAAGATAAATAAATGAACGCGATACAGACAAGTACATGTATTTAGATGAACATGCATACTTGCTGCACAAAAACAGCAACTTCGCTATAAGTAGACTAAAACTTCCTTAGAAGATATATTTTAACAAGGCCAGCTTCCTCTCTCTCTCTCTCTCTCTCTCTCTTTCTCTCTCTTAGTGCATTGCCCACTGGCAGGTCTATGGCATAAAACCCCTCCACTCACCTGTCCTCCGCCTCCTCTCCATGTCCACATATGAGTGGACCTTTTTAAATCATCTAACATACGATTTACCATTATTCTCAGGGCTTCTGCTTATGAAGAGGTGAGCCCCAATGCCTTTCTCTGCTAGCCATATCGACAAGACCATATGGACTTTAACTATATCGCCAGAGGTTAAGGCTAAGATTTGGTACCGACTGATGGGAAGATCTTGTTGGTCAAGTAGTATTTATATCGAGCTTGAAAAAGCAGACTTTTCTAGGAAATGTAAAGTACCTTGGGGGTGCCTATTGGCAAAACTCCAGAATAAGAGATTTCTATACTCCACTAAGCGCTGCATCATCACATCATCAATTGAATCCCAGTTTAACCAGGGTCGGGATACAACTAGACTGTCTCAAATCTTTGTCCTACCCCACACTACCAGCCAATCCACTATTTGAGATTTTCATTCTTTGAGATTTTCATTCTTTGATATTTTTGTAGCAATTTCTGGAGCCTAGGTGCTCACCAACCGAATGCCCTTTCTGACGTTGGACGCCACTAAGCGCATACTATTACTAAGAACTTTCGTGTATGTACACTGATTAAAACTACTACAAACATACGGAGACAAAAATAGAGAGACTCACAGGCACACGCAGAGCTCTGCGTTAACGTCATTGCTGTTGTCATGGATGACTGATCTCATGTCTCATCTCTATAGAGAAATGTTTTGTCGCCACTGAGAGAAATATAACGAATGAGATATAACTTGTAGAGATGAGTTACACAAGAACTTTGATAACCAAGTCAAGCGTCGGTATTTAACTGTACCTGAAAGGGGGCTATCTTCTAAGGAACTGGGGGTTGGCCCAAATTTCAAATTTTGGACTCGTCAAATTTTTGAAGTTACTGGAAGTAAAAATTTGAATACCTTCAACTGCACGTGTTTTGCAAACATTACCTATTCTAAAGTTAATAGGCAGAATAGGCTAAGGTTTCGTTATAGAAACCTTTATAAATGCTTTAGTGATATAGTACATTATTTTCTACATTTTATCGATTAAAACTATGTGGTCAGTCTTACGCTACGAAGACTAAGGGGAAATGGTCCCAGATCGCACCCTCCCTTCTCAGTCTCACTAACTAGAACTTTCCCCACACTTGTCTAGTTCATAATGTCTAGAGGCGAACATATTGTATATTACATATAATAAAGGTTTGCATTGTGTTATGTAAATGCAAAAGCCGACACTGCTTCCCACTGGGAAGGTTCTAAGGTAAATCTAATCGCTTAGCTAGATATTTTTATTTCTATTTTTTATCTAAAACGATTCGATAGCTTAATGACAATTGCATTCCGAAAGGGTTCTATGTGATCTTAGTAAACAGGGTTATTAAGTGTAAAATGCATTACTTTTTTTTACAAAGGCAAGCAGAAGCTAAATATTTTAGCCGGTATGGCAAGCTTGTACCTTTAGAGACAAATTCTACAAAGTCCTCTCACTAAGTCACTGACATGCTTTCGATTGAGAAAATTACGTTAAACTCAGTTTTATCTCTTTGAATTTTCTATCTAAATGTACACATTGTGTCTTTGTGTTTGTATGCTTGTGTACGTCGGTGTGCATGGGAACGAGGGAAGAGAAAAATTAAATCGATTCTATATTTATTTAATTAATGTAATTTGTCGCAACTCGTGGAAAATGTAGAGGAATACGTCGTATATCTACATGTATGTATATGACTTTATATGAGAGTACAATGTAGTATACTTAATTCATTTCATTTCATTTTCTTTCACTCAAGCTCTGATGCCAAACAGAAGCACAGATTCTGAATCTAAACAATAAATTTGTGCTGTCAATGGTCGTAAGCAAAAATACCCTGAAATGTAAAATTTAAGTAATTTGAAAATAATAAAATCTAAGTAACTACGTTGAGATTCTCTTGAATGCTCTTAACGACTCAACAAATAAGCATAACCAGCTGGGTTTTTATTGTGTCAAGCATTGAATCTGCGAACCGTTAGTTTCTAACTCTATTAGAGCCTCAGTGGATCACGTACGATACATTTTAGCCAAAGACAGAGTAAGTTAGAGTATGACTGCAAATAACATACAATCTCAAAGTTGTTTGACTCGAGCGTTAACCAGAGTAAATTCGACGACGCTGCTCTTCGAATGTTTGCAGCTCTCACCTTGTCGCGTCCTATGAACCTAGCGAGCTGCTCACCCCAGGGCATCAACTTTTCTTTTGTAGTCTCTGCAGCAGAGCCGACAATTTGTTTTCTATGCCCTCCCCCTTTTAATTCTCCACTCGTCTCCCCCTAATTATCTTATTTACCATAGTCAGCACTTAGCAACACTTTCTGATAGCCCCGCAGAGGTCTAAGCGTATATTTTGTACTCGCTACTCTCTCTCTCTCTTTCTCTCTCTCTCTCCCTCTCTCTCTCTCGCTCTTTATTTATTTCTGGCTGAAGCCAGTGGCGATGTCAGTTAGGTACTCGAACTCGGATCAGTATGTGCGGGGTTCAAATCCTGGGCATCCCGTCACTGACATCGCTTTTGAGTGAGGAAACTGACGTTAACATTAGCTTTACCAGCTTTTTTATTTCGACCTTTTTCTTAACTTTTCTGTTTTTTGTTCTTTACTAATTCAACCGCCTTTACTTCAATTTTTCTTTCCTTCTATTTCTTTCATGAAGTCACTCTCTCTTTGGTTTAGTTAATTTGTACTATTAATAAAGCGACAACATTATAGAAGCGATCATGAGGATTGTTTGAAATAACTGGATACCGGCAATGAGAGAGAGAGAGAGCGAGAGAGAGAATGAGATTGAGAGAGAGAGAGAGGAGGGATTGAGAGAGGGAGATAGATATTAAAAGATGTTTGCAGATAAATGTACAGAGGGTGAGAGAAAGGAACGACAGAGCGAGAAAGTGCAGGTAATGGTTGTTTTTGCAGCAGCTATTCAGTGGTTTTTGGAATCATGCATATGCGCTCAACTATTTCTATTTAGCAGCTGCAGCAGCGTGGCTATAGCAGCTACAATATCAACGTCAGCCAGTCAATGACTGATACTATTCTGCTTGCTCAAGTCTCCTTCTGCAGCTGCGAAAAGACTTCCTTGGATGTTATATAAACTGGCTGAACACACACAAGCAATCTCATTCTTTCGCTCTCTCTCTATCTTTCTCTTAGCACACTGCCTACTGGCAGGTTCATGGTATTTAACGGCTACACTTTTGTCTGTCTTCCGTTTTTTACTCTGCATGTCCATACGAGTGAGTCTTTTAGTCATCTAACATTTCTAATCTCGGTCTGTCTCTGCTGCTCTTTCCTTTCATTTTACCTTCTATCGCCTCCCTTTATAGACTTCGCTTTAGAATGTGTCCTAATCAATTTTTATTCCAAATTCTTATAGCATTTATCAACTATCTATCAGTACTCACTCTCTTCAAAACTTCTTCATTTGTAATTTTTTGGGTCCAGCTAATCTCATCCATTCTTATCCTTATCCACATTTCCAACTCTTAATTTGAACACTTAAATGATATATAAGCAGCATGAATGAAGTAAACATTAAAAAATTTACTTTGTTAAATTTTATTTTTTTAAATTGTTTATTGATAATTTAACCGGAAATTCAGTTTTTCTACTTCTAACATTAAAGTATACTGATAAATGGCAGCTCCGAAGTAAATTTCCTTCCTTTTCGTATTTCTAGTGTAATACCAAGCGGAAAAATTTGCCGTATTTGAACCAAAAAACGATAATATATTATGCTCACAACTTCACTTTGATTTTACCTGCCGCACCTTAATTAACACGCAGATTTTTCCTTTTTCTCCTGAAGGACTATAATTCGGAGAGCATTGACATTTGTCTTTCTGATATTTCACAATTCATTTAAAATTACGGACTCTCTCAAAAACCAATGGTTAACTACCGGTTTGTTTTCACGCTATTCACTGTTAACCAGACCTTATGTGTTTCTACATGTCACGTGATAAATAACTAATCGCATTATACACGTACTATACGCATACTGACTAACTGTTAGAAATCCTTCCCACGGTTTATAACTATACTCTATGGCTTAACTTGCAGGGTCGATTGAACACTTGTCTATTAAGCAAGAGATCATTTGTTCGACTCTTAGTAGAATTTATATACTGATATCTCACAATATACTTTTATCTAGGTAATAAAAACTTAAACCTAACGAACTTCACGCAGGAAGAGTCTCAGGACAATATATAATCCAAGCTCTAGTCGGCTAGTCTTTAAGCAGCTGCTGTAAGTCTTTAAACAGCTGCTGTGGGTCTTCAGACAGCTGCTGTGGGTCTCCAAGCAGCTGTTGGACTTACAGCAGCGCCCGGGTAGCTAGCTCGTGAACAGGTAAGGTTACCGGCTGCTAGAGTCTGCTTTCTTTTTATAGCGAGCTTGCAGACGAACACGTCGACAACTTATCTGGGAGTGTAACGACTCAGTCCATTTTAGCAAATCACTGTAGAATTAGACTGGTAGTTTCTTCTGCAAATTTTAATTTAATTTTTTTGTAGCAAATTCAGATAAATTTAGCAAAAATGTCGACAATGGAATCAACGAAGACGACCACTCGTACAACGTACGAGACACAGCGTCCCGCTAACGTGGGCAAGCACTTGGTCATCCAGAGGTCGTCCACGACCCAACAGAGTGGACCCGTTACCGGGGGTCGCACCATGACCATCGAGAAATCGACCGGGTACAGCAACATGGCGCCTGACACCTATCGCATGGTCACCACCACCGGTGTCGAGCAGGTGGGTGAATTTATTATATTGCTTAAAATTACAATTACTTAAAAGAAATTTATTGTCCTAGAGTCTAATTATTAATAAGACATAGACTTTGTGCAGGGATTAGCTTGTTGATCTAAGGAGTGCTCTTGTGGAGCGATAAAACATAATTTGAGTATGACTTTGTACCTTGAACCTTCCACTTGGCATTGCACTGAAGAAGAAGAGTCTAATTTAGACTTCCATTTTATCAATGTTTTTTAATTGCAATGGAAACACCGAATAATAGAAAAGAGTCATTTTTCTTATTTCGTTGAGGAAGCGGAAATTTGCGATGGTAAAATGGAGATCATTAAATTATAAATGGCTTGAAATAATTTGTTTTAAAACTATAAAACGTTATAAAGTTATGTGTATCTGGTATATGGAAAGTTGAATGGCTATTCCAGAATTATAGTTAAAGGTTAACATTTAGCTTTGAGATAAGACGTGTAATAGTCGAATGAAAATTTATTAATTAATGCAGATTGAACACGTAATTATATATTTTATACTAAATCTTGCATTGGATAAACCTCTTGGGCTGCATAATTTAAGCTGGTGGATTTGACGATTTTATTGGAATAGTTCGAATTGTGCTTGATAATAACAAGGATGATTATCAATATCTAAGAATTATTTACAAAATCCTTATCCGATTTATTAAAAACTAATGCAAAAGAACGGAGCCGTATTAAATAAGTTGTTCAATGAATTTCTATAGATTGCACATAAAAATATGGCATAACTTACGTAATTAATTTATCCTGTGATTATATGAAATTATGTCATTATTAAGTAATTACGAATTTGTAATGCAAAGTAGCCTAAAAAACCTAAATATGTGTATACTTAATTACAATCACAATTACGTTGCAATAATGCAATAATGCCACAACTATTAACTAGGCTAATTATAATTCTCTGTAATTCTCAACGAATATTTGTGTCTATGATATTTTAATTGCTTTTAATTACGACCGATATTGATGTTATCTCCTTTATCGCTCCTCCAGTAGATTATAGAAATGCCTTCTGTGTTGTTGACGTTCTTAAATGTCGTCCTGTAACTATAACTATTCGTCAAATTGTTTTAACAAAAATTATTAATTATTAAATTATGAATTATAATTTAATAACCAACTACAGAAAGGGCATTCGGTTGGTGAGCGCCTAGGCTCCAGAGATTGCTACAAAATTTAAACGAATGGAAGAACTTCAAAAGTTGATCTATTAGTATCCCGACCCTAGTTCAACTGGGATTTAAGGGAAGATGATAATGATGATTAATTATAATTTAATAATTATAATTATTATATTATTAATTATAATTTAATAATTATAATTATTATATTATTAATTATAATTTAATAATTATAATTATTATATTATTAATTATAATTTAATAATTATAATTATTATATTATTAATTACAATTTTATACTTAAAATTATTTAATTACTAACTTATTCAGGTCAAGTCCTCGCGCGAACAGGAGAAGAAGGACATGCAAGATTTGAACGATCGTTTTGCCAACTACATCGAAAAGGTCAGATATCTGGAGGCGCAGAATAAGAAGCTAGCCGATGACCTGGGCAAGCTGCGAGACAAATGGGGCAAAGAGACCTCTCAGATCAAGGCCATGTTCCAGGCCGACCTGGATGAGGCCAGGAGGAACCTCGATGATGCTGAGAGGGAGAAGGCAAGGCTGGAGATCAGAGCCACCTCTCTGGAGGATCAAATCGAAGAGATCCGCATTCTGTGAGTGTTACAAACATTTTTTTCTCTCTCTCTTAGTGCACTGCCTACTGGCAGGTCCATGGCATATAACGCCTCCACTCTTCTCTGTCTTCCGCTTTCCTCTTCATTTCCACATATGAGTGGGTCTTTAAATCATCTAACAAAAAATGTTGTATTCCGTTATTTTGTTTGTTTGCCCAAGTTGTGTTTCGTTTGCTGAAGAATAAACCAACCCTAGACTGCGCGTGTCGTATAAGACTGCAAAGCACTAAGATTCCAACCAACGTCAGAAAGGGCATTCGAGTGGGTGAGCCCTGGGCTCCAGATATTGTTACGAAGTATTCTAATTCGTATACCCTGTTGGATTTGGGATATGGATGGTGTTATTTAGGCTTAATTTTGTAATATTTACTGTTAAATGTATACAATGCTATAAATTTTTACGGTAAAGTAATTATAAGTTTGTATTCATATTTTTGTCGCATATTATTTTTTAAAGATTTCACCTCACGTTCCCACCTCTAATCTTCGAGTGAATTATATTCTCTGAGTACTGGAGTTGCTTCATTTCAATAGCTGACACTTAACACCGTTAATAAAATACCGCAGAATTATTCTTGCTATATTAAATTCGGCAAAAGGAAAAATTAATAGTATGAACATTTGATAAGTGGAAGTGGAGAATTTGTGGTTAGTGTGCAGTTTCTAATGTTGGATAAACTCGTGACAATTGTATATGTAAATATATGTGCGTTATATAAGACTTATCGCAGTGATGTAAGTCTGTATACAGGTATGTTAACAAAATGTTAGAAGTCTTTTAGTCATGACTACATGATATTATTAATAGCAGGGCGAGATTGGCATTCGCATAAGTAGATGATGCATGAAAGGAAAATTGCAATTTTAATTTTTTTTAAATTAAGCGGCTTAAAAATTAGTTAATTCCTCATGATTTTTGTTCCTCAGATAAAGAGTAGCTATAGGTCTACAAGTTATAATATATATACTTTAAAGCCTTATTGCTAGGCATCCGCTACCAGAATATTCTGTTTTTGAAGGTTTTATTTTAAAATGCTGTACATACAGGATATTCCGTTTTTGAAGGCTTTATTTTAAAATGCTGTACATATACACGAGTGTATTTCTATGATAATTAACATATTAGCATGACACAATAAGCAATCAACCGTCATTGTGACATGAAGCAAATCACGCAGATGTATACATAAATGTTAAAATATATGACACCGAGTCTATAAAGCTGCGCAGAAACCTCTATAGTGTTCTGCCAAGTGGCAGGTTCATGGTATATATTCCTAGTTACATGCTGTTTCTCACGCTCCATAAAGAGCACTCCATCGATCAGCAAGTTAACATCGATCAACAAGTTAATCTATTGACCGAAGTTATTGCTTGTACACACCTCAATGTAGCTTATAGCTTGGAAATATATGGCACCTGAGGTGGTTTTCCGTTTCTTTCCTCAGCGGTGAACCACCGTGCAGAGGCCGAAGTGTAGAAACTATATCTAATATTCGTGGAGTCTAATATACTCATAAACATTTTCACAGTAATATCGTTACACCTACACTATTTGTCGTCAGTCGTATTGTACCTGTTTGTCTGCAAACGACTGCTGTCGATACGCGCATGCGCAGACTGTTTTATATTCACTGCGCGTGTCTGAAGCTGTCACGTGATGGCCTGATGGGGCCGAGTGCTTGCAACATTGTAGCAGCCATTCGATTGCTTCCGCCGTCCATGATAACATCGAGAGAGATTAAACCAGCACCTAATTAATGCAAAAGCTTTTTAAGATATGGAATTTTTGAAGTCCATTATGAAATAATTAAAGTGCCATAAATTTTAAAAGTAATTTTTATTGCTAAAACAAAAAGCAAATAAAAAAAGCAAAAGCAAAAAAAGCAGAAACAAAAGTAGATTGAAATAGTTATACTTCTGCATGAATTATGGCGTCATGCCAAAGACGAAGCCGAGAAGCATAGTAAATGAATAGTTTTTATCATTATTCACTGCAACTCTATATCTTTGCATGAATGACTATACCGAAGAGAGTATTGTAAGGTGTATTTTGTAATATTATATAACGGTTATATGTTTATAAAACAAGTAATTTATAAAATATGCAGTACATGTAGCTATAAAATATAGCTGTGTCATGACCGCTTAGAACAACATATGTTACCATGTTGTAACGATTTTCTATTAATTAAGTATTTGTTTACAGTTTCTCACTATACAATACAGTCGAATTTGATGAGTCATCGAAATTACATTATATTTTGTATAAAATTATAAACAAATATGGCTACTTGGAGTTTACTATATTTTAAAATATTTAATGTTTTAAATTGTAGTAATTTATGTGTTTCAGTATTTGTCCTCTTTAGGTATGAAATGTATTTCAAACTTGGAGTTAAGAATCTATTTTTTCATGAAAATTAAAGTTTAAAATCTCATTTTTCATGAATTCTATGTGAGTTTTAAGATGTAAATGAGTAAACAATATGCTCATATAGGCGTTACTTGCAGTCCAACATTTCTTTTAGCGTTTTTCTTTGAAATGATTCAGTAATTCGGCATTAATACTTGGCATTAGATGCTTCAAATCTTTCAACAAAGAGATCTTTCATAAAGTGACACGTGTACGTTTTGTGGTGATCTTGTCTGCACTATTCAGGAGTCCGTCGTAATGTTAATGCTATAATTGTATGTTTATGCACGGCAACGATGACTCGAATGTGATTAAGCTTTACAAAAGCATTAACGACTGAAATTCTTGTAATATTGTGAGAAAATATTTCGGAACGAAAAGTCACAAATAGGCTACTATGAGTTTGAAAATTTAAAAAGTCTTCGAGAAAACTCGTCGGCGAATGTAATAATAGTTGTTGTAGGCCAAATGTACTGCAACTCACAGGTACCTAATTAAAATAATTGAGGAAGTTCAGTCAGACATGAGATGATCGAGACATACTTAACTGCCCTTGTATTTTTTCTTTAGACTTTTTAACTTTATACCTGATGCTTTTGATGGGGCGAAACTATGTCGAAATATTAAAATTACAAATATCATTGAAATAAAACTTTAGCCCACAGTATCACATTATATTTCGTCATATCCCGTACTGCCAAACGCTACCATTCTGCGTAAAACGCGAATCTAAGAGCTTGTATTTGTGAAGAGTACTCCACGCCAATACAGCGGAAGAAACTGTTTCCATTTTGTTTACCTAATCGATTATGGGTCGATAGGAAATATCTAGTGGCCCGATCGTCGCATTTTAATCGATACACTATAATTACCACCAGCATGTGCAGTTCTTTAATAATCGATATTCTAATTTAAGAATATAGAAACTGATATCTGAAAATAAGTCATTGCAGATATGTAACTCTTTTTGGTGGTATGGTCACACACACTACAACTGCATTTGTTTCCTTTCTTGGTTGTTGGTTTTGTAGTCTTCACTATTTGCTCCTTTCTCTCCATCGTTTTTGGTAATCGTTGACTTTGATAACGTACTGATGGCAGCCTGCGCGGATTTAATAATAATCTTCCGACATTGCGGCGATTTGTTCATTAAAAGCTGCCAACACGGGCCCGATATAGCTTAAATTAAGTTCGTTGATACGCAGCTTAACGGTATCAACTAATTTTCATATTAGTTTAATCTGCAGTGCCGTCCGAACATTATAATGACAATACAATACTATTGGCACAGTAATTTTTTAAAATCTACCATGTATTGGTGAAATAAAGTCTATAATAATCTGGTAGTCTTCAAGCTACTTGTCCTATTTCTGCGTGAACGTTTCTTTTTCATTTACGATAATTTCTCACAATTATTTCCAAAAAAAGAATTGCAAGGAATTTTTCGACCATTCAATAGGCACACATCACTTCCATTTGAAAGATTTTACTAGTTATCGCAGGGATAAATTTGTCTGTTACAAAACTGGCCAGCCATACTTACATATTTTCTAAAATCTAAAACTGACATTTCACGCTCATGAATTCACATTTACGCTGATTGTCGACGTTTGGTATTGTATGAAATCCATCGCGATAACATCTACGAAGTAATGTTGGGCTAATCGCTGGTATTGTAGAGGCTTACCATTGCATGCTAAAGGAATTTATTATTGAAGAGAACTTGATGACCTCTGCCGAATAACGACTCTAGCTATTTGTACATGCCTACGCTTTAAAGTCGTTTGCTTCGTTGTAACAAAATCTCAAAATCCACTTTAAATAGGGATCTTACAAGATAATCGTGCTGTTGCTTTAACGACATTCTTAGCGCCGTTGTTATTCTACGTAATTTATAATCGAATAAAAACTAATACAGTATTTTGTTAATGAATTACTCCGTTTGATATTTGGTTAATTTTTTAAATAAATAAAATACAATAAATAAATTAAAATAAAATGTTTGGCCTGCTTTTTAGATTTTGGAATTTGCACCATTGTGGACCTTCTTTTTGCTCACTAGCTTGGATTTGTCTCAAAAGTGCTCTATGTTGTCCTGAATGTCTAAATAGCGTAGGGGTAACGTCATGAAGTTTTAAATGACAAATCCTGAGGTGATTTGAATCCTCGTGGGTTCGAATCCCGGCCGCGCTGATCTGAGTGTAAAATTTCGGACATTCACTGGACTGTTTATACGGAAAATGGTCTAAATTGCCTAACGGACGGGTTAAACACGTGGTTTTAATAGTGATAGATATCAACATAGTTGATTATTCACTATAATGCGTGTTTACTTACTTTGATTGACAGTAGCTCTCTAATTGTTTTTATTATTACTATTAAAATATAATTCTTAGTCAGCCGCCTATTCCAAAACAAAATAAAAACATCAAACACTTATAACCTCCAATTAAAGTGCCACAAATTTGCGCCAGAACTCGAAATCTAAGTAAATTATATCATTAGAGCATTTATTCCCAACCGAGTTTACACAGCCTGGGGAGGGGTGACAGGAAAATAGAAGATAGAAGCAGCAATAGGGGCGTCAGATAAAATAATTGAGTGCTTAAAAGTTGAACAAAGCTGAAAGTTATTTAGAAAATTATGTTATTGTTTACTTAACTCATTAAATTTAAAAAGTTCAATTTATCCATATTACGCGAGTTCAATCCATTGATTATATTTTATGTATTCTATCGTTACCACATTTACATGTATTCCATCTTTACCGCGCCCAAATGTATTTCCTATTAGTGCTTTCGTGGCCTTTGAGTCCTATTTCACTTCATCTCATGTATTTCTTGCGTATGATATTACCTAAAGTGAAATAAACATGATTCAATTCAATAGATCAGTTCGGTAATTGAAAACATATTTTGTTGCATGTTAACACTGAGTTGTTTATGTTGACATCTGATACATATATTTACATGTAAATGTAATGGGGCTACATTATAACTTTGTTATAATGAATGCATATCGGTATAATGGGTGTCAGAGTTAAACTATAAGTGTTAAGTTATTCTTTAATTAATATCCGTATAGTTGGTTGTAAAGTAAATAACATTTCTAAAGAAAACTTGTATTAGAAATTTTATGAGGACTAGTACATTTCAATGGTATTCTATGCAGTGTTTACGTTTTCTTGTCCACTGTTTACATTTGGTGTCCCCGATGTTCTATTTACAGCTATTATCGAACAGATCTATTGAATTCATCTGTACCACCCCCACGTGCATTTAATCTTTACCATATCCACATGTATATCATCTCTATCACAACCACGTGTATTTTTTATCTCTACCACATCCCCATGTATTTCATATCTACAACATCCACATGCGTTAAGATGAATTCCATGATTTATTTTTTGTTTCGTAGCCTGCAGGAGGCAGCCAATGAGTCCCAGTTCTACAAGGACCGCATCAACCAGCAGAACCACATGCTGTCAGACTATGGTTCTGAGATCTCCTCACTTCGCAAGCGCATCGCAAACCTCGAGGATGACTGCGACAAGGACAAGAAGATGATCGACACACTCACTGATGCTCTCGCCAAAGCCAGAATGGTCAGTTAGAATTAGGCTTGTACTAATTTATTTTAATCTACCTTTTTTAATCTACTAATTTATTTTAATCTACTAATCTACTTTAATTTATATTTAAATGTAGGTGCACTGCAATTCTTCATTATCTATGATCATCTTTTAGTATGAAGAATGTTACTGATTTAAAGTTTATATAATTTATGGTAGAACTATGCGTTTTCTCCACTTGAATTGATTTGGCGCCTGTGTGTGTAGATTCTGCAAGAGACGTCCCAGACAATGCCTTATGGAGAGGAACCGGACGTTAAATTCTGATTGATTGATTGATTGATACTTAAATATAGGTCAAGTGCAGGGCAATTATTTATCATCTATTACTATTATTATGTTCATATATTATTATTATTGTTATTATGATTATTTATAATTATTTTTATTTATTTCGTCTATTATTAAAATATTATTGATTTGCTTGGTGTGGCGTTGTGAAAACTAGAAAAGCTTTGACAGAATAAATACTATAGAATATTTTCTAACTTTCTCTGATGTACTTACAGTACGAATAGACTTCTCGTTATTGTCAATTGCTGCTCTAATAAAAAATGTATAAGTAGCAAAAAATATTGCAGGGCTGAAAATAATGTATCATGCATTCCAAATCTTATTTTTATATAAAATATTAATTGAGAATTAATTTAAGAGAATATCTGTCTATAAAAATATCTGTAGGTAATATAATAAAAGCAATACCGTTTCTACCAAGGGCCTTACTAATCACTGCTAAATTAGGAAGACAGTGTAGGCTACTCCTGCTACTTGAGTTTTGTTTTGTTTTCCTTTCCTTGCAACTGATGATAATGGTAAATCTACATCTATTTTGTTCAATTAATTAAATATAAAAGAAATTTCAACTGCTATTCAAAAGTCCTCAGAACACTAAATAAACAAATATTTTATTATTGCAGGTTTTCATTTAATTATTTCTTTATATAAATTTATCATATTATTTATTTGCTTTCATTGTGTATTGCAATTAATTGTTATCTATAAATTAATTTTACAGCAACCACCAGGACGTCAGGCTGTGTAATGGTCAGTTAGAATAAGTAGAAATACGTAATCTAGTTATTTATTTAATTAATTAGCTAATTAATTAATATTTGTGTATTTATTTTAATGTATCCTTTAGGACTTGGATGAGGTCACTCTGGGACACATCGATGCTGAGAACAGAAGACAAACTCTGGAGGAGGAAATAGAATTCCTCAAGACAGTCCATGAGCAGGTTGGATTCTGAATTTATCCTAAATGATTCTTATTTATACCTGGATTAACTCATATGCTAAATAAAAATAAGAATTCTTATCGAATTGAGAGAGAAAAGATATTTGGAAGTGAAAGTCTCTCGAATTTATTTTACTTTTATTTTTCATCTCCAAAGCCTAAACACAACTATCAAACATCTCTTGAGCTCATTTTATTGGTCCTTATTTTTTAAATAAGTTAAGGAATTATAGATTTGAGAATAAAATGTTTCATTAAACGTAAAGTGAAATATATTGGATGATCGTTCATTTAAAACGCATAAAAGAAATCTTAACTTAGAAATATCTCAATTTAATTGAGTGTAAATTAATTATGATATATTTCAATATTAAAAGTAAATACCTTTCTTTAAAGTCTTATATTTATTTATCTGTTTATATCGGGTGAATAATTTATATATTCTTTCTCAATGGGAAGATCTCTAAAAATTATAATCTATACAAAACCTAACATTAGACCTCAAAGTGATTAATGCTCCCGCATGTCCTACTTTTATTTCATGAATTCAATTTAATTTCGTCTTCCCGGATATCAAAATTTGTTTTGCCTCATGTCAACCTTTATTCATGCTACAATCGTGATAAGGTAATAAACTATAGGTACTATACTAAACTATACTATACTTCCCCTAACAAGTAATTACTAGGACTCATGCCGACGATTTATTGATTTGCAAATATTGAGTTTATCTAAAACTGATAAAGTTTATAGTAAAACTGATATTTATTATAAATATCAGTTTTACTATATACTGTAGTACATAAACGAAAGACTTGGTATATAATAAATTACAGACATTATTGGTCCATTTACCAGTCGATGTCATTTTATTGAGCGGATCTAATTTACAGCATAAATTTGAGTATCACGAGAACTGAAAAATATTAGGTTTTTATTTACAATTTCAGAAATAATACTTGTAAATTTAATATAATATTTTGGAGATTGTTTTAATTAATTCTAAATAAAGAGACGAAAATTAAGATTATATGCAGTTGCAGTAAATTATCAAATACAAAATCCTATGACCCATCCATGTAGCAATTAAAACTAGAGATTGCAATTGTTATGTACTCGCATTTTCATTAAGGTATATAATATATTTGATTTAAGTAAGAAAATTAAAATGGTTACGTATAAGAGTAACTCAGTGTTACGTATTTAATTCTAAAAATTCTCGCTCTTTATGGTTTGTTCATTGTATTTTAAATATATTGATTTACTCGTAATCCGTCATCGTGCTCAATGCTCATACAAAGCTCTAAATTTCGAGCTTATTTCATCTGTCTGATGAATTCTGATGAATCTGTCTTAGATTAAGACAGATTCATCCTGTAGGAAGAAATTCTCCAAACAGCTAATAATAATAATAACAACAATTAGAGTGCTACAGTCATCAATGACAACATCGAGCACTATTGAGACAAAATCAAGCCGGCGAGCAAAAAAAGAAGGTCCAAAAACGGTGCACATTCCAAAATCCAGAAATTCAGTCCAAAGTATTATATAATATATAATAAATTGAATAAAAATATAGCTAGAAATGTTCACTATTAAGACTCTCAATAGTGAACTATATATTTTCGTTTTTTGGAGATTATATCTCACACGTTTCAGTTCTTCATTAGCACTTGCTCAAAACCTTTGCCACTTACTCAAAATTATTCTTTGAATATTCTCCTACATAAATTCAATGTTTGGCAGTAATAGCGTCTCTTTAACTAAATAATCTTTGCACATATCTTTCAAATCTGAATAGGCAACGCAAGAATGCTTATGTTGTTTACATCAGATCGTAATCAAATATTTATTTTGTTTATTCAACTTCTATATCTTTTAAATTCTTTGAATGTATGTTGTTCAGATTGTACTTAAGTAATAGGCGCAGTTTAAAAAAATATTATTAACGTTTAAAATTCAGTTATTTTGGGTTGTTAATTGCAGATAGAATAACTCAAAAAGTCAGTTGTTTTGAGTTGTGCATTGCAGATAGAATAACACAGCTCCTTACGGTCGTACCGCTAAAACTAGTTTTATTCCGTATATGAATTAAAAATGAGAATTATTGTTTTTAAACCAAAATTTAATGACACCAATTCAGACTGAGATGGTTGCTTGCTAGAAGGCCTAAGCCATGACATGCTAATACAGAAGTTAAATAATAGTAGCACTAATATGAATAGTACAAGTGCCATTGTTAAGAGTCAGACATCCATTTATAAAAAAACCTGAACATATTTCATATACCTGTGTCCTATTCAGTCTGCAGCTATGTCAATCCTTTGTGAATTTGTTATAGAATAAACGTTGCTTGCAGCTTTCATGCACCTGTGCTCAAAAGAGTGTCGAACAAAAATCTACTTAAAAACTAAGTTATATTAGAAATCTCGCAAATTAGAGATTTAGCGAGCTCTCTATATAAGTAATAATGCAATGCTTTATATATTCGTTTCATGTCGTTAAAATCCTACTTTTAATAATTCAGATATTTTAAAATCTCTAAATAATCAAAATTATATTTATGAGTAGCTTTTCTGGTCGAATACTTTTAGTATAGCATTTTGTAAGAAGTCATACAATTGCCACAATCGGCAACATTCTTGAGAAAGACTCAGACTTTGTCACGCCTCAGCTGCCATACCTGGGTCGTGATTCATAGTCAGGGCTCTGAGAGGCCCAACGCCACATCGGCTAGACCGGCTAGACCGAGTACCGCATGCCTGCAGGCAATGTCACGCCGTTGAAACATAATGCATAACTACTGCATAAGATGCATATTGAAGATATTAATATGAAACATAATACATAACTACTGCATATGATGCATAATTGAAAATATTAATATAAGGTTAAAGAAAATGTAATTGAAAGAATGCAACATCGTAGCAAAAATGCAACAGAAGATACTCTTATTTATATCATGACTACTTTAAACTAAAACTTTCCTTGTGGATTATTATAATGATATATGTACTCTTATGTTTTAAACTAAAAAATACAGATGTATTGAAATTGGTTCTTATCAAACCAAGATGAAATATAAACAAAACCGAAATTAGAAAATATATTAAAAAGGAATTGTCTTTAAAAGTTCGTAACAGTTCACGCTACAGCTGACGGTCGTTTGTTTTTAAACAATGATTTGAGCATAGGGATTAATACAAGAAAAATGGTAAAATATTCCTTAAATTTACATTTACATTGGCATCAGTGTTCAATTGAATAGTTTTTATGTTCGTAATTAATTTATTAATGAAATTGCAGGTCATTAAAACTGGCGCATATGGCATTGCTCATTTATCTATGGGCGTGTTATACTACGTTACTTCTGTCTATACACATACATACACACACGCACGCACGCACACGTATATATATATATATATATATATATATATATATATATATATATATCGCATTCTAATATATTTTAATATCGTATTTCAATAGGAAAAGATTTACTATTTTTTCTAGCGAGTTATTAACTTCTTACAGCTTTCAAAGTAGTCGATAATTGCAGGTTATGTAAAATGAGAAAAATATTACCATGTCTTGTGTAATAAAGGCTTTTTCTTAACGAACAGAATATCATCGTAGATATTATATGAGAATTCAGCCATGCAGAAAAGTTTTCACTTGGCTGCCATTGAGAAATAAAGTTTAGGAGAACACTATTTAACCTCAGGTGATCAGCTGCTGGATTTCATAGGCTGATATACATGTACATAGAAAAGAGAAAGAATGACACGAGCAAGATTTTTTGATTAGTGTGTGAAACGAAGAAGTATTAATTTGTCTGGTCTCTCAAATGCAGCCAATGGCAACAATTAGTGTTTATGTTTTGATCGTTAGTTAATTATTGCATATTTGTATTTTTTTATGTAATTTGTTTATAACTATATTGTAATTTATATTGTACTTTCTGCATTGTTTACAATTACTGATTTGTCAGTTTTGTAAGCATGTTTCGATCGAGAATTCTGGTTAATTCTCTTCGAAGCAATGTTTCTCTTTGCTCTCTTAACATCCAATCCCTCCCTAACTCAGACCATATCATTGCTTTGCATGATTTGACTGAGACTCACAAGTTTGACTGTTTTGCTATCAGTGAAACTTGGCTATCCTCTATAACCACTCCTTCTGATCTGATGTCTATTCTTCCTCCAGGTTATGATATGTTTATTGCAAATCGTGACTCTAGGATATCTGGTGCTAAGGGTGGTGGAGTTGCTCTCCTACTAAGGAAGCCCTTTATCCTTCTTAGAAATGACTGTCATAAATTTTCTTCATTTGAAGCAATTTCAGTCACTGGTAAATTTAGCACATGTACTCTGCATGTTGTTGCAGTGTATTGACCACCATCTTCTTCCCCCTATGCCAAACCTTTCTCTCTCTTTTTATCGGAGTTTTCTACCCTACTCTCCTTCCTTACTACTTTTAGATCAGACTTTGTGATTACAGGTGACCTCAACATTCACCTTGATAATCCTCTTGATCCCTTAACTCAGCAGTTTAATACTTTTCTGTCCTCTTGTAATGCTGTTCAACATGTGAATGTTGCTACTCATATTGACAGTCATGCACTTGATGTTGTTAATACACCAAGTCTCTCTGCTATTGATCCTTTAAGTGTTGCTATTTTATCTCACTCGCCGTCAGACCATTTTCTGTTGTATTCACTTATAATCATGTTATGCCAGATACTATTAAAAATTCATCTACTGTTTCATTTAGGTGTGTAAATAACGTTGATCTTGATCTCTTTTGTTCTGATCTTGAAAATTCGACTTTGATCAAGTCTCCTGCTAATGATCTTGATGAATTAGTAAAACAGTATAACACTACTCTTTCATCTCTACTTGATAAGCATGCACCTCTAATTACCAAGAAGCTTAAGAAATCCTTGTATACTTTTAGTCTGAGAAAGCTAATGGCTGCATGCTGTAGAGCTGAAAGAAAGTGGCGTCATACCCATTCAGATTTTTGGAAAACTGTTTCTAATTTGCAACACAAGATTTATCGTACTGCTATTGCTAATGCTAAGAAAGAGTACTACTCTTCTTTGGTCCGTAAGGCTGTGAATGTCAAGAGTTTATGGAAAACCGTTAATGATCTTTTACATAGATCTATTTCTCCTTCTCTTCCTTCTACTCCTGTGGAGTCACTGCCTGAACAGCTTTCCAAATATTTTACAGATAAGATAAGCAATCTTAGAGAATCTATCACTCCAGCTCCTAACTCAACTCTTCATACTCCAGTAGAGAATCATTCCAAAGATGAGCTTTCTAATTTCACTCCAGTTACAATTGATGAGATTACTAAATTAGCTTTAGACTCTCCAGCTAAACATTGTGACTTGGATCCTATCCCAACCACTCTTTTAAAGAAATGTATAAACATACTTGCTCCAGTATTAGCATTGATCGTTAACCTCTCTCTCTCTCTCTCTACTGGCAAATTTCCTCGCGCTTTTAAGCGTACAGTTATTACTCCATTGTTTAAAAAGCCCACACTGGATAAGGAATTATTGTCAAATTACAGGCCTATATCTAATCTGTCATACATATCTAAGCTCACTGAAAGAATTGTTCTTCAGAGGCTTTCTACTCATCTCTCTTACAATGTTCTATTTAATAAGCATCAAGCTGCTTATACTAAGCATCGTTACTGAAACGGTGTTCTATCTGTGTGCAATTCTATGTAATGCCATGTGCACACAACGCTTAACTGGATATGTCTGCTTGAGATTCGGCCGCTTTGATACCATTGATCACAATATTCTATATGGAAACGTCTTTCTCCTGGTTTGGTGTTCGTGGAATTGTTCTTGATTGGTTTTCCTCCTATCTGACGGATCGTTCTTTTAGTGTGAAAGTGATGGAGTACATCTCTTCGCCTTCTCACTTAGAGTATGGTGTTCCTCAAGGCTCCGTTCTTGGTCCTATCCTCTTTAACCTCTATACAACACCCCTAAGCACTCTAATCTCTTCTCATTCTCTTGATCATGAACTATATGCTGATGACACTCAAATGTACACTTGTTTCACCACTAACTCTATTCTAATGCTGAAACCCTCCTGCAACAAAGTTTTCAGTCTATATCCTCTTGGATGTCTGCTAATTTCTTGGCACTTAATCCATCTAAGACTGAATTCTTGTTGTCGGGACACCTCAACAGCTTCTGAAGCTGAATGGGAAAACTCTTTCGTTATCTTCGGGTATTAAAATATCACTTGTTTCTTCTGTGAGAAATCTCGGTGTTATCATTGATAAACACCTAACCTTCCACGAACACATAACTAAAACTTCACAAGCATATTTCTTCCATATCCGTGATCTTCGTCGAATACGTCCATATTTGTCACGTGAGACAGCTGCTACAATTGGTGCTGCTCTTGTGCAATCGAAGTTGGACTACTGCAATTCCCTGTTTTTAAATCTCCCTGGCTGTGAGATTGATCGGTTGCAATTTGTTCGGAATTCTCTTGCGCGAGCAATTTTTTGTGTTCCAAGTACCACATGTTACGCCTATTTTGAAGTCTTTGCACTGGCTAAAGATTAAAGAGGGTATCATTTACAAAACAGCTTCGTTAACCTATAAGTCCATCACCATCCTTGGACAAACTTGTATGTCTCACTTGATTAAAGTGATGCAGCCTGCTATTACTCGGTCTTCTAAGTTAATTACTCTTGTGAGACCTAGCTACCTTCACGCTCTAAGCTATCTAATCGTTCTTTCCAGCATGCTACACCTCAGATCTGGAATTCTCTTCCATCCAATCTTCGGAAATCTTCATTTGAATCACATCAGCCTTTGCTTTCCTATGAGCAGTTCCATAAGCAGTTGAAGGCCTATTTTCCATCTCTCTTTTCCATCCAGTGTCCATGAGCAGCGACCTGCGCCTAAACCACCTTTTCTTTAACTCCCTTTACTTTGGACTGAATTTCTGGATTTTGGAATTTGCACCGTTTTTGGGCCATTTTTTTGCTCGCCGGCTTGATTTTGTCTCAATAGTGCTCGATGTTGTCATTGATGACTGTAGCACTCTAATTGTTGTTATTATTATTATTAATTACTGAAGCAGCAGAATATACATTGCATGATTAACATTGAATGACTGGCATTGTATGATTAGAAAAACGCTAGAATATGCATAAAATGATAAACTTATCTAAAGAAATTAAGCTCAGCGTCATTCTGCTCCTTTTGCAAGTAATAATAATAATAATAATAAAAATTTAGCGTCCGTTTCCTCATACAAGGATGATGTAAAGGACGTCAAACGAATGGCTAATTGATTAATTGATTGACTAATTGATTGACTAATTGATTGATTGATTGATTGATTGATTGATTGATTGATTGATTGATTGATTGATTGATTTGCAGGAGATGAAGGAGCTGGCGGCCCTGGCATGCCCGGACTCGTCCTCGGAGCACAGGGACTACTGGAAGAACGAGCTGCAGAACGCTATCCGGGAGATACAACGTATGTACGAGGAGAAGATGGAGAGTATGCGCACTGACCTCGAGTCCCACTACAACTTCAAGGTAATCAATCAATTATCAGTCTCAATCAATTAATTATCAGTCTCACTTAATTAATTATCAGTCTCAATTAATTAATGATCAGTCTCAATTCATTAATTATCAGTCCCATTTAATTAATTATCAGTCTCAATTATTTAATTATTAGTCTCAATTAACTAATTATCAGTCTCAATTTATTAATTATCAGTCTCAATTAATTAATTATCAGTCACAATTAATTAATCATCAGTCTTAATTAATTAATTGTCTGTCTCAATTAATAAATCTCAGTCTCATTAGTTAATTAAGTATTTTTTTCGTCTCCACAATTTGTGTGTAAGTGTGTAACAGAATTGTATAATTGTGACAGAAATGTATATATTAGAGTAAATGGATATATATATATATATATATATATATATATATATATATATATATATATAAATAAATATATACACGTGAACTATACTTAGCTTGTGTCTACTGTAGGTGCAAGAATTCAAGACAGGTGCAGTGCGTCAGAACATGGAGGCCACGAAGGGCAAGGAGGACTGCAACCGCATGAGAAATGACGTATCTGATCTGAGAGACAGGCTGAACGACATGAATGCCAAGGTCAGGCTCTGCCCATTTACTATAGATACCTTAAATTGAAATGCATACCTTAATTGCAATAGATACTTTAGTATCGCATAAGTATGACTTAGGTAATTGCTTGATAAACTGATTGGTTAACTGATTTGAAGTATGTTTGAAATTGTGATTGACGTGCAGTGTTAATTCAGATTTGTAGAATGGTTGATAGAATGACTGGTGAACAGTGTTAACCCTGATTTTAAGAAAGGTTGATAGAATGACTGGTGAACTGCGTTAGACCTGATTTGAAGACTGGTTGTTAGAATGATTGGTGAACAGTGTTAATCCTGATTGAAGACTGGTTGATTGAATGATTGGTGAACAGTGTTAACCCTGATTTGAAGAAAGGTTGATAGAATGACTGGTGAACTGCGTTAGACCTGATTTGAAGACTGGTTGTTGGAATGATTGGTGAACAGTGTTAATCCTGATTGAAGACTGGTTGATTGAATGATTGGTGAACAGTGTTAACCCTGATTTGAAGACTGGTTGATGGAATGATTGGTGAACAGTGTTAACCCTGATTTGAAGAATGGTTGTTAGAATGATTGGTGAACAGTGTTAACCCTGAATGAAAAATAGTTGTTAGAATGAGTGGTGAACAGTGTTAACCCTGATTGAAAAATGGTTGTTGGAATGATTGGTGAACAGTGTTAACCCTGATTGAAGACTGGTTGATTGAATGATTGGTGAACAGTGTTAACCCTGATTTGAAGATTGGTTGATGGAATGATTGGTGAACAGTGTTAACCCTGATTTGAAGAATGGTTGTTAGAATGATTGGTGAACAGTGTTAACCCTGATCTGAAGAATGGTTGTTAGAATGATTGGTGAACAGTGTTAACCCTGATTGAAAAATAGTTGTTAGAATGATTGATGAACAGTGTTAACCCTGATTGAAGAATGGTTGATATAATGATTGGTGAACAGTGATAATGCTAAGTTGATGTTCAGAGAAGTCAGAAATGCTTACTTAGTCTATATCGAGGCTTTGAGCAGAGAGACAAGAGATAAGTTTTGAAAAAAATGGTGCGTCAATATCTGCGAATGATAGCTATTTTTAATTGATTTGTTGATGGATTAATTGGTTGAGCAATCCATTCACCGGGCGTTTGTCGTTTGTTTGCTGATTTATGAAGATATATATATATATATATATATATATATATATATATATATATATATATATATATATATATATAGATTGATGGGGAAAATGATTGACTGTCTGACTAATTGATTGATTGATAGATTGATTGGATGATTGGTTGCTTTATTGATTGATAGATTGATTGAATGTTAGATTGATTGGGTGATTTGTTGCTTTACTGATTGATTGATAGATAGATTAGTTGATAGAGAGATGGATTGGATGATTGACTGTCTGAATAATTGATTAAGTGATTGATTGGACGACTGGTTGATTGATTGGATGATTAAATGATAGATTGATTGATATATCGATAGATTGATAGATTGATAGATTGATTGATCGATAGATAGATAGATTGATTGATTGATTGATTGATTGATCCCACAGAACGCAGAGTTGATGCGTCAGCTGGAGATGCTGAGACGTCAGAGAGATGACTGGGAGAGGAGTCTGGAGGACGAGAACAACGGACTGCGCAGTGAGATCCAGAACGTCCGTGCTGAGCTGGAAGCAATCCTGCGCAACCTCCAACAGATCATGGACTCAAAGATGGGCCTGGAGCTGGAAATCGCTGCCTACAGAAAACTGCTGGAGGGTGAAGAGACCAGGTTAATTAATTTACAGTTTTTAATTAATTAAAATATTAAAAAGTAAACACATATTACATTGAAACGATCAACTATGCTGATCACTTTTAATACCCACATCTTTAAATAGTTAGGGAATTTATCCCAATTTCTGATTAACTGGTCCTGTGAATATCCGAGATTTTGCGACTAAAAAATATTTAATTAATAATTAATTAACTAATTAATTCTTAATAATAATGGTATCCGGCTATATGCACACATTACATAGATCAGACGAATGATTAACTAATGTTTATATTTCTAATCCGGTTATGAGAGATATCGCAAAGCAACAATATCATTTGCTGTCTTTGAAATTTAATTGCAAATATCCTGAAGATATTTGTAGGAGTATTATTAGTCGGGATTTTTGATTGTTTTTTCGAACTTTAAGCAATAATCTGCTTGAGAATCTATGTATTAATTGAAAGCTAGCCTTTAGTTATAATACCTCTTCGATATACATATATACATGTATGTCTATATGATGGCGCACTGTTCTACAGTAGGAACAAGTCACAATATCTTACCTTGTCTATGTATGTAAATTAAACTCTTAATGAGCTAATATCAGAAGGATTATGTTCTGTACGCAGTAAACAGATATTAAGCCTTGTGCTGTTAGGCCTAATATCTGCGAAAAATACTGATTTGAAAAAAAATTGAAAAATTAAGCTACAAATTAACTTGCAGACTTGTGACAAGATATTAAATCTACTAGAAGCTACTGTGATTAAATCTACTAGGAGCTATCTGCTAAAACTTCGATTTGACGTTAAGCTACCTTTATTTAGTTGTAGCACTATAAATAAATATGCGCCATAATTTATATATACGATGAAGATTTTGCTTCATTGATTGTTGTTTATAAGTCCTCTCGACTTCAATTTCGCTCTCGTTCTCTTCTTCGCAGTCTTCACTGGCTCCCTGTAAATCAACGCATAAAATATAAAATAGCTCTATTAACTTTTAAAACTAGGCGATTTGGCAAGCCTTCTTACTTATCTGAAATTCTTCTTCCCTATCGCCCCTCACGTACACTTCGCTCCACCGATGCCAGTCTTCTCTCAGTTCCAAATATTCTCACGTCATCGGGCAGACGTTCATTTTCTTACGCAGCACCCACAATCTGGAACTCTTTACCTGCTAATCTTCGCTTTTGTGTTTCTCTTTCAACATTCTCTAGCAAGCTTAAAACTTACCTTTTCCCACCATAGACATAATCAATCTACCTTGACCATTTTTTGATCACCGGACTGGCTTTCGTTTAGGACCATACTTCTCCTCAGCACATTTCTTTCGCAGATTGGTCTGGGTGAATTGATCTGTAGTGATATGTGCTGTTGGGGACGTCCCTGACATCATCCCTGGATGAGGAAACGGACGTTAAACCTTTATTATTATTATTGTTATTATAATTATCTGGCTGGAGCCAGTGGCGACGTCGTTAAGACATTCGACTGCGGATCAGTAAGTGCGGGGTTCAAGTCCTGGGCACGCCCGTCACTGACATCGCTTTCGAGTGAGGAAACTGACGTTAGCATTAGCTTTACTTTGCTATATTATAAAACTGCTGTTAACGAATCACATCTCTGCACAACGTTAGTATTAGATTTACTTTTTTTACTATAAAACTGTTGTTAACTAACCTCTGCCTAGGTTGAGCTCCAGATCTGCCATGGAGTCACTCCAGTATGGAGCAGGTGGAAGAGATGAGCACAACACCAGCAGCACCAGAAGTGGTTCGTGTCCAACTCTGCATTGTGGTTTATCTGTGCCTCGTTGATGAATGATAAATATGTGGAATCGATATAGCTATTAATGTCAGAATAGCTTTATGAGTAGAAAACTAAAGTTAAAAGCTAAGGTTAACGTCAGTTTACTCACTCGAAAGCGATGTCAGTGACGGGCGAGCCCAGGATTTTGAACCCCGCACATACTGAACCGCTGTCGATTATCTTACCGACGTCGCCACTGGCTCCAGCCTATGCTTCTATCTATGCCTCGTTGATGAATGATAAATATTTGGAATCGATGCAGCTATTAGTGTTAGAATAGCTTTATGTGAAGAGTGACAGATAGTAGCTCAAAATGTAAGTGAACAATCTTAACTGAGATCATGGAACTCATTTAGTCCTTTGAACTCTCATGAGTTAAGCTGTGGCAGAGCTGTAAATGTAAAATTCAATTATTATCTGGACCGGCATTTACATGGATTATGGATTTTTTTTAATTTACTAAGAAGCACAAATAAGAATGTTAAGTCTGTTCGGTCTGTTCGTGCCGTAACATCAAATGTTTCTCTTTAGTAATTTTATCTTTTGAAATATTTTTATTTAAACATCACTTAATTCTTTAAATTCAAATATCGGTCAATACTTCTCTCTTGGTAACTCTAACACTGAAAATTAGGTCCCACTAATTACTTTTATTTAAATCCTGACAAAAACTTTGATATGAGCAAATTTAATGTAGTTGTTGGTGAAAAATTATCTAAAAGTCAATAAAATTAAAATAATTCTACCCTAAAAGGATTTAAATTTATGAAGATTACTACTAATATTTATTTAAATTTTTAATTTTAATAAATGATATTATTTTACTGCTTTGATTATTGTTTAGTTTCTAGATAAGTATGCTGTATTTGCTGTTTACTGTGACAGGAAAAACAAATAAAAAAGCTTGAAGGCAAAAAATAATTCTACTAATAATAATAATATAATAATATAAATATAGTATTATTTGTTACACATAAATATGACATTATTTTGTAGTATTATTTGTGGCACATAAATATGGCATTATTTGTGGCACATAAATGTGGCACTATTTGTGGCTCATAAATGTGGCACTCTCTGTGACACATAATGTGACATTATTTGTGACACTATTTGTGACACATAAATGTGACAATATTTGTGGCACATACTTGTGTCACATACTTGTGTCACTATTTATGGCACATAAATGTGGCACTATTTGTGGCACAGAGACGATGAGCAGCCTGGCTAAGGGGGAGATGTCTGCCCGCACCACATATCAGCGCACGGCTAAAGGCCCCATCACCATCAGTGACTGCCCCCCTGATGGCAAATTCGTCAGACTTGAGAACACCGGCCGCAAGGTAAATAATAATAATAATAACTAAGGTTTAACGTCTGTTTCCTCATACAAGGATGATGTCAGCGACGTCGTTTGCGTTTTATTTAGAGCTAGCCTTGAATTTAGAATTATGTAAAAATAAGTTTAACGTCTGTTTCCATGCCACAATTGGGCCGCCAGAGATTGTCCGAAGAGGTTTCGAACCCTTGGTATTTGCTTGTCAAACAAACTTTTTACAAATAATAATGCCGATGTTAACGCCAGTTTCTTCTTTCGAAAGCGATATCAGTGACGAGCAAGCCCACTGTTTGAACCAACACATACTAATTCGTGGTCGGATTTCTTACCAACATCGACACTGCCCCCCGTCTCGTAATGTGCAAAAATTAATTACAGATTAGTGAGTAACTATGAATTAATCATCAATTTACTGTAGTAGTCCTTTTTTTTTTTTTTTCTAATTTTTTCGGATTACTTTAGAAATGTCGCCATAAGTTCTGATACTGACGTGAGACAGCTTTCAAATTTCTTATACCATGTTATATCATGTGATCAACCTGAGGTTGGTTCCAGCTAAAGATTTCTCAACGATCTTCCTCTAAAAACTCTATTCATTTCCTCGTTTTTCATTCTTTTTCTTCCTTCTGTTCTCCCAAAAATATTACCCACAGCAGACTTCAAGTCTTCTTCGAGACAGTTCGTTCATCTTCTTTTAGGTCGTCCCACTGATTTCTTATTCCGAAATACAGAAATGTAACAAAAGACTAAAACATAATGAATAATCAGTAAAACATTATATCGTGAATTGGGCACGAATTTGAGGAAATTAAATATAATATTAATTTCATTTTGAATACTTTCCATTAAAAGGATGAGAACTGCGAAGGCTGGAAGGTAGTTCGAACTGTTGACAACAGAACCGTACCTGAGTACGTCCTTGGAGCTCCATTCGCCAACATGAGACCTGGAATCAAGATCACGGTCAGTTGTTGCTTCGTTCCTTTTTTCGTTTAGCATCGTGTATTTGTTATCACAGCACAGATTATAAAAACATGGGGAACTTGCATATAGTTAGATAAACAAATAACAATACAAAAGAGACTACCATATAAGAGCCGTAGCTCTGTTCGGTAATACCATAATTAGTAGTTATAGCAGAGTCTATTTGAGACTGAAATACAAAAAATTTCTATTACATTACGAATTACAGTAAAACCGTTGGTAGCCATGCAATTGAATATTTTAAAATTAGGAACTGGCCAGACACTGGCAAGTGAAAACTCAAAATAAATTTTAAAAAACATCTCTAAATTATAAAAAATTCATACCTATAAGGAGCAAAAAACTAATTAAAATAAACTTTAGAGTTCGAAGAAAATATAATTAAACAAGAAAAGAAAATACAATGAAACAAATTTAGCGTACATTCAAAACCATTATACGTATACTATTCTACTATTCTACAAGTGTCATTTACTGTTGCTTTTATTTATTTTAAAAAATACAAGGTGTTTTATAGTAATTGTTTTTGAAAAACATTATTTCTTATATTGCCAATTATGGTTTTTATGTTTTGAAAAATTGTGTGAAAAGTTATCAAATCTTGATAGCTTTTATGATCTCATCTAGACAAAAGAATACTAGGATTTTTTATGTTATTTTGAGGGTCATTCATATCATTGGAAATCGTCATGCAAGGATGGGCGTAAATATTTAAGTTGTTATACTTTTTGATTATCTTTGTATGATATTTCGAAACTAAACCTTCATCTGATCGAAATCGTTGAGTAATATCGTGACAGTGAACGGATGAATGAAACTAGATGATAGACCGGAGATATAAGGTCAAAAGATGGTTTCATAAATGGACTGCCCCTTTTGTTAAAACGCAAGGGTTAATTCAAGGGGTATATTGGAAAGATTAGTTGTCTAGCATTAATACAATAATTATACCGTAAAGGAATGATTAAGTCTGTTCGCATCTCCCGACCATAGTTAAATTGGGATTTAAGGGAAGATGATGATGATTATGATCCTACATGCACTTTGCAGTTTTCACATTGCATATGTATAATAAATAAGTTATCAAATAAGTTATCTTCAGGTTAAATAATAAAGATATGTTTTAACTTATCTTTTACTGTTTGGCTACAGATCTGGGGTAGAGGTCAGAAGCCATCGAGCGCTGCGTACAGTGACCTTGAGGCACCATTCGAGAGCTGGGGCATCGGAGCCCAAGCTACCACTAAGCTCATCAACAAAGAGGGAGAGGTATGCTGACTTTTCGAAATTTAAAATATTTAATTTTCTGGTACTAATAACAAATTGAGGTCACGATCTAAATCAAAATTCGGTCCATTTGATTTAAATATTGAGAAAAATGCATACTATTAAATACTTGGCTTATAATATTATAAGCCAAGCATTTAACTTGGCTGGCTTATAAGCTTCAGGGGTTCTATCTGATATTTTACTTAAGTTTACTATATTTAATTTCCAATCATGTATTTTATTTTTACCTTGTAACAGAAAGTTGAATTTCAATTAATGGATTACAAATAATAGATCGATTTATTGATTTATTGTGATTAGCTAATTGATTTATTGAAAGATCGGTATGGATAATAGTTCAATTAATGTATGAATTTATGTAGTCAATTTCTGTGACTTATGTTCCTGATGAGTTGATATATTGCGATGTTTATTGGTTGATTTGTTAGATATTTAAATATTTTATTGATTTATTTACGATGGATTGATTGTTTAATAGGACCGCGCCACTCACGTGATGAGAACAGTGTACAGTTCTTAAGCATTAACTCATCTCAGAATCGGGTGCAACTAGCCGAATTCGGAACACCCTACGCATGTTTAAAGGCTCTGCTTTCAATGCTTCCTTATTATTTTCTATACCATCACTTCAGAGTATTTAAATTAACTAAACAGAATGCATTCTCTATTACTGTTTATTTCTAAATTGCAACTTAAAATGGGACATTTGAAGACTATTGAATTTTTGGATTATATTACCACATATTGAATATCTTCGGTACTTATTATTTTAATTTCTCTTTATTGTTTTTAAGACGTTGTAGCAGGTGATTTAAGGTGTTAGATTTTGTTAAAATAATTGTACATTTATTTAATTTCTGACATTTCTATTATATTTCAATTTCAGTTAATCAGCTAAACGAATCGGCATAATTATTCTGAAGCTACTTGAATGTTACGATGATTTCGCTAAGTGTCAAGTACTTGATAAGTATCGTTATGTATGATGTGCTTGATAAGTATCTCTAAGTATGAAGTAATTGATAAGTATCGCTAAGTTTTCTGATATGTTTAGAGACGTTCTTATTGCGCGTAGAAGCCAAGAATTATAGAATTAGTTTTCTTGTCGTTATCATTTCACAGAGACTTTAGTTTTTCAATCTCAGCCGTTGAATTATTGAGCCTCTTTATGATAGAGTTAACAAGCTATTTGCCAGTTTGCGCATGATTTGCTTGCAGGTCAATTAGATCTGATTTAATTCTTAGTTGTTGCTCTTTTAAATTCTCAAACATCATAAAATGGTAATCCATTAAGCTACATAAACATTCAAAATATCATATAACCTCAACTGCGAAGATTACTCTCCGTTTCATTGCTACAAATGGAACTGAATCTGCAAGAAACTATGTATTTTTCCTCATCAACATAGCAATCACCATCTTCCCTTGACTCTCACTTGAACAAAGTTCGGGACACGAATAGAAAACTAAACTTTTAAACTAAACAAACTAGTTAAACTAAAGCTAAAAATCATATAAAGATATTTTTAAATGGCTAAGGGAAGTTTATGAGATCAGACTATAGTTCAGGCGGAAATCAGAATTCTTTGTAACACATTTAAAATCTATTTAGACGAAATTAAAGAAAATCTATTTCAAGTTTACATCACAAATTAAAGCTGCAAGGCAAAAGTTATAGTCTCGAGTGATTGAAGAAATAAGAGATAGAAAGGATATTGACCAATATTGAATTCAATATTACAATAATGAATTGTGATACAATAGAAATATGATCCTTTTAGATCGCATGTGATATTTCGCGCTGAAGATTGAGAATCAAATCCATGAATATATGTACAAGTTGAGTTTAAAAAATTGAATAATACATAAAAACAAAATGCAAAGAATCTAAAAGACTTAAAATTAACAAGCAACCTTCTATACATTGATTGACTGTCGTTTAAATAAAATAATTTAAAGTTGTAAAACATCTAAAATCCAGAAGTCACCCTAGTTAAAACCATCTAATGACTACAATATAAATCGTATTGAGGTGTGACGCTACAAATATTTCTAAGGTAATGTCGCATGTTTTAAGTCGCTAGAAAGCTAATCGTATACTTATTCTCATACATTTCACTCAATCTTCAATTTCATCAGCAATCTAATTTCCAACAGTTCTGTACACTGCAGGATATGCCATTTAAGATTTAGCTACTAAAAAGCGACAGTGAATGTCGCAAATTAAGGTAATTTAAAGTTTAAAAAGCCGTAAAACCGATGTTTACGTCAATTTCATCTCTATAAAGCGATATCAGTGACCAAATCAATGTCCATATAAATCAGTTTTTAAACTGACTTCTATCATTTCTATGAACATTGCACTGATTTTCTACTTTTAATTTGGCAGTCTACATCTAACTAATGGTGCAGGTTTACGCTAAATTGATTTAATGCAAAACTTTGAATTATGTTTTAAGTCGAATTGAATAAATTTAAAGCACACGAAGAATAGTAATATCTTCTCTTCTTCTCTAAGTGCCGCGCCTGTTCCAAGTCTGGTCGGTCATGGTCATATTCTTACATATGTCTCTGTTCATTGTTGCTCTGATCATCTCTGTTTCAGTTAACTGCATCCATTTGCTAAGACTCTTAATAAACGTCATTCGTTGTCGAACCTTGCATCTTTTTCCTTCTATTATTCCTGTCACTACGGCATTTTCAACTATTTTGTTCCGTATAATGTGTCCGAAAAATTTCATCTGTTGTCGTCGTATTCGGTTCAAAAGGTCGTAATATAATTTAGTAATATAGTAGTAATATAAATTAATAAAACAAAGTACCTACGTGTATAGATCAAACTGTCAATGCAAAAGCCTTAAGACTAAAATCAGCATTGTCGATTATTTGACTATGTTATTAATTCCTTTGACTATGCAATTAATTCAGACATGTCTAGTAAGCACCGAGATTCATGTGAGCCAAAACCTATCAAGGTCATTAATTTCAACAAACTGTTTACTTCTTCTTCAACACCTTGGCAGAAACTGGTCTCTTGCCAGTTTCCTTATTACAATTCATCTTATCGCCTGATGTTGTTGTTGTTCTCTTCCTTACATCAGCCGCTGACAATGCCCGCTGTCTCATCTGACTGCCTGCTGAAGATTTAACGTTCTGCTGGACACTTGTAGTAGGCAACTGTCTTTTCTTAGAAGTCAGATTCGATCCTGAAGTTGCTGGAATTGTGGGCGAAACAGTGTCATATTGCAGATTTTCCACATCCGACGATTTCATGAGAGATAGACTAGTTTCAGTTTCCTCAGATTTCATGACGTCATCAGCGGCAGAGTAGTCGGTCAGAACTCCTGCACGTTCCAGGTCTTCCACACAAAGCGATGACGTCATATCAGCAGAGAAACTGGGCCCAAGTACAAGCTGACTCTTAGCTGCATCCAGTGATACACACATGAGACTTTGACTGGCAGGAACAGATTTATTTGATGCCTTTGAAGTAAGACTGTTCTTATTCGCCGATGCTATTCTAGACGAAGGAGATTTAGAAACTGTATTTGGTCTAGTCTTAGCTGTTGTTGAAGGGGTTAGCCTTTGCACAGGGCTTTGTTTTGCTGGTAGACTTGAGGTTGAGGAGTTTGCACGTGTTTGACGTGGCGATGATGGTAGCTTTGGCTTGTTCTGCGAAACAGGGATCACCGGATTTCGCTTACGTGGTGTAGAAGGCGTGCTAGAGATAGGATATTTTTCTAAACCATTGGACGTCGTCATCGTGCTCTCAGCGTCGATTTCGTCAACTGACACACCATTTATCTGCAGCGTGACATTAATAGCTTCCTCAAGGTCAGATTTTAAAATTTGTTTTCTTAGTCGCGTCAAGTCAATATCAATTTTATCGGCGATTTCACACTCAGGAGGCCAGCGATGACGTAAGCATGATTTGCGGAATTCAGAAAGATCTAGAAGAGAGTTGAGGGTGATTGTGAAGTTAAGACCTCGCGGCCAAATGGAATCGTGCTTCAAGATGATATCGTTGTGTAGAAGTTGTAGAAGACGCGGATCATCTGAATGAAAAGTAACAAATACATAAAAATATCAAATACATTAACTATATATTTATCTTATATGTAATATAACCATATAGTATAGTTACTTTACATATAACTATATACGTGTATATGTATTAACTATATAATATCAAATACATCAAATATATTAACTAGAATTTGATATTTACAGGTATTGTATGGCCCTGATAGTATGGACGAACTGTTATTTGATCTAGATGGCAAAGCGATAAAAATCATTCTCCAGTATGTATGAAATTTGACTGCATATTTGAACAGAGTAATCAACTCACTTCTACAATGCAAGTACAATATGACCTTTTGCAATAAGCCTTCAATTGAGACTATCTATTGAAAGCTACACAACTAGCTCATAAAAAATGATTTAAAAGTGTATCGCATTTTAATTTAAATCGAAACTCCTATGTAATGGAAAACTATTAAGCAATTATTTATAGAGCAGCTCCTGAACAAGTAAAAAAGCTGTAAAGCTAAGTTTAACGTCTGTTTCAACCAACCGGTAAATTAGAACCTACTTTGGCAATTAATATGTTACTTAGCCATTCTAAGATAGCTGTGTCGCTCTACTTGACCAAAGAATGCCATATTTTCAATTATTCTTTTTGCAAAACAAGGAAAAACAAGTAAGCGTCTATCATAGGAAGCTTTAAAACAATTGTAAATCATAATGTAGAATAAAGAACAAAACAGCTAGATAAAAGCGTTTAGAAAAATTGCGTTAGATTAATACACAATTAGATTAATACCGCTAGATTAATAAAAAAGTTAGATTAATATAGTTTGATCAATACAGCTATATCTGGCAATATACTTAAAAGCCTTAGATTAAAAAATCAACGAAAATTGAAATCGATGAGAGCGGAATAGATCCAATCTAATCGCATAGATCTAATTTTATAGAAAACTAATCTAATAGAAATCTAATATAATAGATCTAATTTCGCAGAGACCGCTAGATCAAACGCTACGATAATAACTTAATCTTGCCAGTAATCAATGGAATGGTCATTCTTATCTTAAGTTCACATTCTAATACCTTTTAGAGACGTAGGAATGAAGTAGAAGTCCCAATCCGAAGCCATGGAAATGACGAGAAGGGATCCTATTGGCTCAGCTAGAGTTCCATCGAATGCAGCCTTTAGCTTCTCTGAGCAGCTGGAGAAGATCTTCTCCGCAAAGCCAACAAATTGGAAACACTGATGCTCCCGGTGTTTGAACACGTAGACTCCTGGTCCTTCAATCTCTTGTCCTAACTGCTCCATATTCTGAAATATTATAAATAGGTTAATATAACTCATTATTGTGTGTGATCTTCTTTGAAAACTACGATGATGAATAATCAAAGGTAATATTACTTATAATCGGTACCCTTCATTCTGTACTTCAAGAAATGATTTTATTAAATAAAATTACTGGAAAGATTGCGATAGAATTGCTTTTTTTCTTACTTCATCTCTTGCTTCGAATTAATCCAGTATCAGAATTTTTAAAAGTACCTCAAAATAAATTAAATGTCACACTTCGACTGCTAACAAACTTAAACAGAAAAATGAATCTTTTTCGTGAACAAATTTATAGAGATTTGTGATGCGTGGAAATTAACAGTATTCTTATACTAGCAAACAGACATTAAACTTTTGTTTTATTTATTTATTTATGACTCTCTCTTAGTGCACTGCTTACTGGCAGGTCCATGGTATATAACGTCTCCACTCTTCTCTGTCTTCCGCCGTCCTCTTCATTGCCACATATAAGTGGGTCTTTAAATCATCTAACATACCTAATCTCGGCCTTCCCCTGCCTCTTTTTCCTCTTTTTTATATTTATGACTATCACATGTATATTCACTACGTATGCAGGTGTTGCTATTGACATTTCAAATAGATTTATTTAAAACTTTAAAAATACAATACATGATTTGGAAAGTGGTATATATATATATATATATATATATATATATATAGTATATATATAGTATATACGTAATGTAATATGTGTTGTTTTTGTTGTTTTAAAAAGATTTATTTAAAACTTTAAAACTACAATACGTGATTTGGAAGATCTTAATTTCTCACCTGGGCGTGACCTCCTCGTCTATCGAACCAGTCTCGAGTCTTAGCCACGAGTGTGACCTTCAGAGCTCCGGCCTTGAACTTGCTCGCTGAACACACCCCCTCAGATTTAGACTCCGCCCACCAGCCGTTTTTGATCCTCATATCGAGGGCTTCGATTCGTTTACTAGCTAATATCTGTCTGTAAAAATGTTATTAAAAATAAATAAATTAAATGACATTGAACATAGAAATTATGTCTTCTTTCGATTAACTCAATGACATCGAATATAGATATTATGTCTTCTTTCGATTGACCCAATGTCATTTATAATGTTATGCAATGATATCATACATCACTGTATCATATATCATAGATAAGATACATGAATACTGATAGGATATTATATATTATTATTGAATATTGAATGATGTTATATTAAACATGTATATAACAGTCTTAACGTTGCATTCACCTAATACTTAAGAACTACGACTACGATACGATTTAAATTAATTACTTTATTGCTGCGTGGTAGAGTACGAACATTTTTTTGATTTCAAGGTAAAGCACCTCCTATTTGAATATGCATCGTTAATTGAAAATCATACGGATCTTATTAACAGACCCATTCGGGCTGTCTAATACATTAGTTAGATAGCGATCTAAATTATTTTATTCCTTTAATTTTCCTAGTGAAATTGTTGTGTACAATTAATTACTGCAGCAATTTAGTAAGTATGAAATAAGCACATGAATGATGGTTATATTATACATGTATGTCACCGTCTTTACTAACGTATAATACATTCGGATTTCTTCAAAACGTCGTCTATCCGTAGCCACATCAAATTCCTCGTCCCTGAAGGTCAAGGTCTGTACAGAGTCACACAATGCCTTGACCTCTCTGCTGCAGGAGACATAGTCGTCTCTGTTCCCGTCTATCACGAACTTCTTGAACTTAAAGTAATCGATGTTCTTTATGTTTATCTTAGCTGGAGTCGCCATTAGGATTGCCAATCTGAAAATACACAAAATCCTAATATTAAAAGTAAACACGCATTATAGTGAAATGATCAACTATGTTGATATCTATCACTTTTAATTCCACATGTTTAAACCGTTAGGAAATTTAGACCATTTTCAATATAACAAGTCTAGTGATTGTGCGAGATTTTACACTCAGATCAGTTAGGCGATTAGTCACTAAAATTATATTATTAAAAAGTTACTAAAAAGTTGAAGTGTTTCCTCTGAATCCCAGCCTAGGTAGTGTCGAGATAAAAAATATAATTATTAAACTATTAAAAACTAAATTCCTAAATGTTATTGAGCTATTCATTATAAATTAAATGATTAATTATTGTTATTCTACTATTATATTATGCAAAAATATTAGCGATTTTAAATGACCCAGATTCGTAACTGTATCATAGATCATAATATAATACTCTTTTAACTGCAATAAATGAGTATTAAGTCGTAAAACTTGTTGTTATTCGAAAAAAAGTAAAACTGTAGGCTAAATGCTCACTGGCGGTGTCTTAATCTGTATTTCTTGTTTAGCAGAATTCCTATCATCTTGATTATTATTGGGCTCATTGAGCTCATTACGGAGAGATTATTGCGAATTTACATCCCTGACAACTACTATTAAATAGACACTTGTCTATCGAGCACTTGATCAATCTGTTCCATCGATTAGAAAATTAACTCTAAACTTGGCCTTGGCTTTGTGCAATATTTCAAAATCTATCGCAAAAACCGAAAATATGTAATGTTCTATTAAAAACATTTGATTGGATCCTAGTACAGTCATCTTACACAGTCAGACGATAAAAAGGGCGTTCAAATCTGGCTTCGTATTTCATTCTACATGATGCAACGTAATCTAGCAGCAGACTTTCTGCTAGGATAGATTGCTAGTGGCATAATAAACTCATCTAATTCAGGGACGTTATCCGCTCAAGTTACGCAAACGCTGGCACGGTGGCAAAAAACAGACGCCAAGGTTATCTGATAACAGCTTGCTTCCATGAAGCAGATGTTGCTTATCAATCCTTTGTTCTATTCTCCCGGATTCCACTCTACTGGCAGTATAATATACTCCATCGATGTCTAATAATATAATTTTAGGCTGGAGCCATTGATGAATTCGGTAAGATACTCGACCGCGAATCAGTATGTACGGGGTTAAAATCCTGGGCTCGCCCGTCACTGACATCGCATTCGAGAGAGGAAACTGACGTTAACCGTAGCTTTACATTAGGATTGACGAGCTAGTGAAATGCAAATTTTAATACTCTAGATGTAATATGTGCACCGGTGCCCGCAATAGCAGTTCTCTATATTCGTAAAGTAACACAGTTCTTAGTTAAAGAGACGACTAAACAAGAACAGAGAAAAGGAACGGGAAACCACCTCAGAAGCAATATTTTTCCCAAGTTATAGACTATATTATTATATCTGTAGGATCAGTAGGTGCGGGTTCAAATCCTGGGCTCGCCCGTCACTGACATCGCTTTCGAGTGAGGAAACTGACATTAACCTTAGCTTTGCCAGCTTTACTTTACTTAACATAAGTGATAGATAAGGCATTCTTTTTTATTAAGTGATTAACCTGTAGACCAATAAAATGTTCTGGTGGAGCGTGTAAGCAGACACGGAGTATGAATATGTACCTTGGACCTGCCACCTGGCAGATAATTGCTCTTCGTAAGCTTGTATGTATTCTTTATTTCTAAATTGCTGTTGTTTCACACTGATGTCCAAGACTTATAGATCTCCTTCTGAGAAACGGGCCGCTAAATCTACATCGATTGATTCATATATTCAGTACAGATGATTCAATCAATTGCTTCATCAGGTAGATTGATTCAGTACAGATGATTCAATCAATTGCTGCATCAGATATATTGATTCATTACAGATGATTTATTCAACAGTTTAAGTTAGATTATTCATATGATAAATGTTTCATATGATGGGTGATAAAGTATTCACCTGAATAGGTTAATTGAATAGTTCAGCGGAACATGCGATCCTGTAGAATTGAATGCCTATTATGATCGAAGAATTTTAGCTCCTGATCAATGGCTGAGCCCTCAACAACAAAGCAATTAAAGTGCAACTGTTGTCTACGACAACATTGAGCACAGATAACATTTAGAATAATATATAACCCTCACCCCTGCACTTAAAACACGTTAATTTATTAACAGCTCAGTTTAGAATTTTAGATAATATTAAAATTCAAATCGTCAGACATATTATATTTTGTTTAGGCCCCACAATTTTTTTGGAATTAAAGTTTTGTTCTACTTGATAATCATTAACCGAATTTAGCTCCAGTAAAGTCACACTAACCCTTAATTGGTAACCTGGGGTGTAAATACACCTCAGCCTCCTTCTATAGCCGATTTCTTCTCTCATTTCTTCTCTCCCTTCGCATACTATCAGCTGTCCATTCTACGAATGCCTTCAGTTACCCCTTACTCATATTCTGCAAAAATTACTAGAATGCCACGCCCTTAGAGGGTGATGGGTGTGGCCTATTATGTGAGCATACCTACTTTGGTAACCTGGGGTGTGAATACACCCCAGTAAATTAACATAGGAAATTATATTCTACAGTGAATTTTATTATTGTGAAACAATGTTATTTGAGCTGATATTACTCTTGTTAACTGTTCTAAAACAAATTTCCCCACTCAATGGGGAAATTTATCTGGGGCGGGAACCACAAACAGCACGAGATCAAAACCAAGGAGAACAGATTGTGAAGCGTCTAACGCAGCCATGGCATATGACTGGTCGTAATGTTACTTGTGATAACTTCTTCACAGGAATAAATCTAGTACAAGAGCTTCTTCTGGTCAATACAACTATCGTTTGATCAATGAGAAAAAACAAGCGAGAAATTCCAGAACAAATACAGTAATCACGTTCACGCGAAGTTAAGTCTTCAATCTTTGGATTCCACGATCAATTTTCATTAGTCAATTACGTTCCAAAGATGAACAAAGCAACAGCTTTATACTACTTAGCACCATGCACCGCGACAAACATACTTCGAAAGAGGACGACAGTAAGTAAGATATATCATTGCATTACAACGCAAGCAAATCCGGTGTTGATAATCTCGACCACCTGGTCCGTACTTACTCTTGTAAGAGAGGCACTAGACGATGGCCTCTGTGTCTGTTCATGAACATTCTGGACATTGCCGCAGTGGATGTTTAAGTGATATGGGTTGAAAAAATTCAAGATTGGAACAACGGCAAGAGCACCAAGAGACACAAGTTCCTGTCTGATCTTGCGGCCAGTCTGGTTCTTTCGGAACAAGAGAGGCGATTAGATATCACAAGTCATGCAGAAAGGTCCAAAGCTAGCTTTGCAGCCCCTCGGCTTTGATGTGACTAAACTTGTGAATCCTACTACCGTGCACAAAACTCAGGGCATGTGCTATATTTGTCCATGAAAACGGGACAAAAAAGTGCGCACGCGCTGCATCATCTGTCAGAAATCATGTTCAAAAACCGATGCATTGATTGTTGGAATTCACTACCCCCAAGTATTGTAAACGCATCTAACTTAAACTCTTTTAAAAAGAGTTTAGACGGTATCGACCTTAGCACATATTTGAAAAGTTAAGGTACTATATTAAAAGCATTAACTCGTTATCTGTAAAGATTTCCTTCATATAAATTTTTTTAATTTTTTTAAAATTCTAAGTAATCTATTGTTTTTACCTATTTTAATATTGCCATTTATGACAACTGTGTGTAAAGTAATCTGTTTAACTTAAATTATATGTCTGTATTTTCAAGTTTTTGATGTTCAATTGTGCAATATCCAAATCATTTTAATATTTGAACTTGCTAAATGTACCTTTGTGTATATTTTAATATGATTACTTCCTTCTGCTTTTAAATTCGGAATATGTAAGTGCCACTTGTGGCCTTTATCTCCGTTCATGCGCTGATGCTGTTTGTGTACAATTGTAAAGTCTATGTTTGTGGCATGCGCATGATAAATAAATAAATGCTATGAAGAACATTCAACAATAATTTGTCAAAGTTGAAGCTAGAAACTTTAAAAGCCTATGCGCTAGTGCATACAGCTCTTTTATAGCTTCTAAATATTTAGATACTATAAAACTTAGTACGGTATTAAAATAGCAAGACACTATTTTAGTTAAGCTATCGCAAGTTAACTTTTGCTAACTAAGATATTTAAGTTAAGCTATCTTCAATACATATGTGGATTGTGCGAATATTCTTCATAGATATCCCGATTGACAATTAATTAAAACTCTCCAAGAATAATAATTGTAAAAAAATAATTACAACAGGAATTATTTTTTATTTGTATGATTTAAAACAATAATAGATCGAGTTTATACATATTAAACCCTTGGGGTGCAAATACACCCCAGGTTACCAAATTAAGGTGAAAAATTACGATACCGTTTAAGGGCTAATTCTATTTCAGTATTTCGCTCTACCTTAATTTCAATATTTCCTTCCAGTTGCATTTCAACATTTAGTAATTGTGACAAATCTGAGGATTAAAATATAGGATTAGTAAGATAACACAACTGAACGCTATGGCTGCTAACACACAAATTGAAAAGACAGCAAATGAATACATGCATAATGACAATAATTAGCTGTTATTTTTTGCATCAGAGTGCATTTAAACAGCGAGTAGGCGTATAGCAGCGTACGGCTACAGGCACCACGCCTATGTTATAATGCTGCCGCTGTTTATGTAAATAAACTCCTGTTTGATGCGAGATGCTACAGCCAGCTAGATTCATGCTACAGAATTCTAACTTTAAAGTCATAAAGAAGAGAATTGCATCTTTTTCTGTGTATGTACATGTATATACGTACTGAATATCCGAATGCTATCTTTGCGCCACTATGCTTGTGTAAATATATCATCATTTTCATCATCTTCCCTTGAATCCCAGATTAACTAGGGTCGGGAGTAGAAACTGTTGTAGCCATATCTGGAGCCTAGGCTCTCACTAACCGAGTGACCGTTCCGAAGATGATTTTTATCTTAATGCCTTGTCGACTTTTACGACATTTGCATTCCACCGTTAGTCTATTCTTAAGCAACCCGGACACAACGCGGGTGATACGTTAATCTATAAAAAACAGAATATATTCTAACTGACGCCGTTCATAAAATCTAAAATAACATTTTCTGTATTATTTCGAATATCCGCTTGCATTACACTGTATTGATGGAATGTATTCTATGAAAATTGTGACTTAATTGATATATTCTTCAAATCTTTCAGCTTGGACGAAAATATGAGTCCTCTGACAGATAATAATATAATTACATTAAATTAAGCATAATTAAATTCAATTCTATAGTTCATTCAAGTCTTGACTACTGTAACTTAGCACAATCGTGCCAACTTCTATATTTCTTTATCCTTGAACTTTCTGGAACAATTTTTATGATGGATATATCCTTGGACTTATTGAAGGTTAATCTTGTATCGGAGCTTTCTGCCGATTGGCGCTATTAATTGCGAAGATATGATTAACCATAGAAATGATTAATAGTTATCTACAAGGAACCTGTAAAGCTATCTCTAAGACCGGACACCGGCCATAACACCGCTATATGATAACTCAAGATCTTAAATATTACAGAAAATAGAACTGTATGGCTGCTCCAAATCATCAAAAAGTCTAATTTAAACTACAGACTCTCAATACACCGATGTAGATTTTTCTTGCTCGGGTGGAATTGTCTGAGTGCATTCTCGAAATTGAACTCACCGATAACTGATTGTGTTAAAGAGCATCTGTAAAAACGAGATTTGTGAACCTGTAGGGTAGCGATTGTATATTTTTATGTAGCAAAGGCTTTTGAGTAAGAGGTTTAGTGATCGTCCAATATCATATAAGCTAGAGTCTAAATTTTATACCAAATATGGACTACCATTGGTGTCTACATAACTCTCTTCTACCCATTTAGCGTCTCTGAGATATATGAGTCCAGCGACGCTTATTAAAATAAGTGCTGATTGATTGTTGATTGATTGATTTTTGATTAATTGAATGTTGATTGATTAATTGTTGATTGACTGAATGTTGATTGATTGAATGTTGATTGATTGAATGTTAATTGATTGAATGTTGATTGAATGAAAGTTGATTGATTGAATGCCGAATCTACACCAATAATAATAACCCGGAGCCAATTTAAAGCTTTTCCTGTAGTCTTTAAATCATTTAAATGAGTCAAAGAGTGCAGGTTCAAAGCAAATTGTCGCCCGTTGTCGATATGCTTTCGAGTAAACTGATCTTGAGCTCAACTTTAGCCATTATCACTCACTTTGAGAAAGCGTAGAACTCGCATCACGGATAACAACTACGTCATAAACAACAACTATGCGTTTCAGTTTTATTTACTACTAGACTTTTCGTGACATCAAAGTTTATATTTATAAACAATAACAACAAGACTAACCTTTGATAGCTTGTTTATATAAGCAGCAGAAAGGTATTTAAAATCCAAGATTTATGTGCGATTTAATTGGCAAATGAACCAGAAGCAATATGCTTATTATAAAAATATTCAGTACTGATGTGCAAGCTAAACAGAGGTCTATGCACAAAGTCTACTGTTTATTTGACCTTTACAACTTCAAATATATTCTAAGTTTGTACAAGGGAAAGAATTGCAGAATTAACGCAGGACAACTTAACCCTTTCAGCACTACCATTACATTCTAAATGAGCTCGTAACTTAAGCGAGTACACTTACTACTGTATATGACCTATTAAATTCCTAGCTAAGCTATATATTTCATTTTAATATTAGACTGAGATCTATTCTGACATATCTAATCAGTCAATGACCCTAGAAACTCAACAATTTTGCCAGATATCACTACATCAAAACCTGTGATACTTTCGTAGGCAAGTCTACGGTGGAGTTGTTTTCCTCTGTCATGATTGGTTAGTCTACTTAATGTAGGCTTTCCTAAGCGTTAATTGTTTTCATTTCAGCATCAGCTGCATCAACAACCCGCTGAGTCATATATTTTTTCTTCTTTCAGCAGATTCTATATTTTTTTACCTTCGACCTTTTTATTTTCTTCTCAAGTCATTATTGATAGCATGTAAAACTTTTGTAGCTAGAAATTAAAGAAAAAATCAAGAAGAAAAGGGTTACCACAACCTGAGCTCTGTGAGGTAATGCAGTCAGTAGCAGCTACTAATAAGAGTAACAAATAAGTTTACTATTGCTTTCTATCATTCTATGCTACTGAATATTGTGGAACCTGTGGAAACCATAAATACTAATTAAAACCCATTAAAATAAGATTACTCTAAAAATATCGACAACATAGTTAAATAAAGTTAATGCAAAAGATAGTATACTTCGGATAACAAATATTTAAGTAAACTAAAACAATATTGAGCTAATATAATACTAAAGATATTTGACTGAAAGTCAGAAGAAATAGAGAGAGAGAGAGAGAGGATATGGAGTCCGATCAAATGTTCCATAGCTTAGGACTGCATATACTCAAGCTTTTATGAAAAATTGAAAAGTCAACGTTTAAATGCTAATCTTAGCTTTAAATTGCACATGTATACGATAACAGCCCCTTAACAATTTTCATCTAGTACGTCATTCTTAGTTTTTATATATCTGGCTACTTATGGGCAACTTCACGCAGTGTTCATCCATATTTATTATTTATAAGTGTTGCGGAATTATTGCGCAAGTCAGATGAGGCCAAAGTACTATTTATATGTACCTTTCTCCCAGTCCATTGTACATGTTTTACTATAGCTGTTAAATGAAAATTAGTGTTTATGTTTTAGTTTACGTACTATGCGATTGAATGTTCTATTAAACATTGGAATATAAATGATTCAGAAAGTAAGAAAATCTCCAAAACTTACCGTGCTTTTAAGTTCAATATGTGGCTGAAACTTTTGCACGTTGGAACAAAAAGACACCCACATCATGGGTCCAAAAACCTTTTGAATATTTGTTGATAATAATAAAAGGTTTAACGTCCGTTTACTCATAAAAATATGATGTCATGGACGTCCCCATAATTTTTCACTTCAAATCGATTCCCCCAAAAGGTCTGAAAAACATGTGCATAAATGTGCGTAAAACATAAATAAAAAGACCTTAAACGGTGCCGGTCCAGTCAAAAAAAGAGTCAGGCAAGGTGAAATAAATCTATGGGGGAAGAGAAGACTTTGATACACAAAGGTACTGATGGTATGATACGATCATTAGCACAATTAAATAGATCCAGGCATATCATTACATGTTTTTCAGAAGGTGAGTGCAAAATCTAAGCTTGATGAAACTATAGCGAAATTCGATTGAGTTTTTTTGCCAAGTCCTAGAAACTGATTCTTTGTAAAAGCGAAAGCACCATTCCTAGGAATATATCCCCGGATCATTTCAGTTTCTTGAAGATTTAGGCCTAACAGCAGAAAGATATGTAACTGATCGCTTAAATTTTCTTTTAAATATTGCTTTAATAAAATGTGACGTATTCATTGGTTTGAAAATATGATTCCTAAATTGAATTTACACTGCCTTCTTCAACTTTTGTTTAGTAATTTCTTATGACAGTCTTAACTTCTGTTAAATATAATTGTTTTAATATACTGCGTGTGAGGAGCCTAGTACCACAACTTGTTTTGCTTGTTAGCTGTGCCATTGTTGATGTACAAGGCTGGACCAGAGGGGGCAAACCTGGTACCGTTATGTGGGTCACAACATGTAGTTCAAGTTCCATACAGGTTTGATATAAAAGCCCAGTCTCTGTTAAGAAATCTGTTACGAAATCTCTGCTAGCACCGCACAATTCTAAGCTGCTTCAGAGTTTGTAAGATTGAAAAATTTCATTTTTTACATCAATTGTGTGTGAAAATGACGGCGATGAATGGAAAATGGAAAATGACTTCAGTTGAGAATCTGGAGGCCTTTTTAAATGCCAATAGTAAGTGCTGCCATTAAAAATTTATTTATTTCATTCATTCATTCAATTCCATCCATCCGTCCACCCATCTATCCATCCACACATCTATTCATTCATCCATTCATCCATCCATCCATCAATCAATCGATCAATACATCCATCCATCCCGCCATCAATCCATCAATCCAGTATTCCATTCATCTATTCGTTTAAAGCACGAAATTGTAAAATAAACTTTTACAGACTGTAACACGTATATCATTGCGTAGCTAACTAAAAATACATAAGTTTTCAGTAAATACAGTAGATAAGTTATAAATTGATATATGTTGATATTAACTAATACTTCAAAAATCTATAAATATTACGATTATAAATAATAAGATCCATAAAATAAAATAAATTTAGGTTTTATGCAATAAGCTCCTTAATGTGTCGCGTTATTAACTAGCACACAATAATGAATGCAACCACTTCTGCATGTTATCAAATGCCGAAAAACTTCCTTTCAATAACAAGCGTAGTGCATGACAACACAATTTAATATTAAAGCATACTGGTATGTAAAACACCCACTGCAATATCAAATTACGAGGGCAGACATTTCTGATCTCTAGATTCTCCAGAAGAGTTCAAAAAGATGATAATGGCCTTGACCGACGAGCTGGCAACCAATCCCAATGCCTGGGTAAGCAAGGAGATCAACATCGACGCCACCCATAACACCGCTAGACTGGTCGTCAAGGTCACTGGAGAACCAAAGTTCGATACTGGGGTCGTCAACATCGGTGAAGACTTCGACAAGACGGGTGTTGATGGCCGACCTGCCAAGGTAAGCTTTCTCTAATCTGAATTAAGTTTCGATTTAGAGTTTCATAGATAACGCCAGCTTCAGGTAAACTGTGTTTCTCAATAGAATCTTGGACGGACTCTAAATCAACGTTCTTTCGACTCAGAATTTTCAATATGGACCGGAGCAAACGTTTTAACGTAATATCTTAATCTTAAAATTCTAAACATATATTTTTGTTTACTTAGAGCACATTCCTAGATGGTTGAGCCTGATAATAATCCTCAAAGAAATGAAACTGTTTGAGGATATTCAATATGAAAAGGACTGGCAGGCATACAGGATTTTATGGACCGTTTCTAGGTTTCCGACATTAATCCACATCTGATGATAATAATAATAATAATAATAATAGTAATAATAATAATAATAAGGAGGACCAGCGCCATTACTGGTGATAAGCGCGAAAAATCTTTTCTGTGGCAGCGACTGTCTATTGCTCTCCAGCGATTCAATGCAGTCTGCTTCAGTAGCACTTTGGCTAAAGCGGCTTCCCAGAGTGCAGAGGAATTATTTTAATCGCTTTTTTAAAACTTTTAATTAAATAAAGTCTCTTTTATCTTATTTTTTAGCCCAGGGCCCTTTACAGCCCAGGGCATTAAAAAAATAAAATAATAATAATAATAAGAATAATAATAATAACCGTGATCTGTCCTTAGGATATGAAGTTGTTCCGGTGGCCATTGAAACCATGGGCCCGATTAATCCCGAAGGAGTTGACTTTATTAATGGCATAGGCAGACTTATTGCAGAGCAAACCGGCGATAAGCGAGAGACATCTTTTCTTTGCAAAGGCTTTCCATGACTTTGCAAAGATTTAATGCAGTCTGCTTCAACAATTCTTTTAAGCCGATTGATGACCTCGAGTAGCCGGGCGGCGATTCAGCACGTATTGCTTGAATCGTTTTTATCAAACCCCAGGTTCTTTGCACCGGGGTAAATAATAATAATAATAAAAAGAAGAATAAGAAATAAAAGTGTATTTATAAAGCGCCGCTCTATTGTAAATGCCATAGTTGCGCTGAATGGACAGTAACGGTCATGAGCATGGCTGTACAATGCCACAATTGCTTTAGCGACTTGAACTCTGCAAGTCTAGAGTATGAACGACCAATTGGTCTAAAACACAGAAATATCATCACCACGTGGCTATAATTCTCTTCAATGTCAGATCTGCCTCAGTCGCCTCTTATGAGCACGTGCAGTTGTCGGTAGTTTCAATTCTCAGTCCATGTCTGATGCAATCCATGCACTTATGCTTCTGCATACTTGGCTTTACTTTCACCATTGCTTGCCATATCAGCGCTCGTTTAAGACCAAAATTTATAGTTGTCAGTTGCTGATGCATTAACAAAATCAATAAATACT